>CM053773.1:43182850-43371781 GCA_028658325.1 Potorous gilbertii
TTTTTAACATGTTAAAATTTCTCTTATATTCTTATATTCCTTTATTACTCCTTATGGGTTTACCAGTGGTATGCAATAAAAATGGTTTGACTTAAAAAAAAAAAAAACCTGGACTGAAAGTAAGTTGTACAAAGGAAGTTATTTCACCCTTTAACTTCCTGAAGCAGCTATAAACTTTATTACTTCATTACTTACTTGAGTTAAATAAATCATGGTTTTTTTTTATAACACAATATACCAAATTCAACTTTATTTCAACTGAATATTCCTGTTACCTAGTATGAAGAATGAACATTCTTAATTACTCATTCCCCGAATGTAGTGAAATTGACTTGGACAAATAACCTTTGCATGTGCATCCTGATTGGTCTTTTGTATTTTTAGAGATAGTCCTTTAAACATTTATCTATCTAATCTAGTATCTAACCCATCAATTTAATTTCCTTCATCTGTTTTTTTCAAAGATTTACCTCCTTGCTTTCCACCCTTGCTGATTCCAGAAAACCTCTTCCAGTCTTAGTTTTTGTAGTTCCGTGACCAGACTTAAAATACAAAGCCTCTTCATACCAATATGAAAATTTCTCATTTTAACATGCACCTCCATCTTTTTAAAAATCCAATTTAGTCTTTTTCCTTGACCTTTATTTTTAAAAATGTGTGCAACTGATAACTTTTTTCTCCACCAATTCAGTAAGACTTTAGCTTTGCCTGCTTTTTCAATATCAAATAAATATTATCATGAACCAGTAGAGTAGAAGCACAAAAAAATATTACTTGGTTGGTGTGCTTACTTGATAAATTTTTTTTAATGAAATAAAGTTGAATTTGGTATATTGTGTTATATAGCTAGAGTGTAGTGTCTCAGTAAAATTTTCTTTGATACTCTCTTGTTCCGTCAGATCACACACACACACACACACACACACACACATATATTATGGTAATCTTATTTGAGAGTGAATATTACATCATCTAATAAATTAACATATAGCTTACATACATCAAAGTACTGTAGAAACTGATGACAATGCCAATAAGTCAAAAGTTACTATTCAAAAATTTTTATACATGAATAAGTTAATTGCTTTACATTGTAGAAGCATTTGAGTACATCACATCTTCTATATCATCACTTGAATTTACAAGCTAGCATTGCTGACCTTCAACTGTCACAATATTTTTTTATCACCAGATTTGCTAAACCACCTCTGATTAAGCCACCTGTGAATGCTGAATGCTTAGAAACATGATCTAAATACTATTTTCCTACCTACATCTGAGTCAGGAGTTGAAATTTGTTGTCTTGAAGCACATAGATGCCCTGATGATTTGTCCTTAGATTATCAATTTGTTTCTCAAAAACAGTGGTCCAAAAATCTTTGTAAATGAACTTCACAATATCTAATTCATCCTTAAACCTTTCAATTTCTTTATAAACCTTTCTATCAATCCTTGTCCTACTCTAAAACCCACATTCTCCAGCTTAATAATGCATCTTCCATTTTCCAACTAATAGTGTGAGCAAATAAACAGTTCATTTTGTATAGATTTGCATGACATTCTAAACCTGAAGGAATCATATCATAAGATTTAAAGTCAGAAGAGGTCATAGAGGTCATCCAGCTTATCTTGTTTCACAGGTGGAGTAACCAAGATGAAGGCACTTGCCCATGGCCACACAATTAGATAATGGTAGAACCAAGACTTTATATCAGATTTGCAGACTTTGAATCCAATGATCTTTCTACTACTACTAATAATAACATTATTAATAATATTACCTAACATTCATATGACACTTTATGGTTTACTAAGCACTTTGCAAATTATCTCAATTGATCCATACTGTTCTGGGTTTATTTAGTCCTTGGAAATTGAGGAAATGCCCATTAATTGGGGAATGGTTGAACAAGTTATGGTATATGATTTTCATCGAATATTACTGTGCGATAAGGAATGATGAGTTGGATGGTTTCAGAAAAACCTGGGAAGACTTACATTAACTCATGCAAAGTGAAATAAGCAAGTAGGTGCCCAAGTATTTTGTATTGTCTGCCGTTATTTCAGATGGAATTTCTATTTCTTCCTGCTGAGTTTTGTTGGTAGTAAATAGAAATGCTAATGATATATGTGGATTTAGTTTATATCCTGCAAATTTGCGGAAGTTGTTCATTGTTTCAAATAGTTTTTTAGTTGATTCTCTGGTAAAATTAGTTATTTTAATAAGTCATTTATGTAAACTGGGGTTTTAAGGAAGTGTTTGTCTTATCTATGTTTCTTATAATTGTGCAAATAAATGTACTCTATACACACACATATTTTTATATATGTACATATATTCCTCCATAAATCATTGACAGTACTGATATATTATTACTTAGCCTATCTAAAGAAAGTGGCATTGCTGAAAAGAAATATCTGTATATGTTCACAAGAGAGGGAAGGGAGCAAGGTATGGAATGATTAATGAAGATTCAGAGAGATAAAAACCAATCTGGGCTTTAGTACTTGGATAGATGGAAAAAAAAAGAAGTTAGGCATAATAAAGCTCTAAAATGTTATTTCAAATTGTGACTTGACCCTTAATATCTATATCCTTAGTTTTGGTGGGCTCTTCTCATCCTTCTTTGACACTGTGTATCACCTCTTCTCCTTGATCCTCTCTTTCTCCCTAGGTTTTTGTGATATTCTTTTCTGGTTCTCCTCCTACCTATCTTACTGCTGTCTTCTCAATCTCCTTTCCTGGATCTTCATATAGCCACATTTAATAACTGAAGGTGCTTTCCCAAAATTGTTCTGAGACCTCTTCTTTCATTATACTATTTAGTTTGGTGATTTAATCACCTCCCCATGGATTCAATTATTAACTCTGTGCAGATGAATCTCAGATTTATTTATCTCACCATAACTTTTCTTCTGATCTTTAGTCATCTGCCTACTGGAAATCTTGAAGTGGATGTTCTGTAGACATCTTAAATTCCATCTATCCAAAATTCAATTCATTATCTTTTCTTCAAAACCTTTCCCATTTTTCTAACTTTCTTCTTGCCATCAAAGGTGTTACCATCCTCCTGATTATACAGGCTTACAACCTTTATGTTATCCTCAACTCCTCACTCACATCCCATCTTACACAATCTTTTGCTAAGTCCTACTAATTCTTCTTTGATGACATCTCTCAGGCACGTTCCTTTTTTCCCTTTGACGTTGTTAGTATCCTTGTATGGGTCCTCATCACCTCACATCTGGACTATTGCAAAAGTCTGATCTTCCTGCCTCAAATCTATCTTTACTCCAGAGCATCTTCCTTTCAGCATCAAATGGGTCTTCCTAAAGCAGATGTCTGATCATGTTACCCTACTCACACATTCATTCAGTACATCCCAGTGACTCCCTATTTCCTCCAGGATCCAACACAAAACCCTCAGCTTGACATTTAAAGTCCTACCTTTCCAGTATTCTTATACCTTACTCCCTAGTGACAATGACTTCCTTGCTATTTCTTACTCAAGACACTCCAGCTCCCAACTCCAGTCATTTTCACTGGTTTTCTCCAATATTCTCTCCTTCCTCATCTTTGACTTTTGGACGTTCTGGATTCCTTCAAGTCTTGGCCAACCTCCTACTTTCTGCAAAACACCTTTCCCAGTTCTCCTTAATGTTTGTGCCTTACCTCTGAAGTGATCTCGAATTTATCCTGTGTATATCTTGTTACCATATAGTTGGTTTTGTTGTTTTCTCTCTGCCTGCCCTCCACACCTTAGATTTTGAGGGTTCGTTGTGGGGCCAGTATTATTTTTGCCTTTTTTTGTATTCCAGCACTTAGAAGTCATTGAGCTTGACACATAGTACTTAATAAATACTTGTCAACTTGACTTGATTCTTTTGCTGAAGCCAGGAGGGAGTGCAAATAATGGGTTGCTCTTAGAAATTATATATATAATGAAATCAGAATAATTTTTTTTCAGTATGTGACAGAGGTAGAAGAAAACAAAATCAATATAGAAATTCTGCGAATGGACATAGAGGACAAGGATTTACCCAACACTCCTCATTCAAGAGCTAAATATATTATTCTAAAGGGAAATGAGAATGGACAATTCCAAATCACTACTGATTCTAATACAAATGAAGGCATCTTATGTGTAATCAAGGTAAACAAACTGCTTTGATAAGGATGAGTTTTTATCATCTCTGATTTATATCTAGATTGTCATTTCAAATTATGTTATATATATACACATATCTATACATATATGAGTATACACACATACACCCTTACACTCACACACATATACACACATATATATGTATAGACATATGTAAATGTGTATATGTATGTGTGTATATATGTACATGTGTATATGTATGTATAGAAGTATATATGTATATAAAATGTCATGTAGTTAATTAAATAATGATGACCTTTTTATAGCAAGAATTCTTCAGAATGGGCAGGTTTGGATGGGTTACCTTCTATATAATTGAAGGGAAGGGGCAGTTAAGTGGTGCAGTGGATAGAGCACCAGTGCAGGAGTCAGGAGGACCTGAATTTAAATCTCACTTCAGACATTTGACACTCACAGCTATGTGACCTTGGGCGAGTTGCTTAACCCCAATTGCCTCATCCTGGGTCATCTCCAGTTATCCTGATGAATATCTGGTCACTGGATTCAGATGGCTCTATAGGAGAAGTGAGGCTGGTGACCTGCACAGCCTTCCCTCACTCTAAACAAAGTCAAGTGCAAGTCATGCCATTATTTCTCCGATGGCATGGTCTTCTTCAGCAACGAAGGATGAACATACACACACAATTGAAGGAAATTTCCAACTAAGCCATTGGAATATTTGAATGTGATGAGTTGTGTTTCCAGTATTTTTGCTTTTTGCCAAAAAATTCAAAGAGTGTCTGTGGTTCTTTAATGAATTACTAGAACTCATTAGTTTACTGAACTTACGCTTTCTTAATGATTTGTGCCTTTGCATGAAACAAATGGAGGAAGCAATATAATGTGGAATGTGAGACTATTCAAAATGTAGTGTTCTATCACTACTTCAGCATTTCTATGTGTGATTAAGAGGAGATTAAAAAAAGAGAAAGAAGACTGATGCTAATCAGACAAACATAAGAAGTAATATGGGAAACATTTGCCTAAACCTCCTAAGTTTGTGTTGGAAAGTCTACTGAATTAGTTTCTAGTTTTTGAGCACATCTTTGGATCAAGCTCTGTATTTTTTTCCTTTTTTGTTTGCTAAGTATAGCCCAAATAACAAATGGGCCTGCTGTGTATATTGTTTTCAACTAACAAGATGAATTTGATTGAACAGCCTCTGGATTATGAAGCCACTCGCCAAGTTATTCTACAAGTTGGTGTAGTTAATGAAGCTGAGTTCTCTAAAGGAACAAGCTCCAGAGGCATTACAACTTGCACAACTTCTGTCATTGTCAATGTCAAAGATTGTGATGAGGGACCTGAATGCCAGCCTCCTGTAACAGTTATATCATCTAAAGATGGTATGGAGGCTGGGAAAGAAATTCGTGGATACACTGCACGGGATCCAGAAACTCACAGTAGTGAAGGCTTGAGGTATGTAACTTTTTAATCATATTTATTTTTAATTTTGTATGTAGTTTATTTGGAAATATGGGAAAGGGAACATCCACTTCATGTAATGATGGATCACAGAATATATAATTTTCCATTTTACATCTACTAATTAGGTATAAGAAGCTAAAAGATGAAGATAATTGGTTTCAAATTGATGAAAGAACAGGAAACTTGGTAACCACTAAAGTCCTGGATAGAGAGTCAAAATTTGTAAAAAACGACCAATACAATATCACAGTGCTTGCAACAGATACTGGTGAGTACCATATCTGACAAGTATAATATGTTGCACTACTGCATAGTTGGAAGAAATTATCTACTGTAACCTCTTCCCAAACAGAAATCCTTTCTATAACATCCCTGGTGAATAGTCATCCAGCCTTTGCTTGAAAACTAATCTGATGAGGTGCCCACTATTTCCTATGGCAGATGATTCCAATTTGGGGGCAATTCTAACCTTCAGGAAACCTTTCCTTATAGGGGAGCTGAAATGTACATTTTACAGTCATTATCCAAATTCTGCCCTCTGGAGCTGAAAAGAACAATTTAACTCATAATATGGGGGTATAGATGGAAAGAACATACAGTAGATGCAGGGTAAGGAGACTCTTCTAGGAATCATGTCACTAACACTTTATACTTCTGTATCTCTGGAAAGGACAGTTTATCTATTGGAGATTTAATTTCCTTACCTTTAAAATTGGGGTAATAACACTTTTTTCAATCAGCCTCATACCATTGTTGCAAGAATAATGTTTTCTAAATCTTAAATCTTTATAGAATTTGTGAATTATTATTATGTAACATGACCATTTTTCCAGTATTTTTTGGGGGGGGAGGGGGAGGCAATCAGGATTAAGTGACTTGCTCAGAGTCACATAGCTAGTTAGTATCAAATTTCTGAGGCCAGATTTGACTTCAGGTCCTCCTAACTCCAGAGTCTGTGCTCTATCCACTGCTCTACCTAGCTGCCCCACCATCTAGGATTTGAAGATAATTATCAAGTACCTCTTAAGTTTTCTCTTTCTAAGCCATACATCCCCAGTTTTTCAACTGATAGTTTTTCATTCTACCCTCCTTCCTTTGGAAAATCATCAATATTCTTCCTAAAACATTATTGGCTCAAACTGAACATAGTATCCCAAATGTGATCAAGGTAGAGATGATCACTTCTCCCATAAAAGGCAGTATGATAGATACTCTTAATTAAGCCTTAAATTATTTTACTCTTTTTTAGCCATCCTGTCATTCTCTAGGTTCATATTGTACATATAATCTACTAAAACCCTTAGGTTTTTTCATGCAAATTGTTATATAACCATGAGAGTTTCTCTCAATCTCTCTCTCTCTCTCTCCCTCTCCCTCTCTCGTCTTCTGTCTGTTGTGAAGGTTACATTACAGTAAAGAAATTTTGTCAAATATATTGCTGAAATCCAGTCAGATTATATCTAAAATATTCTCTTCATCCATACACATGAAAAACCCAGTCAGAAAAGGAAAGGAAAATAATCTGGCCTGATTTGTTTTTGCCATTTTCATTATTTCACTTTCTAAAGTCTCACAAGCTCTCTTTAATAACAAATTGGAGCATTTTCCCTTTTATTTTGAACCTTTTTTCCCCTAGGAATCAAGGTTATGTTTATAAGCTTAGGTAGTCTGAAGACTTCATGCTCTTTGCCTTTCTGAAAATCTTTGTCTGACCTTTCTGTAGCCCTGTAGCACCTTCTCTGATTCTCCTTTTTTTCCCCAAAGATCATGAAAAGTGGCTTGGCAAGAAATGTATGTATTTTGAAGTGGTATCTATAAAGCTACTATACTACTGCTGCTACTGCTACTACTACTACTATCACTACTACTACTACTACCACTACTACTACTACTACTACTACTATTACTACTACTACTACTATACTTCAATTGTCTATACTACTACTATACGTCAATTACTACTACTATATGTCAATTGTCTGAGATATACTCATGTGGTCCTAGCGATCCAATTTCATTAAGACAGCTAAATGCTCTTTTATCATCTCCTTACTTATCTTGGATTTTACGTTAAAACCCATTCCAGTACTACTATTCTCAGACTAAAAAACATTCTTCTTTACAGAAGTTAAATAAGAGATGCATAAGCCTATCTTCTCTTTTATCATTCTTTGATGATGTCCTTTATCATCATTGCCTCTACTTTGAACCTTGAACATGAGCATGGTATATACCTGAATCTTATCACTATTTTGATCTTCCTCTTACCTCTCAAATGAAGAAAAAAACCCCTTTTGGCTGTATTTAGCATTTACTGCCTACATCAACTCACCCAGATCCAGTATAACAGTACAATTTTTTTAGGACGTCACCATCCCTTTGTATTTATTTTGGTTATAGTCATTGTGTACCATATATCTTAAACTGTTGTGATCTGGAGCCACTAAAGGTTACCTAATTTTTTTTCTGGACAGGTAACATTGAGGGGTGGATATAGGTTTGTTATGATTGCCTTTCTAGGGGTTCTTATTTATTTATAATAATCTTAAGTGCATTGGGACAAACTATAATTCTTTTATGTCTCCTGTATCTTTTTTAACAAGACAGCAAAGAAAAATCCCTGAACTTATTCATTTCAACAAATATTTTTAAGTATTTACTACATACAAAAACAGGGGCTGCCCCAGAGCGTTCAGATATTGGAAAATATTTTTCTGGGGTCCCTATTTATATAATGAACTTGACTTTAAAAAGTAGTACATTTATGAATCCATGAGATATCTTGATTTATCATTATACTGTGATTATGAATTTGAGATACAAAATTAAATTTTAATATTGTTTAAAAATATAATTTCTTCTAAAGTATTCAAAATTCTCACTTACATATTTGAGCAATTTTATGGAATCAGATTCTATATAGGTTTAAAGATGAACATAAATGCAAATTTTTTAATATCTATATTTAACTTTTCATTTCTCTGCAGCAGGCTAAGCATATTCAGTCTACTTCATAACTTTTATCTAAAGCACATTCACATATACTCGTATTCATATTTGGTACTTTCATTATCTCATTAATATACAGTAGGACATAGAAAAGTATACCAAAATGGAGGACGTGAAAATTCATGAGAAAGCTCAGTATTATAAGACTCAGACTATGTTATCATGAAGCTCATCATTAGTATATTTGATAATGTTCCTATATGAATTTTCATGAAAGATTTTATTTATTTTTCAAAAAAGTTTGGACTTTTGACTTTTACTAATGACATTCATATTTTTCATCATGTCATCTCAGGTTAGCACGGCACGATATACAAAATTGCAATTTAAATAAAAAAATGTTGAAGTTTAGTGAGTGTTGAACATAGCCACAATTTCATCTTTTTGTCAAGTCATTTTTTTAACATCTCTCTATTGTTCAAAGATGAGATTAAAATCACTTTTCACTGTTATCATGTGCACATTAAACATATACCTTTAAGATACATGTCTATTTGAGGCCCAGAGATAAAATTTTCACAAGTAGGACATGATCTTGAAAAAAACGAATGATTTTTATAAAATATGGGATGTATAAGAAATCTTTTAACCCTTCAGTGGTCACTAGGATAAGTATTCCAATCCAAACTTCTTTATGCTATTGCTGTAAAGAAAGTCTGCAAGGATTTGGCATGAACTGCATAGTAGTTTTCATGGAAATACTCCTTTACAGAAAAATCATTGTGTCAGTATCAGTCAGGCCAGCTGTGCTGCTCCCTGATAAGTTATCACATCTGTATGAAACAGTGGTCACTTAGTGTAACAATTCTGGACAACTTAAGTAACCACTGAAGGTTAAAGAGTGACTCCTTCCACTCATCCTCCCAGCTATTTGTAGTATTGTCAGGCAGTCTAGGAAAATGGTTTGTACCTGATGGCTAATCTTACAATTTATTGTGCCTAAGAGGTATGGCATTCTCCAAAGTGTGGGGGTGCCCTGAGCTGCCTAGCCCTGTCTAAGAGCAGGGCTGTGTGATATACCATGAAAACAAGTCAAAACAAAAACAAGCAAAAAACCAAGGAGAAGAAAATGCAAGACAATTTAAATGGAGAGTACACTAACAATTAGGGGAATTATGAAGTGGCCTTTGAGTTTCAAGGGAAGTAAGAATTCTAAGGACAGGAGAGAGAGTAGTGTAATCTAAGCATAAGGAGCTCCCTTTGCAAAGGCACAGATGAGAGAGCTATATTGCCAAGTTCAGGACCCAGACAATAGGGAGATTTGGTTGCAATGTAGTGTGTGTGTGTGTGTGTGTGTGTGTGTGTGTGTAGGGAGGGTGGGGGGAGGAACTGTCTTAAAAGGAAGGAAGGAAGCAAGCAAGAATTTAAAAACTGCTTATTGCATGCCAGGCACTGTACTAAATGCTTTATAAAAACCTCATTTGATCCTCAAAACTCTGGTAGATATTACGACTTCCATTTTACAGTTGAATAAATTAAGGGAGGCAGAGATTAAGTGTCTTGCCCAGAATCGAATAGATAATAAGTATCTGAGACTGGATTTGAACTCAAACCTTCCTGACTCCAGGACCAGCATTTTATCCACCGTACCACCTTGCTGCCAATGGCCAGGTTTAGTGGGAAAGATCATGGTGAATTTGCTATGTCCAGAAATCATCCAGGTATAGTTGTCCATTAGGCCATTGCAGGATTGAGGCAGCTAGGTGGTGCAGTGGATAGAGCACCAGTGCAGGAGTCAGAAGGACCTGAGTTCAAATCTCTCCTCAGACACTTGACACTCTCTAGTTGTGTGACCTTGAGCAAGTCCCTTAACCCCAACTGCCTCATCCTGGGTCATCTCCAGTTACCCTAATGAATATCTGGTCACTGGATTCAGATAGCTCTGGAGGAGAAGTGTGGCTAGTGACGTGCACAGCCCTCCCTCACTCAAAACAAAGCCAAGTGCAAGTCATGTCATTATTTCTCTGATGGCATGGTCTTCAGTAATGGTGGATGAACACATGCTGTTGCAGGACTTGAGCTCAGGAGGAAAACTAGGGCTGGATAGGTAGATTTGGGGACCATACATGTAAAAAAGATAGCCTTTGCCTTTCAGGCAGGAACATATGTGAAATCTCATATTTGGAAGGTCATCTAATCCAAACCCTACCTAGAGTTGAATAAAAGGGAATAATCATATAATATAAAGTTATATGTACATGAGCATTGGAATGGCTCTCCCAGTCCAATCAGAAGGCTTCTTCTCACCGAGTTCTCTTTCCTTTGCCATCTAGTTATATCTTCATATAGCCTATTTTTAAAATTAATTTTTGTCAATACATATGGTTGTAAGATTTTCCAAATCCTTTTCCTTATCCTGTGAAGTAACATATAGTAGCTATATAACCTGTCAAAAACCATTGGCACAGACTTATTTTTAAAAGAGTACTGGTCCCCTTTTTCCTAAACACTTTAAAATATATTTGAACAGAAAAACATTTTAAATAGATATAGTGGCTTCCTATTTCATTGATTAAAGTCATGGGAAAAATAAGATTCTCTTTTTTAAAAATGAAATATTCTCTAAATGTTTCTTTGTACAATGTTGATTTTGAGATTTTATCAACCTGAATGTGGATTATAGTCATATAGAATTTAAAACAATGGCTTTAATAATATATTAAAAATAATACCTATATTATTACATATGTATATATGTAAATGAGGAATAGATGGTTATTGTCCAATCAGGGAAGAACAGTGTTAATCAGCTGTACCTATATTTGTTCAATTCCCAGAACTAAGAATTAGTTTGTTGATTCATGTTTCAATCACAAATGAAAATGAAAAGGTTAACTCTCTGTTGTTATATATAAAAAATTTCATCAATGGTCTGATCCAGTTCAACACTGTTAGATAAATAAATATTTGAAGTGTAAACAAAGAATATGTTCCTAGATAGTAGATTTGGAGCAATAAAGGAATTTAAGATGATTTAGTCTAATCTTCTCATTGTAAATTTGTTGTAAATTCAGTCAAAGCAACAGTAAAATATATTTAAAATGGGGTAAATGTTGCCTATTTAATGAAATGAGGAAAACAATTAAAAATAATTTTGGATTTACTTTGAGATGACATTAATTTTTAAGGACTTTACGAATGTTTTTTGCTCTTAGCACCAACAAAAACCTTTAAGATCAGCTACTGTGTTCCACTGTTGAATCAGTTGAGCCATCCTCTGCCCAAATTAAGTCTCAAAGAGCTTAGGTTACTTTTGTGGAAGGCACGGTGCTAATGAGTGGCAGGGATTAACAATATTGATTATCATTTTTATATGGTACCTACTATATGCCAGGCACTGAACTAAGCAACTTACGAATATTATCTCATTGGATCATTACAACAACTCTAGGAGTATTATCCCCATTTTACAGCTGAGGAAATTGAAGCAAATAGCTAGTAAATTTCTGAGGATGGAGTTGAACTTAGGTGTTCCTGACTCTAGGCTCTGTGTTTTGTTTATTTTTCCACTGTGCTACCTAGCTATCTTAATTGTAGATCTGATAATTTAATGTAATATCATGAACTGAAGCTGATCAGTTTTGATCTAAGAGTTATGTTTCTGTTTTAGCTGGCAGATCATGCACTGGAACGTTGGTAGTACGTATCGACGATGAAAATGATCATATCCCAGAAATTCCGAGAGAAGTGACAATTTGCCGTCATGGGGATGAAGGTGGCGTAATAGAAGCTGTGGATCATGATGGACCAAACAACGGTCCACCTTTTAAATTTTCATTGGATAATCAGTTTAGTAAATTTTGGACATTACAAAAAAAATCTGGTATGTAAAGATAAGAAATATTTCCACTTGTAATCCTCTAAAATCTTTGTCTTTTCTTATTGTAATGAAAGTTATTAGCATTAGTTTGTGACAATCCCAGATATTAGGAAAGGATATACACATGTTATTTACAGAGTATTGTTTATACTTCCCTACTCTGCAAATCCTTTAATGAATAAGACTTTTAAGAACAAAAAGTGCTAATATTCACATAAAAATATGTAGTTTTTTTTTTGCTTTACTAATGTTTAAATATTAATGTCAAATAGAGAATGAGCTTTGCTCTAAAAGTTTAGGGAGAACTATTTCTCTTATCCTCAAAATAAATGAATAACCTCAAATAAAAATACCCAACTAACAGACTGTTCTTTTTAACTTTTTGACTTTTCTAAGAACTTCTATCAAAAGACATAACTTGGTTATTAATTTGCATTGAAAAGTTTTGTTAATATTATGTCATCTCTTATAATATTATGTTCTCTTCTCTCAGATACATCTGTAATAATTCATCCAAAGGAAAGTCTCAAGAGTGACGTTTATTTAGTGCCCATTAGAGTACTAGATCGGCATAGCAAAGGTCAAGTATCTCAATTACAAGTCAAATTGTGTGATTGTACTATACCGAGTGAGTGTAAGATGAATCACGTGAGAGATATAACACCTTCAAATATACATCTTGGAAAATGGGCTATCCTTTCAATGGTACTGGGTTCTGCATTGCTACTGTGTAAGTATAATTATTTATCTTGTCTTTCCTCAAATTAAATTATATGTGGGTTTTTTTGTGATCATCAATACCTTTTCATAATATCATCCAATTTTTAAACTTCTAAAGAAAAAGAATTACAGAACTAGATGGTGACTTAGATTTCATGCTGTACCATCCTCTCACTTTATAGATGTGAAGAAACTTGGGGTTGGGCAATACCTACTTGAGGGAGGTGGTTGAACAATAACTTAATTTAAAGCTATCATTGTTCTTTTGGAGATTTTCTGTATCCCACGCTACCAAAAAAGAAGTGCCCCTCATCTTGTAATTCCCTAGGAATGTTTCTGTAAGTTACTTAGACCACCTCCTGGCCATAGACTTAAGGTTACTCATTGTCTTCCTTAAGAAAAAAAAAAGAAGAGAGATACATTCCTGAGTAGGCTACTTGAATCTATGTTTGATTATCCATAGAGTTATCCTTCTGTTTTAATTGGCAGATTATGTACTGGAACATTGATCTGGAAAATGAAAATTATATTTCACCAATAATTCAGAAAGATATGACAATTTGCCATTTAGGGCTATTCAGATATGAAGTAGTAATTTTCTTAAAATTAAATGCAAGAGTCTATGTTATGGCTTATTACTCTGCTATGGGATCATAGGAACATACATTTAAATCTGAAAGAAATTTTAGAGGTAATGTAGTCCAATCCTCACTTTGGATATGAGCAAATTGAAATCCAGAGTAGTTGTCACTTGCTTATTGTTGCACAGGGAGTAAGTAATAGACTTGAGCCCAGGTATTCTGACTTCAAATCCAGTTCTCTTTCTGCTTAATGCTTCATGTTGACTCTGCCTTGAATCTTTTCTATTTAATTATTTAAACTTCCAACATCTAACAGGTGCCCCATCAACCACTCCAATTTGCTTGACCCTAGAGCCTACCTGAGACCATTTACATGCCTTTAACCTAATTAGGAAGCACACATAAGGCAGTAGATATTAACCTCCAACTGCCCATGATTGTCTTACAACTTACTGGTGCCTTGGCAGCTCACTCAGGTTATTAGTCATTGTAATTAAAGTTTAATACAATAAATTTGTGTACCTTGAAAAACATAGATATCTTATCATGTGGCCCACTTTGAAAATATAGAAACTCCTGCTTTAAATAGTGTCACTCTAACTGGGTGGAAGTCAGACACCTTGAAGTAAAACTACTTTCTGGAAATCATTTCAAGTTTCCAGGGGTGAGGAGCCTGTGGCCTCGAGTTCACATGTGGCTCTCTAGGTTCTCAAGTTTGACTGAATGTGACCTTGAGGCCGAGGCTTCTTCATCGTCAGAGGATACTATAGGATAAGACTTCATATAGTCTTCATTTAATGTGCCTCATTCTCCATGTCATTTCATTTCTTGTGTGCAGTGGAAATGTAATTGATGGATGGTAGAGAGGGAAGTGAGAAGGTGGAAAAGAAGTAGAAGATAGTTCCTCCAAGGAATTTTATAGTCTAATTGGATATTCAAATCATGTCTATATTTGCTTTTATTAAAAAAATTGCTCTATTTCTTAATCACTATGTTATAAACTTACAGTTTGTTTTTGAGGCAAGTAGCATTGTTGCTTGACTTATTCATCTGTTTTGTCATATATCATGTCAAGTATCTAATTGGGTGCATTACCAGTTAATGAATCCATGACCTAATTCTATATTTTTTACTTGGCTTTCTAATTATATTTTGGTTACGTGACAGAATTATTGTTTTACCTAGATACAGAAACTAAAATAAATGAATTAATTTAACATCTTTTTATAAAGTTCATGACTCTCTTTCCCAATGTGTCTATACCAATAGGAGGTGTTGTTTTGTTCTAGTTTTTTTCAATTGTAAGAGGTAGCAAAGTTCTTGAGAAAAATTCACAGTTCTACCAATAAGCTAAGAATCCATCCAATAAATCAAATGGGAGGTTTAACTCAAGTATTTTGTTTTAGGTGTCCTGTTTACATGTTTCTGTGTTACCACTAAGAAGACAGTACAAAAGTGCTTTCCAGAAGATATAGCTCAACAGAATTTAATTGTATCAAACACAGAAGCCCCAGGAGAAGAAGTGATGGTAAATATTATGTATATATGTATGTATATAGATAGATAGATAGATAGATAGATATGTTGGATGGGTTGTTTTTGATTGTATGATAACTTGCAGGGTGACATTCAATGATCTCCTTAAGTAGTTCCTATTTTCTTCTTTATTGTTTTATAGATTATATAAACATGCTATGTGCTTCAAAGAGGATTTCCTCATTACATTTGCAAAATGAAAATAGTATGTAGTATGTACCTCACAGGGTTATTGCAATGCTCAAGTGGGATCCTAAATATAAAATGCTTTGTAAGACTTAAAACATGATATGAATATGTATTTTACATATATAATCTTTCTATGTATATTAAGCCATATAAAGATATATATATATTCATATCATTGTGTGTGCATGTAGTATAAATACAACATGTAAGATATATAATTTATATTTTGATATATGTGATTTATATATGATTTATTTATAGATACACACATATATTTCAACTCTTACATAGCCATTATTATGAAGGGGAGAAGTTATTTGAGTAATCTAAAAGAACATATAATCAAATTTCATTTCATATAATCAAATTGGTATGTCTATATGCATATATACATTTATGTGTGTTACTTTGGACAACACATGTAATATCCAAGTGGAATTAACAAAAAACTCATGAATTTTGGAGGAAAAGGGATGGTCTAGGATGTCAAATACTATAGAATGATCAAGAGTAGTAGTGAATACTGAGAAAAGACCAATAATTTAGAAAATAATAGATTAATGATACACTTGGAAAGAGCAGTTTTAATCAAATAGTAAGTTTAGAAGTCAAGTTTTGAAACGATGAAGATGCAGGAAGTCATGGCAAAGACTGTTGATATTTTTAAATAGTTTGACTCTGATAGAGAACAGGATGATAGTATATGAGAATTGTATAGTCAAAGTGTTTCCCCCTCTCCCAAGGGTCTAGCCATACTTATAAGGAGAATGGAAGGAGCCAATGTATAAAGAGAGATTTAAGATTAGAGAAGGAAAGGGAATGATTGAAGAGGTCATGCTTGTGAAGAAGAGATGAGGAGGACATTGATCTGTAACTTTGAGTTGTGGGGGATTGCCAAGGGCACTGAGAGGTTAAGTGACTTTCTACCAGGATGGTGGACAACATGGATGTGTCCTAGACAGGACTAGAACTCAGTTCTTTTACACTACAAAGGCAGTCCTCTATCCATTATACCATGCTGCCTTTATCACAAGAGGTGACTTGTGTTCACTGTAGTAGGCACGTAGTTTTGTTTGAGAGAATGGCATTGAGTGAAAGCTTTGTGTTAAAAATTTTCTGGTATTAATTAATTTTCTTTTTAAAAAAATCTTATGGGGAAATGGCATTTTCTGCCTTCTTGTCTTATGGAATCTACTGCAATTGCTATATTGTCTGCCATCTAATGATTTCATTTTGAGGTTTTACATTGAAGACATTTCATAAAGCTTCCATTCTACCTTCTTGTTTGTCATGTGATCTGGCATTTTTTTAGAATAATAATTTAACTTTAAGAAAATAGCTTTTCCTTTTATAGACATAATATGAAATTCTTTAAATCTATGGAAATAACAATAAAATGCCAAATTGTTCTTTTACTGTGCTATTCAGACCTTTTTTTTTTGTTCATAGATATTTATCATATTTGACATTTTAAAGGGTCCTCCCTTAATTGTTTTCATTTCACATTAGAATTTTAAACAAAAAAATCTAAGAGAGTAATTTCTGAATCTCATGGTTTTAGGTGGTTGGATGTTGTTATTTTATATTCTTTTAAATTTTATTTTTAGGAAGCAAATATTAGACTCCCCACACAGAATACAAATATCTGCACTGGGACACTTTCTGGACAGGGAACCAAGACTGGCGGACAACAAAGTTTTGAAATGGTAAAAGGTTACACCTTGGAATCAACCAAAAGTGGAGGTCATCAGACATTGGATTCATACAAAGGATCAGGACAAGGACTGGTAGACACTGGAAGATATGCATACACTGATTGGCACAATTTTACACAGCCTCGCCTTGGTGAAGTAAGCTCCTGTTATTCCAACTTCACATTGTGTGTGTGTGCGCGTGTGTGTTTAATGTCATAGTGTGATCATCCATATAACAAACTTCAGTTAATTTGATGCTACTGGTCATCTTACTCTCAACAGTATTTTGCCACAGTTTCATCTGATATAGCTCATGACTTACGGTTTCCTTGATTTATCTTCAAGAAATACTTTTAGCGTCACCTTTCAAAGTGTTGTTAGACAAAGATCTCCAATGTAACTGTGTGCAATCATATGTTTTAGTGAGAAATAAACAGTTGACATCTCTCTTCCTTTAATACTATTAATAACATGAAATTAAATAAAGTTTATATAGTGATGAACATATCATAAATTGTAAATATGTTTGATGTATTTAGGATAACCTCAAGAACTAAAGAACATAGTTAACCCTAAAACACATAATATATATGGGCTATCAACCACATTCAGTGATGGATAGAGAACTCAGAACAATATTTAACATCAGCTAATGATATCAGCCAGATGATTAATGACAAGATTATTTTGATTTTTCACTTTTCATTTTGACTAATGTACAGATTTGTTATCGATTGTAAGCATTATCCAGCTTAAAGCATTCAAATATTGTAGTTCTATAGCTCCATGTAGATATCACAGAACACATAATCTGCCCTGAATATGTAAAGCATTTAGTTAGCAGATAAATAAAAACCTCAAATATTTGTGGGTTCAATTGGAAAAATGCAAGCTAGTTTTATGATAGATATATAATTTAATTTATACTTTTGTAAATCACTAAAAACATTTATTTGCTAAATATTTACTTTAAGTATGAATATAATTTAGACCAATCATGTGCATTTTTTATATGTAGGAATCCATTAGAGGACACACTCTGATTAAAAATTAAACAATAAAAGGTAAATCAAAGAAATTATTTTTATGTGAATATGTTTAGGTGTTTTTTAAAAATAATAATAACATGTGATTTTCTTTTCATCTGCAGAAGGTGTATCACTGTGGACAGGATGAAGAGCATAAGTATTCTAAAGACTATGTCCTTTCATATAACTATGAAGGAAAAGGATCTGTAGCTGGCTCGGTAGGCTGTTGCAGTGATCGGCAGGATGAAGAGGGACTTGAGTTTTTAGATCATCTGGAACCCAAATTTAGGACATTAGCAAAGACATGCATAAAGAAATAAAGTGGGAAGCAGTGGGTTGTTGTGGAAAGAGAACACAATTTGAAGTCAAATGACTGGGTTCAAAACCAGATTGTTACTTACTAGCCCATGCTACCTTTAGGAGGTCAGTGAAATCAAATGTCTGTAAAATGCTTTGCAATTTCTAAGTGTGAGCTAACAGTAGTATTATTAAGCCATAACTTCTCTGGGCCTCAGTTTCCCCATTTGTAAATGAGGGGTATGGAGTTAGTCCTTTCCACCTCTCAATTGTATGGTCCTAATTGATGATTGTAAATAACTCTTTGAGTTTTTCACAGGGATTGTAAATTGCAAAATTTTTGTCAGAATCTTCTCTCTTTCTCTGTCTCTCTGTTTCTCTCTCTCCTCATATCTACCTATCTATCCATCTATCTATCAGTCTCTTGGTCCTTCCCTCATCTCTCTTTACGATAGGTTAATGTCATCAAGGTTTGACTCAACGGTTTTCATTTTAAAAGGTTATCAGTTATTCCCTTTTTTCACTTTACACAACACATTGTCTTCCTTTCCTATGTTCTAAATATAGAATAAGCAAGTGATGATCCACTTGGAATATTTTGTGCAATCTTGTACACTATGTATCTTTTCTATGGGAAATGAATAGATTATCAAGGATAATGAAATGTAAGATTTTAAGCTTGTTTGATTATGAGTCTTCTCACTCTGATTTAATTAATATAAATGTAAGAATTTTAATATCCAAGAAGAGAGGAAGTTGAGAAAGAAGGGAGGAATATTGGAACTAACATGGGAACAAGGAAATCTGGGTTCAAGTTTCACCTCTGACACATACTGACTGGGTGGTGCTTTGCTTCTCAGTGCCCTAGGTAACTCTCTAAGGTTATATTGCAAAGAAGGTATGCAGAGCTGCACAGTGGAGGGAATTTCCCCTCCAGAGAGTTTTTTTATACAAATGAAATTGCAGGTTCTATTCCTTACCTAATAACTGCCAGTATTACTTTGTGAATTCTTTGACTTTAAAATCAAAGGTCAGCTTCAAGCATCTTACCCTACAGAGCTGAACTTGCCTGAAATAACTGGAATTCTCCTTCATATATATATATATATATATATTCACAACTCTGAATTTTTATCATTAGAATATGGCATGTGTAATTTATTAAATCCCTCTGTTTACAAGGCATTGTGTAAATGCAAAACAAAATAAAAAAAGAACATTGGGATTATTGAAATTTCCTTATATTCAGACAAATGAAAACAAAACCATTTTTGAAGTTTTTTCAGAAAATGAAAAAAATTAAAACTGATATATGTATATAAAATAATTCAAGTGAATATTTAAAAATTTTTTAAACTTCTCAATTATACATCAGTCTGTAAAAGAGCAGAATTATTTTAAACAAATGTTTGTTGAGTTTTTATTATTAGACTAGAAATATCTATGGATAAAAACTATAAATGTCCTGGAGATGGTTTTCTAGCTAGAAAAAAGGTTTCTCTTGGTCAATTAGATGGTTACATAGTGAATAGGGTACCTGGTTGGGCTTTTTTGTTTCTGTAGCCTCATTTTCTCCTTGGCGGCAATTTTCAGTCTATGTATTCCTTAAAATGAAAGTGGATATTGCAGCAGAAGAGACAAATCTATATAATTTCCCCCATTGCTCATGCTACTCATTGTCTTACATATGATCTTTTAAATGTTATATATATATATATATGTTATATGTGAAATAACATTTTTAAATAACAAAGGTAAAATATAATAAATGGCACAACTAAAACTGACTTGTTATGCTAAAGACATTTCCAAAGGTATTTCTGTTTCTGATTTGCATGGTAACTCCAAAAAAAGACATAGTACTGACAGACTATAAGAAGGGTTAATTAGCTCCTTGAAAAGCTATTCACATGGAGTTTTGTGGAAAAAGCTTTCTGAGTAAAGAGAAAAAAAGTAACTGCTGCACAGTTAATTCATCCCCATCGTTACTTTCTATAATACACTGTCCTCAAAGCTGTTTCAGGGAAGGAACAAGAACAGAAGTATATGTCTAATCATCATTGCATAAAATACCAACGATTTTGGTGGTGTAAGAGCTCCCTTCACCAGATTGCAGCTCATCTTTAACTCATTGTCATAAAGGTTCCGGAAGGTTACATATCTTGTGCTGATAGTAAATGTCAGAGATCAGATTTAAAACCAGATCTTCCTGATTGAAAATCAAGCTTATTATCTACTACAGCTTGCTGACTTTCATGTATGTGAACACAAAATTTTATGTTTCAAAGAGGTATTTCTGCTTCAACTAAGGGAAATCATTTTAACAATGGCTTCCCATTGTTAAAATGGCTTCTGGGAGACAAAGGAGTTCTGAGTTGATTTTCACTGTTTTAAAAAAGCATTTGGATATCATTAGTTGTTACCTCTCAGAAATATCATTCATATTGTGTGTTAAAACTAATGTGATTTTGAAGACAGTGTCATGACTGAAATTATGTGTATTTGCCAGAAGATTCAGAATTTAGGATGTCCTACCAATTAATAAGCTAATTCTTATTAATCTATACAAACAATTATTTTCTGTACTTCTAGTGTTTCAGTCCTTAAAAACAGATCTCTAAGGGAGCAAATAGCCAGTGGTAGGGTGGGAAGGAACAACTGCATTTTGCAATAAATTTACTTTTTTCTGCTTTTCTTTGTCATTTTTTTCCTACACATATATTAGCATAGTTTGATTTTGGTATGTTTATGCATCAATTCTCTTAATCCATAAGAATTAAAATTTCAGGTTATTTATAGCTTTTCACCAATATAAATTCCATTATAACATCAATGAGAGTGCTTGCATATTGTTCAAAGGCAAAATATTGTCAATGATTCATTTCAATTAAGACGTTACATACTACTGATTGGTTTTAATTTTAATGTTATGTGTGTTTCTTTCTTTCTTAAAGAAGATTTTTTTCTTTCTTCAAGAAAGTTGTACACTTTCAAAGACATATTTACAGCCTTTCTGAAAACTATCCTAGTCTACCTTAAATGAACAGGCTATGGCAAGGGAGGAGCACCGGATGTCAAAATGATCAAATCAATATTCTGGAATGGTCTAGAAACATAAATAATTACCCATTGGCAAAACTGTGCAGAACGCACAAACTTGTCCAGGCTGTGCCTTAGTAGAGTAACACTCGATCCTATCTCACCTGTCTTATTATCACTTTGAAAAATGACATGAGCAATGAAACAGCAAATATGAAAGTGGTACTGGCTAAGTAATTTTGAGAAATGAGAAATATGAATCAATGCGCATATATTAAATACCTACTATGCAGAAGGCATTAGACTAGGCACTGGGTACAAAGACAAAAGTGAAAAAGTGAGGATACCATAATTAAATTACTAGTGCACATCCAAAATCCAAGAATATAAATCTCTTTAAACTACAAGAACCTGAAGAAGCATTGGAAATCCTTAAGTACACCCATCCTCTTTGACAGATGGGAAAACTGGGGCTCTAAAAAGTGAAATGATCTACCTAAGTTTCCTTAGCAATTTAATGATAATGCCAGCACTAAGTCACAGGTCTTCTCAAGAGACAAGCTCACAAATCATCAGGAGGATCTTCGTGGACTACCAGTGGTCAATGCGACCCATTTTCAAGAGCAAGGATTTAGGAAATTAGGGTCTGCATGGTAACCATGGACCTAAGAGAATTGTCACTTGTAGGTCTCTACAATCACAATTTTTGGAGCAAATACTGGTGTTGCGCGCGCGCGCGTGTGTGTGGTTAAAAGTGAACATCAGCAATATAAAGTCATTCTGCAATAGTTAGTCAAAATTTGAGGTAATACAGTCAGCCTCATGATTAATGATTTTCTAAAATTTCACTCGAAAGGTATTGGTGCAAATTAATTTTGTTAAAGTATCGTAAAGTTTATGGTACTATAAAGCATGTAGATTCATTGTTATTAATTACATGTGAATTTTTTCTCAAGTACAACTTCTACTGAGTTCAAAGGAATATACGTACACAGGGCAATTTCATGGCTATGGGAAGGAAACAGACATTCGTAGCAAGAGACATCCTCACCCTGCTTCATATCCCCAAGTATCTCTTACTCATAAGGGAGAATTATGTGGGAGTATTGAAGTAGAAGAAAATTAAGTGTAATTATTATAAGTGAGTTTCACTGAATACCAAGTTCCTCATTAACCCTTCAATGGTTTTAATCTCTTGGGTTCACTAAATGTGGATATTTTTGCATAACTTATAAAATTTTTAATTCTTCAAGAAAATAAATTTATGGTGGTTAAAAAAGTTTTAGATTATTAGTATAGGGAATGTTCTTTTAATAACTACTAAAAGGGTAGCAAATTCCAGCATTTTGATTTTTTATATTTTTTGGGGAAAAAAAAGAAAGAAAAGGGCCTAGTCCTTGTATTTAGAGTCTAGATATAAGACAAATAAAAATTGAACAGGGAGGTTAATAAACCACAGAAATATCCTGTTTTGCACATTCTAACAACTTTTTGTTAGTTAACTACAAAAATTTGTGAAGGCCATCGGACTTTTGGCTACAGGTATATTTTCTTACTGATATAGGGAATTTTATAAAGTTATTTTTAAGGACATTTTACAGACAAATTGAAAAAGCACATTGACATGAAATGAGGCACTTACAGGGCCACAGCAGCAAAATGAAAAGTTTGCCATGATCTTTGTGCAATATGCATGTACAAGCTAATTACAATTAAGTGAAAGGAATGATTTGCAAATACTGAATAAAAACAAATTTTCATAAAAGGAGGTGATGTCTCAGGTGTTTTATTCAGAAAGTATGTTTTATCATGAATGGAAACCAACTAAATGTTTTTTCAAATGATCTAATAAATTTACTTAATCCCACTGTTTCCCAAAACAAATTTCATCGTTTGATGAAAATTCTCACAGAATCTCAATTGAATGAGAAAACTATATTTAAATTCAATCATTTCAATTAAAATTTTTGAAACACATATACTCCATGCAAAGCCCTGTTCCAGGAATTGAACATATATAAAGAACCCTTTCTATAACATAATGGTTAAAGAGCAGATAAAACCAAAAGGTTTTGCTGAAAACGTAGTTCATTGCTTTATTTTTAGGGAAAATCTAAAGGCAGGCACAGATTCTTAGTCTACTGCTAAATTATAAAAAGGTGACTTGTTTATATCTACAAAAGTTATAAGATTTAAAAAATAGTAAATAATCTTGTTTTCCAGTATTAAATTAAATGAGAAGGGTAGTAATCACTATAGAGTAAAAGCTTACATTTGATTCCCATTTAAATGAAAGTAATAGAGACCAGAGTCACTATATAGGCTGGTGTCAAGTATAGAAAGTTTATAACCATGGCTACATTAGACATTTGAACCTTTGCCCCATTCCAATCCTGTCTGTATATAGATGCTGTTTTTTTTCCAAAGTCCATTTGTACCTTTATCTCTGAATGTTTATATGCTTATGTTATAACACGGGCCTGGCCTCAACAACTTGGTAACTATGTAACCCTGAGCAAATCACATGACTTCTCTCAGCCTCAGTTTCCTCTTCTGTAAAATGAGGATAATCATTACATCCAGGGTTGTTATTAGAATCAAGTGAAACATTTGTAAGATGCTTTTCAAACATTAAAGCACTATATAAATTACTTTGCACAAGGTGGTCTAATGAAGCCTAATTTTGCCAAATTCAATTAAAGCACAGTGATAACTTCATTTATTTTTATCAATCATTTAATTGAAAAAAATTCTTAATCTTTTTTGACCATCCCCAATAGGGAAGATTACCCCTCCCCCCCCATTATTTGGCAAATTTAGTTTACCTAACATTCTTTATTTATCTAATAAATCTGAATTATATTTAGAATATTTTTCAGAATTAACCCAGGGGTAGTACCATCAGGGCTCATCTTCAGTTGAGCAATCTTGCCTCAGACTGTCCTTAATTGCAGAGCTGGTTTATCCCTATAATTTTTTTTAATGCCTTCTTTGTCATGGGTGTGGTTCATTGAAGTATCCCAAGGGTGTGGTTAAGACCTGTTAAAACCAGCTATATCCTGTTAGGTAATCAACTCTATCTTGTAGTTGTTTCTGCTTTTCTGTTTCCAATTGGGAAATAAGGCAGAAAATAAAAAAGGAAAACAAGACGTTCAGTGAAAGATTAAATCTAAAATAAAGAATGGCCAATTTCCCCCAAGATTATGTTCTATCTGATGGTCAAAACCTGCTTCACAAGTAAGTTTTACTTAGATTAGGAACTGGATCTTCAACATCTCTTTTAGTTCTAAAGCATATTATCTTGTGTTATAGGGAATATAATTGGCCAAAACCACAAAATGGAAAGGGAAATCACTCGACAGAACCATGGAACCTCCAAGTTGGAAGGCATCTTAAAACTTCGTCTAACACAGCCCGTACCTAGCCAAAAATCTCCTCTATGAAATGTCAGCTCGATCAAAAGTGTATGTCCTTATAAGCAGACATAAAGACTTTATTTATACACCTACAGCAATAGGAAAATCACTATCTACTACATTTTTCTGACAACATTAATTGTTAGGAAGTTTTTTATATTGACCTAAAATCTACCTCCCTTTCTGATCCCTTTAAGGAAAGAAAAGTAATCCCTTTTTCATATAACTATACTTCAGACATCTGAAGCAGTGAGGTGGCATAGTATACAAAGCAGCAGACCTGAGGTTAGGAAAACTCAAGTTCAAATGCAACCTCAGGTGTGACCTAGGAACATCATGTAACCTCGGTCTGGCTCAGTTTTCTTATCTATAAAGGAGGACAGGAATAGCCCTCACCTCACAGACTTGTGAGGATCAACTGAGATATTTAAAAATCTTAAAAGCACCAAATAAATACTAGCTGTAATTATTATTCTTACATTTATATACTCTTCCTTCTTCCAAATCAATTATTTTTCTAACTAAATATCCCTAAGTTTCTTCAATTCTCATTTAGCCTGGTTTTGAGTCACTTAAACAATGACTCCGAATCACTTTTCTTGAGTTACCTTTGCTTAATTTCTAATTCCCAATAACTATGATGATCATATGTCTCAGATTTTTCTAGGATGTCCCAATTTCAAGAAAAGAAAGGGTTTTTTTCAAGAAATCCAGTCAAATTCTCCAATTGTGGAGGTCTTAAGGGAATGAAGACTACTTATAACAACTGATTAGGCTATAGATGCTAGAGATAGTGATAACTAGCTAGCCAGAGCCATCCATCAGATCAAGATTCAGACTATAAGCCAGTGGTTCTGAAGCTATAATGCTGACAGCATCATTATAGAAATGCCAAAAATATGTACTCAGTTACTACGTTTACTTTTGATATTTCAGTAGTGGAGAGGGACTATTAGAGGGGTTTGTAGATGGAAATTTGGGAGGGTAGGGGGAGAAGATGGGGGAGGGACGTTTGGAGGGGGTGTAAGGATTGGGATTGGAAGGGTAGAGGGAGAAGGTGAAGAGGATACTTGGAGGGGCAGGTGGAATGGGGAGGGAGAGGGTGGGAGAGGAGAAAAAGTAACAGATTGTGTAAAAAGAGAGGCTGAGAAACAAAATAGTGAGTAAAAATAGGATGGAGGGAAAATCACAAACAGTAATTATAACTTTGAATGTCAATGGGATGTTTATGGAAGCTGTCTTTGTGGTGGCAAAGAACTGCAAATTGCAGGGAATCCTGTCAATTGGGGAATAGCTACACAAGTTGTGGTGTATGATTGTGATGGAATATTACTGTGCTATAGGAAATGATGAGTTCAATGATCTTAGACATGGAAAGACTTGCACGAAATGGTAACAAATCAAATGAGCAGAACGAAGAGAAACACTGTATATAGTAACAGCAATATTATTTTAAGAACAACTTTAAATGACTAATGAATGACATTTTAACTATTACAAATATACAAATTAAAAAGAAAGGATATATGAAGAAAGACGCTATCTGCATTCAGAGAAAAAAGGATGAATAGAAGTATGTGTAGAATTATATATATATATATATATATATATATATATATATATATATATATAATGTGTGTGTGTATGTGTGTGTATACATGTATGTCTAATGGTAGCCATCTCTAGGTTGGAGGGGAAGGAAGGAAAAAAAATTACATGAAAGCTTTATTATATATTTTATAATATATATAATATATATATTATATATTTACAAGGAATAGCAAAATATATCTAGCATAAAGTTAAAATAGAAGAGTGATGAATATTATTGGTGAGGTTCTCCAAATGGTTCTGTTTCTGTATAATATTGAAAAATTACATTTCATGCACAATTATCTTTTTTATTATGCTGTGTGTAAATGCTTTATTCCTTATTCCTTAAATTTTCCTTTATTCCTTATTCCTTTATTCCTTAAATTAAAAATAAAATAAGTAACTATGAGGAAACAGAGACCCAGGGAAGTCATGTGAGTTGCTCAAGGTGATGCATTACCTCTCTGAGCCTCAGTTTCATCATATTTATTTTTTACTAGTTTAGTATTTTTTCTAGGACTATGAAATATTCTTTGGAGAGAGAAATACATCTGATTTGAATCCGGATATTATGATAAAATTCTACAAGTCTTCTACCATACTACTCTTTTTCCACTAGTAAAAATCACATTTCCATCCTGATTTTTTTTTTATGATTCTTATTTATCTCTTTTTATCAAACCTCCATAGACATTCTATCCAAAATGTTGGATGCCTTCCTGTGAATCTTTTTCATGGAAGTTACTAAAAGCAATAGAACTTCCTACCTGTTTTTCTTTGCCCTTGACAATGATCAAGTCTTTTCTTCTTTGGATCAGATATGCAGACATCAGATTATATTTTTACACTGCCTTTAGTATGCTAGCAATCACTATAAATATATTTTAGCCTACTTACACTCATCATACATCTCTCCTATTGGTCTTGGAGGCACCTACATTCTCTGTATATTGATATTCAAAAATATATCTAGCATAAAGTTAAAATAGAAGAGTGATGAATATTATTGGTGAGGTTCTCCAAATGGTTCTGTTTCTGTATAACATTGAAAAATTACTCATAAGTAACTATCAGTGACCTTCCAAAGATTATAGAGATAGTGAGAAGTGCTATAGAATTCAAGAAAAGGAAAATATCCTGGTGTTAAAGAAAAGAAAATGGAATTGGAAAGCTATAGGTCGGTATACTTGAGTTTAATTGCTGGCAGAATTCTATAATGAGTATAAACCATTTCTATTTGGCATTCCTGAAAAAATTTCAAAATTATCACAATCTTATCTTGATGTTTTCCATCAACCTTCTTCGTATAGTGTGAATTCAATGACTGTCATCATCCTGGTTTTCTTTATTAGGTCACTTATATTTTTAAAGAGATGCTTAGTGAACATTTAGAAAAGGAATCAATGATCACTAAGAGCCAACACAAATTTTACAGTAGATTTTGCTAAAATAACCTTAATTTTTAAAGAGTTATAAAACTAGTTGTGTGAGGAATGTTATAGAAATGATTTACCTAGATTTTAGCAAAGCATTTGAAAAGGTCACTGAAGATATTCTTATGGGGAAATAAAGAGATACAGGGTAAATAATAATATAATTACATAGTTTCCATAATCAAAGAAAAGAATAATTACTGATGGTTCAACGTCACTATGCAAGGAGGACTCCAATGGTATATGCCATAGATATATATTTGGCTCTGTGCTGATAAATGTATTTTATTAATGATTTGGATAAAGGTAGTGATAAAATATGTTTAAAACTTGCATATGACTCAGAACTAGTGAGTGATATCTAATATAATTGCCAACAGTGTCAAGATTAAAAATAGATATACCTGAACATTGGAATGAATTTAATAAGGTAAAATTCAATAGGAATAAATTTAAGTTTTTACTTGTATCCAAAAGTGTTAACTTCCGAACTGTAAAATTCCTTACTTTCACATATAAAGGAATACCCACAAAGCCCCTCTGAGTTCGGGGATGGCTTTGCCTGTACACAAAAAGACAACAAAAATGGTGAAGCAAGTAACAATGGAAATGAATGACATCTAGAAATTCTCTCCTCAGTGAACTCTCTTCTCCCATTGAAAGAATGGAAGAAATGGTGTAAAAACTGTGGCGCAATTAACAGTAAAGTCATTGATAATTAATGGGCAAATAATATTACTAAGTTTATAGCCTTTTAAAAATATTTTTAATATTTTATTTTCCATCAATTGCATGTAAAAATGATTTTTAGCATTCATTTAAAAAAAATTTAGTTCCAAATTCCCTCCTTCCCACCCTACCCTTTGTTCTCATTGAGAAAGCAAGCAATTCAATACAGTTTATGTATGTGCAGTCATGCAAAACATATTGCCATATTAGTCACACTGTGAATGAAAATAGACTCAGAAAAAGAAAAATTTTTAAAACGTTTGCTTCTACCTGCATTCAAACTCCACTGGTTCCTTCTCTGGAAATGAATAGCATTTTTCATCCTAAGTTGTTCATAGTTGTCTTGGATCATTATATCTCTGAGAATAGCCTAATCATTTACAGTTGATGACCATAATATTGCTGTTATTGTACAATGTTCTCATGATTCCCCTCATTTCACTTTGCATCAGTTCATGTAAGTCTTTCCAGGTTTTGCTGAGCACATCCTGCTCATCATTTCTTATAGCACAATAGTTTTCCTTCATAGTCATATACCACAACTTGTTCAGGCATTCCCCAATTAATAGGTACCCCCTCAATTTCCAATTTTTTGCTATAAGAAAAAGAGTTAGTATAAATATTTGTGTCCATATAGGTCATTTTACTTTTCAAAAATTTCTTTGGGATACAGACCTAGTAGTGGTATTTCTGGGTCAAAGGGTATACATGGTTATACATGATTTTATAACCTTTTGGGGATAGTTTCAAATTGCTCTCTAGAATGGGTGACTCAGTTCACAATTCCACTAACAATGCATTAATGTGTCAATTTTCCAATATTCCCTCCAACTGTTGTCATTTTCCTTTTTTTTCTTTTTGGTAATATTAGCCAATCTGAATAGTGTAGGTTATAGCTTAAGTTTCGAAGGATCATAGATTTAGAGCTGAAAGGCACCTTCAGGAAGATCTAATCCAACTCCCTTATTTCATAGATGAGAAATGAAGGTCAACAGAGGTTAAGTGACTTATCCAGAGTCTTAGTTGTAGTATGTTTCTGAGATAGGTCTTCCTGACTCTTGTCCACCACTTTATCCTCTATGAAATTTGGGAGGTATATATTGCCTTATCCTGAATGGAGTGAAATCTCCAACCAAGGTGCCTAACCCTTTCAGCAGAAAGAAAAGTCCAAAGAAAATATTAAATGTATTAGGATGACCTTGTTCTTGTCCTAAACAGCTTGACACCTGAGGCTGAGAATCTTTTGTTAGGGAGAGGAGAAGACTTGGCAATCGAGACCCTAAAGGAAAAAGATTCAAAAGACTTTTTTGGTGGTCTTTGTAGAGCAAAGGTTTCCTGCCTTTTCTAAAAAAAAATAAGAGAAAACCCTTAGATATTATTTTAGGTGAAATATAATAGTATCCTTTGTTCTTCCTGAGGAAGAGACAGCTAAGTATTTCAACTGATCCAGGAGATAGGGGTGATGATGAAAAGTACAGTTGAGCATCTTTCAGAGACGGCAAGTCCAGTATAGTCACATATGTTAATAAAGATTACAAGTCCAATGAAGCAATGTCTAGAAGGGAAGATTACAGGTCAAGGAAGGTGGGAATTATTATGTTCATTCTGAGTTCATGCCATATGATGCCTTGGTTCAGGGGACCTGGGGGTAGGAGGGCAGAGTGGCATAAAGGGGGCAAGAATCAGTAAGAGTCATACAATTTTGAAATAGAAGAAGCGCATAGTGAGTAGGACCCAACTGTAGACTTGGAATCAGGAGTATCTAGGATAAATCCAGTCTCAGACAGTTACTAAAGGTGTGACCCTAGGCAAGTCATTTTATCCATTTTCTCATGGAAATAATACTATCACCCACCTCACAGGGATGCTGTGAGAATTAAATGATATAAGTGCATAGATAGTTTTGCAAATCTTAAAGTTCTTTTAAAATATGTTATTGCTGTTGTTCCATCTATAAACATTAATTTAAATGTCGGTTCTTCAAATGAGAGCTCCTTGCCCAGTGACCAGGACATGAACATGCTACTAAAGAAGCTGATTCATATCAGTCTTGACATTTTCTCTATAAATGATGTCAGAAGACAAAAAGAAACTAAGTAGGAGGATGACTCACAGATTTTTCATGGAGTCAAATAATGGAGTTCATTTTCATCACTCATCCAAAGGCAACAAGAGACATCATTTTATGAGCCCATTGGATGTCTTACTGCAGTACTCATGGCAGGTATTTGCAAAATGAATATGATGAATGAAGACACTTTGTTGCTTATTCAGCAATGTCTGTGGCAGGGGACAAGGAAGGAAAAATATTGATAAAGAATTTAATAATATCCTGTAAATTGTCAACATATATTTTAAGATTCAGTGACTCCAACACAATTTGAGGGGGAGAATTAGGGAAGTGGTGAAAATATATTGTATAACATGATTTAATAAGAAGAAACAAGAGAGGATAATGCCTCAGAGATACACTAAAAACATGTTTCTATATATTGTGGATTTTTTATTTAAGAAAAAAAATCAGACAGCACTAGGTATGATGAGCACTAAATATTCACAGGATAATCAATCTAGAAATAGAAGAGCCCTGAGAGGCTGCCTAGGTCAACCGCTTCATTTCACAGATAAAGAAACTGAGACCTGAGATGGTAAAGTAATTTGGCCTAGTCACACAGATAGAAAGCATCAGACAGGACTTGAATCTGGATCCTTGACCACAAACCCAGTGTTATTTCTATTGAACCATATTTAATTCTACATTATGATGGAGTTTTGATTTCTTCAGTGTAGATACTCTCTCTAACAGTGTGAATCCATCTCTGCCTATGTGAATTTTATCTTTATATGTTCCCGTGAATCTGCCAAAATATGTCCATTCCACATCCTGTAGGCATTTCTCTGGGCATCTAGCTATTGTAGAGTTCCCAAAGAATCATAGGGCTTTCCATCTAATTATGTCCTGCTATTGCTATGTTGGTGCAGTGGATAAAGTGCAGGACTTAAACTGAGGAAGACTCATTTTCATGAGTTCATTTTGACCTAGACACTAGCTGTGTGACCATAGCAAACTGCCTCAATTGCCTCATTTGTAAGATAAACTGAAGAAGGAAATTACAGAACACAACATTAGACACAACAGAAAAATGATCATATTGCTATGTAACTAGTTCATCTTGTTTTCTGGATGTATGTTTCTTGCATTCCACCCTTTGGAGCACTTCTCATGAACAATTCCCATATTTTATTCCTTTCTATTCTCACAATGACTGCTTTATTTAGTTCAGGCACCAATGAATTTATGCCTGCTTTCCTTCCTTCAATCTTTTCCTGCTTATTTATACTGCATACTGCTGACAGATTAATATTTCTAAATACTGTTTTAATTGTATCCCTTCATAGCAAGCCCACTGCCTACTAATGAAATCTAAATTCTTCTGCCCAATTTTCAAGACCTGAAATTACACACCCCCACTCTGTTGCTTATTTCTCACTGTGATTCAACTTTGCTTCCATAAATCTGTAGAAATAGGACCATATTTCCACCATCCCAAGTTTCTCTAAACATTGACGGTGTTGTTCAGTCATTTCAGTCGTATCTGATTCTTTATGACTCCATTTGGTGTTCTCTTAGCAAAGATACTGGAATGGTTTGTCATTTCCTTCTTTAGCTCATTTTACAGTTGAGGAAACTGAAGGAAACAGGGTTAAGTGACTTGCCCAGGGTCACACAGGTAATAAGTGTCTGAGACCACATTTGAATTGAGGAAGATGAGTCTTCCTGACTCCACACCTGGCACTCTACCCACTGAACCACTTAGTTGCACGTATAAACATTGACACATTGTTATAATTTGAGTAGGATTGAATTAATCCAACTCCTTCAATATGGAATAATTGTTATTTCTTGGAATTCAGTAATTGGCAGGGTTCTGAAGGCTTTAGGACATTTGCTCATGAACCTAGATAACTGATAGTATTCTTTTTTAAAAAAGGTTCCTTATTGCTTATTTTTTTCTAGAATTTTTCCCTCATAATTTCATTTATGAAATGTATTCCAATACAATGATAAGGCTCCAAAATGCTTAAAGTTTTGATTTAGTAGATACAGCACATATTGGTAGTTTGGTTGTGTTATGTGACAAACAAGGTAATCTGCATGGATTCCTGGTGTGATGTCCATTCAAGGAATAGAAATTTTACTGATTTATGTCAAGGGCATCATGAGGATATACTAGTGTAGTTATTTCCAAATATGTTACAAAATATCAAGAGGTAGCATGGTGTAGTAAAAAGAAAGCTAACATTGAAGTTAGAAAGACTTTGTGAGACTGTGTAAGTCACCTAACCTTTCAACATCCCAGGTAATGCTCTAAGACACTAAGTTGTGTGAGTAGGTGCAGATCTGCATTGGTTGAGACAGGTTTTCTAACTGGGAACTCCCTATACTAATCAAATTAGAGATCTAGATTAAAAAAAATGAAAAAAATTAGTTGAATAATTAGTAGTAAGAGTAATGTCACCTCTTGAAATATTTCAAAATCCCTTTAACTCCAATAGATGCAATAGTCAACAAATTATTTCAGACAGCAGTATTATAATCTAGTATTAAAATCTGAAAGCTGAGAAAAGCACAGAATTTTGAAGTTTTTTAAAATTAGCTAGTGTGCAACAAATCACATTTCAGAAATATGTTGATATCTATTGGTTGCATAATCTCTTGGGCATATTTTTTTTATTTTGGAGAGAGAGGTCTGAGAGGTTATGAGGATCAGAGCAAATGTGTAGTCCTCCATCTTGTTCACATCATGTTGATATCTATTGAAGACAGCACTACCCGAAAGATCAGTGGCTGTAAAGTTCTGCTAGAAGCAATGGTGCAGCAGATTGAGTATCAAGGAGAGAAGAAATCAAATAAATGTGATTGCCCTTGTTTTACTTCAGTATTAGTAACAAGGGAGACATGTGAATCATAGAAACCCAGAGCTGGGACTCCATGTCTTCTCATTCCACCAATACTGAAACCATGATCCAGTCTAAAACATTCCTGATTGATTAATTGTCCAGTGTCTGTTTTTACACCTCTAATAATGGAACACTCACTACTTCATGAGATGGAACATTCTATTTTTGGACAGCTCTAATTGTAAGGAACCTGTCAGGGATTAAGAATGTATACTTATTTCGGGAAATATTACAAGTAAAGAAAGATGTGGCTGCATTATCTGATGATAAAAGGTATTGCTTTAACTTATATTTAGCTTTTTCTTTTTATTCAGCAAACAAAAAGCATTTACTAAGAGAATCTGAGAGAGAGAGAGAGAAAGAGAGAGAGAGAGAGAGAGAGAAACTTTTATATTCTTAGCACTGTAGTTGAGGCTTGGGGTACAAATTTTAAAAAAGGAGAGTCTCTAATAACACAAAGCTTATGTTAGAACAGGGGTGATATGTTTATAGAAAATAAATACAAGATAGTTGGGTAAGGATAGAGTTTTTAACAGTGAGGAAATTAGGAAAAGTCTCATGTAGAAGATGGTATTTCAAGAAAGAATAGATTCTAAAAGTTAGAGGAAGGAAGGAGAGGATTCCTGATATGGGGAATAGACATTGTAAAGGCACAATGATGAGAGAAAGGGGGTGGACTATTATGAGTGAGAATAGCAAAAAGGCCAATACAATTCAATGGCTTTAATAGTAAAATGACAGTATTGTCTAAAAACATTATCAAAATATTTTCTCATGCAGTGTTTCTTCAGAATTCCTGATACTATCCCACATATATGTAAAACATCTGGTTTTCTCCATATTATTCACTGTCAACTTAGTTTAAAGGAATGAATGTAAGGAAAGGGAACAAATTATTTCCATAAAATTAGTTGAATTTTCTCATGCAGTGTTTCTTCAGAACTCCTGATACTATCCCACATATATGTAAAAAATCTGGTTTTCTCCATATTATTCACTGTCAACTTAGTTTAAAGGAATGGAAATAAGGAAAGGGAACAAATTATTTCCATAAAATTAGTTGAATAATTAATAGTAATAGTAATGTCACCTCTTGAAATATTTCAAAATCCCTCTAACTCCAATAGATGCAATAGTCTGTGTATTTTGAGCAGCTTTTACAAGTTAGAGTCATAGAATGATATGTCTCGTCATTTAGTTGCTCATTTATCAAATTTTGGAGTGGAAGAAAATAAAGTCTAGCTATACACATACTTCACATTATTCTCATTCCTTTCACTCCTCTTATTCATCATAACATCTTCAAGGTTGAAAGTATTTCAGAAGTCATCTAGTTCACTTCCTATATGAAGCACTAAATCCCTCCATGATATTCTCAAACAATTGAAAAGAATGGATTTTTAGTTCATGTGAACTATTATCTTATCACATATACTCAAATTTCTGCTTATACTATTGCTTTTTTTCATTTTTATACATGTAAGATTTTATCTTTGTCCTCATTAAATTTAATTTTACTAGATTCTATTCATGGTTATAATTTACTAAGATTTTTTTTTTTGGATTCCAGTTCTGTGGCCCTATCAACTTCACAATATTTGCAAATTTGCAAATGCAAATTACAGTCATGGGGGGGACAATGCAGGTATCAGCCAAATTATCTTTTTATAGGATTGTCAGATCATAAATCTAGAGATAGAGGGGACCTTAGAAGCCATTTAGTTCAGACACCTCATTTTACAGATGGGGAAACTTCTCAGAGAAGTTTGCTACAGATCATACACATAAGATTTGAACCCAGATCCTGTGACACTAGATAATAGTCAATAAAGGTTTTATTATGTACTATGTGCCAGGCACTGTGTAAAACACTGGGATACAAAGAAAAGTAAAAGGCAGTCCCTGTTCTCAAGGAACTCACAATCTAATTCAGGAGACGATTTGCAAAACAACCATGTCCAAACCAGCTACATGCAAAATACAGACAATAATTAATGGAAGGATGATATTAAAAATTGAGGGATTGGGAAAGGCTTTCTGTGCAAAGTGGCATTTTAGCTGAAACTTGAAGGAAACCACAAAATCCAGGAGTCAGAAATGAGGAGGGAGAGCATTCCAAGAAGATGAGACAGTGAAAATAAAATGCCCAGGGTTGGGACATGGAATGTCTTGTTTAAGGAACATCAAGGGGGCAAGTATTTCTGGATCACATGTACTCATATCAGGAGGAATGGAAAGATATATGAAGACTGGAAAGGTGGAGGGCAAGGAGGCTAGGTTAAGAAGAACTTTGAATGCCAAAGAATTATATATTTAGTCATGGAGGTGGTAGGGAGAGTTTATTAAGTAGGGAGGGTGACTTGATTGAAACCCCTTTAAGAAAAGTATCTTAGTTGCTGAATGGATAATAGACTGGAGTAAGGAGAGACTTGTGATAGGTCGATCAAACAGCAGGCTATGGCAATAGTCCAGGCATGAGGAGATGACCATCTGTTATCAGGGTAGTGGAAGTATCAGAGAAGAGAAAAGTATTTGAGTGATGTTACATATCAATGGTATAACAGATTAGACACATGGCAGGTGAGAGAGAGTGAGGAGACAGGGATATCTAGGATGCAATCCTGGGGAACTAGATGATGGTGGCATCCTCTATAGTAAGAGGGAAGTTTGGAAGGGGGAGGGGTTGGAGGAAAAGATAAGCTTACCTTTGAACATATTAAGTTTAAGATATCTACTGAACATCTAATTTGAGAGACCTAATAGTAGAAGATGAAAGATTAGAAGTCAGCAAAGAGGGCTGGATAAGAATATTTGAGAATCATCAGCATAGAGATGACAATTGAATCTATAGGCGTCAATGAGATCAACAAATGAAATGGTATAAAAAGAGAGGATCCTAGTCTCAGTGGAGTTAAAGATGGAAGGAATGGGAAAGGAAAAGATATGATCAAGTCAAGTTTATTGACTATAGAGGAAGCATTCCAGAGGATACAGTCAAAGGGTGAGTAGTTTTGAAGTGAAACATTGGGAGTTAAAGCAGTGTACGTTGAGAGGAGAGAGAATAAGGAATCAGGTGGGAAGCCTTGGAAAATGAGGTTTAAATGATGACCTACAGAGTTTCAGCATCACTGGGATAGGAAGGGTATGATCAGGACAAGTTTGTTCATCATTAAGGGAAAAATTTAGAAAATTATCAATTACTCGATTCTTTATCTTTAGATATTTTTTATCTCCCCTTAAAGAGAAAAAAGATATGTAAATGTAGTTCACTGCTACTTTAGAGAGTATTATAGAAACTTCGATGATTCTCATGGTTGCAGTTACACAGGAAAACAGAAGAAGATGCTGGCTCCAGGATCCTGTGAATTATACTCCTCAGGATCTAGCACTCTTCTGCTGTGTTTCAGATTGAGGTTCAGATAAAATGTCCCTGATGCTAACTCTCATGAGATGCTGCCTGACTGTCATCCTGTCCCTACCTCCAAGGCCATGTATATTTCACCTTCTTGCCCTAGATGAGTTTTCACCAACTGCATTTCCCCCTTTTTCCCTGCCTCATATGGAGGATGGGGATGGGGGTGTAAACACCCCTAACTACAGCCTGACTACCTTTGTCCAAGCCATAAAGAACATAGGTCACAGAGTGTTAAAGCTTGAAGGAAGCATCTGATTTAATGCCTTCATTTTACAGATGAGGAAACTGAGGGCCAGAGAGTTCAGTGGTTTTGACTTCTTTGGTAGAGAGGTAGATATTTAGCCTTCAACAAATCATTTCATCCAATTATATGGTAGACTTTTATGACTTTTGTTGGTTATTTATGAAATTAGGGAGTATAATCAATGATTTCTAATATTCCTTCCAATTCTGAAAGTCTATTGATTCTGCAAGAATCATAATCCAGGTACAGTATAGGTACAGATCTCATCTTTTTTATGATTGCTATTTTTGTCATAGTTGTCATATTTTCAGTACTTAGCACAGTGACTGGCATATAGTAAGCACTCAAATGATCTGTCTGTCTTTATCTTTGGTAAACCCTGTCAAACAGTCATATGGAATCTTTCATATTTGTAGTCATCACCCCATTCCTTTCTTTTGTGCTCCCATATTGCCCCTTTAATATATTTATTCTAGTATTTCAAAGACTTGGTGTCAAGCTTGATCATCTAGAATTTTTAGTTTTCTTCTTTTCCATTTAGAAAAAAGATTATAAAAAAAGGCATCCATGTCCAGGACTGCAGCACCTTTTTTACTGTTCAAAGTTTCTCAGAGATCTGAGACATTGATTTCAGAGATTAAATCTTCCAGTTCTTTCAGTACCCTGAGATGTAATTCATCTGGGTCAGGAGGCTTGAACTGATTGAGGCCAGTGAGATCTCTTACTCTTTCTTCAGTTACCTTATATTTCAATGTCCTAACTTTTTGTTGTTAGCCTATCTCCTCTGAGTAATCTTATCCTTGATAGAAAACTAAAACAAACTAGAGGTTGAAAAGCTCCTCTTTCTGTCATCCTGTACCATTGTTTTATTCACTCCAAGAAAAGTCTATCTCTTTCTTGTTTTTCATACCCTCCATGTCACTATAAAGGTCTGGTGCTTTTTAGAGAAGTGTTTTTCGAAAACTTTATTTCATACTGAATTTTAGCCTCCCTGACACAATTTTATAGGATTTCACCACTTTCGTATGAGTCCTTGCTTATTTTGAACATGACTTTGTAAAACTTTAGCTCATTGGAAAGTTTTCCCGTGCCACTCTATTGGTCCCTTTGAGTATCTGCCCCATTTCTTCCTCATCAGGACTATTTGTTACCTGTCAGAAAGATTTTTTTCTTTTTATAAACATTTAATTAATTTGTTTTCAATTTTCAACAATCACTTTCATAAATTTTAAATTTTCTTCCCTTCCCTTCCCTCTCCCTCCCTGAGATGGCATGCAGTCTTATATGGGTTCTACACATATGTTCTTTTAAAACACATTTTCATATTAGTCATGTTGCATAGATAAATTAAAATGAATGGGGGAAACCATGATAAAAACTAAACTAAACCAAAACATAACATAAGATAAAATAGTTTGCTTCGTTCTGTGTTAGAATTCCAGTTCTTTCTCTGAATGTGGATGGCATTTTGCCTCAAGAATCCTTTGGGAATGTTTTAGGTCCTTGCATTGCTGTGAAAGGGTAAGTCTATCAGAAACAGTTCTCACACACTGTGGCTATTACTGTGTATAATGTTCTCCCAGTTCTGCTCTCACTCAACTTCAGTTTATAAAAATCTTTTCAGGTTTTTATGAAGTCCTCCTGGTCGTCATTTCTTATAGCACAATAGTATTCCATTACATTCATGTACCACAACTTGTTCAGCCATTCCCCAATTGATGGGTACTCCCTTGATTTCCAGTTCTTGGCCACCACAAAAAGAACTGTTATAAATATTTTTGTATGTGTGGGACATTTTCCCCTTTTTATGATCTCTTTGAGATACAGTCCTAGAAGTGATATTGCTATATCAAAGGGTATACACATTTTTATAGTCCTTTGGGTATAATTCCAAATTGCTCTCCAGAATGCTTGGATCAGCTCACAGTTCCACCAACAATGAATTAGTGTTCTACATCTTCTCCAACATTTATCATCTTCCTGATTTGTCATGTTAGTCAGAAATAATTTTTAATGAGTTTTTCATATACCTTGATTTGATATCACTTTTAGAGAGAGCTTACCTATTTTTTTCCTGTAAACTTTGTAAAATTCACACTCTTCAATTAAAGGATGCATATCAGACTTTGTCTAGCAATATATCTGTCACCAACTCTAAAAGCCAATAATAGTTTTCCCTTAGGGTTCCTTTCATTTTTACTTCTGTATAGCATCATAAGTAGACAATTGGCCCCATTTTCCCTGTCTGTAAAATAAAGGTGAAAATATTTAGACTGTCCTTTAGGATTGTTGTGAAGAAAACACTTGGCCAATTCTAAAAGATCATATAAATATGAATCATAAACAATATTAATGTTTCCTTAGAACATAACATTATATGTGCTATATTGTGTGTAGTTTTTGTTATAGAGCATGTACCATACTTACTCAAAAATATTAAAGGATACTTACCTTACACCCTTTGGCTTCTCTGACCTGGAACACTAGGTAATAACTGGTATGTGAGCACCATTAATGACTGGAACATGATTTTAGCATTATTTACCTTAACCTTTTGGATTCTAATATGCATATACTCAAATAAAAGAAATTATTTTCAGGAATTTAGGAAACATGAGAGATCACAGAATAGGAGGATGACAGAATCTTGGATTGAAAATAGTAACAATAGCAAGCATTTATATAGCTCTTTAAAGTTTGCAAAGTAATTTACGTATGTTAGCTCACTGGATTTGGGAAGCAGATGATATTATCATTACATTTCTGCAAGCAAGAAAACTGAGAGGCTGGAAGGTTTTCAGTGACCTGTCCAAAGTCACATAGTAAGTACCTCGGCTTCCTCATCTATAATTTGAAAGGGCTGGACAAGATTTGAATTCAGGTCTTTTTGACTCCAGGTTCAAAGCTCAATCCACTGTGTCACTTAGCTAGAAGGGTCCTTAGTATTCATCAGGTCATCTCTCTATGTGAAAGAATTTCCTCCATAATACATCAGATATGTAATCAACCAGTTTTTTCTTGAAAGCCTGCAGTGAAAGAGAATCTGCTACATCCCAATTCTGTTGCACTGCTGGCCATCTTTACTCATTAGGCAGCTTTTCCTCAAATTAGGCTTTAACCTACTTTTCTCTAAATTCTACCTTTTGCTCCTAGTTCCGCTGTCTTGGCAGAAAAAATCTAAGCCCTTTCTCACATGATAGACCTTTAACTAATTAACTCTGCCTTTTCTCTTCCATCTTCAGATGCTTCAGTCATTTCTCACTTAGCATGAACTCGAAGCTTTTCATTATCCTGGCTATCCTTCTCTGGACACTCTCCACCTTATCATAAAAATACCAAGCACTTACATAGATAACACTTTAAGGTTTCCAAAGTACCTTATATTATTTCATTCTTTTCTCAAATAAACCCTGAAAAGTTAGATGTCTTTATTAGCAACATCTTATGAATGAGGAAACTGAGAAACTGGGAAGGGTTATATGGTTGGCCCAATGTCACACATCTGTGTGTGTTTAAAGAAGGATTTGAAACCAGATCTTCCTCACTCCAGGTCCAGCCTCCTTTTGCCCCTGTGCCACCTGGATGCCTGCCTTATTGATGTACTTTCTAAAATGAAATGCACCAAACTAACCTCTGAACATAATACTCAGGTGTAATCTGAGCAGGGAAGGGTACAGTAAAATTCATATAATTATTATTTTACAGTTATGTCATGCAGTGAATAGAGCTCTGAACCTGGAGTCAGGATGATGTGAGTTCAAATTCCACCTCAGATATTTGCTAGCTGTGTAACTCCAGACAAGCTTCTTAATTTCTGCCTGCCTCAGTTTCCTCCTCTGTAAAATGAAGATATAATAGTTTTATTACTAACGGTAGTACTATATTAATAATAAAGTTGTTGTGAGGATAAAAATGAGGTAATATTTATACTTTGCAAACATTAAAGTACAATAAAAATGCCAGCTGTTGTTATTAATTACCTGCTCCTTCTTGAATACTATGACTCCTTTAAAGCAGCCTAAGATCTCATGTGCTTTCTTGGAAGCCATCCTACTTTGTTAAATCAGTTTGAACTCAAAGTCGACTAAAACACCAACATCTTTCCAGAAAAATTGCAATCTAGTCATGCGTCTTTCATCTTCTGTTTGTAAATTTTGACTTCACAAATACTTACACCTCTTGTATCATCTATGATTTAGCCCAGTGTTCTAGTTTGCCATGATCTTTATTTAGGTCCTGAAACTGGTACCCTCTATGGTAGCAGATTTGCTTTGTCTATAAATTTGAAATATCATTGTCTTCTCTGACTTTATTCAATTAAATGATTGAAAATGTTAAACAATATAGATCCCTGAGGCACTTCACTGTAGACTTCCCATCAATCTGACAGTGAGCTATTAATGACTATTCCTTGGGTCAAACCATTTAACTAGTTTTAAATTAATCTAATAATATCATTGTCTGGCACATTTCACTGTTTTCAACAAGAATATCATAAAAGACTTTGTCAAATATTTTACTAAAATGTAAACAGTCTAATTCTACAGTAGACCTTTGACCTACCAGTTTAATAACTTTGTCAGAAAAGGAAAAGTAAATAATCTTCATGAAGTCATGTTGAATCTCTATGATCACTGCTTACTTTCCTAGATATTCACTCACCTTTGCTTTAATATGTTCTAGAATTTTATTAGGAATGTAAGTCAAGCTTTCTGGACTATGGTTTGTAAATTCCATTCTCTTTCCTTCTTTTTGAAAATTAGCATAATATTTGTCTTTCTCCTGCCTTGCTGCTCCTCTTCTCTATCTCTACCTCTACCTTCTCTTCTCCATCTTTCAAAGATCACTGAAAGGGGCTCAGTTATCCCCAACCCTAGGTAGGGGGACCCTTTTATAATGTAAGGATGTAGATCATTTGGGCTAGGCAATGGAACTACTCCAGGGCAGGTAGATGCTCTTACTATCTCCTTACTTATTTACTTATAGATTCACTCCTTATTTATTCAATGTATTACTTTCTTACTCTCCTTACGTATCCACTTACATACCCACTCCTTACTAGCCATAATATGTCCTTTCCCATTGCAAAGCTTGTACTTGCTGGCTTAGATAGCAGAAGCAAAATTAGAATTGAGTAGTATAGCCTTCTGTCATCACTTTCATTCCATCACCTTCACTCAATGGTCCTATCCTTTTCTTTTATGTTATTCTTTTCTCTAGTATAGTTATACCTTATTCTAGGTATATGGAAGGCCTCTCTTGTTTTATGTGACCTTCCCCCCATGTATGGAGTAGTAAAGCTTAGACTGTTCATAAAAAGTGAGAGAGAAGTGATGAACAGAAATGATAAGAAATGGCAGCAAAGTGGATGTGATATAAACAAAACCATTGTAGTTAAAGAGACCAAAAGTAGATGTAACTTAGCTATCTTGCCCATTGAAAACTTGAACCAAAGGGCTCAAGGTCAACAGTCAGAGGGACACAAGATGGAAAGAAAAGTGAGAAAGAGTATCTCTTCATGCCTGGTCTTACATATACCCCTGCTCAAAAAAGAAAATTAACTAATTATGATGAGAAGCAGTTTGAGGTCCCTGCCAATGACAGGATACCAAAAAGTAAAACATTGACTTTCAGGCATTCCAATGGGTCTCAGATCCCCATGTTGTCAAAGGTCTCAGGTCACATGCTTCTGAGTCTTCATATACTTTAAGTGGATAACTGAGTCAAATATCAGTTGAAATTTGCACTTTGTTGTCTATATCCTTTGTGTGTGTTTGTGAAGAAGACCATGCCATCAGAGAGACGATGACATGACTTACACTTGACTTTGTTTTGAGTGATGGAGGGCTCTGTAGGTCACCAGTCTCACTTCTCCTCCACAGCCATCTGAATCCAGTGACCAGATGTTCATCAGGATGACTGGAGATGACCCAAGATGAGGCAATTGGGGTTAAGTGACTTGCCTAAGGTCACACAGATAGTGAGTGTCAAGTGTCTGAGGTGAGATTTGAACTCAGGTCCTCCTGACTCCTGCACTGGTGCTCTATCTACTGCACCACCTAACTGCCCCTCATTCTTTTGTACAGGAGCACAGGAGAAGGGGGGAAGAAGGGGCCGGGGCTTTGCAACATCATAACCTTCATATGTGTGTCCCAGACCCCTTTAGGCAGACTAGTGAAGCCTATGGACCACTTCTCAGAAAAACTGGTTTTAATTCTTTTATAAAAGAAAATGCTAAATTTCAATGAGAGGTTAGTGAAAATAAAGATGTAATTTTAAAAAATTTTATATTCTTGTTCTAGGACCCTTGGGTTGTGTGGAGTCACTCCTTTTACCTACTTGAAGGAAGTGCAACCATAGGGGCTAAAGAAACCAACCATTAATACCTTTCCTAGAACTCTTGGTTTTGAAGCAGCCTATGAACTCCTATGGGAGAGGAGGTACCTGGCTGAAACTAGGAAGAGTTATGAGCTTATGGGCTGAGTGGTAAATGTTTTATTATGTATGATTCTATTGTAATTTATTGCTTTATTACTTTTATTGCTTTATTGACAAATATAAAACAATACATTGGTCTGCATGTTTTCTCCATTCCTATGAAAAGCCACTCCCATTACTCCAGGAACATGGGAATAAGGCTCAGTAAAGTATATCAAGATCAGCGAAGAGGCAGAATTTTGCTGGTAGGATGGGAGCTGGACAACCAATTTTGATTGGGTAAATCCATACTAAAATGCCCTTTAGAAGTAATGAGTCTACATGACCATCTTCAGAAAGGTAGACCTGAGAGACACAAGATTGACCACTCCCTAAGTACTATAGAGAACCTAACACTTGCCCAGCGCTTTTTTGTTAGAAGGGCGATATTCTATATCCATTAGATATAGATCCATGAGATGAGCTTGCTGGGCCTGTGATCCTGTGGAATGGACTCAGCTAAATCATTAGTAGTTGGTTCAGAAGATTTATTAGGAGACTGTTGCAATAGTCCCAGAGAGAGGTGATACATATTGAGGCAATGAGTGGTGTTGCTTGTCACCTACCTAACAGTAATAGGTAGCAACGATCGCGGCTGGGAACTCCCACATTCAAAATGGTTACTATGACGCTTTGTTTTGCTAGGCAGAAGAGCTAGGTAAAAGGTCAAGCTCTCTGGTGCCCAGAACCCGGATGATGTCCTCTCTAAGTCAGAAGTTCCTTTTGTCTCTTTTGCAGTCTGGTGAAACTCGTGGGTCCCTGCTCAGAATTATTCCAATACATAAAACAAAAGGCATAGGATTGTTAAGAAAACCAATTACATTGAAATGTAATACGTATGCATATATATGTGATATACATATACATATATATGTATAGTACATGAACCCTGGAAACCCCTATTATAAGCACAACTGAGAGACATCATAGAACCATGACAAGAGAGCCTAATTAGGAGTTAGGAAAATTCGGGTTCAAATCCCACCCCTGACATATACTGGTGGTATCTCTGATTCTCAGGGCCTGAATCAATCCCAGAGACTCTAAGTTATAGAATAATTGATGATCTGAAGGGATAGGGAAATTTCCACAGAAATAGGAGACTCTTCCACTGATGATACCATAGCTCTGGGTCAGACTGCCTCCTCCTTCCATAGTACCTCAGCCCACTAGGTTTCTTGTGCCACTTCCAATGGAGGGGGATGAGGAATGAAAAGAGTCTTGGTGGTGGATTCAGGAAATCTGAGAACTTGCTGCCATCTGTACTGAGAGATGGAGAAAATGTTAGTGAGACAATTTTTCCCCTTTCTTCCACTGCCTTTTTTTAACAGTAGAATTTTCTCCAGTTTATTCCTCAAATACAAAAGCAGAGATTTGGCTTTGCATTTTTCTCTTATTCTTTCCTTTCAATGTGGTCGATTTTTCTGTCTGTTCTGATATGAAACCCTTGTCCTGGTTTCATCAATTCCTCAATATCTCTCTACTACAAGATCCTAAGAGAGAGGCCTGATCTCAGAAGAAACACCTCAGAATTTCAACAGGCATCCCAAGTGACCACCTGTTTCAAAGTGTGTCGGAGTAGAAGTAGTCTTCTTGATGGGTGCCTCCATGTACTTGAACTGAACCAGTTTTCAGGCTTCCTCTAGGTTCAGCCAGCATCAAGCCTATTGTTTATGGGACGGTCAGCTTTCTACCATTGTAGCTCTTTACATCCTCTGGCCAGCAGTAATAGCAATAGCTAGCATTTATATAATGCTTTAAGGTTTCTAAAGTATCTTATAACCACTATCTCATTTTATTCTCACAACAGCCATGGCAAGTACTATTATTAATCTCTTTTTAATCGATGAGAAAATTGATGCAGAGAGGTTGAGTAACTCGCCCAAGCTCAAACAGCTAAATTTGAACCCAGAACTCTACATACAAGTGTCTATCTACCGTGCCACCTAGTTGCCCCAGTAGATAACTATTTTTTGGCTTACTCTTGGTCACATACGCAGATCTTTCAGTGACCTTCAGTTACCTCATGGGTGTCTCATTCTCTCCCAGGACCACGTGATCTTGGGACAAGGATTTGGCTCAGGCAAGCTCCTGAATCTGCTAGCCACAGGCACATCACTTCTGCCGTCCACTTCCTACTTTTTCCTCCTTTCACAGCTTTTCTTTTTTGTGGGAGGAGTCCAATGGTGAATTCATAAAATGCTCTGCCTGTAGCAAGAGAAACTCTATAGTTCTGCTTTCTACTTTGGAAATACAGGATCTTCAGAAGACAACCAAATCATGTGCTCTTAGAGCCATAATTCACCAATTCAGTTTTGTGTTATAACACTCCCCTTCGCAAAGTTTATATTCTAGCCTAATTGGACTTTTCTCCCTCAAGGTTCCTTGTCCTTGCAAGACACTATTCCCCCACACAATTATTTCTTGTAATTAATTTCCCACTTACTTTAGAAATGGACCACTGGAATAGGTTCTCCTAAAAGGTCACGTGGATATGGAAGGATACCTAGTTGAAGAGGGTCAGAGAGAAGTGGAGATTTTTTTTATATCTTTACTTGAGAGATGGTGTAGTAGGGAGTTTAAATATTTAAAATTTTTATTTCCAATGTCTTTCAGTGTGTGGTCTCATCTATAATGTGAGTGTGATAATTAGGTGATAGGAAGTTAAGAAGGATATTCAAATCTTAATGAGAGGTAGGGACCCAAATCAATTTTTTTTATGAAATTTTGGATGATCATGATTTTAATATTTTAAGCACTAAGAATCTAGGCAAGTTCTGGGATGTGGGGAGTGCTGCACAGAGATCCAGGCAGAAAACCTGTGTTTATGGTTGGGAGAAAGAGGCCTGGGATTGGTTGCCCAAATTAAAAATAACAAAAAACACCTGGTCCCATATACTGAGTTCATAATTTGGGAGACTGTAGCAGACCTCACCTCTGGGAAACACATGAGCATTGATAATTCACTCATTTGTTTTCCTTCTTCCAGTGTCCAAGTGAGGGGAAAATAAACTGAGATAGAGGGAAACTACCTGGTTGCAGCAGAAACCTCCTTTACATTATATTTAAGATCTCATAATAAAGTATTTTCATCCATAATTTGTCACAAAATGACTATTCTCTATTTGTGGGAATTGTTTCTTGTTAGTGCTTAGTGTGTATTTTTAAAAATTGCTTATATAACATGATTGACTCTGGCCCCACCTTTTCAAGGCCAGGCCTGCTATATTTCCCCCTCAGGGTTCTCTGAGAGGTGTGTCTGTATGTGTCTCTTTTTCTGTCTTTCTCTATTTCTGTGTGTGTGTGTGTGTGTGTGTGTGTGTGTGTGTGTGTGTGTGTTTACTCTGCAATATGTTTTCATCCCCCTTTGACTATGTTTCCTTCGTTCTAGGGGCTCAGGCTTTCAAAACTGCCAAGATCAGAGACTGTGTTCCCCTTACTGGAAGATATGAGTAAAGAAATTGCCAAGATCCCAAAGAAGTAGAGTGTTGCTAAAGATAACAAGTTTTTTTTTTTAATGATTGCACAGCCAGTCAAAAACACTTCCTCCCAATTAAAACAAAACAAAACAAAACACCTCCTTAGTGTGAAGTTAGCTGACTGGAACCAGAAATAGAAATGCTTGATGCAGAGACACTATCTTCGCAAGCTAATGGCATCCATACATGCACAAGGTTCCCATTGCACTTGTAATTATTACTTTATAAATGTATCAGCACCAAACTCTGAATTTCAAATGAAGTAATTACTTGCTTCAACTCATTTAGTTTCAAAAAATTAATCTTACCAAATTACTTAGGGATTCTGTAGAAGGTTTCCAATTTTCCTTCCTTTACAATTTGCTATCCTTGGTGGTCTTTATCAGCTTGTTGTATCCTTAATTGTGAATTTTTTTCAATAAATTCTTCCCAGTTTTGTTTTTAAAGCAAATTCTTCTGTTTTGAAGCTATATATTTCTGTTAACAGGATGTATGCTGGGAGAGAGAGGGAGAAGAGAATGGTAAACAATGCTATGTTTTTTAAAAAGTCTTCTGTATATTTTTTTCTAGCTTTAACATTTTTCTTTGCTGTCTTTGAATTGAAAGTGATAGACAGCAAAATAGTTTTTATTACTTTATACTTGGAGAATTTTTTCAACAGTTATCATTTTTAGTTTGATAATTACATCATAATGTAAATCATAATTCAGATGTTTCTGTGCTAGGTTTTATGCATTTTCTACACTAAAGTACTGAAGAAGAGAAAAGGTAAATTAAGACAGCTCTAAAATTTCATCTTACATCCATCTGACTTGCCAAAATAACAAAAGATGGAAATGTTATATGTTGGAAGGGCTATAATATTCACTGTTGGTAGAGGTATGTATTTACAAAACCAATTTAGAATTATGCTAGAAAAATCACCAAACAAATCTCTTTCCCTCTGCCCTGCCAGTGATCACAGGGGCAATCTCTCTCTCTTAGTCGCTGGTGGAAAGATCCTTGGCAGAGTCCTCCGTAATAGGCTGATCCTTCACCTACAAGATGGTCATATACTTGAGAGCCAGTGTGGTTCAGAAAGAGCCAATGAATGATCAATATGATATTTACTGCTGACAACTCCAGGATTAATGCCAGGAGCAGGACAGAGGTCTGTACATAACATTTGCAGATTTGACCAAGGCCTTTGGTAGACTGTGAGGGCTTATGGAAAATTATGTCAATTTGGTTGCCTGGAGTAGTTCATCAACATTGTACATCAATTTCATGACAGCATGCATGCCAGGGTTCTAGATAATAGACAATATTCTCATGTTTTCCCAATCCCCAATGGAGTGAAGCAGGGCTATGTGCTTGCTCCCATGCTTTACAGAATGATGTTTTCAACCATGTAGTCAAATACTTTCGATGAGGATAAACATGGCATCAAGGTCAGCTACTGCACTGATGGTAAATTGTTCACTTTGAAAAAGCTATAAGCCAAGACCAAAGTGGAGGAAGTGTTGGTGCATAATTTTCTGTTTCCAGATGATTGTGCACTCAATGCAGCCTCTAAAGCTGAGACGCAACAAAGTATGGATCAATTCTCTGCTGCCTGTACTAATTTTGGCCTAACAATTAACATCAAGAAAACACAGGTGCTCCATCAGCCACCACCAAACCACCCATATGTGGAACCAGTAGTTACAGCAAATGGAGAAGTTTTAAATGCTGTGGATAAGTTCCCTTACCTTGGTAGTATGCTTTCCAGGGATGTACACATTGATAATGAGGTTGACTCCACATTGCCAGAGCTAGCTCAGTGTTTAGGAGGCTCTGAAGAAAAGTGTGGGAGAGAACAGGTATTAGCCTGACTACTAGACTGAAGGTTTAAAGAGCCATTGCATTGACCTCATTGTTGTATGCCTGTGAAACATGGATAGTGTACCATCACCATGCCAGGAAACTGAATTGCTTCCATTTGAACTGTCTTAAAAAGATTCTGAAGATCACCTGGCAGGATAAGATACCAGACACTGATGTCCTTTCTCAAACTAAACTGCCAAACATCCAAATTCTGCTTCAGAGAGCATGACTCCAATGGGCTAGACATGCTGCTTGAATGCAAAACTTATGCTTGCCAAAAAAGACTATTTTATGAACTCACACAGGGCAAATGTTCATATAGTAGTCAGGATAAGCAATAGAAGGACACTCTCAACGTCTCTCTTAAGAACTCTGGAATTGATTGTGTGACATGGGAGACACTGATATAGGACCGCTCAGCATGCCATGCCCACATCAAAGAAAGTGCCACGAACAAAGCAGAATTGAAACAGTTCAAAGGAAATGCAGGATGCACAAATTTCGAGAATCTACCCAGATGTACACAAAGACTATTTATACCCGACTTGTGGTAGAGTATTCTGAGCTCACATTGGTCTGATCAACCACAGTCAAACACATTGAAACTTGACTCTAACATAGTGGTGTTATTTGGGTCCTCTCTGAGAATGAAGGACAACAATCAACCAACAATATCATTGCTAGGAACACATGCCAAAGAGGTCAGGAACTTCAAAGAAGGAATGATTCCACAATTATGAAAATATTTAGAGTAGTACTTTTTGTGGTAGCAAAGAACTAGAAGCAAAGTAGCTACTGATTTATTTGAAATTGCTGAGCAAATTGTGGTATGTGAATATACGTTGACATTTTATTACAAGAAATTATGAATATGAATAATCTGAAGAAACTGAATAAAACTTATATGAATAAATGAAGAATAAAGTAATCCAAATCAGAACAATAATTTGCACATTTACCATAATAATATAATAGGGAAAAAAGGAAAGATTGTGGTGATGGGAAGATGGCAGCAGGCTAGGATACAGAGGATTTGAGATTCCTTGAAAACACACCACAGAGGTTTAAGATGTGCTCCACCCCCACCCCTAACAAGGTATAGAAAGAATCTCTTCTAGAGTTTCTCACACAACCTGGAAAATCCATGAAGAACCATGGGGTCCTGCAGAAATATTGGGATAGACAAGGTAAAAAAATAGAGGCAGAAGAGCAGAGGGCAGAGTTTTATTTATGCCAAAATTTGGTTGCCAGGAGAAGTTCATCCTAAAGTCTTCAGAAAGTCCCAACCTTCCCTCTTGGACCTCCTCAGCATAGCTAACCACTGATTCCAGCTCAAGAACCCTAGCTTTCTAGGTGGGGTTAACAAAGCAACCAGCACTTGAAGCTGATCCAACCCTGACCTTAGTCTTAGCCTACCAGAGACAACAGTTTCTAAGTATTCCAGCATGGCACCATTGCCTTTAACTCAGCTGTAGGAGAAAGATCTTAAGTAAAATTCATTACAAACAATCCCTAAAATCTGTGGTAGGAACTCAGCACAGGAAGAATTGGAGGGAGTGGACCCTAAGTAGAACCTGTAATAGAGAGAAGTCCCAGAACTCTGTGATAAGTAGGATCCCTAAGGCAAAGTCCAGGAAATAGAGCAATCTAAGAATTACTTGAGGGTAAGGCCTAGTCAGGCCCACCATACTTTGGCCCAAGTAGGTCCTGCCCACACCATTTGATTTGAAAGATGTTGAGTGGGTAAACCTTAAAGAGGATAGTGACCCCACAACAAGACCAGGTAAAGAAAATAATGTGCCTAGTCCCAGGGACTGTTGAAGTACTTAGAAGAAATAAAATAAAAGATTCAGAATAGAAAAGCTATGGAATAAAGAAGGGCAAGAAAAGCTGACACCTTAGAAAAGGTAATAGAAAACCTCACTTGATAACTGAGCATTAGATCAGAACTAGAACAATGGACAGAAAACAACTCAAGAAGACAATAAAAAATACCAAAACAAAACCATAAGATTGAAAGAAAAACAGAAGAAAATCTAAGAAAGATTATACCAGAAAGAACTGACTTGGGAAATATTTTAAGGAGAAAAAAAAATCAAAGAATTATCAGGCTATCTAAAAATTATGTTCAGAAAAAAGAAGTATGGTTGCCATAATTCAGGAAATTGAAAAATGAAAATTTCCTATAACTCTTAGAACCATGAAGCAAAGTAGAAAGAAAGAATTTGCTGGTCATTTCTGGAAAGAAATTCCAAAATGAAACTCCCCATAAAATCATAGCCCAAATCAAAAGTTTTCAGGTCAAAGAAATGAAAATATCAGAAATGGCCAAAATGAAGGTGTTCCTATATTAAACAGTGGCAAAAAGAATTACACAAGATTTAGCAACTGACATTATAAAGAAGAGAGCTTAGAATATGATATTTCAAAAAGTAAGAGAGAAAGGTTAACAACCAAGGATAAACTATCCAGAAGAATTAAGTAAAATCACACTAGGAAATAAAAATGGACCCTTAATAGAATAGCAGATTTCCAATCTTTTCTAATGAATCTGACAGTACTGAGTAGACATTGTGAAATGGAAATTCAGTTACCAAGAGAATCATGAAAACACTATCACCAAGACGAACAATAAAACATTTGTATCATTGAAAAACATTTTGAGATGAATTATTCTATTTTAATGGTCATAGGAGAAGACAAAAATTGGAGAGACATGGGAATATACTGAAAAAAAGAAGGAAGAAACAGAAGGAAGTCATTATTGCACAATAAAGGTACATTCAATGAGTTTGTACGTAGTCATGGAAGGAGTGGAGGAAACAGATATCCCCTAAACCTTACTTTTTCACTTGAATCAGATACATGGACATCTACCTTCCCACACCTCATCCTTGAGATTTCAGTATAGAAATACATAAATCTTGGAAAGGAGATAGGAAAGAGTGACAAGAGAAAGAGTAGATGCTCTAAGAACGGGCACGAAAATAGAGAATAGTTGAGAGAATGAGAGAAAGGTTGTAAGCAAAACAGCTCAAATGCTTAAGGGAAGAATGTAAAGGAACCCGTACAAGAAAAGACGGAAAGGGTAAAAACTTAATGAATAAAAGGACAAAACAACTGAATCAGATTTGGATTTAGAGGATATATGTACACAGTGACTTATAAGGTCCTTTTCTACCTCTAGATCTACGATTTTGGCCACTTTAGAAAGTTTTCTCTAATTAGATTATTGAATTCAGTGTCTAACTATAGGTCCCTGAACAACCCCCACCCAGTCTCAGTTAACTGGGATTTCAGTTAATCCAATGTTTGTATTCCTTGCTTCCTCTTCCAGATCTGCTCTGTTGTCCTGTATAGTCATTAGATGATATTTAATCTTAAATCCTGGGGGTGTTATTCAATTTTATCTTTGTCATTCCCTGATATCTGTTCAACTCCATTTATTCTCTAATTTTCCATGCTACTGATACTTTAAATCCCTTAATGCTACTTTGTAATTATTTCTCTCTCTTATTCTGTGACTGAAAAGAGTTTATCATCTGATAGTGTTCATCTTTTTGTATTTCTTCTGCACTATCCATTACTGAATCAATTTGTATAACTGAAGGAATTTTATCCTTTGAATATTTCATATTGCAGAATTATCATGTTATAATGGGGGTATGCTTATTAGGGGATTGTAGAAAACATGCTGGAATTGGAGTCAGAGGACCTAGGTTCAATCCCCAGTTTTTTGACCTGTTGTCACCTTTGGCATCTATAGCCTCTTGGGCCTCATTTTCCCAATTTACAAAAGGGTTTGCACTATATAGTTTTTAAGGTCCCATGCAGCTCTAAGTTTATCATGCTAAATAGGTTATTTGAAAATTTACTACCATTAATAAATATGTTTTTCTGTTCACTGATAGGAATGGTAGAAGGAAATAGCCTGGAGTGTTTTCCCTCTAAATCTATACTCCTTGGAATCCCTGATTTCCTTTAAGATTCAGTTCCAGAACTACCTCCTTCAATAGGACTTCTCAGCCACTCCCACTCCCAAACTCTACCCCAGCTCTTCATAGCCTTCCCCTCTACCATTCATCTACTTTGTTTATCTTACTTATCTCTCTTACATATTTATCTTACATACTCTATTTTATATATATATATGTATATGTACATATACATATATATGTATGTATGTATGTATTATTTGGGTATATGTTGTTTCTTCCATTACAATATAAGTTCCTTGAGGACAGAGTCAATAAGCATTTAAGTCCTGTTATGTGCTGGACACTATGCTAAGAAAGACATAAGACAGTCCCTGCCCTCAAAGGTCTCACAGTCTAATGGGGGAGGGGAGAAAACACAGTAAAAAAGAAGCTTAAAGGGAAGAAGATACCTCTTAATGAGGCACCAGAGCATAATTGTAGGACAATCCTGGATTATCATTACTAAAATAAAAAAAAATACTATGCGTTTAGGTTGCTAGGAGGGAAAATAAATCTAATTAAGCACTATGTAAATATGAGTGGTAATTGTGATTGTTTCTCTCTCTGTCTTCCTGCTGAGTGATTGTTGCTACCCTCTCCCCATTAAAGAATGCAGTTGACTAATTCGTGTTTGACAAAGACACCTTAATCTGAAATCCTGTAAAAACAATAAAAAATAATTAGACATATATTTGAGATATATTCTGGCACCTTTTTGTACTTGCCAAAATCAACATGGAAGCAAAGTGGAAAACAAGTGGAAATAGAAAAATGAAACTGTCTAAGGAGGATTATAAAACTTTGCAGTTACCAAATTTACAGGCTGGAAAAATGTGAGTAAATATTAGCTTTAGTTTATGTAGTTTACTTCTTGACTAAGTACTTCAAGAGACAACTTGATTAAAAAAAAATATTGGTATATTCTTATTCTAAAAATTGAATGAAAAATATGCCATTGTTTTCACATAAAGCAAGACGATTTTGTGTAATTTAGTGTGTTTAAAGAATCACAGATTTAGAACTGGAAAGGATATTAGAAATCATTGAGTCCAACACTTCATTTTCCAGATGAGGAGACTGGAAACCCTAAAAGTTAAGGGACTTGCCCAGGGTGACATGATTAAAAAGTATTTGAAGATGGATTTGAAAACATGTTTTTCTGATTTCTTGTACAATTCATCACTACTCCAGATGCCTCTCAAAGGGGACTTATAAAAAAAAAGAATCTAGTCATTGCATTTGAAAATAAATCTTTATTTTACTCATCTCAAAAATGGTATTATTAATGCCTACAGTGACCTATCTTTCAGGGTTGATGTCAATTCACAGACATTTATTGAGCACCTATGAAGTGTCAGACTCTGTGCTAGCCACTGGAGATACAAAGGCAAAAATGAAACATTCCCTGCGGGAACATTCTGGAAAGTTATGTAAATAAGTATATGCGAAATACATGCATATAAATGTTTTGCATGAAGAGTACTAGCAGCTGGGGGATGGGGTAGGGCATGGATCAAGTGCACTTTCATTTCAAAAGTGGTACTCCAGCCTATTTTTTGAAGGATACAAGGAATTCTGAGACCAGCCTTCTCAGGTGAGAAGAGGAGCCAAACCTTCCTCAGACTGAGCCCTGTGTATCCATCTCTTAGTGGGCACCCTGTATTCCTTGAGGAAAAGTGGCAAGGGGCCAAGTATCTTTTACTTGTCCCAAAGCAATAAACTCTAACCCTGTTGCCTCCAGGATCAAATACAAAATCCTCTGTTTAACATTCAAAGCGCTTCATAACCCAGGCTCCTCCTAACTTTCCTGCCTTCTTAAGCCTTACTCCTGAGAATGTTCTCTTTGATCCAGTGACACTGGCCTTGCTACTCCACTCTATTTCTTGATTCCAGGCATTTTCTAAACTTTCTCCTCTAACTCTGGAGTACTTTTCCTCCAGGTCTCTAACTACCGGGTTTCCCTGATTTCCTTTAAGTCCCAGATAAAACCCTACCTTTTATAGAAAACTTTACCCAAATTCTCTTAGTCTAGTGCCTTCCCTCTCTTAATTATTCCCTATTTACCCTCTCTTTAGTTAGTTTGTGTGTGTTTGTTTGTTGTGTACACCTTAAGATTGTGAGCTCCTTGAAGGCAGGGACCATCCTTTGCCTCTTTTTCTATCCCCAGAACTTAGTACAGAGCCTAGCACCTAATAAATACTTATTGATTAATTCCAGATACAAATGACAACTAGAACAAAGATGAGAAGATAGAAGACAGGGTATGTTGTGCATAGAAACCATTGGTATTACTATAGAGTGCAAGAAGAAGTATAATATAAAATAAGAAAGGGTTGCTATATCGCCAAGGCAATATTCACAGCACTGGTGGTAACTATGCATATGCTGGCGTAGTTCTCAATCGCAAAGTATAACAGACTCTCCATATAGAAGGCAGAAGAAAAACATTTAGATACCAGAAAGCCAAATCCCAGAACCAGAAAGCAAAATCAATCATAGTGACCAAGAAGTCAATACAGGTTATCACAGAAGGGGGCAAAGTCATACCCAAGACTCCCTGCCCCACTGGGACCTTTCTACAAACAAAGGAACGAACACTCAGGAGCCTACACTGCACCTATCAGCCTGCCTGTGTCCTTCCCAGCTCTGACTGACTGACCAACTTCCTCCCAGCTCTGTTCCACACTTCCTGTTCCACTTGTTCAGCAAGCTCCTCCCATCTCCCATGTGATCTAAGCAGGTCACATGGGCCTATTAATGAATGGGAAAGATCTTCCCATTTATATTACCATTACAGTTGCATCTAAGATGAATTAGTAAGAGGAATCAGTTTAGCACAGAGAGACCTATTTGGATTCCACTGCAAGAATCCAAGTGAGAGGTCCTGGAATAGGTTGTGAGAAGGGGTTAGATGGCAAGGGTGTTGTAGGGATAGAAACAATAAGTTTTGATCATTGGAAATATCAGGTGAAGGAAACTGAGGAGTCAAAGATAAAAAGGCAGTTATGTTATAGAGTGGGTACAAGTGCTGAATCCAGGATCAAACCCTCAATTCAAACTCTACATTTATGCAAGTCACATAAACTGTGCCTCAGTTTCCTTATATGTCAAATGAGGGGATTGGACTAGCTGACCTTCCACATTCTTTCCTGCTTTAAATCTATGGTTTTATGATAAGCACAGAAGTTGTATACCTGTGAGTCTGGAAGCTTGGTTGCACCTTTTTGGAGGAGGAATGGATTATAGGCCAAATATAATGAGTTCATTTTGGGAAATGATTACTTTGAGATTCCCACAAGTCATTTCAGTTTCAGGAATTGGAGATAGGAACTGAAGCTTGAGAGAAGACTAGATTTATAGATTTGGGAGCCATCTGCCTAGATGATGATTGGATTCATATTGCTGACAATGTCACCAAGTGAGAGAGTATAGAGAAAGAATTAGAAGATGATGTAGGTCAGAGCCTTAGGAACAAGTCATTGGGGGTTTGATGGAGATGAAGAACCAGTGAAGAAAACTGAAAAGGATCAATCAGAGAGGTAGAACAATCAATATAGAACAGTGTCATGAACACTCAGAGAGGAGAGGATCTCCAGAAGTTGCTCAGTAGAGGCTATGCAAAATAAATGCTAGGGAATTTTGGTGGGAAAAGCACTAGCAATTGTAGCAATCAGGAAAGATTTCATGAAGAAAGCATCACTTGAACAGAGTATTGATGAAGTCTGGAGAGTCTAAAGGTAGAGATGAGGAGGGAATGTATCCTAGACATGGGGCCAAGCAGAGCAAAGGCACAGAAGTGGGAAATGAGACATTCTGTATGAGGAATAATGAGGAGAACACTTGGGTTGGGCCATTGAATGCAAGAAGAGGAAGTATTTGCAATAAGGCTGGAAAGGGAGATTAAAGGTCAGGTGTGAAGGGTTTTAAATATCAAACAGTGGCATTCATATTTTAGCCAGGAGGCAATAGAGAGCCACCGGAGGTTATTAAGAAGGAAAATAATTTGTTCAGACCTGCACTTTAGGAAAATCACTTTGGTAGAGGGATTGGAGTAGAGGTAGTGAGATAATTGTATGAAAAATGCTTTATCAACTTAAAATAAGTTTGCTTTGCAAACAAAAAATTAAAACTGCATCTATGATCAGTATTGATTCAAAATAATTTCATATGGCCACCTATTTTAGTGTATAACACATATAAAACCACTATAGAAAATTAAATGAATGTGTTTCATACTTTGGTCTTTAAAAAATCTACATAATTTCAGGGAATAGAGGAGGGGAACACATTGGCCTGAATTAACTCGGCCTGAAAAGTGTGAATATATACCCAAAATAAATTCTTTGGACATTACTCTCCACCCTTTCCTGGAACAAGAAGAAAAAATCATGATACACCTTTGAGGCAAGTATACTATTGTCAGAGAGTTATGACAACAGTCTGAATCGGTTTCTTGAATCTGGTGTTAGCCAAGTTGCTCTGTGTGTTTCTGTTGAACAATCACTCCAGGTAATGATGTCATTGTTACCCAAATGGGGTGTGCCCATGAGAGCAAGACTTTAGCTTCATAGTCATTTTAAAAAAAAGCACAAAAAGAAAAGACTCAGCAGAAGAATGTCTATCTGTGCGTTACACTAATGCCCAATACCATAATTATTTACAAGCAAAGTATTGATTCTAGCTTATGAAATATGCCAAGAAAACAGAGTATGGGACTATAACATGAAATGAATGACATATCCAGTTGTAGATTATTTGATTTTGAAGTTTAACAGTATACTCATTGCTAACAGAGCAGCAAGGTGGTGCAATGGACAGAGTCCTAGGCCTAGAGTCAGAAAGACTCATCTTCCTGAGTTTAAATGTGGTCTCAGACATTTATTACCTGTGTTACCCTGGGCAAGTCATTTAACCATGTTTCCCTTAGTTCGTCATCTATAGAAATGAGCTGGAGAAGGAAATAGCAAACCACTTCAGTATCTTTGCCAAGAAATCCACAAATGGGGTCAAGAAGAATTGAACAGACTAACAACAACACATATTTTGGTTAAGAACATGTCAGTTGTTGTGCTAAATGAAATGTTTCCAAATGCTGGCCATCATTCCAGACTTAAAATTTTTTTAAAAATAGATTTCTTCCTCTACCCTCAAGTTAGAGCCAAGTCAAGCAAAATAGAACTGAGAGTTTCTGCCTCAGTGGCTTAGGCCCCCCGTTTGCAATCTCAGAAGGGTAGAAGGAGGTAGAACAGACACGTGGCCACTACTTTTCAGGACCTGAAAATCTGTCTGACTCCTTTCCTCCCCCATGCCATCTTCCCACATCCTGCCTTTAAGTAAACTACACTTCTTCTCCTGTCATATTCTGTTTCAAATGACAATTAGTCATTTGAATAGATACTGCTATCTCCCTTTAATCACTGGATTTGGTAGGGATGGAGAAAGGAAAACATTCAGGTCTCAGGATCTAATACAGATCAACTCTCATTGACCATACCTAATCATAACTCTAACACTGGACACTTGATTTCCAAGGAAATAAGATCACGTGGTAAGATGTTTAACGGATTCATGATATGAGAGAAGAGGATTATGCTGGTTTCTATTTATGGCATGGAAACTAAACTAAAGGTGTTGTTCCATCTCTCTGAGGTCTGGCTTTCTCAGCTACAAAATGAGGATTGAATCAGGATCATGGTGAAGCTAAAAAAAAACAATTTGATTTATCTTACTAAATCTAATTGATTAAATGGAACGAACTCTGGCTTTGGATGCGAGGTTCCCTAATTTCAAATCCCTCCCAATTCCCTCCCCCTCCCATACCACTACCTGTTAACTGCTTATTAGCGATCACAACCTCACTTCGACTCCGTAAAATGGAGGGGCTGAATTAGATGCCTCTAAGATTTAAATTTATCACATTTTGATGTAATTTGCAAAACATTGCACTAGAAATAAAAAACATTGGAGACACAATGACAAAATAAAGAACAGTCATTGTCCTCTACAATTCCTACAGAGCAAGAATTGGTTTTTTACTTTCTTTGTATTTCAATCTTTTGTTTATCAGCTTATAGACCGACAAAAGTTTATTTTCTACTAAAACAATGATCAAGGAAGTTAAGAGAGGAGTGCTAATGCTGGCTTTACTATTAGCTGTGTCAACTTGGACAAGCTATTTCATTTTTCTCTGCCTCAGTTTCCCAATTTGTAAAGTGAAGTTTGGATGTCGGGATGAGAAACCTTTGGCCTCAAGGTCACATGTGGCCCTCTAGGTCCTCAAGTGCAGTTCTTTCACTGAATTCAAACTTCACAGAACAAATCCCCTTAATAAAAGGATTTGTTCTCTAAAACTTAGACTCTGTCGAAAGGTTGCTTCCAAGGACTTAGAAGGCCACGTGTGGCTTAGAAGACGCTGGTTCTCCACCCCCCGGGTTGGTCGAACTTGATGTCCTTTCTGATTCTGAACATTTATTTATGAACTACAGAAATCTCTGATGTCCTTTTTTAGCCTTCAGGTTCCAGGAGCACGAACTACACCCGGAAGCACCAAGTGAGAAGACGTGCCCCTAGCAGGCAGCACCAGAATCGAGTTGGTTCACAGCCGGCTGTTAGGACAGAAAGTCTCTTTACCGTAGACAGTCTGTGAAGAAAGACACACTTGGGTGAACTTAAAGGAAAGAGAATTAAAGACTGGAAGGAAGAAGGGGAAAGGGGACAACAAAGAAAAAGGTAGATCACTGGAAGATGGTGGATTACTGGAAGATGGTGAACCAGCTAGCCAGTTTAAATGAGTGATCCAGCTCCGCTCCGTCTTTTCTACGAGTTGGTACCTTTCCTTGGGGCAGGGCACGGGAACAGGTGTGTGTGTGTGTGTGTGTGTGTGTGTGTGTGTGTGTGCGCTCGTGTGTGTGTGAAGTAGGTGGCGCTTGCTCTTCAGAGGAAAAAAAAACATGACAGTTTAAAAAAAACCTTTTTTTTGAAGGTAAGTGGCAGAAAAAGGGAGTTCCCACCTGTGACTTTCTCAGTGTCTGGAAGAGTTGAGCAAATGCAAAGGAGGGGCCCCTCTTTGTCTTTCCGAAGCTCTGAGGCCCCACCCCTGGGTCAGAGGGAAAAGCCCCTTGGGCAGAAAGGCCGGAGAGGGTTGGTATCTTAAGAGAAACGAGGAAGAAAAGCTACACCCCTGGTGCTCCACCTCCAGCTGCAATTGCCACTTCTTGCTTCCTGGGCTCACTCTTACCTGGGCAGTGGCCGCGGCAGCAGCAGCACCCACACCTGCGCCAGCCCAGACTCCCACCCTCTACTGCCTGGCTGCCACCGCCCGACCCTGGTTTGCCGCACCTGTTTCCCCTCTCCAGCTTTTCCTCTCCGCCTTGGAGTCCTCTCTGCCCCTGTATCCTGCCTCGATGGCCGGAAACGGGTCGGGGCACTCCGGGATTACAGCCGGCTGTCGGCTGCTCCTGCTGACCTTCCTGGTGAGTTAGCCTGCGGGTCACTGCGCTCCTGGGAGGGTTCGAACGCGGCTCGCAGAAAGCCAGCCGGGGAGCCCTACCAGGGAATGGATCTGTCGCTTTGGGGTCGGGGACCCTTTAGGAGAGAACGGGTGAGACCTGGAGACAATCGGGGGAGAGGTGAACCAGAATAAGAAGCGGAATTAGAACCGGGTTTCTGGATCTGCAGACAAACCGGTGTCTTCCTTAGATTTTAATCAGTTTAAATAGCTGGAGATAAAAGCATCTGACTGACTGTGTCCCAAATTGTAGCCTCTAGGTATAGGGTGTGGATGAGCGCGTGTCAGAACCTAGATCCTTAGAAGGAACCTCAGAAGCCATTTAATGCTTGGTCTTTTTTGTATAAATGGGAAAACTGAGAGCTTGGGAGGTTAAATGACTTGCCTAAGGTCATCCAAGTAGTAGTTGTCATTGTGGTCCAGCGTCAAAGTTTAAACCCAGGAATTCTGACTCTGAAGAGAGCTCTGACTCATTCTACCGTACCTGTCCGTACTGCTCTTTGCTGTTTGACTTCCCTTACTGCTTTGGTACTAAATCAGCTCCTGAGTCGGGAGACAGGGGTGGTGTTCAGGACTGCTGCTTGAGGTGTTTGCCTGGTATCACCGCGGTTGCTACAGTTACACCTCTTCCCAAGAGTGTAGTAGTGGTTCCGGGAGCTTCTCCCTCCTGGTAAACTCCAAATACAAGAAAATTGGGCGTGGGGGTGGGGGGAGGGAGGGAGTAGCTGTGGAGATTTTGGTGTTCCTCTCGGAAGTGAGGTTACCACCCACCCCTCCTCTGAACTTTCATTAGTGATTCTGTACTCGAGCGGTTTTGGAAAGTGGCCCACTGATGCTAGGGTGAGCTGTTCTGAAGATGACTTGGAGAGCTTGCAGTAAGAGGAAAGAGACAGAATGAATAGGGGCTAGAAGACAAATGAGAAGAGAAGCTCAGTGGAAAGGTTTGGAGTTCGGCAGCGTCCTAGATGTAGTCTCAGGAAATACTTTTTTTCTAGTGGATCTCCAGGCTTTGAGCTCAATGTCATCCTGAAAGGGGAATGAATCCGGGAGTATTCACAGGACTTTGAGTAACTGACCTGTGTGATTTTATCGGGAGAACAGAGTAGACTTGTATTTCAGGATCAGGAGTTTGCCAGTGGATTTTGGACATTCTGAAAAGGAGCAGCGAAGCTGACTGAGAAATGAATTTTGACCATCTCAAGAGCCGTGTGGATAATTTTGGGAAAGAGTCAGTTGTTGAGAGAACCAAGTGGAGAATACTTGTAGGAGTAGAAGCCACTCCACATCTGAATTACTCAGTTACTTCTCTACCTTTTTTGTTTTTTTTTGTTTTTTAAACAAGTAGATACAGTCCACTTGTGACTTAACCAAGTGTCCACATCACTACTTTTTAAATCTTGAAACAAGTGTATTTGTGGAACCTGTTAGGAGCTTGTTCATAGCTCTAGAATGGTTAGGGAAAATTGCCTAAATAATAAATGATTTTCCTATGTTTAACCATTGGTATGGATCACATATTACATCTTTGCAGTGAAATTTGTATTAACTCAACTTGTACACCTTAGAGTGGTTATTATGTGTGCAGAAATGTCAGATCTCAGTTAATGTTTTTAATATGTTCATAATAATATCATATGTTGGCTTCATTCAACATTTGTCAAACTATTATCTTAATCGTCTCCTCTATATTTTATAATCATTTTGTAGTATTATCCATGGTTAAAGGTGGTATATTTAGCATTATATTATATTATGTTTATTATATTATGTTATATTTGGCAAATGGAGAGTCATTTAATTATATGTGTGTTGTGGGTTTTCACTCATCCATAAGAATTCCAATCAGTGTTTCGTAAACTTTGGATTCAATTCAATTTCAATTCAACAAATTCAACAGTAGGCACTGTTCAAGACAGTGGTGATGTAAAGAAAAAAATTCCCTATGATTGAAAAGGATTTTACATTCTTCTGGGTAGCTACAATAGGAATGTATATAAGAAGAATATAAAGAAAACAGAAGAGGGAGAGAGAATGTAAGCTCCAGATATATGGAGGAATTCATATGCAACTAGATTCTAAGTTTACTGTGAGCAAAACCTAGTGTTTGTTACTTCTTCCTAGAGAAAGCTCAGGAGAATTCTTTTGATTGCTTCTAGTTTGAATCCTGGGTTTCCTAAAGCATATACATATGTATGTATTCATGCATGTATGTATATATGTATGTATATATACTTGTGGAACATTCAAAAGTTGGCTGTTGACCAAGTATGAATTATGTGAATAGACTAGATTGATCTGTTCTCCTCCACCCCAGAATTCTTCCCATAAACTCTGCTCGCCTTCTAATCTTTGAGGTTTTGTGGCTTTGGCTCAGATGAGTTGAGCAATGACAGGTTTTGTTATTGGAAGAGTAATGTGAATAGCAAAAAAATGACCGCACCTCATTCTCCACCTTGGTTTGGTGATGTTCTCTAATGGGAAACTAGTGTCCCTTCCATTATTCAGGCTTTCTCTGTCAAGGATTAAACCGCCTGAAAATTGCAAGACAAAATGAAAAGTAACACCCGACGAGTAGGTCAGGGACCTTATAAGTAAAGAAACAAGAGAACATCTAAACCCAAAGCAAAAAGTCCCAAACAACCTCCTCCTTAAAGTTATCCTTAATTATTGCTTAAATATATTTATTTTTACAAAGTTACACTTTCTATCCAGAATCAAGAGGATTAGAATTAGAACATTTTAGAGCTACAAGGGCTCTGGAAGATGGACCAAGGATGGAGAACCTGTGGCCTCAAGGCCATCTGAGGATCTCTAGGTCCTCAAGTGTGGCCCATTGAATCCAAATTTCACAGAACAAATCCCCTTAATAAAAGGATTTGTTCTGAACAACTTAGACTCAGTCAAAACGTCAAACTCAGGGACCTAGAAGGTCATATGTAGCCTTGAGGCTACAAGTTCTCTACCCCTGATTATTCTAGTTTAACCCCTCCATTTTACAGAGGAGGTAACTGAGGCCCAGAAAGGTTAAGTGACTTTCCCTAGGTCACACAGCTAGATCCTTTAGCTAGTGTGATTCCTCTGCTATCTTGAGTCTAAATCAAATGCTTTCTCCATTATATCCAGATTGGCTCTGAAGGAAACTTAATTCTTATATTTATAAAATAGCATTAATTACTAATTATATGGTACCTTTCCCAAGGAGCTCAAACTGCTTCAGAAACTTACTTTCAAAAAATATAGCTTTAAAGTAAGAGAAAATTAGTAGGAATAACTCTTATTTTTTATGGCTGAGGAAACTAAGTATGACGAGTACAAAAGATTTTGTTCAAGTTTCTTTAAAAGTTAAGCCCAAAGGAGATGCATTGAGTTTTTGATTCTCATCTAGAGTCCATAATTGTTGCTGTCATTCAGTTGTTTCCCATCTTTGTGACCCCTTAGACTATACTGTTCATGGGTTTGGTTTTTTTGTCAAAATATTGAAGTGGTTTGCCATTCCCTTCGCCAGTGGATTAAGACAAATAGAGGTTAAGTGACTTGCCCAGGGTCACCCAACTATTATATGTCTGAGGGCAGATCTGACCTTAGGTCTTCTTGACTCCAGGTCCAGTAAGTCATCTAGCTGCCTATAATTTTATAAATATTAGAGATTGTTCCACTGTTTCTAAAATATTTGTGCTTTTCAGAGAAGATATATGCATACATAGCTCTGAATACCATATTGTGTACTCATATGCAGTTACATATTGGGTAGTAAACTCTGTCCATCATGTATAAGTTATAAGTACTGAAGAGTTGCCTGAGACCATAAGATGTAAATTGATTTAGGATCACTAAGCCATCCAAATATCAGAATTTTAACCCAGATCATCTTGACTCCGAACTTAATATTTTTTACTAAGTTATAGGACTTCTAAGCTGAACCTATTATATGCATAATGAACGATACCCAAACAATTGCCATACTTTGTTTTTTGGATTAATTTTGCTTTGTGTACTGAAAGGTAGAAATAATTTAAATTAATATATGGCTAAATTTGGTAGAATTAGGACTTTGAAAGGTAGCTTTTTAAAAATCCACAAAACTGTACTTTGCTGAGCTTTTATATAGGGAATTTTGTATGGGAAAAGTGTCCTTTACTTCTATTTTTAACATCCATGAGACGTATTGGACCCAGAAATATCACTGATAGGCCTTTACCAAAAGGAGGTAAAAGGCAGAGAAAAAAGACCCCATAGGTGGCAAAGTGGATAGAGTTTGTCACCTGACATGAAGAAACTCATCTTTCTGAGTTCAAATCTGGTCCTAGACACTTACTAGCTGTGTGAACCTGGGCTAGCCAGTTAGTTGTTTGCCTCAGTTCCTGACTTATAAAATAAGCTGGAGAAGGAAATGGCAAACCACTCCAGTGTCTTTGCCAAGAAAATTCCAAATGGGATAATGAAAAGTTGGACACAACTGAAGAACAACAATCTTGCGAATGCACTAATGAGGATACTATATAAACTTCAGAGGTAACAATGTAAGGCAGCTAAATCTGTTGCTAATACACATTGTAAGCATGTGGTATATGAGCATTTGGAAAGAAAACTCATTTGCCTTTGTTGAAAACCAATTTTGAAACAATCAATTTTCTGAAGTATTGATCAATGACTAGGAATCTTATAAAATATTTATAATTTTTTTTTACTAAACACTAAGTGGCAGGTTGACACAGTAGATAGAGAGCTAGCCTCTCTAGTCATGTTTACTTGTGTTCAAGACTGAACTTTGCTCCATACTGGCCATGTGATGCTTGCTGGGTAAGTCACTTAACCTCTCACTGCCCACTAAGACTGTAAGTTAAGGAATTACTGATCTTAATTAGTGGAGGATATGTCTTACCAGAGAGCATTCCGTATACGTGTGAAATATTCCTGATTTTCTACAAAACAGAACAGATATTAGAATTAGAAGAGCTTTATATCCCCTTATTGGATATTTGAGGAAACTGAGCCCCACAAAGGTGAAATAACACACCTAAGTCACCCAGTTCTCTTGACTTCTGTTCCACTACTCCACACTGCACACGTCATCAGGTCTAAGCCAATCCAATAAGAATTTATTGAATGTCTTCTGGAGGCAACATACTATTCTACAAATCAGGGATGCAAAGACAAGATGGTAGGTAGTCCCTGCACTTGTTGCTGTTACAAAACTTTCAAAACAAAGGAAAGGTTTTGATAATGGCAGAAAGGGCTATACATTTTTATACAGAACAAAATTCAGTAAATTTCTGAGTATGCTTTCAACTTTCAAAATATTTGGGCTTTATCTGTCTTGTTTTATCTCCATGTGTTTATCCAACATAACATTAGTTCTGATTTTGGGGGCAGCTCATACAAATGGAGAGATTGAAAGTGACATTGCATGTCTGTATCTGGTGGTAAGCAGTCACTAAACTGTGGTAGTGTTGGCCATCCTGGGCACATTATTTCCTTCAGGGTCTTATTCAGTAAATCTAGGGCAGTTAGGTGGTGCAGTGGATAGAGCACCAGTTCAGGAGTCAGGAGGACCTGAGCTCAAATCTCATCTCAGACACTTGACACTCACCAGCTGTATGACCTTGGGCAAGTTATTTAACCCCAATTGCCTCATCCTGGGTCATCTCCAGTCATCGTAATGAATATCTGGTCACTGGATTCAGATGGCACTGGAGGAAAAGTGAGGCTGGTGACCTGCACAGCCCTCCCTCACCCAAAACAAAGTCAAGTGCAAGTCGTCATCATTTCTCTGATGGCATGGTCTTCTTTGGCAGTGAAGGACGAACACACAGTAAATCTAAAAAAAATTAACTATGGAAAGAATCTAATTATAAATAAAGAACTGTTGTGGGGATTTTTATTCTTCCACACTCATCCTACCTTTAAACATGCTCTATTCTACATTTTACTGTACACTTATATAATAACACTTTAAGGTATTCAGGGCAAATATCTCTACTTTACAAATGATAATATTGAGAGTTTGTGAATAGCTAGAGGTCAAATGGCTACTAAGTAGAAGTGGGAACTGGAATTAAGGGCTTCCTTTTATTGTACCATATAATTTTTCAGGTATGTCCCTCCCAAATATTGTCCTTCCATCGTAGTTGGCTCAGGTGTTTGTATTGGGCAGCTAGGTGGCATAGTGGGTAGAGCAATGGGCCTGAAGTCATGAAGACTCATCTTCCTGAGTTTAAATCTGGCTTCAGACACTTATTACCTGTGTGACCCTGGGCAAGTCACTCAACCCTGTTTGCCTCAGTTTCCCATTTGTAAAATGAGCTGGCAAAGGAAAGAGCAAACCACTCTCCAATATCTTTGCCAAAATAATCCCAAATGGGGTCATAAATAAGCAGACACAACTGAACAATAATGAAAGAACTTTCTTTGAATAGTTACAGACTACAGTTAATTTTGATTTTCTTTGTAGGTCTTGAGTTTTTCCTGTGAAGCCTGCAAAAGAGTCATCCTTTCTGTTCCTTCTACACTCGAAGCTGACACTTTTGTTGGTAGAGGTAAGAAAATGAAAGAGAAATTTTTCCTGAACCATAATTTGATATAGTTTAACTATGATGCTTGAAGGCAGGGAAACTGTGAGGTGATAGATATTTGGAGTTAGCATGGGAATCAGTTAGAAGTAGATTTCAATAAGTATAATTTTCATAAAATTTTTGTGGTTCATAGTTTAAGGATCAATTTTTGGGGTGGTGAATACTCTCTTAGCAATTTTAGGTCTCTTAAGTTAGTTACTTTCCCTCCATCCATTAACTATTTTAAAAGAACTACAAGTCCCTAGATACCTGGGTTATTTTTTAGGGGGAGGGGCATGATTTTGAATTTTTAATAAAATAGAATTTTACATTTCCTTGTAAATGAGATTTGGAAAAATGACTTTGCCTTTCAAAAATTTCATTTTGAAGAGGAAAAAACATTATTTTTAAAACTTTTTAATTGCCATGGGGAGAGCATCTGAAATACATATATGGTTTAGGTCAGTGACCACGAACTCAAATTACATTTTATGTAACATGTTAGATGATTTCCTGTGAGACTTTATTGATTTAGGGATCAGAAGACCTGTGTTTGAGTCCTGGATCAGATTTTTACTAGCCATGTGACTTTGAATAAGTCACTTAAATTTCCAAACCCCAGTTTATTCATTTGTAAAATGTATGGTAATATTATTTTAAAAATCTACCTTGCCATATTAGTGGAAGGAATGTTTTATAAATCAAGGGCTATGCAATATGAGGATTTTTTTTTTGAGGGGGAAGATAGGATTTAGTTCTGACCTATGATTTTTATCAGTACAGGGAACTCTCAATTTGGAAACTCCCTTTACTAATACAGATATGTAACTGTTCTATAGCTTAGATTCTATAACTTTATAATCTTATAACTTATATTCTTATGTTCTATAACTTATATTCTTTCATTATATTCTTATATTCCCACTGTCTGGGACAGTGAGGGGTCAAGGATTCATCTGGAGAGCACAAGGCTGGTTTAGGTCATAAATAAGTCTTGTATCCTGGCCTTCTGGATTTAGAGATCAGCACTACATGCACGGGGCTTATTTATTTATTTTTGTTGTACATATAGTTTTATGGCATTGTAAAGATAATTTGAATTAAAATATGTTATCCTAGGAAAAAGTTCACTTCACTAAAAGGCTATTAAATATTAGTTCATTATTTTTCCTATTCCAATGCCTAACATTTCACAACATTTTGCCTAGATTATAGTGTAGGATTTCACCTGCATTTTTTTTGCCTTATTATGACATAAATGAATAAAACATTTGTTAAGTGCTTTCTGTATACAAAGCACTATACTTTATTATGACTGGGGATATAAATAGAAAAGCTAGACATGAGGACAGTCATATTTTTTGAGATCCTTATGGGCTGCAAGCCCATAGGATGATGTTTTCCTTCTATGTTAGAAATCCCCAGTGAATAACCCCAAGTGCTAAGTCTGCTTTGGGGAGATTCACACCTCTTTAGGGCTTTTTATGGTTTTTTTTCCTTTAAGTTAATCTTTGTCTTAGTGAGGTGAGTTCAGAAATCCATTTAGATTGATCTATGTGCTGCAGGGGTTCACTGAGAAGATTTTGGTTGCTCTCTGTGTTTCATGAACTCTTTGGAAATGTTTTCCCTCAGATATGCTGTTAGAATTCCCTCAATATTATAGGAATCCAGAGGATTCCTCAGAACTGAACCCAGCCTGCACACATGGGTCTAGTGCAGAGGAGCCGCTTGTTTAGAGAGGTCAAAACCCTATCCTCTCACTTCTACCCCTAGCTCTTCCAAGTAGGTCTGTGTTTTTGTACAAGATTCAAGACAAAGCAGATTAGTTTGTCTCCTAATTATGAGTGCTAACTTTTGATCAGCTCAGGTCTCTTCTCCCTGTTGGGTATGTTGGAACCAGATGACCTCTGAGTGGGGAAGTTTGGTTTTCCTCTTTTCTTTATTGATGTTGAGTCAGGACCTTTGCAAGGCCCCAAATGGGTCATAATCTATTAGATATGACTAATCTTTGGAATTACACAATTCAGTTATTCTTCAAAAATTGCCTTAAAATCAGAATTTTTATTATAGATTTTGCTAGTAATACAAAATTGAAGATTATGTCCAGATATTTAGCATTTAGATATTGAAATAGTGGGGGCACAGAAGTAAGAGCTTGATCCAGACCCAGCTTTTGGCACATATAATCCATGACCTTAAGCAAGTCAACTGACAGTGTAACAGGCAACTCCCTGTGTCTATAATAGGTGCTTATCTTCATCATAAAGGAAGTTACTCAACAGGGAGTCTCCTATGTTAATTAAATAACATATCCAGATGAAAAAAAAGTTAAGTAAGACTTCAACAAATGTCCCACTCAAATACTTCACTGGTTTGGGAGGTTTTGATTTTGTTTCCTCAAAGGCTATGTCAGCAGAAGTTAAGCTGAAATGAAACTTTAGATATGGTCCTGGGGGTAAACATGTACAAGGATCAGCCTAGCTTAATGTGGAGAGGCTAATCACCAACACAGCAACTAGAGGATGAACCTTTTGTCCATAACAACCATTGATACTAATAAAAATACAAACTGGTCTTAAATCTCATCTTCTATGCTTACATTACAGTGATAGATAATGGAACAAAGTGCCAAGAATCGCAGTTATTACAATAGCTACCAACATTAATTTAACTGTTGGTACTCTTTATGGGACTGAATAATAACTTATCACTGTAAATAAATACATAAATGATAATATACCACTAGAAATAAAGCCAGAAAGGCATAAGTAAATTGGAGTTACATAGATGGACGTAATGTTAGAAATAAACAGGTTTAGTCAAAAAAGTCAATGTTTGTCAGCAGGTATCAAAAGAAATCATTTCATGTGACACTTAGTCGTTTTGGGTACTCATAATTAAGTAGACCACCATGGGGATAATTATAACTTATAGACCAACATCTGTGGGAAATAATGGAAAGGCAGGTAGTTTCTATGAAGAATCTGACATTACCCTCTACGATGTCAGAACTTACCTTGATGTGCATGACTTCATTGTGAAAGAAGAACACTGGACAGGATTGTGAAATCTATGTATGCAGCGAAAGTGAGGGTTAACAAGATGGCCCAAATGTTGTACTAGTATCCACAAAATATTTAAAAGAATTTGAAGAAGGCTTTGAAGTCTTCCTTTATGAAGAATTTATCAAAATGTGGGGAAAATATTAACATAGAGTGGAGGGGCTTTTTACTTGTAGCAGTCAAAAGAGTGTTCACACCATTGGGTTCAAGAATCTTTTGAAGCTTTAGTGGAGCATTTTAACTCTCTACTTTGGAGCATCTGATAGATTTTTAACTTGCTACCCTAAAAGCTTGCTTTCCAATGAATACTCTTGGCCAATTTCTGACCAGAAAAAAATAACCTTTTTTGTTGTTGGCAATTTAATAAAGGAAACTTTGGGGAAAGTGGTATTCTCATCATCATCATCTTATTAATATCTATTAATATCTTTTCACAATAATACCAACTATAAAAATAATAGTGTGACAAGTGATCCTAATGCTCCCAAAAAATTTATCTTCAAGGCCAAGAAGAAAAAAAAACTTGGGGATATTGGAAAATGTACACCTGCATATATTTCTTACCTTTCTCACTGCCCCAGTGATCCATTTCTCCCAGAAAACTTCCTGGAAGCATTAGAAGCACACCTTATGCTAACTTACATTAATGTAGCTCTTCATAATTACTGCAGCATATTTATATATGTTTTCATATTTGTCCCTTTGATTTTGCCTTACAGTTCCATGCCTTTCCCACTACACCATTCTGCCTGCCTTATTCCATGTATGCATCTATGGCACCAGAGTTAACTTTAACTCTTTCCTGTCCTCTCTCTGTTCAGTTGCCAAGTTTTGTTGATTCTAGTATGGAAACCTCTTGCACATTAGAGTTCTTTTAGCGCCAATATGATATTCATAGAGTCTATGGTGGCTATGAATATCCCAGTGCAATTCTGAACTATGAAATACCATAGACTCTCCACATGGAAGACAGAACCAAAACATTTATTCAGACACCAGAAAGCCAAATCCATCACAGCAACAAATATTTATACACAATAACAATATAGAGAAAAACACCAGCCCCAAGTCTTCCCCCTGCTAGGCTTCCCACAAACCAAATCCCAAATCCCTTAAAAAAAACACAAACAAGCTCTTTCACTTGTACTAGCCAGCAGCCTGCATCCTTTCTAGCTGTGACTAGAGAGTCTGACCAATTTCCTCACGGCTCTGTTCTAGCCTCTTCCTGTGCTACCTTTCCTGTTCAGCATACTCCTTCCACCACAGGCTCCATGTGACTCAGGCTTCCATGTGACCCAAGAAGGTCACATGGTCCTGTTAATGAATGAGAAAGATCTTCCCATTTTAAATTACCATTACAGTTCTCCTTTCTTTTCTCATGACTTTGTTACTACCTGACTGAATTTTAAAAGTAGTCTGTACCTTTGTTCTCTCTACCAACCTGGGTTCAATGCCACCACTTGCTGATGGTGTGTCTCTGAGCAATTCATATACCCTCCCAGTGCTCTGAGCAGCTCTCTAAGACTAAAGAGCATGCTGACCTACAATGGCTGAGAAAGTTTCCTTAGCTGAGACTCCCTTGTATTAAAGATACTACAGGCTCACTCACTAGACTTAGGTTAAGAAGAACAAAATATGGTAGAAATATCATGAAACTAAGGAGGAATATAAAAAATACCATAGAACTATAAAAATATTATCAGTAGGGGAAAATGCAAAATGAACTGAATCTTATAAAAAGTTCTAAAGACATCATAAGGTATATCAGGAACAAAAAAGAACAACAAGGGACAGATAGATTCATTTTTAGGTGCCTTATTAACAGTGAGAAAGGAGAACTCTACAACTTGAATTTAGTTTCCAGCTTTTCTATGAAGGAGATCGATCTTCAAATGACTCATTATGCTATAAAAAAAGCTACATAATTTCTTGTAAAATATATTTTGCTTTTGTTTGTTTTTTACAAGTTGATGTGATTTGTCTCTCCTGCAGTTAATCTAGATGAATGCCTTCCATCTGCAAACATAATCCGTTCAAATGATCCTCACTTCAGAATTTTCAAAGATGGCTCAGTGTATACAACCGATACTGTTGTGTTGTCTCCTGAGAAGAGAACTTTTACTCTTCTACTTACCAACACACAGAAAAGAGAACAGAAAAATCTTGTTGTTCTATTAGATCATCAAAAGAAGGTATAAAAGAATGTATCCATATTTTCTTAATATATATTGTTTCCTTTTTATCATTATGTTGTCTCTTGGTGAATTATGCCTGTTGCCTTCCCTTGAATTATGTTGACTTTTGGCTAGATTTTTCAAAATGCAAATATTTCATTGCTCCTCTATTTCACCAATCTAACATCTCATTCTTGGTTCCTGTGAGACAAGTTGCTTATGGAGAGTCTAATGTTTGGAAAAATAGCCATTGAATTTACACATGTATTTTCTCTGTTTTCTAAATCCAGGTACTGAAGAAAAGACATGTGAGAGAAACAGTCCTTAAACGTGCCAAGAGAAGATGGGCTCCCATTCCTTGTTCATTGATGGAGAACTCTTTAGGTCCTTTCCCCATGCTTCTTCAACAGGTATTTACATTTTTGCTTAATTCTACAGTTTTTCATAGATACTGTTAACTTGGATACTGTTTTTTCAATGGCTGAAGACAATCATAGCTGCCCTCTTTATATATGATGTGTATTTATGGACCTATGTAGTCGTGTACAAGTGACATGTATTTTTAGATTTTATTTTTGGAAAAATTTTTGCTACCTTTCATAATGTAGTAAAATCTTGATTGCTTGGTACCTGAAACTTTGTAGTGTGAGAAAGACTTCTAGAAACCAATAAAGAATCCTCAGAGAATAGACACACTGTTATAAATAACAAAATGCAAAATTTAAATTGCATATATTTTGAGCTGTCTACTGGAAAAAGGGAGTGCTGTTATTGATTGGCAGTGAATATAAAAGCCAAATCCTGTGTCTTAACAAGAAGAGAAGAAAATAAATAAATAAAAAATACACAGTGGACAACATAAGTGGGGTGGAAATTAGGGGAGCATAACCTAAGATCTTACTATAAGAGAATGAGATGGAGATATAGTATGAACGGGAAGGGAGCAAAGATGTGTATGAAAGGAGGTATAAAAAATTTTGTGGGCAAACTGTCAAACTGAGATATGATATCATAGTGTATTTGTGTACATATATACATACACACATATATATATTTATACACACATTTATAATCATATTCACAAATACAGTTTATGTATGCATATATTTATATATATATATACGCTTAATATGGCTGTATTGCTTCATTAGAGTACCATTTTAATATGAGAATTCGCTGATCAAAAAGTGTTGTTATCTTTGAATAAATCCCAATTAGAAAAGCAAAAGATTTTGAAGAGCAAAGGAGTTTGAGTTTGAATTATATGTATTTTCTGAAGGGTAAGTATAGAATGTCATAGTTAGACATGGTATTGGAAGGCAGCAGCATATAAATTCCTTGAGGGAAGAGACTTTCATTTTTGTCTTTGACGCGTGGTACCTAGCATAGTTCTTTGGACCCGGTAGGTAGTTTGAAAATAGATGTTCCAGTGTTTTAAAGTATGATCCCACATAGTCTGTGGCATCTAAGTAGTCAGAAAGGTTTTGTGGCTCTTTTATAGAACTTTGTTCAGGGGATACCCTATGTTTAGTAACATTTTATAGTGTTGCCGAAACTAGTCTATTTTGATGATATTTGCCCTTGCTAGCGTGAGTGAATGAAATGCCCCCAGGTTTAAAAAGATTAAAGACAAATGGACTGCTATTATATGTCTTAATGCTATGTATGGGTTCCCATAAAATAAAACCTTTAATGATGGGAAAATGTCATCATCCTAGAAGTTTCTAAGATACTACGCACTTACCTAAATGGGAAAAGGTTTTCTTTTTTGTTTTCCCTCTGATTTGTTCCGTAACATTAATGTATCTTCAGTGAATGAAAGATTACCTTAGTGGTCTACAGTTACCTAAAGAGACACTCATTATTAGATTGTTGTAGAATTCTCCTCCTTTATTCCTCTTCCAGTGATCAGAGTTAATTTCTGGAAATATTTTAAGTCTCTTAGTGAAATAAGAGTGTTAGATCTTGTTAGCAATCTTTGAATGAATGACATTAAGAATATGAAATATTATTACAAAAGAGATTTCATGAGATGCCATCATGCTGATGTCATGTAAGACTTTTCATCTTGATCTAATGTGAACAATACAAATTTTAATATTGCCTGTGCTTGGAATTCTGCCAGTCAATTGAAAAGCATTTATTAAACACCTAGTATGTTCCAGGTACTGTATAGAAGCTAAAGATAGAACATAAAAAATAAAACTCTCTCTATCTTCAAGGATGATGGGAGAGAACTTGTATCCATAATATAGTTATACACACAGAGAAACATATTATATGTTGCAAAGGCATTTATCTTACATATATTACTATATATAATATGCAATGTAACTATATAATAACATACAATGTGACATATTTAAGACAAATAATTTCTGGGGGCTTGGGGAGATAGTGGTAGAGGCAATATCAGCTTAGATGTGGATTGGGAAAGACTTTATATAGCAGAAATATGTAAACTGAGGCCTGAAGGGATTCACAAAATCTAAGAGGCAGAGGTGAAAAGGAAATACATTTTAAGGAGAAGGAAAATGTATGCAAATGCAAGGAGACAGAAAACAGAATATTGTGTCTACCAAGCAATTTGCCTGGTATATAGAATGCATAATAATGCTGAAAAGATAAGCTGGAACATGAAACAGAGAAATTTGTATTTTATCCTAGAGGTGATAGGGAGTCACTCAGGCTTTAGAGCAATCAGAACTGTTTTTTGGGAATATTGCTTTGGTAGTTGTGCAAGAAGAGATTGGAGAGTTAACAGACCAATAAGGAGGCTGTTGTAATCATCCTCAGCAACAACGAGTGTGTGTGTGTGTGTGTGTGTGTGTGTGTGTGTGTGTGTGTGAATTAGGGTGGTGGTCCATGACTGGAGAAGAAACAGGAAGGTACAAAAGATGCTGTGTAGGTCAAAAGGCAAACATTTTAAAGTATGATGGTGAAAAAAAAATCTGGACTGAATTATCATTACAAAAATGTCTACTGTTGAGAAATGATTTCAAAGTTTTGTCGTTAGGATTGGAAAATGTCATTGCCCATTCTTGAAATGGCAGGGAATAGTATTCCTCCTGACTTCTTCAACATAATTAATATAGAAAGACCAGATTAAAACTGGCAGCAAAGTTGATGTGATTTTTTTTCTTTCAGTTTCACTAAGACAATATGTTTTAAATGTTCCTTAGAAGTCAAGAGATGATGATAAAGACAGAGTTCATGGAGAATGAGAAAATTTCTTAGGATACGGCTACTTCAGATTTTGATTCAGTATAGGGGGAAAATGGTCATTGCATCTTAGAATTTGTGAGAAAGAAGGTGAAAAAAGCTGAGGACAATCTGACATGCACTGTAAATTTGACCAGAGTATGCTTTAGAGGGTTCAGAGAGTGGATAGGTGGGATACCATGGTCTAAAATTCCATAAGATACTCATGAGAAGGAAATGCCGAAGAACTCAGAGATATAACTCCACAGAGGAAGTGAAGTTGTTTAGAGACAAGAGTGAATTTATAAGATACTCATAAGTCAACTAAATTAAAATAAAACAAAACAAAACAAATAGATGATGGAAATAAGGGCAGATAATGAACATGAAATTGTCATATGGTCCTAGAATAAGAATATTAAGAGAGCTAGCACTCAGAATAAGCTGAAGCTAGGTATCCATTAGAAGCTCCCCCTTAAAAAAAAGGTTTCTTTGAAGCTGTTTTTGGGAGCAAGAAGATTAAGAAGATCTGGAATGGCAGTTTGTGGTGAACAAGATGATAGAATATGAGGGAGAGAAAGTAGAACTAATCAATTTTTTTCCATTTTCTCTGCAGCAAGAATTATACTTAGACTGTCAAGACCAGAAGAAAAATGGCTAAAAAAAGTTGAAAATCAGGATAAGTAGGGAAAATAATAAGAATGTACTTAGTTATACTTGATGAATATTAGTCAATATGTTCCAGTGAACCACATCCAGAGGCAAGGAAAGAAGTTATAGATATGATAGTTGGGTAACTATATGTGATCTTAGACAATAGAGAACAGTTTAATGCCATAGGACTAGAGAAGAACAGATGTTCTAATTTTAAAAAGGAAAGAGAATGGAATCAGCAACTTAAATAGATCTGTAAACTTGAATTGACTTTCAGGCAAAGTCTTACTGCATAGTATTTAAGGGATAGTGATCATGTAGAAGTGGTAACCACAAAGAGCCCTAGCATTGCTTCATTAAGAACAGATTATGCTTGATTTGTGCCATTTCTTTTGTTGACAGGGTTTCTAGACTGTTACTGTTAAATAGGGTAAATGTTGTGGACATAATTTGTTTTTGTTTTAGATAGGCATTTGACAATGACTCCGATATAATTTTCGTGGAAAAATCCATAAGTAGATTCCAAATTTTGTAAATGACTAGAAGTAAAGACTTAGAAGGAAGTTTTTAATGTACTGCCCCAGGGATTTGTGCTTGACTCTGTACTTTTTTTAAAAAACCTTTTGTCAATGACTTAGATGAAGTTTTAGTTAGTATGCTTATTAGAATTGTAAATGGAACTAAGATGGGAGGCGTAGCTAACACTTTGGATGACAGAATTAGAATCCAAAATAGATCTCTGCAGGTTGAATCTGGTGAGATGAAATTTAATAGGGATAAGTGAAAAGTCTTACAACTGGGTCCTAAAACATGTAAGATTAAGAGGCATGGTTAGATAGCAGTTCATCTGAAATTATTTGGAGGTTTTAGTGGACTACAAATTCACTAAGAATTAGCAGTGTGTCACACTGGTCAAAAAAAGTAAGACTTGGTTAAGAAGCACATACATATCTAGGACTATGGATATAATAATCTTATTTTAAAATAGCCACCATCCAAAGTATTTCTTTCAGTTCTGTATGCTGCATTTTAGGAATGATTTTGACAAACTGAAGGGTATCCAGAGGATAGCAACCAGGATTATGAAAAGCTTTGAGGTTATGCTAGATGAGAATTATTTGAAGGAACTAGAGATGGTAGCCTAGGTAAGAGAAGATATGGGGAGGTAGTAGCTAGGGTAGCCCTGAAAATTATCTTCAAGTATTGAAGGGCTATACTGGGAAATTGGGGATTATACATTTTCTTAGCATCGAGGTATAACACTAGGAGCAGAGGGTGGAAACTGTACAGAAGCCTGCTTGATATCACTGCCTCGTGAAATCATGTGGATTTTCCCTTACTGGAATTCTTCAAGTGAATATTTCATGATGTATTTTCGGGAGCTTCCTTCTATTATTGTCATTATCTTCTTGTTTAAGTATAGGTTGACTAAGTGGTCCCTGAGGACCCTTTCAATTCTAAATTTGGTAAATTTTTAAAAAGATAGTGATGTTAGCATTTCCCGGGATCCATTTCATTTTTACTCCTCTTCATGTATCATTTACTTTTATGAAGCAATTGGCAAGAAAACATGGTCTGATGGAGAGAATGTTATTGTCAATATCAGGAAGATGAGGGTTCAAACCCCCAGGGCTCATGATTCCCAGTCATTTGACCACTGGTGATTCATGGGTCTCTTTGAGCCCTCTTTCTCACCTGCAAAATGGAGATAATCCTGCCAGTACTATCTAACTCAGAGTTAGTTATACTATCTAAGTATGTGAGGATCAAAGCAGTTAGTTTATAGAAAGTGTTTCACCAACCTTAACGTGCTATGTAAATTATTATTTCTTTGAGTTACTTTCTTAAACACAGCCAAATGTTTTGTGTGTACAACATAGTACAATAACTGCTATTCATTGTTTGATGTTTTTCTAATAATTTAACAGCTGATGGTATTTTGCAATAATGTGATAAATATAACCAGATCCAAAAATTATAGACACATGTTGAGGTATCTTTCAAATCATTTTTGAAGGTGTTGGTGAAGCTGGACACAGGTTTATATTTGAGTCCTGTGGCATTGACTCTCTCATAAATCAATTCACTTGCTATTTATAATGGATATAATTTTTCTTGTGGATGCAACTGGCTCCCTCTTGCAGTCTTTCACATGACATCGTGTTTTCATACAACCATTAATGAAAGGAAAATGTGTAATACATTTTTTAGGAAAATTTCCATTTAAAAAGTTTGAAGTAAAAAAATTTACTGGAGTCTAACTACAGGTATCAAGAATCTTAATTCTACATTCTGGACAAACTGGGATGTTGCTGTACAACACTTATTTTTCTTTTTTTGGTAACCTGCTAATCTTTCAGTTTTGTTATTTTAACTTATTTAGAAATTTAACTTATTTAGAAATTTTAATTTCTAAGGTATTATAAATATAATACAATGACAGCATAAAGGTAACACTGAAGATTAACAAATAATGACACCTACTATTATTTGTTAATCTTCAGTGTTACCTTTATGCTGTCAATGTATTATATTTATAATACCTTAGAGATTATTTCATGACACTTTTTTATTGAGATCCTTTAGTCACCAGATAGACTGTTGTAATAACTCACAAGATAATATTTTGATCAAAAGTATATTTAGTCATTTTTCATTTTATCTTGATTCTTTCATTTCTTTTCTTTATAGGTCCAGTCTGACTCTGCACAGAATTACACAGTCTATTATTCAATAAGAGGGCCTGGAGTTGATCAGGAACCTTTAAATCTGTTTTACATAGAGAGAGATACTGGGAACCTCTTTGTTACTCGCCCTGTAGATCGTGAGAAATGCACATCTTATGCGGTACATATTAAAATTATTGATTTTATACATAATTAAAATGGTTCTGCTTTACTGGGCAGACCATCTCTTCCTTTGGCTTGATGAATAAACAAACTTTTCAACCTTTATAGTCATCCTGAATTAGAATGGGGTACCTTGCAATTTAGTATGACCTCCCTCTTTGAAAGACTTCAAACAAAGCCTGGATGGCCACATTTAGGATCTTTCGACTTTTTGTCTTCTTTCTGTTCTATATAAAATAAAGTTTTGATATGAGGGAATTAAAAAAAAAAGACCCACAACCCAGCCACTTATCTAAATATTTCTCATTGAGAGATCCAGAGGTAACTTAAGACTATTCAATTGTCATGGCCATTTTGAAGATAACTTCAAAATACACAAGCATGTTGTAATTAATTCATTTTTTTCTAGAACCACTATTTTTCTTTTAATTATGCTTCTGATTTTGATTTTACTTTGTATTCTCTCTCATTTTTCATGGACTTTTTTATTTTAATAAAAACCCCTTATCTTATATTCAAATTTCTTGAATATATTTTTTAATCTCTTTTTTTCTCTTAACCAAAAAAAAGCATGCAATACAGTTTGTTTTGCTGACCTTACATATTCTAGTCATTTTGGTGCAAAATGATGTAGTTTCATATTTTTGGTGCATCATATATATTGTAAATGCTAAATAAATGTTTGTTGAATATAACAATGTATATCACATTGGTCTAAAAACTAATACACTTTAATGATATAGTCCTTTCTGACATGACATTTATAATCTCTAAAACTAGAATCATTAGTCTTTGTTATATTTTATATTGATGATCCAAAGATATGGTTTATTTCTCCCTCTTTTTTTAAAATAGCTAATTGCTTATGCATCAACTCCAGATGGTTATTCTGTAGATCTTCCACTACCCCTTGAAATCAGAGTTGAGGATGAAAATGACAATGCCCCAGTTTTCACTGAAAACATTTATCAATTTCAAGTTCTTGAAAATTGTGGATCTGGTAAGTACATGTTTTAATAACAGATTTATTTCAGTGACCTGTATTATTGCAAATATAAGGAAATATACTTAGGAGAAAATATTAATTTTGTACGATGGTGATTCTGAGGCATCAGACCCAAAAAAAGGGCTCTTTGATTAATCAAAATACCTACCTAATGATTTGTGGTAAGATCATTGAACAAATATTGGTCACTCCAGAGAAGTTTACCAGACATGACATTAACTCTTTTTCTTAAAACATTTCTAAATCTATAGGTGGAATTGTGTTTCTTTCTTGTTACTACTACTTAATAAAGATGTAATTGAATTAAAATTATCTAGAGAACATCAAGTAAATTGATGACAGGAAGTAGAAGCTTACCAACGATGCTGTCCCCTAAATAGCATTATTTGGTTTGGAAAGACAAAGACTGAAGGACAGAGATATCAGAAAAACTAATAATGTTATGAAGTATGCATATGTTCACCAAATACTAAAATATTAGCAGTAGAAGGTAACTGCTGAAGCTTGAAAACAGTAGTGCTTACAAAAAATGAAAGGAAATGTTTCTTTTTACCTGACAGCACAAAATTTACAGAAATCAAAACTCTAAAAAATAGTATTGGCTTAAAAATATAAGGTTTATTAAACTCAACTCAGTATTGAGTATGTTACACACAGTACAGTACTAGGTTCTCTGAGGGATTCAGATGTAGAAGAGCTTATTCAGTAAATGAATGAAAAAGCATTTCAGTGCTATGTGCTGAACACTATTCAATTCTGTAAAACAAATACAGAGTTGATACAGTTCTTGCCCTCAGTAGTTTCCATTCTAATGGGGGCGAAAACATGTATAGCAAGGAGAATTCAATTACAGTACTGATGGTGAGGCCCAGGAGTTTCAGAGGGTGACCATTTCTATTTCTTTTGCGTGGTGAGAATGGCAGAAGGTACAGGTTACCAGCTTCCCATTGAATATTTTATAAACAAATGAAACAGTTATGATATAAAAGCAACAGCACTGGTCCAGGATCCTGAATTCTAGCTTTGTGTCTGAGTTCCTACACGTGCTTGCTGTATGATAGAGAACAGATCACTTAAACTTTCCAGACTTGAATTTCTTTACTGGTAAAATATGATTAATAATGTTTGAGCAATTTTACCAAGAAAAGTGCTCTGTAAACCCTAAGTATTGCATCTACATGTGGATGATGATTTTTAGTGTTATTAATGAACATGAAATAATTTATCAATAAGGCAAGATAATATTCTGTCCAGTATTACAAACAGTGTGATTATAGAATATAAGCACAATAAGAGCTCAGGAGGAGGCTAAGTGAGCTCACATATCATGACATAGGTAATATGTGTCAAGGACAGGATTCACAACTCTGGTCTATAACAACATCATTTTCTTTTTTAAAACAACAACAATAACCAGCATTTATACAGCTCTTTGTAAAGCAAAAGTACTTTATAAATATTTTCTTTTTATCCTCATAGCAACCTTCAGAGGTAGGTGCTATCCTTATCTACATTTTACATATGAGGAAACTGAAGCAGAGAATAAGTGACTTACACAAGGTCACACAGTTACTAAGTGTCAGAGGCTAAATTTGAACTTGAGTTTTCCTGTTTTCAGGTATAGCACTCAGTTCACATTGTTGCCCAGCTGCCCGCTTCCTCTTTTCACTCTACCATGGAAACATGTGAAGTATATGTGTGTTAAAGATGACCTTTTTAATTTGTAGGTACAACAGTGGGTCAAGTGTGTGCCACAGATGCTGATGAACCTGACACGATGCATACTCGTCTGAAGTACACCATCATAGATCAGCAGCCCCCATCACCTAGGTTATTTTCAATACACCCAGCCACAGGTGTGATCACTACCACCTCATCTCGGTGTGACAGAGAGGTATCTTAAATATTACAGGACTAAGTACCTAAAGAATAGACATTCAGGAATAACTTATTTGGTGTTAAATATATGTTCTAGGAAAGGGGTATGTACCTCAAATTCCAGTAATTCAAAATTTAAACTGCATGAGTAAATTCTTTAAAATATTTAAAATTGTATTGGCAGAATTTATGAACCCAATCAGTGAATCCTTTTCTGATGCTAATAGCTAATTTTTAAAAAAAAGTTTAGAGTTTTTTGGATCAGTTATTCTACAATATGTACAAATTATGACAATTTCAAGAAATGTCATTTTGCTGAAAGTCAAAGAAAAGCCACCTGAATACAAGAATGCAGACAGATTTACTTCATATGATTCACAAGTTATATGTTTTATAGGTTATTTGTATTCTTTGCTCTATGAAATAGATATATTTCAGACAAAGTAATTGAAGACAAGTACCATTTTACAATTGACTTCTATTTTAAAAACAGAGATGTCTTCCCATTGAAAAGATTCTTCTAATTGAGTTTTTTAAAATCTCAACAAGAAAAGCAGTTATGAGATCATTGATTTAGAACTAGAAGGAACATTAGAGGCCATTGAATTCACTGCTTCATTTTATAGATGAAGAAACTGAGGAATCAAAAGGTTAAATGATTTGCCTAGGGTCACCCAGCTCATGTGTGAAGCAGGATTTGAATCTGGGTCATCCTGACAAGCCCAGTACCCAGTTCACCGTGCAGTACTGCCTCTCACCTAGCAGAGGTGAAATTAGTTTCATTGTGTGTTGAATATGATACTTAAAAAGACCCCCAACAAACTTTGCAGTGCTTTCGTAACCCTGATAACTCACTTCTTTTGTCTGTTGCTCTCTACCTTTCCTCAATCCTTGGCATTTCTTCCATACCTAAGTATCTCTTAAGATAGTATTAGAACACTCATATTTCAGCTTCCTTCTTTTGTCTTGATTTTTGCATTTTCCAATAAACCCAGTTTACTTTAGCCTGCTTAGCCAATACATATGCTTATAAGCAACATACTCCATTCTGTAAATGCTTTAGGTTTAAAGTTTTAGATTTCGAAAACTAAATAGCTCATTTTTTTTTCAAACAAGTGTTTATGGTGGGGTAGTGAGGGAAAGAGTTGCTATATAAGAGTTGCATGAGCTAAATTGCATGATATTATTCAAAAAGGATGGGGGTCAGGAAAGAAATGCTACCTCAATTCAAGTTAATCTTTATAGAAGACATGACTTTGCAAAGTCTAATTGAAAAGGAAAGGAGTAGTAGGGAAGAAAGCCTTTTAGGCAGAAGATTAATTTGGGGAGTTTGTTTTTCATCTGATAAGACAGCAATCTTGTGAGTGGCATAATCCAGACATTAAAATCCTCATTTTACAAATAAAGAAAAATGTTTAAGAAGAACGGATGCCTTTTATGATGTGACATAGGTAGTTAGGACAAAAGTCTCCTGACTTCTCTTGCTATATTTTTTCCCCCAACACATAAAAATTTACTTTTAATTAGATGAAAAATTATTCATAGCAGAGTAGTGGAAAAAGAATATAAAGGGCCACTTTCTGTATTGAAACAGAGCTTGAAGATCTGGGACCTGTTTCATTGTATAATGGAGAGTCTTATTAGGACAGTGATTTTACTGTGGTCTTGAGAAAAGCACTTACTCCTTCAGAAAGTCCATTTCTTTATCTGTAAAATGGGAAATCAAATTCAACAAACATTAACTAAGTAACTACTATGTAAGACATTGTACTAGTCACTGGAGGATCAAAGATGAATTAAGAAACATATCCTATCTTTAAGGAGCTTACAGTCTAATAGGTAGCAAAAGGTGTGCACAAATAAATGATATGCTACAGAATATGTTTAGCATGGAGGAAAGATCCAATGAGAAACTTGAGCAAAGAAAGACCACTTTCTTTTGGTGGGTGAGGTTAGGGAAGAGGTGATACCTGAGTTTGGTCTTAAGGGAGAAATTTCAATAGGATGGTTTGGGGGGAAGATAGAGATCCTGGCATGGGGGATGACACAAGTGAAAGCATGGGAACTGAAAAGGGCAGAGTAAGAAGGTGGAAAAGTGAATAGAGAACAGTTCACCTGGAAATACTATTCGGAAAGTTTGCTTGGCACTCAATATCCTTTTCTAGGAATGGGAAATTATGAGTAAACTCAGCTGGTATAATTCAGATGGACAATTCTGGGTTTGACTAAACATGACTTTCATCATTGCCTTCTCCCAGTGCCTGGCACATAGTAGGTACTTAGTAAATATTTGTTGACTGACTCCTCCAATTCAGGCTTACATAATGGCACTGGAGCAGCATGAACTATGCCACTGAACAAATGCTAGGGTACACCATCACTTGCCACAATGGAAGCACAGAGGGAGAAAAACCATAGGCACCATGACTACATTGTTCCGATTTCATTCTCCCTGCCATACTTGTTTCTGCTACAGTCTTCCCCGTAATTATATTTTGGTTATTAGCACTAAGATATGCTCCTTCCCTTATCTGGCTACTCTAGATACAAGTATCAATACAGTTAACTACCACTTGCTTTAACTATTTTTTGGCAGTTCTGGCATTGTGAAGGCATCCTAGTTACGTGAAACTTCTGTACCCATTCTTCCTACATTTCGGAGAAGATGGATTCGGGTTGTAGAGTATGTTGAATGAAGGAAAAGGAGTTTATATTTTATTTAGTAGGCAAAGTGAATTATTATTGAGTAAGGGAGTGACATGATTAGAGCAGGGGCATTAAGAAGATTATTTGACCAACAGAATAAAGAATAAATGGAAAAGGACAGAATTTAGGTTTACAGAAAATTAGTTAGAATATTATTATGATATGAAAAACGGATTAAAGGTTTCAAAGGAAATTAAAAAAAAATGGTGAGGGATCCAAGAAATATCTCAGAGGTAGAAATGAAAGAACTTGCATTTGATTTAATAGGAGGGAAAAGATTCTCTTTGAATTGAATGAAAACCTTAAAGGTGACTAAGGTTTTGAGCATATTAATGGTAAGAACATCATCAGAAATTAGAGGGAAAGGATTTCAAAGGCATAAAAATACTTGCTCCATTTACATCATACAGTTGTTGGGAGAATCAAATGAGATAGTTTATGAACCATTCCCAGAAATCTGAAAAGTATTACACAAACTTGAGTTTATAGTATAATGGTAATACTGATAATTATTGGGAAAAAAATGGATATTTAATGTATATAAGTTGATTCTTTCACCCTAGTAATGAACATCTTACTTTGTTTCTAGCTCATGGACAAATACAAATTGACGCTAAAAGTACAAGATATGGATGGTCAGTATTTTGGTCTGTCCACCAAGTCAACTTGCATCATTACAATTGGAGATGTGAACGACAATTTGCCGACTTTTACAAGAACCTCTGTAAGGACATGTCTTTGTCAAATGTAACCTCTCAAGCCAATATTTCATGCCACTGTTAAATGCTACTACCTCACAACTTAAGTCATACTGTCTAATATAATACAAGATTTTAGGATAATATAAATTACATAATATATTATATAAATATAATATAAACTTGGGTAATAATTAGTAAGAATTAAGTTGCCATTTGATTACCACTAGAGTTATTTCTCCATCATAATTAAATTTAACACAATTTCAGTTTCAAACAGGCCCAGCCCTAGACAAATTTTTCTTTTATGTTGTCTTTCCATTTTCCCCACTGTTTCTTTTATTGTCTTCTCTGGAAAAAAACAAACAAACAAACAACTAACCTCTGAATTGGATCTAAGTGCCTCAGGGACTGTGTCTTACTCATAGGTGGGCAGTCTAGGAAGAGATAGTTTTTGGTAAGAAATTAACCTTTCCCTTTGAGACTCTCTGTCTCCATGTACCTATCCATTCTAACATGTAAGACTAGCCTAGCAAAGCTGTAACTCAAGGATATAACCACAATTTAAATTCATGTTTTGTATGGTGTGTGTGTGTGTGTGTTATGTATTTTATATATTATGTATTTTATATATATATATATATATATATATATATATATATATATATATATATATATATATATATACAGAGAGAGAGAAGGAGAGAGATTTAAGAATTAGGAAAATAACTTTCATTTCTTTTATGTGATAATATTCTTTCTATAACAGTATTTAGTAATAAAAATGTTTTTTTTTCAGTATGTGACGGAAGTAGAGGAAAACAAAAGAAATGTGGAAATACTTCGATTAACTGTGGAAGATAAAGATTTGATTGACACTCCTAATTGGAGGGCTAATTATACCATTTTAAGGGGTAATGAAAATGGAAATTTTCACATTGTGACAGACCCCAAAACCAATGAAGGAATTCTCTGTGTTGTTAAGGTAAGAAAATTAAAAAAAAATTAAGAATTCAGTTTGAGAAGTGAAAAATAATATATATAGTGCAAATTAAAGATTCATTTTGATAGCTGTAAGAGTAAAATGCTCATATAAAGAATAAAATTATTGTGTTTGTCATAGAATTTCAGACCTAGAGGAGATGCTAGAAATATGAAATTCACCCTCTTAAGAAGCACCGTTTTCATCTCTAGAACCCTGACAATGGGTCATTTAGCCATACTTGAATACTTCCAAAAATGGGGAACACAGTACTTCATAAAAGGGACCATTCTACTTTTGAATAGTCAGATTTTTAGAAAGTTTAACAAACAGCTGTGTCTAGTATGACTCCTTGCAATTTTACACTTATTCTAATCTCTGGAACTACATAACTGATTTCTCTTCCACATGATAGCCTTTCATGACTTAAGAAAGCTATTGTGTCTCCCTCAAGTCTTTTGTCTAGTTATTTATTTTTCAGTTTTTATTATCATTTATCATATGACATGGGAGTCCCCTCATCTCCCTAGTTATCCTCTCCAGGGTTTATTCTAGCTAGTTTGTCAGTATCTTGCTTAAACTGTTACATTCAGAATGAAACATAGTACATCAGATAGGCTTTGATGGAGGACCAAACACAGAGGAATTTGTTGTGAATATTATAATTCTTTTTTTTTTTTTGCCTGGGAGGAAAGGGTCTGACATTTTGATTCCTTTTACATGAGAAGAGAGGTAATTTCTCACCATTGCGGTATCATCACTTATCTAACATATAAAAAAGATTTTCCAAAACACTAGTTTTAAGTAGCTTCCCAAAGTAAAAGAGAAGCATAATTCCCTTTCACCACTGAAGATTTGTTTTGCTTCATAAGAAGACAGATTTCCTCAATGAAGAAAAGGGTAGCTAATGAAAATTGACATGGATAAAATGTGATATCCACATTTTAAAGGAAGCTCCCTTTTAACTCAGATATGATTCTGTGAGTCTGTTACAGTCAATTAGAGCTTAGGGTAGAAATGTTATGGTCCCCTTTTTATAGGAGCATATTAGTTCATATGTTTTGTAGATGAGAGTCTTTGATTCTCAACCTCAGTGAAGACATAAACATCTGACACTTGTCTTTTCTCCTGGGGGCTTGTACTCTCGTGGAGTCCAGGCATAGTACTGAGCAGAAAAAAACATGGAATTTGGAGTCAAGGGACTTAGGCTTAAGTGTCATCTTTGCTACTTATTACCACAAATATGAGCTGTGGCAAGTCACAATCTTTGGGGGACCTCAGTTTTCTTATCTGTAAAATCTAGAGTTTGGACAATGTAATTTCTAAAAATTCTTTCCATTTCTACATCTATGACTTTAGTGATGTAGATATGCTATCTTTTTGAAAACTTCTTTTGGTCAGAAACTGTGGATTGCTCTTCCACCAGCCAAGTATGAAGACCAAGATAGGAAATCAAACTTTCAACTATATTTAGCATGTTCAATAGAGAGGTGAAGCCAAAAGTATTTGGTTGGAGTAGGAGAGAAAAAAAGAAAAGGAGGATATTCTTTATTCTTTGATATTAGTATTTCTATTCTCTGGACTTGAAAAAGGAAATTTGGGAGAATATAACACCATTTACATGACTCGAAAATCACTTGGTCATCTAAACCAGTTATAATCAACATTGACAAATAGAACTAAACTTGCATAAAATTGATTCTGATTTAATGCCCTTGATTTTACAGGGACTGAATTATGAGGAAGCACGCCAAGTGGTCCTGCAAATTGGTGTAATGAATCAGGCTCCGTTTTCTGGATCCGGTGGTTCAAGGAACGTACCCATGAGCACGGCCACAGTTACTGTTAATGTTAAAGATCAAGATGAAGGGCCTGAATGCAGCCCTCAAATGCAGGCTGTTCATGTGAAAGAAAACACAAAAATGGGGACACAGGTCAATGGTTATAAAGCCTATGACCCAGAAACTAGAAGCAGTCATGGTATAAGGTACTAATAAGTGTATATTGAAATAATTATACATTTATTACATTTTTGTAATTGGAAAATGTTAAATATTTATATCACAGTTACTTTTTGTAATGTTTTTGACATTTTGTAAGATTTTGAATTTAATTCCTTATTAACAGGTATCAAGCATTAAATGATCCAAGAGGATTGTTCACAATTGATGAAGCATCAGGTTCAATCAAAATTCTTAGAAGTTTAGATAGAGAGTCAAGTACCTTCAGACAAGGCTCATACAATGTTACAGTACGGGCAGCAGACAGTGGTAAGAATGCTCATTGGTACATACTATCAGTACTTACCTCTTCAGTTCTCCCCTACCCCCACCCCCATTCCCTGCCCAGAGTAATAGAAAGAGATTTCTATAATGTCTTAGTGATTTATGTACACTTCTAGTTTAATGTTTATTATTAACAAGCCTTCTACTGTATTCTGAAAGAAATACAATGTCTTAAAAGTCTTGGTGCTGTTCGAAGCTATTAAAACACCAAGACTTTTGAGACATTATACATTAAGGGTTGCTTTCCAGAGGAAAATAAGTTACAAAAGGACATGCATGTTTGGTCAGGATGGAGGGTGAGCAGTGGGGGAGTCAAGTTTCTTGTCATTGACAATCTATTAATAATAAGCCGAAAGGATATAGGAGTAATCTTAAATCATAAAATTAGAACTAAAAGTGATGTCAAAGATCATATATTTAGAGCTAGAAGGAAACTTAAAGACAGTCTAGTCCAGGGGTGGGGAACCTGTGACCTTGAAGCCACATGTGACATTCTGAGTCCTCAAGTGTGGTCCTTGACTGAATCCAAACTTATCAGATTCAGTCAAGGCTGCAGGTTCCCTACTCGGTCTAGTCCAGTGAATTTAACAGAGGAAAAAATTGAAGGATGAAGTGACTTGTCTAACATCGCACAGGTCTTCCCAGTTTTCCCTTATCATTCAATCCAGCCTATACCCTACTGTTAGACCAATCTTCCTAAAATACAACATTGATCAGATTACTTTATATAGTAAAGTTCAGACCACTTAGCTGAGCATTAAATAAATCCCATTCCTCTTCTTTTTTACAAATTTTTTCAGTCATTGAACTGTTTGCTAAAACTGCATTGCCTTCATCCTTAAATTTGCACGTGCTACTTTATCCACCTGAAATGATCTATAAGAGTAGTGTTGAACTCAAATAGAAACAGGGCCATTATTCCATACATAAGGATCCCTGTGGGCTGTGTGTCTGATTTTGTTTTGTTGACTTAGTTTTAAAATGTACTGTTATCTATATTTTGTTGTATTTTTATTTATTCTGTTAAGTATTTTCCAGTTATATTTTAATTTAGTTTCACTGCGTTTGCAGGCTAGGCCACTTGTGGCTCATTTGACACTTCTGATCTCTGCTTTGACTACCCATCCTTCCATATTTAGCTCAGACTTCCATATTTAGCTTAGTTTCTGTAAACACTTCTGTGTTTTCCTAGTCAGAAAAAGTTGGGAGTTGTTGACTATGCGATTCATTGGATAATAAATAATTTCTGTCTTGTAATGTCTCAAGGGAAAAGACTGTGTCTTATGCTTTATATCTCCCACTTGCAAATGATACTGTGCCTTGCATATTGTAAATGCTTAAAAATGTTAATTGGATTTTGTTTACCAGGAAATTATCAAATGCTAAAGAATACATTGCATATTAATCAGATGATACAATATATGGAATAGGTCTTGTAAACCTTAAAGTACTTAATAAATGACAGTTGCTAATGTGCTACCACTATTCTTACTGCTGTTATTCCTGTGTTCTAGATGGCAGAACATGTACTGGTACCCTGGGAATTGTCATTGATGATGTGAACGATAACGGGCCATCCATCCTGCAAACAGAACTGACAATCTGCAAAACACAAATGGGCTCAGCAAATATCGTTGCTGTGGATCCTGATGAACCTATCCATGGTCCACCCTTTGAATTCATCTTGCCGAGCAATAATGAACGAGTCAGTGATAGAACATGGAGACTTAGCAGAATTAATGGTATGTATTTGTAAACATTGTCTTTTAAAAGATTTTATTCCATGAAACATAATTAAAATACCTAATATTTATGGAATCCTTTAAGGTTTATAAAGCTCTTTACATATATCGTATTTTAACCTAAAAAAAAAGTCCCTGGGAAGTAGGTTCTATTACTATCTACATTTTACAGAGGAGAAAATTGAGGTAGATACGTTAAGTAACACAGTTTTTAAGTTGTCTGAAGCTGGATAGGTCTTCCCAAATCCAGGTCCAGTGTTCCATTCATTTCATCATTTAGCTCTACCTAAGTCTTGCTGTTATTGCCCGTTTTGGCTTCTTGTTTCCACTACAAGAACAAGACACTCGTACCATTTATTTGGAAATTAGGCAACATTTCACTTGCTATTCTATGAGGTGCTATCCTCTTTAGCCTGGTTCAAGAATCCCTGAGAAATTCATTCACTTTCCCTGGAGTCATCTTAGTCCAAACAAAATAATCATCCTTTCTAACCAAGCTACTTTTTATTCTATTATTTCCTTCTGTTTCTAGAATAAAATATAACCTACTCAGCTTAGATTTTCAAACCCTTCTTCTGGCTCCAACCTGCCTGTCTGATTTACTTCAGATTATTCCCTTTCATATGTTCTCCATTCCAGCCAAACTGACCTCACTCTTCTATTGTACAGAGTGTCCTGTATGTTTAGAATGAGTGTTTCCTTCCTCACATCCTTTCCTTGGAATTCTTACCAGGGTTTAAGGTGCTACATCCTAAGTGAAACCCTCTTTTGTCCCCTCAGTTGTTAATGCTTTCTTCACCTCAGAGTACCTTGTAGTTATTTAGATATGTAGATAATATATTTACCCAGTAGCAGCTCCTGGAAGGCTGTTTTTATCTCTGTATCATGCACATTTTTTGGCATGACCCCGTCATTTTATTGTTTTAAGGGGACTTGTGGAGAGGAATTTCCCTCTAATCACATAGATCACCAGCTGTTCTACAACTAAAGTCTTAGAGAGTTGCTTGGACACTGAGGTGTTAAACTACTTGCTCAAGGTCTCAACTATTATATGTCAGATGGTAGACTTGAACCCCAGATCTTCCTGACTCTCAAGCTGGCTCTCTCTACTGAACGGTCATTCACATTGTCAGTGCTTAATAACTGCTTTTTGAATTGAACTGAATCAAATGAACCTATGATTCATGAAATTTAAACATTTCATCATTGAATATCCTGGTAACATATATATGTCAAACTTATTTTCTTCTTTCATCAAGGCTGGAGAGCTAAGTGGTGCAGCAGATAGCATGCTATGCCTGCAGACAGGTAGATCTGATTTCAAATCTTGCCTTAGCCATTTACTAGCTGTGTAAACCCAGGCAAGCCATTTAATCTGTTTTCCTTGGTTTCCTCATCTGTAAAATGGGGACAATAATGACGCCTATATTACAGTTATTGTAAAGATCAAGTAAAAACTTTAAAGCCCTATATCAATGCTATTACTATTAATATTGCTCATGACGAGAACAACGGTAATTACTAAGAAGATTATTGGACAATCTCCAATCCCTACCATATCTTCAGCTTCTAGAGCAACTGAGGATATTATAACAAAAAAGAAAAAAAACTTGGGGAGATATTATAGCTGTTTTTAGGCATTTTAGGGGGTGTTCTGTGGAAGAGGAATTAGATTTATTCTTTTTCACTGCAGAATGAAGAATAAAGAATGGAAATTACAGAAAAGAAGTAGAGACTTGATATAAGAAAAAGAGGGTTTGCAAATACTTTCGGATATTGCAGCCTCTGAAGGTAGTTGCTCTTTGAAGGTTTTCAGGCAAGGACTATGTGACCACTTGCTAGATATGTTGTAGAAATAATAGTTTTTCAGGAATGGATTGGATTTGCAGGACAATGAGGTCCCTTCTAACTTTGAAAGTCTGTGATTCTGTTCTGGATCCTTTTATCTTCTTGCATTCCAACACTTGTATTTGACCTCATCTCGTTTGGAATATCATTACTGTGGTTAACGAGAGTTCCTGAGAGAGATACTGATGCTTATCTGGATGTTTTATAAGAGATACCACCTTTTATTTTCTTTCAGATACTGCTACACGTATATCCTTCCGCAATGATCCTGCATTTGGCTTATATGAGATACCTATTACAGTTAGAGATAGACTTGGCTTGTCTACAACCAGCGTATTGAGTGTTTATTTATGTGATTGTGTTGTTCCAAGTGATTGTACATCTCGTATGATTCCAATACAAGGTGGAAGTGATGTCAGACTTGGAAAGTGGGCCATCCTTGCCATGATACTGGGTGCAGCATTACTGTCTTGTAAGTGTTTTGATCTATTCTAAGTATGTAAAATATCCCTAAAAATAATTTTAAGTTATTCTGAAAATTATGGTGATATATAAAGTGTATATATATTATGTAGCAACTATGTCCTGTAGTCAACCAATTCCTGAGTATAAAATTAAAGCACATGATGTGACTTTAGTCTGAGAACAATGTCATGTGTTGTTCAGGGCAAAATTATCTTATAATTTGAATTTATTTAAATAAACAATTCTTTGGGTAATTTTTAAGATCTTTTCCCTGAAGGAATGCTTTTATTTGTATACAAAAAAAAATTCTCCCCAAAGTTAATCTTAATAATGAGAAAAATTCTGGTTTTATAAATTAAGCTGACTTGAATCATGTAAAATTTGATCCATTAGGAAGGTATGCTTCAGTATATTGTTCTCTGTCAGTCTCATTGCTTAAGCAAACAAGAGTAAATTCAGGTTGTCCAAGTAGTGAGGTTGAATTAATTCCATACATATTCATCCATATAATTCTGTGCATTCCCAAATGTTCTTCTAATATGAATTATTCAAGTGGTTATTTTATCCTCATAGGTATCTTATTTACATTAGTTTGTGGAGCTACTGGGTCCTCTTCCCAAACCAAAAAAACCTTCCCTGATGATTTGGCTCAGCAGAACCTTATCGTGTCAAACACTGAAGCCCCTGGAGATGACAGAGTGGTAAGTGGGTTATATTTTAAGAATAAATATTTAGCTATAGAAGTTTACTTTTTTCTCCGAAGAAAGTCTTATTGATAACCAAAAGGTATCATTCATTTAGTAATGTGTCATTGGTGTCTTCACCGTGGTTACATGATGCTTACATGTTTATATAACAGGTTTATATAACATAACATGCTTAATAATAAAATCTTCCTCAGACATTTAATTTAACTGTTTAAAGTTCTCCCGTAATGCTTTCTTACGATATTAAAGTGACCATGGAATTATGAAGACTATCTACAGACTGTGTTATTGAGCACAAGTTCTGTCAGTTTCTGTCAAGGTGGAAAGGTTTTAGGTGTGGGCCCAGCTGTGGACTCACAGATTCTCCCTATACTGTCTAATAAAGGAGCTGGCAAAGTTGCTTACATCATGTAACTAACTAAAGTCAACCAGAAACTTTATTTCCTAGGATATTTGGTCATCTCTGCATGATAGCCTCATGATAACTGAGAAAACATGGAGGTGATTATAGCTTGGGCACATGTGCTGTCAAGGATGATAAAGTAGAGAATGTCCCACGATATTATACGTAGTTAAGGTTTTACATGGCTATCTGATGACTTTTATGTAAAAGTAGGCACACAGAAGATAATGAAATTTTTGATGTAACATACTTTTTGGGATTAAGAAATGAAATAAACTAAAGGATGGCAGACTACTTAATTCTTTTGTAATCCAGTTTAAAGATCTCCAGTTCCTTCAAATGATCATCATATAGCATCTGTTGGAGGCCCTTCATTATTGTGGTTGCTCTCCCTTGTATTTTATCCAACTAATTAATGTTCTTTTTAAATTTGGAAAAAGTCATTTTGAATTTAAATATGCAGGCAGAAAAAGAATATTTCCATGTATACAAAACATAAAAAAGAGGAATTACTATAAAACCATGAATTTACATTTCATACTTTCAATGTCCATCTTAAAATTGATTGTCCAGATGTAATTTGACCAGGGAAAGAAGTCACTTTTTTATTCCGAATTTTTTTTCACTGTTGATTTACAGATTTTTAAATCCATTTTAAACTTGACATTTTTTTTAAAAAAGTAAACTTCTGTGTAGTCCCAAAATTGCTTGTACTTCTGAAGCTGATTTATTGTGTCAAGTATGTAATTTTATATTCACCTCTATTAATGATTTGTTCAAATTTGCTAGTTTCCCAAGACCTTTTGGATCCTAACTCTCTTATCCTGTATGTTAACTGTTTCTCTCAGCTTTGTGCATTATATAAATATGAGAGGAATGTCTGTGATTTTTTTCATCATTGATAAAAATCTTAGGTAGCACAAGCCTCAGCACACATTTGGAAGTGCCCCACTGTAGCACTCTTTCCCAGTTTTCATCAAACCATTAGTAACTACTCTTTCATTCCTCTATTCAAATATTTCCAAATATACCTGCTTGTGCTTTCCTCTAATCCACATCTCTCCATATTTGTTCACAAGAATACCATCAGAGGCTTATTAAATATTTTGCTGAAAATCTAAGTAAATTTGACCAAAATAAGGAAATAAGATTAGTTTAGCATGATATAAATTTTTTGAATCTAAAAGTAATCTGAGTATTTATTTTCTTTCTTAAAATTGCTTTGACAACTTTTGTTCTTAAAAGGCTTTCATTTCTAAACACATGCCTTTCTTCTCTCATACCCAACCAGGTATCACATGTATTGAAAACAAGAAAAGAAAGAGAGAAAATACTAACACACCATTTAACACAATATGTTATATTCTTAATAATGTCATGTTGGCTCAATAGGTTCACTAATTGCTTTTTTCTGTGTATTTTTTTCGAATTATCAAGAATTTATTTTCTCTCCTTCCATTGGAAGAAAAAGAAAAAAAATGTTTTAGATGTTCATTAATCATTTCTCTATTTATACTTATAATTTTTCCTGGAATTGAAGTCAGAGGCTATTTCCATTTTTTAAAAGTCATAATACCATTTGCTTGATTCCAGATCAGGTGATTTGAACACATGGTCAGCAAGATGCACTCTTCCCCATCTCCTTAGTCATCTTGGCCACCTTCTCCTGTTCACCATTTTTGTTCTGTCCTTATTCCATCCATAGACTGTTCTTCTTGGTAGAAAAACAGATGCAAAATGATAAGTGAACAGACCTGCCTACTCTTACTTGTCAGTTCTCATTTCCATACCCATCTCAAGCAGTTGCTCTTTGACAGCAGCTAGCTACTGATATGGGAGTCATGTCAGAGTGAATTGTCTAAGTCTAGTCAGGTCATTGACCAGCAAAGGTAAACATTTAATGCCAAGTTGGAAAAAGGGATAAATATGAGAAAATAACTCATGAAATCATAAAAGCTCCAACATCACTTGTTAAACTAGCTATTGACTTGGGGACATGGTAAATCATGAAAATAAAATATTGATTATGTTATAATTTTTAGAGTTTAGCAACTCAAAGCAATCACCACTACGAAGAGGTAGGAAGAAGCCACCTCAGGCAGCAAATATTTGATCTCTTTGCCAAACAGAGAAAAAAAGAATAGCTAGGGGCAACATTGATAAAGAATATAAGCTCATTTGCAAAGCAGTATGGAGGAGGAGGAGGACTGTGGACAAAATCACTTCATAAAGAAATGAAAAGTTGAAGGGACATAAGGGGCTGCAAAGATCTCTGCGTCAACCCAATCACTATGTTTAGAGCATTTGTAGTTGATAGTGGACAGGTAACAACAGATGGACTTACAGTAAAACAGATCTACTAGCTTATTTTGGGTTTTATGTGATTTACAGCAATAGTAATAGTCAACTTTTATATAGCAACTAAAGGTTTGCAAAATGTTTTCCATAATCACTTCATATGAACTCATTTGATATTGACCATCATGTCTCGTAGGTACTATAGATTTCTCATTTTATAGATAAAGAAACTGAGAATTTGCAGTGTGCTCATGGTTACTTAATTAGCAAGTGCCGCAAGATAATTTTGTACCCAAATTTACTTACTTCAAATCTAACACTCTATTATGCCCTCCTAACATTCAGTTATTAAGTATATTTTCATGATTTTTTAAAAAAAGGTGTCTGGGCATCTAAAATTTTGGTCATCCTATTATCTAAAGTTGTTATCAGTACTTTAATATAGAACTGAAATTTCAGCAATGAGGCACTCCTGGTGTGGACGTTCCCCTCACTGATACAGATTAGCATCTGATCTGTAGTAGTCTTAGAGTTCCTTCTGTCACTGAGAAGTGACACTGAGAAGTGTCTAGATCTCACAGCTAGGTATATATTAGAGGCAGGACTTGATACAAATCTTGCATGAATGTAGGGATTGTCTTGCTTTTCTATTTGCAATCTCAGTGCTTAGTACAGTTCTTTGCATATAATTAGTACATAATACAATCTTTTTCATTCATTTTCATTCAATAATTCCTTTTTTGACTCCAAGGCCAGTGCTTAGTTCATTATAAACACTGCCGCTGTTACTAGAAGATCTTGGACTTTCTTGATTGCAAGAGTGTATTTTTACATTTTAGTTTTTGCAGAAAATCCTTGCTCCTGGTCTTTTGGTTTGTTTTTTTTTTAAGTTGACAATAGGAAATGTTGGTCAAATCTAACAAGTACTTGTTCTATGCAAGGAACTTCTCAATAGCATTGAGAAGATAATCAAATTGAAGAAACTGCCCTTGCCCTCCAGAGACTAATAGGCTTATTCTGAGGAGACAGTGACAGAAAACATTTTAATATAAGAGAAAATGTGTTAAGTTTTATAAGAAATCTAAAGACAAATCGTGATGGGGCATTTTATGAGTAGTAGTGAGTAATGCTTCTATATCTGTGGTGCACAAAATGGAAAGATTTCAAGTATAACAAGAGAAATTCATGTTAAGAAGTCTAACTACTTGACTCTGACAGGTGAGACCCAGGAATAATGTCAAGGGAGACTAAAAAAAGTCTCCTCTGAAGGTTTTTTTTTTAAAAAAGAATATCTTTCCAGGTCATGGAAAATACTGAATTTAATGTCCCCAAAATGGGGAACAGACAATTTAACACCTATGTTTAAATGCCTTTCAGACTTGGGCATTGTAAGCCAGAGCAGGATAGTGTCTACTCTTGACCAACACAGTGCTTTACACCAACTAAAAACTTAATAAATGTATACTGAATGGAACTGTATGTTTTGTTTTAATGATCTTATTTTTTCAGGCACTAATTCTAGAAATGCAATTATTTTTAAAAATTCAAACATTTACAAAGTAGGAAGAAACAGCATTATCTAAATGATGGGTTTTCTTCCCAGTATCCTTACTTATTTTATTTCTAATCCCAAACACAAACTCTTCAATTTTCCCTCAGTATTGCACAAATGGATTAACTACACAGAATGTGAGCACTGGTTGCACACTGGTAACAGGAGCAAAAAATGGGCAGGAAAGCTTTGAAATGATCAAAGGAGGGCATCACACTTTGGAATCCTGTCGAGGAGGAGGACATCACACCCTGGAGTCATGCAGGGGAGGACACCACACCTTGGATTCCTGTAGGGGAGGACAAGTTGAGGTGGACAATTGCAGATACAATTATTCTGAATGGCAGAATTTTACTCAACCCCGTCTTGGTGAAGTAAGTCTTCCCCAATTTTTTAAGGATAATATAGAGTAATCTAAGTTATGATTCTTTCAAATTGAAAATTAACTTATGTTCCTTAAAATTGTTAGCTATATTCACAGGGAAATTACATTTCCTCCCTTGAATTTTGATTTTGGTTATGTTTAGGAAAAAAATCAGATATATTAACTTACTCATTCCATTTATGTCCTTAACTGTTATTTGAAACTTCTTTAGTATATTAACCCAATTTGTAGAGTTTGGGAAACCAGAGCTTGAAATCAAGCATGATAAATGTGGTATTTAGCCTATTTAATAACTCTTACCTCTGTTAAAAAGATCTGTGCAAAGATAATGGTTTAAGATTAGTTAATTATTATTTCTCTTTATTGTGGTTTCTCAAGGAAACATAGAAGAGATAATATGTAAAAAGTTCTTTGAAAGTCTTAAAAGACTATATAAGTCTTAGCTATTATGGAAGAAGAAAATTTGTATATGCATATATGTATATTGCCTCCTTTCTGATTATTAGAAGCATGCTAAAGACTGATTTTATAATATAATTATGATATATACACCAATCATGTGCATTTTTTGTATGTAGGAATCCATTAGAGGACACACTCTGATTAAAAATTAAACAATGAAAGGTAAATCAAAGAAATAATTTTATGTTAATAAGCTTAGGTGTCTAAAAAAAATAATAATGTGTTGTTCATTTTCCCCTGTGCAGAAGGTGCAGCTGTGCAATCAGAATGAAGATCAGATCCATGCTCAAGACTACATCCTTACATATAACTATGAAGGAAGAGGCTCCACGGCTGGTTCTGTAGGGTGTTGCAGTGAGCGCCATGAAGAAGAAGGGCTTGAATTTTTAGATCACTTGGAACCCAAATTTAGGACTCTAGCAGAAACATGCATGAAGAGATAGATAACTGTCTCTCTACCAATTCAGTACTGGAACTTGGAGTGGACCTGGGGTTTTTTTTTTTTAGGTTTTTGGAGAATTCAAGGCTGAGATATTTTAAAACTTGAATATAATATATCATAGGTTTTTATTCTTTATTTGAGAGCTGTTTTGCCAAAATGCATGTTCACATCTTAAATTAAGCATAAAAGCTTATCTGTGGTCACACTTAAGACAAAAAATTACCTGCCTTCCTTGGAGGAGATTGATGGCTAGTAAAATGAAAGAACTTGGAATACTTTACTAGAGGATAGTAAGCTTGGCAATTTGCAAGATTGAACTAGAAGTGTTATAAATACAGTCATTTTTTTTAGTTCATGGATGAGCATTCTGAATTAGTAACTCTGTAGAAAGTACCTTTTTTTAAAAAAAGCAATAAAGTTGTGTTATTATCAAGCACTTAAAATTACAAAGTTTAATAAAGCTCCTTCTAGAGGTCCTACTTTTAATTATTACTTTGGTCACTTAGCTTATCGAACATGTGTTCAGCATTGGTCATTGTGAGGATGCTTAAAAACCGTTTTTTTTGTTATTTTAAATAGCCTTCTATAGTCTTCTATAAACAATTTGTTTAGCAGATCCATTTCGAGCAGTTCAAAGATAAGCTTCAGTTGAAGGACTATCCATCTGAATGAGCACTTACTATAGTTTAATGGAGTCCAGGTTTCTGATGATTTACTGTATAAAAAATAATCAGTACTGGATTTATGTTTCATCTTTTGACTGCCATGGAAATGTAGACTTCAAGTAATTTTCAAAAGTATTTGTGTATTTTTGAAAGTTTGTTTTTTCAGTGTTTTTCTTTGATATAATCTTTATATCCTAAATGTTATATTCCTTATTTAAAATGTTTAGCCTAAAAATAGCTATAATATGGGCTAGAGGAACCAAAATCTTCTAAAAATCTTTCCCCCACACCCACCTTTTTGCCCTATGAAGTGCCTTTATTTTACATAAAACCATGTCTTTATGGAAATATGTGTTATAATTGTATCAAATGTCTCTGGTGACTGTTTTGCTATTCTTTTAGAGCTTTTAATTTTGCCACTAAAACTGTAGAAATAAAATTTACTCCATGCTTTCAGTAGAGCCAACTTTATTTTTTTTAAGGGGAGACAAAAAAAAAATGTGGATATACAGAGTTTAAAATTCAATTCAACAATTTATCAAATGCCTACCTTGTGGAAAATATTGTGATAAGCACAAAGATGAAAAATGACAGTTCACTACAAGAATAATTACATGTACCCAAATTCCTAGAATATAGAGTATGACAGCAACAGAGGAGAGATAAAAATAGTCTTCTAAGAAAAGTTGAGTCTGGCAAGAGCACTTTCAGTTAGGTTTATTAAAGAAAGAATCATGGTAAAGGTTCACCTGAGCTGAACCTTGAAGAATTTAAATAGATGGAAGTGAGTGTGGAGTAATTCAGGGTTGGAGAAAACATGTGCAAATGCATGGAAAGTGGGAACAGTAGACCAAGGTCAGAGAAGAATCAGTTTGGTGTGAGCCTGGTGGGTATGGGGTAGAAGAAATGTCATACAATACTGGACAGATTGCAATCAGGGTGGGTGGTCTTAAAGGGAAAGCAAAGGAAATTGTATTTTAAGGTAGAGGCAATGAGTAGTTACCATAGGCTTTTAAACAGAGGTGTGACACAATCAGATTTGTGGATGAAAATGGAATAGGTTATTTTAGCAACTGTGAAGGAAAGGTTGAAAATAGTAGATTGTAAAGTAGGATTCTAATTAGGAGGACTTTTAGATTGGACAAGATATGATGAGAGTCTGAATTAAAGTGGCTGGTGAGAATGTACACAGCAAAAGCAAGAGATGATGAGGTGGAATTAAGAAAACCTTGTAAGTCATTGCCAGTAAAGGAGGGTGCATGGGAAGAGGCAAATATGAAAGACATTTTAGGGAACAGGGTACTCAATTTTGAAAATGTCAGTTTTGGACTAGATGTATAAAATCACAATTAAAGTCTTCATTCATTACTGTCAAATTCTGTAGTTGTGTATCTACTAATCATGTTGATAATTTAAAGGGTGTTTCCAGTACTTATCTCTGTGAGTAATAAAAGGTTAACTACCTGAATTTTAACCCAATGCCTTCCCTCTGAGATGATCTCCAATCAACCCTGTATACAGCACTGAACTAGATGATATCTAAGGCCCTCCAGCTCTAAATCGTATGACATTATATATGACCTTGGCATAAATCTGAGGTTAAGAATATTTCACCAAAATTCTCTACCATAAAAACAGTTTTGTGACAGATTAAATTCTCATCTTAATCTATGTAAAAAAGTAGGACTGTGCCCTGGCTTCCCTTGTGTATAACATTTGGCTTTACTATTAGATCAGTTAGATGTATGTTTTTTAACTTAAGAAACAATAAGGGAAGTATTATCTTTTAGGCTGATGTTTCTTTAATATTTCTTACTAGGAAAAGACTGAAAACCCAGGGGAATATATTGGCTGATATTTATGAAAAGGAAAGTTTGTCATCATCCATAACAAAATGTGTATTTGCTAACCACATCACTATATAAATGATGATGATACCCTAATTAGAATAACCGGTATTCATATAGTACTTTAAGCTTTGCAAAATGCTTTAAAACATCCTTCGGAGATAGGTGCTAAAACAAAGCAGACAGAAGTTAAATGACTTTTCCAGGATCACACAGTTAAGTGCCTGAGAATGGATTTGAAAACAGGTCTTTGATTCTAGGTTCGTTATCCTATCCACTATGCCACTTAGTTGATTCTAAACTTCTCCTAATTCACTTAGTTATGTAAATTTTTAATGTATATGAATAATTTTTTTAAAAAATTAAATAATAAATATTTATTGAAATCAATTCTATTTACCCAGACATAGAGTGGTGGGAGAGAAGCTAATTCATGAAACTAAATTAGTTGTTCAGTTGTTTTTCTATTTGGGGTTTTCTTGCAGATACTGGAGTGGTTTGTGATTTCCTTCTCCATCTCATTTTACAGATGAGAAAACTAATGCAAACGTAATTAAATGACTTGGTCAGGCTCACACATCTAGTAAGTATTTGAGGCCAGATTTGAACTCAGGAAAATGTGTCTTCCTGCTCTACCTACTATACCACCTAGTTGCCCAGTGGGCCATCAGGATTAATTAATTTCAGTGTTGGTATCCTTAATGTATCCTCTTTGTTCAAAGACCAAGAAATTGACATACCTGTAGAAGGAATAAATGTTCATGATAGTTAATGAATGAATCATAATCACTTTACAGGCTCATAGACTCATGAATTTAGACCTAGAAAGGTCATTGTTTACAACCCTCTCAGCTTATAAAGAAAAGAAACTAAAGTAACAGCGTGCATTTATATAGACCTTACACATGTTTTCTCATTTGAGATAGTTGCTATTATTCTTATTTTACAGATAGGTAAACAAGTTGATAAAGGTCTAGGTTACACAAGTTATTGTCTGAAGCAGGATTCAGACTCAGGTTTTGCTGACTCCAACATTTTATCAGTTAGTACCACACCTCTACCCAGCTGACTCACACTGGTAGTAAGTATTGGACCTTGGATATATAGGGAAATTATTCTCATGAAAGAAATCAGAAGACAAAGAAATCACTACTAGAGGGAGAATGCTTATGGGAGATAATGGGACCATATGGGAGGTGATAGCATTATTCTCTGAATTTCTAAACAGATTGTCTGTGGCTGACAATGGCAAAGTCAGAGACTGCGTAGCCACAACAATAGACTGTTGTGGGGTATATTTGCTACTTTGAAGGAAGCAAATTCTTGCTTCAGTTAATAGTTGGATTCAGAAGCTTTGGCCCTTGAGGGTACCTGGAACTTACAAATTTTTCCCACCTACAGTCTTTTGCTGGGTAAATAGAAGACATCCCAGGGTTTCATGCCCAGTAATTTGTGTATGGGATTCCACCCCCTGTTTGACAGCCTTTCTAGCCAGGTAAACTGCTTACTTCCTACTTTACAGAGACTAACTTTACCATTGGACTAAAAGGAAGGGCTACACCATGGCCTCAAGGACATGTTTTACAGTCTGTTAGAGATAAGATTACAAAAAAGCAATTTCTCTAGCGCCTGCAGAATCAGGTAATCTTGGAAAGGTATAGCAGCTCCCATGGATGCTAGCTCTGATGGCTCGCTTATTGGAGGATCACTCCAATATTATTTAAATTATTATAAAAAATATTTTGTTTTTCATTTGTGTTCATTGATTTGAATTCGGTATACCTGGTAGTGGGAAGCAGAACTTGTTAATTTGTTATAATTTGATTCTTACCAATCAATATTTTTAAGTGGATGTAGCACTAACATAATCCCAGCTTCACTTAGGAAATTCAGAAGGATCCTCCAGTACTGTTGTACTCCAATTACTGGAACTCTGATGAACTCTAGAGAGAAGTGATGCAACCAAAGGAGTACAGTATCTCCAGCCTACACCACCTGGGCATGAAATTCCATCACTCATTCAGTCAACAACAAACGTTTAATAGCTACCTACTATGTACCAGACTGTGCTGGGTGGTGGGAAAACAAAAGAGTATCAACAGTTCTTATCCTCAAAGAGCTTCTATTGGTGGAAGGGAATTAGCATTTATTAAGTGCCTACTATGTATCAGGCACTCTACTAAGCACTTTGCAAATACAATCTCATTTGATCCTTTGGGAGGTAGGTTTCCATTTTACAATTGAGGAAACTGAGGCAGACAAGTTAAGAAACTTGCCCACCATCACACATCTAGTAAGTGTTTGAAGAGAAAACACACACTCACACATACACACACACACACACACACACACACACACACACACAGAGGTACATACGAAATAGATAAAAGTAATGGGGGGATAGAAGATAATAAAGTAGCTCTTGGGGACTTTAGGAAAGAGTTCATGTAACAGGTGGCACTTGAGCTAATTCTTGAAATAAATTATAAATTCTAAGAGTCAGAGGTGAGGAAGAAGTTCATTCCAGCCAGGAGGGACAACCAAGAACAAAGACACGAAGATGGGAAATGGAGTGGCTGCCGTATGAGAAACAGTAACAAGTTCAGTTAAACATATAATCCTCAGTGAGTTGCTCATTGACAAGTTTGCCAGTCTCTGCATATACAGTTTCAATACATTTTTCCATTACTATTTATCCTTAGACTAACAGCACAAATATCTTGACCTACAATCTACATACCTCTGACTCCTAGGATAAAAGTTTCCCACCTGTTGGGAGTATTTTGAGTCTGTTTTGGCAGTATAAAGAGACAGGAATGTGCAAAAAGAAAAAAAAACATGGGACTGGTTCTGGCCCAGAGAAAGAAGGTAAATATTATAAATTTGTCTAATGATTGTCAAACAATCCATAGTCAATTACTTTGGTACTAGTGATTCAGAAGACTAGAGCCTTGCAGGGCTAAACCAAAATATAATCCAGTCTTCTTCCTAAGAGAGCAAGAGATCAATTGGTTGATTATGAATAATCCATCCATCACATGGAATTAAAGCAAGGTTACTTTCAGTCAGGTGATCTCAAGTCAACAAGCATTTATTAAGCAAGTTCTATGATCTAGGCACTGTACAAAGTGCTAGGAATACAAAGGAAGGTGTCAATATCTGAAGAAGACTAAGGATTCTGAGAAGAAAACGTGAGAGGGAGGCCTTTGTGAATACAGATAGAACAAAAGCCTTTACATTTAGGGAAGAGCTGTTTGGTTAGAATGTAGAGTTTGTGAAAAGGCGTCATTTGAAATAAGGTGTATTGGAATTAGAGAGTAGGGGGTCTTCAATGACAGACTGAGGAGTTCATACTTGTTCCAGAATCAATAAGGAGATATAAATAAAGGTTTTATAGGAGGAGAATGACATGGTGACTTAAACCCAATTCACTATGGATCTCAGGGATTGGACAACAGGCCTCTGCCCAAGCATTGCTTAAAGTTGTTTTTTTTTTTGGGGGGGGGTGGAGTGGGCTCCTAGCTCAGAGTAAATGTAAATAGTAACTATTTTAGTTTTGGCCAGCAACCTGAGGATCTTCCCCCCCCCCCAGTTCAATTTTTATTTACTTATTTTTTTATTAAGGGGGCCATCCTTTGATTCACTTCTTAAGGAGGCCTATTCATTGAATGAGCATTGCCTTACTCAAAGTGAGTACTTGAAAAGGGCCAAGGTCTCCCACTGTATCCTAAGCCATCTCCAGTCCTCCTGATGAATATCTGGTCACTGGACCCAGATGACTTTGGAGGAGAAAATGAGTCTGGTGACCTTGCACAAACTTCCTTCATTCAAATCAAAGTCAATTGCAAGTCATGTCATCACTTCACTAATGCCATGGTCCTCTTCGAGAATGAAGGACAAACCACACAACCACAATAACTTGGTTAGAACTGTGTGTTAAGATGGAGGGTGGATTGGAAAATTAGCCCAATTAAAAAGGTCTAATTAGAAAGAAGATGTGAAAAGTATCCAAATTAAGATACTGACCATGTGAATGAAAAGATGGGTATAAACAGAAATATAATGGTAAATGTTTAACAACTAACTCTCCAAAAACCGACAAAATGAACTCCTGACATACTTTTGAATTTAATCTGAATTATCCCCATTTTCTGCATCACTTAAACTTACACAATCAACAAAACAATATATCAAAGTATGGTTTGTAGTCATTTACTTATTTCAGATGTATAAATGCTCACACTAAAAATTCAATAATGTATTCTGAGCCAGTTTGAACTGACTCCAGTATATCCCTAGAGACAAAAGAATTAGAAGGTGAATTGATTAATGTGGCAACTGATCAGATATGAGGGAAAGGTGAGGGAGAGGGAAGACTCAGTCAGTCAACAAACATTTGTTAAATGCTTACTGTGTAGTAGGCACCATGCTAAGCATTGGGGAATATAAAGAAAGGCAAAAAAAGAAAATAGTCTCTGCCTTCAGATAGCATACATTTCAATGGGGGACAAGTCAAAGGTGACTGCATTTATGGAATCTGGGTATCTAAAAAGATAGTATAGCCTTGGTGTGTGTGTGTGTGTGTGTGTGTGTGTGTGTGTCCTTTGTTGCTGAAGAAGACCATGCCATCAGAGAAATAATGACATGACTTGCACTTGACTTTGTTTTGAGTGAGGGAGGGCTGTGCAGGTCACCAGCCTCACTTCTCCTCCAGAACCATCTGAATCCAGTGACCAGATATTCATCAGGATGACTGGAGATGACCCAGGATGAGGCAATTTGGAGAATGAACAAGGAAAAGGATAAGTTGTATTTTGAATATATTGAGTATGAGATACAAATGTTATAGTTGAGTGGAAATAGTTGAGAACTGATAACAGGACTAAAGTTATGAAGAATGCCTGGGGTTGGATCAATAGATTTCCTAGATATCATATCCATAATAAGATCATCAAGGGAGACAATGTGGAGACAATAGCTTGGGATGTGGGTGTGGGTGTGCATGTGGATGGATGAGGAGGAATAGTATGAATAAAAGCACTGAAAGAGAATGTGCAGAATTTAGGAAGTCCTTGGAACTAAATGATTTTCTTCCAGATATTTAGAGTTGGTTTTGACTCAAAGTTGGCTTACTCTCTGTCTCTCTCTGACCATTTGGGAAATGCTCTCCTGCTGTAGTTTGGAACACCTTCATGATGGCTAAGAATGCCAAACTGCTCCAGTCACTCTAAAAATACTCCAGTCTATCAGTGACAAGCAGCATGAAGACTACTCAATAGATTGTATGTCAGGCAATTGATATATGACTCTATGCCATTTCAAATGTCATTTCAGAGACCCTGGAATCCTGTACAAACAAACACCACCTTTTTTTTTTATTTGTCTGGGTGTACTTTAGATATACAGAGTGATGACATTTATTGATCCAATGGACTCTTTGAAGAACTAAGAAATGCTTTATACTTTGATGAAAATGTATTCTATCCTAACATCTAAGCTCAGATCCTCAATAAATATCTTTAAATTCAAGACATAAGTTCAGAAATTCTTGCATCATGTAATATCGTCATACACTGGGAAGGGCCAGATGCATTTTATTTCTAAAATATACAATACTTTTAACATAGCCAAGGCTTGGGAACGTTAGTTCCCCATACATAGTGAATTACCCCTTTTCTGGAAAATCTAAATATCTCAAGTATTTAAATATTATTAAAATAGAATTGTAAAATTGATCAGTTACCTTGTTGACATGGATATTCCTTCCAACACTGAAGATTATGACCAATATACTTCTGGAATCAGAGGGTCAAAAGGTATAGGCATTTTAGTCACTTTCTTAGAATAATTTCAAATTGTTTTTCTGAATGGTTGCACCAATTCACAACTCAAACAAAGCATCTTTTCATAGTCTCTCCAACAATAAATATTCCCACATACTAGTGTACAAAGAGAATTTTCTGAATAAGTTGAAAAAGTATGATGTAATAGGAAAAGCACTTGATTTGGAGCCAGAAGAACCAGGTTAAAATCTCAGCTCTGCTGCATAATACTAGAGTGATGTAAGAAAATCAATGAATCTGTTTGGATTTCAGTGTAACCATCCATAAAATGAAAGAGTTGAGCTAGATATTTTCTTTTTAAAAAAAATTATAGTATTTCATTTTCCCCCAATTATATGTTAAAAGAATTTTAACTTTTTTTTAAAGTTTTGAGGTCCAAAATCCATTCTTCCCTTCTCTCCTCCATCCCTGAGATAGTAAGTAATCTGATATAGGTGATACATATGTAATCATGTAAAACATTTCCATATTAGTCATTTTGTACAAAAGACTCGAATGAACTAGAGATTCTAGGAAAGGCTTCTTGTAAAAGGATTTTAATAAGCTCTGCTGGTATTTAGAAGAGGACAAGAAATAAATTTTGAGTCATTTGTTGATAAGTATATACATTTTTATTGCTAAATATTAATGTCATATTATTATAGACCTTCATTTGGTCCTGGGGCCCTTAAGCCATCTAGCCATAAGTTGCAGTACAAGTTTTGGTCTCTAGGTGGTAGTAATATACATAGTTGGAATAATACCAATGTTAACCATGCCAACAGCTAATCATCAGGTGGTTTTACTAGATGCTGATTATCCAAGTGTTGGTCTATTAAGATGAGCTCCTGGAAAGGGTGGGAATCATGTAAACCAAATTTTAAAAGTGACAGTGACTAAAGGCTTAGAATATTGTCTGACCTATGTGCTATAAAGGGTCCAGAGGGGTAGGTAGAAACCAATAAACTCAGTGTGGCCTCAAGCTGACCTATTTCTGGGACATTTATTCAGTTTTTCTGTAAAATACTAATCAAGCTTATCAAAGTGAGAAGCTTACTGAATGAATGAATGAGCAAGTGAATGAAGGAACACACACTTCCATACTTGAGGGAATGAATTGAGATGGAGTTCCACATGAAGAAGATAAATTCACTGCAGGCAGTACTGGGGAAATGACTACAGGATGAGATAGATGGTATATACTTGTGAAGTCGAGACCTTTAATTAAATTAGAGTTCTGACGCTTGCTGCTGTGTGACCTCATGTAATTCTCAATCAATCTGAGCCTTGGTTTTCTCATTTTCAAGATATGGATGAGAATAACTTACAGAGTTTTCTGTAATAATGTGATCTGTCAGTTTTCATATGAATCCATATGAATTTCCATTTGAATCCATATAACACTGAGTCCCCTCATACTCTGATTATGTAGTTCTTTGCTACATTTCCTAGATTTAGAATGAAATATTTTAGATGATCGATTTTGCAAATCACAGTCCAAGGCTCCATAAGTGCAGTATTGTATTAGCAGGTGACTTTAATTTCCGGTTATACATATAATACTAATCATAATGGTATAAAAAATTTCCTTTAAAGAAGGGGAAATTAAGTATTAGATGCCTTGATACATAAATGAGAGCAAATCCCCATATCTCCTGAGGTGATACATGGAGAAGAAACCTCTCAGGGAAAACTTAGGAAGGTGTAGGGAAACTTACTCCATAACATACATGCAAATGGAGGGAGTTAGCTGTTAGATGGTCTCTTTCCCACCAGTTCTTCCTCCTATCTTTTCTCAACATGTTTTTACTGGACTTTCCAAAAATTTGCTGAGATCCTCAGGGATGGATTTGCCCTGCGTCTGACTCTGGGATTCCATTTTCCTTGGTGTGGATCTATCTCCTCAGTTCCATGCTTAAACCTCTCTGCTAAACCTGCATGCACCAAATATGGGCTGCCATGCTGATATTTTCTCGGAAGATCTTGTTCCACATCAGTGGTATCCTTTCCATGTGACTTGTCTTGCCTTTATTTCTACATCCTCTTCAGGTGGCTTCCTTTTTTCTTTCTAAGGTATCATCTTCTGATTTAAGTCTTGCAAAAGAACCCATGAAACTCTCATATGGAAACTTTTTCCAGTAGATTTATTGTATAACTTTCAAGTTTGGATTTATTCTATATCCTGCAAGTTGTTTAAATTAAATATTTAGTTCAACTAGTTCATTCTGTAGGATTCTCTAAGCAAATCATGACATTATCTGCAAAAAAAGCAGTAATTTTGCCTGCTTATTCCTTCTTTTTTCCTTGTATTATTGATATAATTAGCATTTCTAGCACTATATAAAATATGAGATATATGAACAAATACAGCAACCAAGAAAGGTACAATTAAGAAGATAAATTACTACAGAAAAAAATAAAGAGGGGCCAAAAAATAGAAAGAGAAAGATACCTACATGGTTAAAAACAGCAATATAACAAAAAAATAGACCACTAAGAAATTTCTTTCTAAAAACATCAAGGGTAAAAAAATAGAATACAAATAGAAATGAGAGTAGCACAGATCTGAAGCACCATGGATTGAACAATTCTTTGCTTGCAAATGAATCAATGTTTTTTGTGGGAATAAATTACATAATGAGGAGGCACATAAAAGGGGACAGGAAAGGAAGAAAATAGAGGGATTATGTGAATGTTTTGGAAATATGTGATGTGATGTGTACTATACATATATATGTCAATAGCAAACATCAAACGGGAAATAACTCCTATAGTCTCCCAGGAAGAGAGCTAAAGGAGAATGGATGAAGAGGTAAAGGGAGGAACTAAAACAGAAGGGGAAAAAAGGGAAATCTCAATTCAAAGGTGGGAGGAAAATCACTGAAAAATACTCTCATTGGGGCAGACATACTCTGTAATGGGAAAAGGGAATCTTACAATAGACACAATTTTTAGAGATTTGAGAGAGTTGTGTTTCAGTGAAGAGCATTCTGTCTCAGAAGAGGAATTAGAGCTTCTGGGGGTGAAATTGACATCCAAAAGGGTGGAATGTCATGTGCCCAAAGAAGAGATTTCATGGCCAATGGGGACAAAAATGATCATGGGAAGAGCTGGGGTTGTAATGAACTGTACAATTAAGAACACAGGAAAATTCCTACAATGGAGTAATACTGCTATTATTTCTATCTCCTCCGGGAATTCCTAGCTCTAAGAATGAGGCACAAGAGAAAAAAGGGGGGATGGGGCCACATCTATAAAGCAATAACATAGAAACTGTTTAGAGGAGAGAATTCAAAAAACTTTTATTCTGTGAAGAATACGAAGACTAAAGAATGGAATAAATGTATATAAAGGCTATGGATCAAAGAATAAAAGCCTAGAAGAGCAGGAGGCAAAGAAATAATTTTTTCATCAGGTAGGTATAGAAAAAATGATTTAAAAGAAAGCTTAAGAAATAAAACAAATTGAAGAGTGGTGGAAGATTTTTTTTTAATTGAGAGAAAAAGAAGGAAAATAATAAGATAACTAGATGAAAGAACAAAAAAAGGAATTAATAAATTAAACAAAACTCCAGAACTAGGAAAAGGAATGACAAACATAAAATTATAAAGTTTGAGGCTGAGGGAAAGAGAGCAGATTGGAATATGGTTGCTTTAAGGTAAATAAAAATAACTGAAAAGACAAAGTATTGTCTTTATAGAGGAAGAATAAAAAAAATACTAGTAATAATACACCCATGGCTTTATTTGAAAGACCTCTATCTTATCTTCATTACGTAATGCTAGCTTTTGGTTTAAGATACTCTTGTTTTTGAAGAGTACCGATGACAACACAGGGTGATGTTCTGATGTGTTCATGAATTGGATTTAAGTGAGGCAGAGTTGGATGAAGTCATCAGTCTTATTCTCTCTTCCAAGGCACTGACGTCGAGTGCCAAAACAAAAGTCAAGATATCTCATGATAGCTGAGGATTCAGTGGATGACTTTGGCATCTTCAATTTCTAACCAAGCTCCAAGTGGTCCACAGGTAACTGCTTCAACTGCCTTCATGGCCATTGCAAAAAACTGTTCTCATCCACCATTGGGGGAAGTCTTCACATGCTTGGGGCAGACATCCCCTTAACTCACTGAGAGGTTGGAGATCCGTAGGTTACACTAAAACTGGTTTAGTCCATCTGCCAAGATGGTTTTACCAGGGTGTGGCCACTGCACATGCTATAGCTTCTTGGAGTCATTGGATGAGGAACCCAAAAAGAGTTCAGCAACCCCTTACACCAGAGATGCCAGTCTTCCTGAACAGCCCCTATATCCCATATTAGTTAACATATTAAGGAAAGATACACTTATTTTCTAGTTTTTTAGTACTTTTTAAGAAACAGCAACAATTTTCCAAAAGCTTTATCAATTTTTATTGACAGTTACATGATTTTTAATGTTCTTGTTATTAATATAGTATATTATTTTGCAGTTTTCCTAATATTGGCCCAGCCATGCATCTATCAGATAAATATAACTTTTTCATAGTGTAAATTTCTGATGTGTTGATGAAGTCTTTTTACTAAGATTTTACTTAAAATTTTGTGTTTATATTCATCAGAATTATTGGCCTATAGTTTTCTCTTTTTTGAAAATTTTATATCTCCCTAGTTTAAATGTCAAGACCATATTTGTATCATATAAGGAATTTGGTGGAAATTCTTTTCTTTTCCTAATTTTATAGTTTAGTAATATTGAAATTATGTTGTTCAGTCATGTCTGACTCTTCATGACTCCATGGACATGCAAGGCCCTTCTATCCTCCACTATCTCTTGAAGTCTGTCTAATTTCAGGTTGATTGTTTCTATATTATCTGTCAATCTCATCCTCTGCTATTTCTTTTTCCCTTCAATTTTTCCCACCAGGGAATTTTCAAATGAGTTTTTTCTTCTCTTTATGTAGCCAAAACTTCAGTTTCAATATTTGACTGTCCAGGGAAAATAGTCCAAATTAATTTCTTTTAATCTCCTTACTGTCCAAGGGATTGTTATATCTTTTCCAGTGCCAGAATTCAAAAGTGTTGATTCTGTGACACTTAGCTTTTCGTCTAGCCCAGTTCTCATAGCCATACATTACTACTGGAAAAACCATAGATATGACTAAATGAACTTTTGTCAGCAAAATGATGTTTCTACTTTTTAGTATATTGTCCAGATTTGCCATAGCTTTCTTTCATGGTTTCATAGCTTAATTTCATGGTTATAGTTGCTGCATGCAATAATCTTTGAGCCCCACAATATAAAATCTGACACTGCTTCCATTTCCTTTCCTTCTATTCACCAGGAAGTGATGAGACCAGCTGCCAAGATCTTAGTTTTTTTTAATATTAAATTTCAAATCAACTTTTACAATCTATTTCACCATCAAGAGGTTTCCTAATTCCTCTTTACTTTGTAACATTAGAATGGTAATTTATCTGCATGTCTGAGATTGCTGATATTTCTCCCAGCAACCTTAATTCCAACTTTTTGTTTATCCCATGTGGCATTTCACATGATATGCTATGTAAGTGAAATAAATAAGGTAACACTTGTTGTATTTCTTTTCCAGTCTTAAACCAATCAATTACTCCATGTTTGATTTTAACTTCTTGACCTGTGTACAGGTTCCTCAGGAGGCAAGTAAGATGATCTGGTACTCTGCTGTCTTTGACAATTCACCACAGTTTGTTGTGATTCACACAGTCAAAGCTTTTAGTGTAGTCAGTGAAGCAGAAGTAGATTTTTTTTTCCTAAAACTCCCTTGCTTTCTCCATAATCCAGCAAATGGTAGCAATTTGGTCTCTAGTTCCTTTGCCTCTAGTTTCTCAGCCTGCTCTTTTGGTAATTCTCAGTTTACACACTGGTGAAGCCTAGGTTGCAAAATCTTAAGCATAACTTTATTGGCATGTGAGATGAGTGCAATTGTTCAGTACTTTGAACAGTCCTTGACTTTGCCCTTCTCTAGGACTGAGACGGAAATGGATTTTTTCCAATCCAGTGGGCACGGTCATGTTTTCCAAATTTGCTGGCATATTGAGTATAGCACTTTAATAGCTCAGCTGCAATTTCATTACCTCCACTAGTCTTGTTAGTAATGTTTCCTTAGGCTCTTTTGACTTTGTTTTCCAGACCTAGATCAGTTACCACACTGTCACAGTTATCAATGATGGTAAGATCTTTTTTTGTATATTCTTATTTCCTCTGCTTAATCTCTCCTGCTTCTGTTAAATTTTTATTTTGCCCATTTTGACTGAAACTTTCCCTTGATATCTCTAATTTTCCTGAAGAGATCTCTTGTCTTTCCCATTCTGTTGTTTTCTTCTCTTTCTTTATGTTGCTCATTTTAGAAAGCCTTATCTCTCCTTGCTATTGTCTGGAATTTTGTATTCAGTTGGATGTATCTTCCCTTTCCTTCTTTCCTCACTTATTTGTAAAGCTTCATCAGATAACTGTTTTCCTTTCTTGTTCTTCTTTTTCCTTGGAATGTTTTTTGCTGTTGTCTCCTGTACAGTATAATGAACATCTATCCATTGTTCCTTACGCACTCTGTCCACCAGATCTAATCCCCTTAAATCTATTCATCACCTCCACTAAACATTCATATGGGATATTATTTAGGTCGTACCTATATTATCTGATGACTTTCCTTACTTCTATTTGTCTCAATTTTTACAATAAGAAGTTCATGATCTGAGCCACAGTCAGCTCCAGGTCTTGTTTTAACTGACTGTATAAAACTTCTCCACCGTTGGCTGAAAAGCATATAATAAATCTGATTTCTATATTGATCATCTGATGACGTCCATGCAAAGAGTCATTTTGGGAGTTGTTGAAAAAGACTGTTTTCTATAACCGGCAAATTAATTTGACAAAACTCTGTTAGTCTTTGTACTGCTTAATTTTGTACTCCAAGACCAAATCTGTCTATTGTTACAATCATCTTCTGATTTCCTACTTTAGCATTTCAATCCCCTTTGATGAATGGGATATCTTGTGTGTGTGTTTTATTTCTACATATTGTAGGTTTTCATAGAACTGATCAACTTCGACCTCTTTGGCATCAGTGGTTGGAGCACAGACATATTGCTGTAATGTTGAATAGTTTGCCTTGGATTAGAACAGAAATCATTTAGTTATTTTTGAGATTAAACCCCAATAACACTTTCCTTACCTTTAATTGACTATGAGTGCTACTGAATTTCTTCTAAGGAATTCTTGCCCATAGTAGTATATGTAGTGATCATCTAAATTAAAATCACCCATTCTGCCCCTACAAGTGAAGAAAGTGGAACATCACTCCACTATCTTTGCCAAGAAAACCCAAGAACAGTATCAAAATGGTAAAAGAGATGACATCAGCAGATGAGCCTCTCAGATTGGAAGGTGTCCAATATGTTACTTGAGAAGAGTACAGTAGTTCCAGTATTGATAAAGTAGCTGTGCCAAAGCTGAAAGGAAGCTCAACTGTGAATGTGTCTGGTGACAAAAGGAAAGTCCGATGATTTAAAGATCAATGTTGAAATTAATTGTTCTTTAAATACTTCTAATAATTCATATTCAAATCATTTGAATTCTAGGGGTTGTTTTTTGCCTCCTTTGGAAGTTCGCTTCTTGCTTCTTAAATGTCTTTATTTGAGTTATGTATCTATTTCTTACTCGGTAAATCCAGGCATATTATTTTTATTGGCATATAGTTGGGCAAAATCAAAGTAAGTAAAATATCAACTTTGGGAAGGAAGGGAAGAACACTAACAAATGGATTAATTGGAAAAGACCTTTTATGGGAGGTAGCATATGAGCTGAATGTTGAAATGGAATGAGAATTTCAAGAAGTGGAAGGGATTCCAGGCATAGAAGACAGTCTACCCAAAAGAACAGTAGTATGAGATGGAAAGACATGTAGAGGATACAGTAAATAGGCCACCTAGACTGGAATGTACAATATGTAACAAGGGATGTTGCAATAATGTAAAAAATCCTAGAAACCTTGGCTGGAGTCAGATTGTGAAGAGCTTTAAATGCTAAATCTATTTTCAACATAGCTGCTATAATTATTTACCTAAGATGTTAAACTGATCATATGACTACCTTCAGTAGTTACTTATTATTTCAAACATAAAATACAAATTTCTGGCAGTGGCTTGCTGTCTATTTAGGATTTATATATTGCTTTAAAATATGTAAAGCACTTTACATGGATTATGTCATTTGATGCTCACAATAGTGCTGGGGTACAAATGGTATTTATGATCTTCATTTTACAGATGAGGCAACTGAGGAAAAAAGTTTTGAATCTGTATCCAATCCATCAGTCCTTGGCTCCAAATATCTTCATGGGCTATATGTTGATCTTGGGGACACTTCTACGATGACTTTGGAAAGATTGGAAGTCCCCTTGATCTCAGAAATTCTTGAGATCCTCCTCTGATTGACAGGAATGAGAAGACTGAAACCAAGAAATGATCCTCAGAGGTCTTCCCTTGCCCCAAAGATTCTTCTTCAGAGGCAGGTCTTCCTCTAGTTATCATCAAATGCTTACTCAACACTGAATCTCTGGGATCTTTGGACTAATTTCCATTCCAAATTGGCTTAATATTTAATTGATGACCTTTAAAACTTATCTAAGTTTCCTCAGCCAAAATGAATATGATTTCTGTGTAATTTATCAATGGATTTGTTCATATTTAGTCTAAAGCCTGCTATTGTTTGAGACTACATCCTATGATTGAGATTGATTTTTCTTACCTGGTTGAGATGATAGGTCATGCATTGTATTGTTTACTTTAAATAGAGTAAGGCAATTTGATTTATTCAATCCAATGGAATAAGGAAGAAAAGAAGGTAGGGGGATGAATCATAAGGCTGTTGCTAAGGAAAGATGAGGGCCTGGATTAAAACTGATAATGCAGTATAAGTAGAGAGAAGAGGTTTTAAGTAAGGGATGCTGTCAAAGTAGAAATGGCAAGATTTTGTAATTGGTTAGTAGTCCAGGATAATGTGAAAATATAAAACTGAGAGATTGAAAATGTGATGTTGTCTTCAATAGAAATAGGGAAGTTGAAGAGGAGACATTTTAGGGGGAAAAGATGAGTTCAAAATTGGACATGTTGAACTTAAGATGTCTTTGTTCAGTCATGAGCATCAGCATCTTCCCAAGTGTTCCCCAAGTATTGGATATATCTACATATTTAAAACTGCTTCCTCCTCTTTCATTGCTTGTCCTTTTCATAGAACTTTCTATAAATAATATCAGAAGCCTTCAAATACACTTCATGATGCCTGCAACCACTGGAACCCTGAGAGAGTGCCTGCAGCTTCATGACCTACCCAGTGTAGACCTAGAATCTAAGTATTCTCTCTTTCTTTTGGAAAGTTGCAAAAAGGAATCGATAATTTTCCTTTTTACCTCTGAACCCTCAGCTAATGGAGTGCTAGGAAAATATTGCAGTTTAAATTTTTTCTCTTCTTCTCCAGTCAAGTTCCTCCATTACCACTTCTCATTAATGTTATCAATAAATATATGGGGCAAATAGGTGGTGCAGTGGATAGAGCATCAGTGCAGGAGTCAAGCAAGAGGACCTGAGTTCAAATCTCACCTCAGACATTTGACACTCACCAGTTATGTGACCTTGGGCAAGTCACTTAATCCCAATTGCCTCATCCTGGGTCATCTTCAGCCATTCTGGTGAACATCTGATCACTGGGTTCAGATGGCTCTGGAGGAGAAGTGAGGCTGGTGACCTGCACAGCCCTCCCTTACTCAAAACAAAGTCAACTGCAAGTCATGTCATCATTTCTCTGATGGCATGGTGTTCTTCGGCAATGAAGGACAAACATACACCAATAAATATATTCATGTTATCAATACCTGTGGTGAAGAGTTTTTCACAATTTCAGCTTAAGAGAAAAAGTAAATATTTAAAACAGAAAAGGAAACAAATTTAAAGGAAACAAATTTTCTGCCATGAATGGATAAGAAATCAGGCTTTCACCCTGAGGAAACTCAAGAGAAGTAAAGAGAAGACTTTGGGTTCTGCAGTGTAAACTGGAAGCAGGGTTCAGGGACACAGCCTCCATCCAGAATCCTCATTCGTATACATTCACTGTCCCAATCTAACACTGGAATTTTTTCTCTATCTCCTTTTCGAAACTTTCATTTTATTTTTCAGTTTCAAAAACTTTTCCCTTTTCCACCCATTGAGAAGAGCAAAAAAATCCACCAATATCATTATAAATATGTATAGTCATGCAAAACAAATTTTGGCATTAGCTATGTTTTTGTAAAAAAGGCAAGAAAAAATAAAAAATACATGCATCTATCGACCCTGAGTCCACTAGTTCTCTATCTGCATCCAAAGAAAGAACTGATAAACAGATGTATATAATAATTTTACACACAGACACATACATATTTGTGTCTAATGGTAACCATCTCTGGGGAAGGGGGGAAGGGAAGAAAAAGGAGGATAAAAGAAATTTACAGAATAACTTTATCATGTATCTGAAAGGAAGAGCAAGTTGTACATAATAGAATTGCAGTTTCATGTGCAATCATCTTTTTTATTATACTATGTTAAAAATGCTTATATTCCATAAATTTAAATAAATAATTTTTTAAATGATGCAATATGAAGATTGATTCAAAATCTAACTATTAGATTTAGTGATGAGGAGGTCATTGGTGACCCAGGAAAGAGCAGTTTCAGTGTAGTAGAGGAGATGAAAGTGAACTTGCTTCAGGTTGGGGAGTGCAAGGGAGGTTAGAAAATAAAGGCAAAATACCAAGAAGTTTGAAGAAAATAAAAGTGTACTTGAGAGAGGTCCAGTCAGACAATGTCACTTTTCTCAATGAAATAATTCATTTCACTTCACTTAGAACAGAGTTTACTCATGTGATTCTATACTGGCTAGACATTAGTTGTTGCTTTTGAGTAGGGATATTTAGGTGGGACTATCCTGTAATATGTGAGTAATTTCTAAAGTAAACTGAGGCAGGAACCCTATGGGACCTGGATCTCTCTTTTTCCTCAAGGGAAGAAGACTGGTGGAAAACTGAGTGATCTTTATTATGTAGGCACATTCATGTGCATGTGGAGCAGACAGCGTAATGCGAGAACAGCTTGGCTCAAGGTGTAGTTTATGTAGTTTTCTAACAAACAGAGATAGGAAATGGGCAGCCATGAGAGTATCCTGAATGTGATGGTTTTGGAGAACCATCCCAGCCTGGGGATCAAACTCATCATACAGAGTGAGGAGAGATTTAGCTGTCACATTAAAAATCAGTGACTTACATTGACATCAGATGCAGACCACTTTCAAGAGAAGCTATTACAGTGCAAGGAATGGTGGCCCTAAAAAGAGTCTACTAATGGCCATTTAATTCAAGGGGATTAAGAAAAAACAATCCTGTCTTGCTCAGCAGAAAATGGGCTGTGGTAGCATCAGGGAAGGCAAAACAGAAACACTTGGCAAAAGAGATATGAGACCACAGGGAAAGTGAAATATGCACATTAAAACAACAAGGCAAGAACAAATCACTTGTCAAGGTAGCAAGGACTATACCAGCTGATAAATACTTGTGAGAACTAGGGAAAGTGCTTTCACCCTGGCTAGAGATCTTAAGGTTAAGTCTTAAGGAGGTTAGATGTTCCCTGCAAAAGGTGAGGTTGATGGTAGAATTTACCAAAAAGGTATTACCAAAATTTTGTGACACTCAAATATCAGATCAAGGAACATGATAACAAAGGATCTGTTTCATTGACAAAGCTGGAAAACAACTGGGAGTTATTAATAGTTCAGCTAAGGAGAATGACAGATTCTAAGGAAGTAGCATAATTATACCTTATACATAACAATCTGATAAATTTCCAATATTAACCACATGTTGACGGAGTAGGATTAAAAAGTACAATGGAGGAAAACAGGATAAAGGGTACAAAAATTAACATAAGAAGAGCATGGTGATCATGAAGTAACCCACAAAGTGACCTTTGGTGTGTACTGATAATGACAATGCACAGGTACTATGAAAAAGAGTATAAGTCTGGGGAGAGACATACAAGGCTTCCTAGATTGAGTTATATGAGAACAACCCAAATTTAAAAGAGAAAAACAAAATAGCACCATCAAAAGGAAATAACTCATAAAAATTTTGAACACAAGTTGGACAGGTACTCCAAAAATTCAGCAAACCATATACAAGAAGGCAAACAAAAATAAAATTTTTAGTCCTATAGTAATCAAATTCATCCTCGGTCCTCATCCAGAGATCCTGCAGAGTTGTCTGCACCAATGTCAGCTGCTTCTGGACCTTGTGAATCTTCAAGGTCAAGTTTCTAGTTGGTTCAGATTCTCATTGGGGTATGGAGGCCTTCTTCAGATGGGACTTATGAATTTAGGAATATATACCTTGGACCTTGGTCACTCTCCAAGTGGTCAGGAGGATTAGGAATGGGCCTTTCCACTGAGGTCCCAAGGAGTTCTTCTATTTTTCTTTAAATTGTATTTCATTCCCCACCTATAATTACAAATTAAGAACATTTTTAGCATTCATTTATACAAGATTTTGAATTCCAAATTTTTCTGCCTCCCTTCCTTCCCTCCCCTTTTCTGAAAATGGTATGCAGTTTGATATAGTTTAAACATATCATGTTAACACATATTTCTATATTCATCATAGTTATGGAAGAAGAAATATCAAAAGGAAAAAAGAATAAGAAAGGATAAAATAATTAAAAATGCTTCAATCTGCATTCAGTCTGGGTTATAATAACTCCCCATTATTGTTTTCCAGTTCTTTGTCTGGATATGGATGGCATTTTCCTTTGTCCTTTGTACTTGTATTGCTGAGAAAAGTTGAGTCATTCACAGTTGATTATCACAGAATTTGCTGATACTATGTATAGTTTCTTCCTGGTTCTGCTCATTTCACTTTGCATCAATTTGTACAAATTTTTCCAGATTTTTCTGACATTACTTGTTATTTCTTATTGCATTCCATTTCATTCATATAGCACAGCTTGTCCAATCATTTCCCAATTGATGTGTATCCTCTCAATTACCAATATTTTGCCACCACAAGTAGGGTTACTATAAATACCTTTTTTACAATGTGGGTCCTTTTCCCTTTTTTATGCTCTCTTTTGGATACAGACCTAGTAGTGATATTGGTGAATCAAAGGGTATGTACAGTTTTGTTGCCCTTTGGGAATACTTCCAAATTGCTCTCCAGAATCTTTGGACCAGTTCTCAACTTCACCAACAATGCATTAATGTCCCAATTTTCCCACATCCTTTCCAAAACTTATCATTTTTCTTTTTTGCCATATTAATCAATCTGATTGGTGGTGTGAGGTGTTATTTCAGAATTGTTTTAATTTGTATTTCTCTAATCAAAAGTGATTTAGAGCACTTCTTCATATACATATAGATATCTTTGATTTCTTTATCTGAAAACTGCCTCTTCATATCCTTTGACCATATATCACTTGGGGAACAGCTTACATTCTCTATATATTTGGAAAATGAGGCTTCTGTGAGAGACACATTCTATGAAGATTGTTTCCCAGATTTCTGCTTTCCTTCTAATCTTGGTTTCATTGGTTTTGTTTGTACAAAATCTTTTCAGTTTAATATGATCTAAATGAACTTTTCTACATTCATAATGCTATCTCTTGTTCATAAATTCTCATCCTCCCATAGATCTGACAAGTAAACTATTCTTTCCTTCTCTAATTTAATTGTTATTGTCTATGCTACCTTTAATTTTTTTTAAGATTTGAATTTATTATTTTTAGTTTTCAACATTCATTTCCACAAGATTTTGAGTTCCAAATTTTCTCTCCATCTTTCCCGCCCCCACTCTGAGATGTCATGCATTCTGATTACCAGAATCTTCCCTCCCTTTAATCTTCCCCCTTCTTATCCCTTTTCCTCTTACTTGCCTGTAGTGTAAGATACCCAGTTGAGTGTGTATGTTAATTTCTCCGTAAGCCAAATCTGATGAGAGTAAGGTTCACTAATTTCTTCTCACCTCCTCCCTCTTCTACTCCATTGTGAAGCCTTTTTCTTGCCTCTTTTATGTGAGATTACTTACCCTATTCTATCTCTCTCTTTCTCCTCCCAATATATTCCTCTCTTACCCCTTAATTTTATTTTTTAGATATCATCCCTTCATATTCAACTCACTCTGTGCCATCTGTCTTTATCTGTCTATCTAATCTATCTATCTATTTATCTATCTATCTATCTATCTATCTATCTATCTATCTATTATCTATCTCCTCCAATTACTCTAATGCTGAGAAATGTCTCATGAGTTACAAGTATCATCTTTCCATGTAGGAATATAAATAGTTTAACTTTAATAAGTCTCATATGATTTTACTTTCCTGTTTACCTTTTTGTGTTTCTCTTGGTTTTTGTATATGAAAGTCGAATTTTCTATTCAGTTCTGGTCTTTTCATCAAGAATGCCTGGAAATCTTCTCCTTCATTGAATATCCTTTCCCCCTTCCCACAAAGAATTATACTCAAATTTGTTGGGTAGGTGATTCTTGGTCTTAATCCTAGTTCCTCTGACCTCCAGAATATCATATTCCAAGCCCTTTGATCCCTTAATGTAAAAGCTGCTAGATCTTGTACTATCCTGATTATATTTCCAAAATACTCTAATTGGTTTTTTCTGGCTGCTTGCAATATTTTCTCCTTAACCTGGAAACTCTTGAATTTGGCTACAATATTCCTAGGAGTTTTCATTTTAGTATCTCTTTACAGAGACAATCTGTGGATTCTTTCAATTTCTATTTTACCCTCTGGTTCAAGAATATCAGGATAGTTTTTTCTTGATAATTTCTTGAAAAATGATGTCTAGGTTCTTTGTTTGATCATGGCTTTCAGGTAGTTCGATAATTTTTAAATTATCTCTCCAGGATCTATTTCCCAGGTCAGTGATTGTTTCATTGAGATATTTCACATTGTCATCTATTTTTTTTTATTCTTTTGGTTCTGTTTTGTAATTTCTTGATTTCTCAAAAAGTCATTAGCTTCCATTTGCTTCATTCTATTTTGAAGGAGTTATTTTTCTTCATTGAACTTTTAGTCCTCCTTTTCCATTTGACCAGTTCTTACTTTTTAAGGCATTCTTCTCCTCATTGTTTTTTTTTTCTTTTTGGACTTCTTTTGCCATTTGGGTTAGTCTATTTTTTCAGGTGTTATTTTCTTCAGTATTTTTGGGGTCTCCTTTAGCATGCTATTGACTCAACTTTCATGATTTTCTTGCACCACTCTCATTTCTCTTCCCAATTTTTCCTCTAGTTCTTTCACTTGATTTTCAAAATCTTTTTTGAGCTCCTCCATGGCCTGAGACCAATTCATATTTTTCTTGGAAGCTTTTGATGTTGGAACTTTGGCTCTGCTGTCCTTCTCTGGTTGTATGTTTTGATCTTCTTTGTCACAAAAGTAAGATTCTATAGTCTAAGGGGTTTTTTTATGCTGTTTACTCATCATTCCAGCCAAACACTTTGTCAAGGTAGAACTCTGCTTCCAATGGGTGTAGGTGTGGGTGTGGGTATACTGTCTCAAGTGTCAGGGAATTTTTGTCAACTGCTTGATCCCCCACTGTTTGTGCGCCCAGAGCTCTGGAGTCAGCCTCTGCTGCTGCTACTGCTGCCTTGGGGCTGCACCTGGCCAGATAGTATGGTCCTCTTTTACCCAGGTCCCACAGAGTTTTCCCACTGACTTTTTTGACATCTGTGGGATGAGAAATCTGAAAACTACCACAGCCACCAATGATTCAGTTGCCTGAGGCCTGATCAGGTCTGTCTGTGTGGGTGTGGCTCACACAGGACTGCCCTCTGCTCCCTGCCTGATGCAAAAGACCCTTCCAGTCAATATTCCAGGTTGCCTTCATTTTGTGGGTTCTGTAGCTCTAGAATTTGTTTAGAGTCATTTTTTGGTATTTGTGTATTTCCCTCCATCTAATTCTTTCTCCTGTTTGTCTTCTCTCTTCTTTGACCCTTTCCCACTTCACTAATACTTTGCTTCTGTCTACCACCTTTCCTGATCTGCCCTCCCTTCTCTCAGCCCACATCTCCCTCCCCATTTTACTTAATCTCCTCCTTTTCCACTTTTCTGTTGGATAGGGTATATTTCTATATTCTACTGATTGTGCCTTTTTGAACCAGAACTGATGAGACTAAGGTTCAAGCAATGTTCATTGCCCCCCCTTCATCTCCCCCTCCTCTGTAATGGTCCTTTTCACCTGTTTATGTGAGATAATTTACCCCATTCTATCTCTTCCTTCTGCACCCATTGTACTCCTCTTTCTCATCCCTTAATTTTATGTCATTCTCTCAGATTCACTGGACAATATACCACTATAAATGCAGATGAAACATTATCTTCCTTGACTGACATATCATGTGGGTGAACCATATTGAGCCTGTAGTCTATCAACACCCCCAAATCTACTTTTTTAACGTTTATTTATTTATTGCTAGTTTTCAACTTTCATTTCCACAACATTTTGAGTTCCAAATTTTCTCTCCATCTCTCCTTTCCTCCACCCCAAAACACCATGCATTCTGATTACCCCCCCATCTGCCTTCCCTTCCATAACACCTCTCCCTTCCCTTATCCCCATTTTCTTTCTTGTCTTGTAGGGCAAGATAAATTTCCATACCCCATTACCTGTATTTCTCATTTCCCAATTGTATACAAAAACAATTCTCAACATTCATTCCTAAAACCTTGAGTTCCAATTTCTCTCTCTTCCTCCCTCCCCACCCATCCTCACTGAGAAGGCAATCAATTCAATATATGTGTAGTTTTGCAAAAGACTTTCATAATAGTCATGTTGTGTAAGACTAACTATATTTCCCTCCATCCTATCCTGTCCCTGATTTATTCTATTCTCTCTTTTGACCTTGTCCTTCCCCAGGTGTTTACTTCTAATTGCTCCTTCCTCCCAATTATCCTCCCTTTCATCATCCCCCCTCACCCCACTTATCCCCTTCTCCCCTACATTCCTGCAGTGTAAAATAGATTTTCATACAAAATTAAGTGTGCATGTTATCCTTTTCTTAAGCCAAATGTGATGAGAGTAAGCTTCACTTTTTCCCTTTCATCTCCTCCCTTTTCCCCTCCATTGAAAAAACTCTTTCTTGTCTCTTTTATGAGAGATAATTTTCCCCATTCCATTTCTCCCTTTCTCCTCTCAATATATTCCTTTGTCATCCCTTAATTTTATTTTTTAGATATGATCCTTTGCTATTCAACTCAGCCTGTGCTGTGTGTGTGTGTGTGTGTGTGTGTGTGTGTGTGTGTGTGTGTAATCCCTCCTACTATTCAAATACTGAGAAAAGTTTCGAGAGTTACAAATATTATCTTTCCAGGTAGGAACATAAAGAGTTCAACTTTAATAAGTCTCTTATGATTTCTCTTTCCTGTTTAACTCTCCATGTTTCTCTTGATTCTTGTGTTTGAAAGTATGATTTTCAAATTCCTTTGTGAGCTCTTCCAAGGCCTGAGATCATTGCATATTCATTTTTGGAGGCCTCTAATGGTAAGCATTGTTCTTCCTCATTTGAAAGGATGGAAGAAAATACCTGTTCACCCAGAAAGTAATCTTCTATAGTCTTATTTTTTTTACCTTTTTGGGGCATTTTCCCAGTCAGTTACTTGACTTTTGCGTCCTTTGTCAAGAGGAGGGGTATACTCTGGAGACCTGTAGGTTCTCAGTTCCTCCAAGGTGGCACAATCAAGGAAGAGGAGTTTACTCCTCTACTGGCCTGCACTGTAGTTTGGGAGCTATCAAAGCTTTTCTGCCCAGGATCTGCAAGTAGAATTCCCTTTCTTGAGACTCCACCACCTCCACCATGCCAGCCAGCACTCTTCTTCAGCCCCGGGCCACCATTCAGGGTTGAGACCTAGATCAGTGGCTCATTTCCCCCAGGGGCTTTAGGCAGAGAGCTCCAAAAATGGATGCTGCTGCTGCAGGCAACTGGGGTCAGGGCTATGGGAGGACCTTGCTCCCTTCTCACCCAAGTGAAAATCTTTCTCACTGACCTTTGAAGTTTTCTTTGATGTTTTTGGATTGAGGGATCTGAGAACTACTGTTGCTGCTGAGAATTCCATGCCCAAGACCTGTTCTGGTCCTATCCCTGCTGGCCCTGCATGGCCAGGGCTGGTCTGGCCTCCATGAGCTGTGCTCTGCTCTGTGCCCAATGGGATAAATCTTTCCTGTTGGCCTTCCAGGCTACTTCGGGCTGGAAATCTCTTTCACTCTGTTGTTTTGTGGCTTCTGTTGCTCTAGAATTTGTTTAGATGTAGAGAACCTTGAGGGGTTTGAAAGAGCCCCTTATCTGAGAATAATAGCTGACTTGAGAAGTTAAGTGATACATTGTTCTCAGGTGTACATCCTTGAATTTGGGTATTGAGGTTCCAGGAATCAGGGCCCCTGCTATACAGGATAACATTCAATAAAGAGGCCTTGAGGCCTCCCTTGCTACTTATCATGATCTGTTCTGTTTCATCCCTCAATTGCTACCCCTATGGTTTTCTACTATTTAAGCACCCCAACCCCCTGATTTATTGGCTCAGTGTCTCTAGAATAAACTCAGTTTGTTCAGACTGCTGTGTCCCATCTGTCTTTTCATCCTCGTTCTGTGAGCCCTGTAACTGCCCCAGACCTGCTGGACTGCTCTGGCTGCAGCATTTAGAGTCATTTTTTACAGATATTTTATTGACTGTGGGGGAAGAGCTAGAGCATGTGACTCCACCATCTTGGCTCTGTTCCTTAAATCTTTTTTAGATGAACTTATATTGAGCCACACAGCTCCCATTCTGTACTTGTAAACTCGATATTTTTAAAATTTTATCATTTTTAAATTTCTTCTAATTAGTTTGAATCTAATGTTCTAGAGTGTTAAAATCTTTCTGGATCCTGCTTCTGTCTTCTTATGCAATAGCTATCCTACCAAACTTTGTATTATTTGTTAACATGATAAGTACACCAGTTTAAAGGGTCAATATGATTAGGTAAGATGAAAAAGTAACTGTCCCAAGGTTCTATTTGAAGAAGGCTTTGATTTTGGGGTGATCAGAGGCTACTCTTGCTTAAGGAGAAAACTCTACATAGCCCAGGTTATGTGACCTCTGATTCTTGCTCAACTATTCTTGGTCCAAGCCTACACTGTAGACATTTTTCTGGACATATGATAATTCTCAGAATTATTCAGTTATCCACACTGTACCAACTATTCACTGAAACATTTATGAGGAAAATATGAAAGCTGGGGCATTAATGTCTATTAGACAAAAGTAAAGTATTATCCTGAAGTTATTTAACTAAGAAGATGTGAGTCACTACCTTGCATTTCTCACAGACTGGGCAGAAAAGAAATATAAAAAAGCCATACAATGACAACAGAGGTGAATTGGGTTAGTTTCGTCTCAAAAATTTTCATAGATTTAATTAATTGGATCTGAGAAAACTATTCCCAAGGTAATGAAAATGAAACTTTCCTTTTGCCTAATCCTTTGTAAATGTTTCACATATATTAGCTTATTTGATCATTGTATATGGCATATATAATATGTTATTTATGGGCAGTGTGATACAATAGGAAAAATTCTGGAATTGGGGTCTGAAGATCAATATTTAAATCCTGACTTTACCTTTTACCACCTTTATGACCTTGGGTAAATCACTTCACCTCGATAGGCCTCAGTTTTCTCATGTGTAAAATGGGAGTATTAGAGTAAATAACCTCTAAGGTACTTCCTATCTCCAAATCTCCATTTTAGGCTCAGAAGTAACAATGGTTAGAAATACACTTGACACTAATAGGTATCAAGAAAAATTTATTACAGCAGAGTTCAGAGGAATTGAACACTCTGGCTCAAGCAGACCCCTATCCCTCTTTTCAGGAGGAGGGAGTGTCAGATACTGAAAGGAGATTGGTTTTATACTGTCAGTTCAGGACAGATCCTCCCATCAGGGGACAGGTTGGTCCATTCTCTATGAGGTCACCATCTTCTCTACATGCCCGTTATGTAATCACCCCTGGTATGATTCCCCCTCCCAAACATGTTTTAACATAGGACCCATGATCAGAAAATGGAGGAATAATTTTATGTGGGGTGTGTCTGCTTACATACATGAGGTTCATTAAGCAAGTGCAGTGAAGAAAAGTCTTCTCCAGGTAACTCTAGGTCATTTTCCTTGACTGATTCCAGCTAGCTTCAGATTTGGTCCCTTTATTAAGAACTTTGTAGTTTTCTGAAGGCCATTGTCTGTCTCCTGATTGGTTGAGTCCATCTGTAGCTAGCCTTCTTATTATCTGACTTATTCTCAATGACTTCATCGACTAATAATAACTTCTGTGGAAATGTAACTTTTTGCTGTCTCTCATATAAGTGATGATACAAGAAATACAGAAAACTCTGAGTTACTAAAAGTACCTCCCATTATTGTAAGCATTTACATTGTACATATTTGGCAATAATAATTTTCTGAATGATTATTCATCTTTTTAAAAAGATATCTGTAACTAAGTAACTATTCCCAGGAATCTCAGGATACTGAAAATAAAGTAAAAATTAAAAACACACATACATATACATAAAACAAATATCTCTTCTGAAGCATGACTATACATACATACATATGAATTTAAATGATCTAGATGGAAAAAATTGGAGCTCAGATAAATTTATACACTGCATCAGTAGAACAGTCTATTTCAATGTTCTATAGTCACCCATTATCGCTGCTTTATTATTGCTTGTAATATTTAAGAGCTATTCATCATTGTCAGGCTGCAAATAATAGGCAATTATTAACGCTGACGTCAAAGAGGATAGGTAAGACTAGTCAGCTAAAAGAGTTTCAATTAACTTTTTTCTCTAAGTGAATAAAAAAGTGTTTAAGCATTTAAATTCCCACAAAAAAAGTTATTTTTTTCTAAATTAGTGTAAATTAAATTGGAGGGGTTGAATTAGTTCAACTCTACAGAGAAAACTGAACAGTTTAGGGCATGGGACTCTCTGTGTGTAACAAATTCCTTAGTCTTCTCTAATACATGTTACTTTGTATCATTTTCAATTACTGTTAAGACAGTACTTTCTAAATGAGGTAGATGATAAACCCACTAATAAGATGAATCAAACATAAAAATATATTCTAAAACAAAAAAACCCCAAATTTTGGGGGAACTTTTTGGAAGAACATGATGTAGGTTTGAAAGACAGCAAGAGTCTGGAATGTATACACACCTATGCAGACTAAAGGTTAAACTTAGGGATTCTTCCCGTTGGATCAGTTTTCAATGTTTGTTTCTAATCCTTATTCTGGAGGTTCACATAACCTTTCTCTCTGCCCTGTTAATCCACTTTTGGAATCTAGAGAGGGAGAAGTCCAGAGTTTGTGAACTGAATTATGATGCGAGGAACAGAAAAATAAATTACAATTTGTTAAAGAAATGAAACAAACAAAAAAGAACTGTGAATTTTTTTTTCATTTTGTATTTTAATAGCACACCTTTAAAATACCAGGATGACCAGTTTTGCTCAGTACCCTACAGGAGTTGCACTTCTCATTGAAAAAGGGATCACTATCTGGAAAATCTTTCTCACCTGGAGACAGTATTCCCGAAAACTGGTCAGGAGCTCCATGGGAGGGACCTCTGTTCCTTTAGTAGATATGTTCTTGACATCAAAATAAATGTTGAAACAACGATCCCTTCAGGCAAACTTATTTTTTGTCTGGGTAGCAGAGTGCCAGGAATGAGGATCTAAGAGAGTCTGCTTCATGAAGGGCTGATTGGTAATAGTGCCCTAAAGAGAGACGGGGTGGTGAGAACTGGATTCTTCTGCCTCTGAGAAACTAGTGCCCCGCTCCACTTAATTAAAAAAAAAAATAAAGCGCCAGGGAGAAGATGGCAAGCTGAGACACTTCTTTCCTACCACTACTTTCTCCGCGATAAGACTTGGGAAATTGCTAGGAGGGGCCTCTCTGTCTCCTGGGAGTGCGGTGGCCCCCGCCTTACGTCAGAGGGGAGAAGCTCCCGGGGCAGGGAGGATTGGGAAAGGTGAGAAGCTGAGAAGAGAAGCAGTTCTTCTGTTCGGTTCCTCCTCCTCCACCTCCTTCTGCTCCTCCTGTTCCCGCAGCTGCAGCCACTTCTCCCTCCCACACCCCACTCCCGGGTGGGAAGGGACTGGGGCGCTCGCGGCTGGAGATTGCACTCGGGGTGGCCTCTCTTGCTCTCCCACTTTGCTTTTGTATTCCGAGGCTCCCCCCAGGCAGCAGCTTCTCCCTCCACTCCCTCGGATCCTGCTTCCAATGGCCAAAGATTGGCCGGGACGCTCCGGGGCTGTAGCCCGCTGCCTGAAATTCCTGCTGATCCTGTCGGTGAGTATGGCCGCGGTCAGCGCAGTCCAGGGGAAGAACCGGAGCTCCTCGGCCCCTGGTGGCCAGCCGGGCAGCCCTCCCAGGGGTGGGGGTGCGGGCGGGGGATCCGCCTGGGGGGGGTCAGCGAAGTGGGTCGGGGGAGCTGGCCACGGAAGGAATGGATCGCGCGGGCAAACTAGAGAAGCAAGTTGGGGGAGAAGGCTCCTGGGGCAGGGAACAAGCCTGGGAGCAGGGTTTCAGCCTGGCAAGGTGACGGGCGTTTCATTCCTAGACTGGCCTCTGGTGTGTGCGTGCCTGCCCGGCCCTTCGGAACCGCTTCGTTCCCCAATACCCTCCTCCCCCCGGCCCCGCCAGGGTCCTATTCTGGCTGACACGGCCCTGGTTCATTGTCGCGGGTGGGACTGCTGAGCTCCTAGCTCTAGCCTTGGTGCCCAACAATAGGGCGCATCCACTCCCGGGGGAAAGAAGTCAGACAAAAGGATTGAGTTTCCTGAAACTTGAGCGTGCCTGGGAAATGCAAGGAAACCTGGAGCTGAGAGAGGGAGAAAGAAAACGGTTGGGAGTAGAACTAGAGGAAAAGAGAGAAACTTGCTTTCTTCCCGGAGAGAACCTTATCCTTATCCTTGGGTGTGGACACTTGGGTGTGAAGCTGGGTGGGGCAAAGCCTGGTAGCTTTTCAGGTAGATCTCCAGGTAGATCTCGCCTTTTGCTTTAACCGTTGGGCATAATTTTCTTTCTGTCTCTCGGCTTTGACCAAAATTCAGTGTGCCCAAGGAAAGGGAAAAAAGCCAGAGGGAAAGAGAGCTTATTTTGGATGGAAGTTCTCAGTCTCAGCAGAGAGGACACTGGAGTTGATGGGCAAAGAGAAGGTGGGGGGCAGGCAGGAGTTCCGGCAAGTTTGCTCATCCCTAATGAAATTTACAATTCACATTTATATAACATTTTAGAGTTTTTAAGACCTTTTGCACACATTGTATATCATTGTCCTAAGGTTTGAAAATTAGCCTGGTGCAGAATTCCGAGTAAGTCTTTAATGGTAACATACACTGATGAGGTGTCTAGGAAAACTTATATTGGAGGGCAGGATGTTATAAAATAGGCATATATAAAAAAAAAAGATTAAAAGTAGTTCCTCCGAGTCTTTGCGCCCACCCTTAGTCCTTGTCTGGATCTAAGAAGGAAAATACCGGATGAGCGCAAAAGCCAAGTAGATGGATCCAGACCGCGGGATTTCTGGTTGCCCCTAGTAATTGGGGAGAGGCATCCATAGGGAGCAAGGAAAGGGGTCCTTTACCTTTCTGCTTTCTTGAGATGAGTTTGGGTTTACCTTGCAGAACGGTAGAGGCCAATGAAATGAATGCCTCCTCCGTGCCAAATTGGTCCTGTCTTTGGATACACATATATGGTGTTACAATTGCTTTGTCTGTCCAACTGAGACTTCAGGGCAGGGATCAAGATTAGGAAATGCCTTGTCCCTGCAATTAAGACTTCAGAGCAAGGATCAGGATTTCGACCTATTTATTAGTATTCTTCTTGGTGCCTATCACCGAGCTTTGCCTGAAGTGGATAAATAAATATTTGGTAACTGACTGGCTCCTCCATGAAGCCCTTCTTGAACACCTCTTCTGGGTGTGGAGGTGGCCCTGTTTTCTTGAAGTCTCTCCTAGTGGTGTGCAAGCTCTGGCAGGTTTTACCCAACTAGAAAGGCTTTGAAATGTCTGCTGTAGACTAGACTAATTAGGTTGAGAGGCTCATCAGCTGCTGGTCATTAGGTGATTAATTATTTTGACCTCTCCATTCACAAAATCTAACCATAAGGGATAAAGTCGCAAGGATAAAATTTTGAAATTTTGAAGTTGAAAATCAGTTATTAACTATAGCTCTGGGGAACGACATTCATTTAAAAACATGTAAACCTTGCCCAAGTACGAAGAAAACCTCTGCAACGTGGATAAGTATTTCTTAAGGCTTTTTTTGCTTCTGTAAATCTTTTGAAAGGTACCGAAACTTGTTTTTTTAAAACAGTGCTTATGTTACTTCTATTCTAAAGCTGGTGTGTAAAAAAGTAGGGAGTCCGGACTATTTGGAGGTAGTAGAGTCTAATTTGGAAAAGATTTTGGTTTTTGTAGGTGCCCTGGGGTAGGGAGGATAGAGAAACAACTATTCTGTGTGTTAAGTTTTAAGAGGGGTGGCCTAGGGGACGATAGAATAATATATGGGTATTGTATACCCAGGTTAGTAACCTCCCCATTTCACGTTTCCTTTTTCTTTTTTAAAGGGAAAAATTAAGATAAAAGTCTTAACTTGAAGATGTTCTTTAAATTGTATTTTTTTCTTTAATTTTTTCTCGCCCATTCACATATCTCTTTACAAACACTTTGCACTCCTACCCAGATTAGTACACCTGCACCTTTACTGATTTTCCTCTTTCTATTAATTATGTAGATTAAAATGAGAAGACATTCCCAACTAGAAAGCTCATTTTCTTTTTCAGTTTAATGTAGGTGTGTAGTCTAGTAGCCTTTTTAAAAAAAAATACATATTCCTATTTTATCTAAAAATCATTAGGTCTCTGGAAAACTTAATTATTTTTTCTTGAGGAAATCTTTCAAAGGAAGCCTTTTTAAAATAGCCTTGAACTTCTAAAGCTACAGTGAATCTTCTGCATTATTAGCAGATGGAATGAAAAGAATATTGTTTTTGAAATCAGGTTTGGACACCTGGAGGTGTTCTTGCTACATGTCTGGTCTTGGAGAAGTCCTTTGATATCTGTAGGCCTCAGTTTTTTCATGGATTGGGGGTAAAGAGCACTAATGTTTCTTCCACCTCTAAATCTGTTATACCCTATCATCTTCAATTTGTCCTGTATCTCCTTTTGTAAGATGAGGAAATTTCTAAGCAATTTTGTGATTCTAGGAGTCTCCTCCCCTCAAACTATATTTGACATTATTTTACACTTTCCCTCTCCTCACTCTTTGGGATTTTTCCAAAAAGAGCAGAAAAAAATATTGCTAGAATAGCCAGCTGTTAATACAATTGTACAAAAGCAAGCACTTGGATTCCCTTGTAAAGCAATTTCAACTTAAAACAGGTATGATAAAATGTGAGGAATGGTTTGAATTTGCTTACTCAGGTCTCTACTGCATGTTTTTGAATATTAAAAGCTAGATTTGGTCTGCCAGTTACTTCTCTTAAAAGGGCTGAACAATTTGTTAATACATTTCTGTTTATATATTATCAAATTTATAGCAACTCTCAAAGTGTGTACTGAGCGCTTCTTTTTTCCTTTACGCGAGGGGTATTTGGTACTTGCTGTTTAGAAAAAGGTGAGGCACAGTGGGTGAAATCAGCCTCAGAGCCAGGAAAACTTGTGGTCAAGGACTTACTTTTGTCACATCCTGGTCATGTGACCCCTCACAAGTCATTCTACCTCTCAGTGACCCAAGCCAATCTTTTGACTTTTTAAATTGAAGAATTTTCTCACCAGAAATGCACTTTCCCCCCCAAAAAATTGCAGGAAAAACAGCTTGTTAGGTGTTTTTAGAGATAGAAAGGATCACTTCATTGCCCTTTATTTGTTACTGTAAACTCCATGACTGTGGCAAAATCATTTAACCATTCAGCATCCCAGGTAACTCTCTATAATCGTATTACATTCGTTCATCTGAATTAGTGAAGGAGGTTGCTAAGCAAAATAAATTGATGTATTATAATCCAATCATTTTCATATTCTTCCCCATAATGTCTTAAAACTGTGACTCCCTTGCTTATAAAGGGGAATGCTATACATGATTGGTGATACTTTATAACTTTTCTTGCTTCAGAAGATTTCATGATTTTATTTATTACTTGCTCCAACAAAGGAAATTTGCAAACCTTTCATGCCCTGTTTTGTGAATTGCTAGTGCCAAAATAAATCTGGTGGCCAAATTTCTGGTAATGAATCACAGTGTCAAAGCTGGATCGTTTGGTCTAGCTTTCTCTTTTTTTGGAGGATTAAAGGCCTGAGAGATTCATGAGTTCTCATTCTAGGGAAATATTCCAGTGGAGGATGGGTAATCACTTATTGGGGTTGTATAGAAGGGATTCTTATCAGATGTGGTTTGGATTAAATATCTTCCCAGGCCTATTCCAACTCTGACATTTTAGGATTTAAGGGAGGAACATGTAAATTATACTTTTAAAGCACAGTGGTTTGCAAAGATTAGGTACTTAAAAAATGTGTCCAGTTGATTTCAAATGAAACAAAGTAGAACAATATCTACCTGGAATTTCATTAATTTGAATTTATAAATGACACATTTGTAAAAGAAGCAGATGCAATAAAAGAGAAATAATATAATTCATTATTTTAAGTACAGCTTTCAGGGTATATCAAAGCTTCCATACAGATTGCATGCAATTTATATTCCCTGTACTATAAAGATAATGAATATTCATAGTGACAACTCTGAGAACATGCAAAGTTTTAAGTGCCTTCTGACTCATTCTCATTCACAACTAAATCATGAATCCCAGTTGCAACATCCCGAGCAAATGGTTATCTAGAATTTTTTTGAAGATGTCTAATCTGTCAGAGTCCAGTGCTTCCATACCCTTCCCCAAAGGCATCCATTTTATTTTCGCACTACAGAAACTGGTAAGAGGTTTTATTTCTCTTATAAGATCATGGAAATAGAGCTGAATGGAGCCTCAGAAACCGTCTTGTCCAACTCCATTTTACAGAGGGGGAAAATGATGTCTGAGATTAAGTGACATCTAAGTTCACAAAGATAATGTCATATGAGTGATTTGAACCCAGGCCTTCATTCCAGAATCGTTACTCCTTCCACTGTATATAGTTTAAAATCTTTCACCATTTAACTTCTGGCCATCATTTCTAGTTTTTCCCTTCAGTACCATATAATTTGTCTATTCCTTCTTCCACATGAGAATCAAACACTTGAGGACAGCTGTTTGTATATCCAGGCTACACATTCCCTATTCTTTCACCTGTTCACATGTCAATATTGAATATCCTCATTTTGGTTATCCAACTATGAATCTACTCTACCCTGCCAATGTCTGTTCTAAAACATGGTACTCAAGATTGGACATAGTACTTAAGAGGTGGGTTTATAAGGGCAGAATATAAGAATCCCATTACTTCCTTTGTTCTGGGCATTGTGTGTGCCATGGATCCCTTTGGCTGTAGTATCACAATGCTTGCTCCCAGTTGAGCTTGGATTCTATTCTATTAGTATTCCTAGGTTTTTCTTTTTTCCCTCAAAAGAACTGCTTTCTAATCATATTTTCTCCATTTTGTATTTATATAGTTGATTTCTGTGCTAAGGATAAGACTACATTTATGCCTATTAAATTTCATCTTGCCTGCTCTAGCTTGCTTCTTCTGCTAGTTGAGGTTTCTTTGGCTTCTTTATCCAGTGTTTTAGTGATTTCTACCAGTTTTGTATCATATACATGTTTGATAAACCACTACAAATAGATGAGAATTTAATGTGTGATATAAACTGAAGAGATTCAGTGCTCGGTTTGCAATCAGGGCATGTAAATGGTTCAGATCAGTCAAAGAACTGTTTTTATAAAATTTGAACGTGTCATCTGTGACTTTCTCCAAATCTTTCAAATAAAAACCTGTTGAATAAAACATAGCTAAGGTGAGAACCCTGAAACTTCCACCAGAGAATGTTCACCAGGCAATATTGATAGAGTCAACCATTCCAAACCTACCTAATATCACCTAGTCAGTCTACATTTCTCTGTCCCATCTGCAAGGATATCAGCTGGTTGATCAACAAGCATTTATTATTATTTATTTAGAACTTACTATCTTTTAGGCACAAGCGCTAATGATTTTTAAAAGGCAGAAAATGGCCTCAGTATTCCCTGGGCTTACATTCAAATAGGGAAAACATATATAGGTATATAAAAGCATAGCACCTTTTGAAGTTACTTCTCCTACTCTCAGATTCAAGGATGAAGTTTGTGAATCTGTTTTACTACTACCTTAACTCATGAGTCAGAATCAGTGAGCTCCCCTTTATAGCTTAATAGTGTCAGCCCGTAGACACAAAACAAAAGTACTTTCTAAGATGGCATTATGAGAACAGTAGCTGTAAAACAGTCCCCTTTCCATAGATTTAAGCTATATTCACCTTTGCTGAGATACAACAAAATATGCATAGATTCTCTACTGCTTGTGCTAATTTTGGTCTAAAAATGAACCCGTAGAAAACACAGGTGCTCCATCAGCCTCTACCACATCATGCACATGTGGAACCATTGGTTATAGCAAATGGAGAAGTTTTAAATGCTGTTGTTAAGCTCCCTTACCTTGGTAGTGTAATGAGGTTGATGCAAGCATTGACAGAGTCAGCTCATTGTTTGGAAGGCTCTCAGGAGGAAAGTGTGGGAGAGAAGAGGTATTAGACTGACCACCAAACTGAAGATCTACAGAGCCATTGTGCTGACCCCATTGTTGTATGCCTGTGAAACCTGCACAGTATACCAGCACCATGCCAGGAAGCTGAATCGCTTCCATTTGAATTGTATTTAGAAGATTCTGAAGATCACCTGGCAGGATAAGGTACCAGACCCTGAGGTCCTTTCTCAAATTAAACTGCCAAGCATTCAAAATCTGTTTCAAAGAATGCAGCTACAAAGGTCTGGCCATGTTGTTTGATACAAAATGTATGCTTGCCAAAAAGACTATTTTATGGAGAACTCACACAGGGCAAACATTTACATGGTGGTCAGAAGAAGCAATATAGGGACAAGGTCTCCATTAACTTTAGAATTGATTGTGTGACATAGGAGACACTGGCACAGGACTGCTCAGCATGGTGTGCCCTCATCAGAGAAAGTGCTGTCCTCTGTGAGCAAAGAAGAATTGAAGCAGCTCAAAAGAAACATGAGATGCTCAAATTTAGAGAATCCACACCAGATGTTTGCATGGACTATTTGTGCCTGACCTGTGGCAGAACATTCCAAGCATGTATTGGTCTGAATAGCCACAAGTTGGACACACTGTAACTTGATTCTAGCATAGTGCTGCCATTTTGGTTCTCTGAGAACAAAGGAGGAGAACAACATTCATGGAAAAAATGGACACAAATGGAGAGTATAATATCAAGGAGACACATGTGTATGAATTGCATGTAGCCAAGGCAGCTCACTCCTTTGAGGTCTTGCTTTACCCTACCTAGATATAGCATCTCTTCTGAATAGGTTACTTAGCTGGGCTTGCAAAGTCTGCTCTTCTCCATGGTAATGTGTCTTCTACTGGCAGCAGATTTCCTTGAAGCTATTTCTTTGTTGCGTGTCTATGTACATATCTGTCTGTAGAAAGTATGACTCTGATCCCTCCTAGATTTGCTATCTCCTACCAGGCAGGTTACTCCATGGATGGGAGAGGAGGAGGATGGAGAAATTGTCTAGTCCACCCAGGTATTCCTTTCCAAGGGCCATTCTTGCCCACAGTGCCTTCACTTCCTCTTTTCTCACTTTATTCTAAATTTTCTGCAGTTAGACTTTTGACTTCATCATTCAACTGAAACTGTTCCTCCAAAGTTACTAGTAGTCTCGTAATTTCCATATCTAATGGATATGGACATTTCTCAAATTGGATTTGGAATTTCTCAATCCTGATCCTCCTTAGTGTCTCTGTAGCATTTGGCATTGTTGATCACTTTTTGGATATTCTCTTTTCATGGGTTTTCATGACACCAATTTCTCTCTCTTTTATTTACCTGACCATTCCTTCTCAGTCTCCTTTTCTGGATCTTCATCTATGTATTGCAGTTTACCAAGGTTTTGTCCTGAACACTATTCTGTTTTCCATGTATGTACTATCTTGATTTCAACGCTTTCTATGAATTCCATTTTCATCTCTATGCAGATGATTCTTCGATCTACATATCTGACCTAGTTTCTCTCTCCAGAGTTCCCCATCAAGTATTTGTAATTAGATATCTCAGAAATTTCAAACTCACCATATCTTAGACCTCATTTCCAAACTTCCCTATTTTTATTTAGGGTACCAATAGTCTTCTTTTCAGTTAGATTTGCAACCTTGATGGCTTCCTCTTACCAAATATATGTATCAGATTTTGTTCCTGCCTTCATAGCATCCACAGAGTATACACTTCTCCATTCACACAGCAAATACCATCTGAATTTAAGCCCTCATCACATGTCACCTGGGCTATTGTAGCTAGTTGATATTTCTGCCTCAATCTCTCCCCTTTATAACTCACCTTTTGCACAGAAATGATTTTCTTAATAGTGTAGTTCTATATTATTACCCATACCTTAACCCAATAAACTTCAGTCATTCCTATTATCTTCAGGATAAAATATTAACTCCTATGTTTGATATTAAAGCTTCTCACAGACTGGCCTCTTCTCACCTTTGCATTATTTTGAAATTTTATTCCCTTCTATACAGACCAAGATCCAGTTCTTTTGGCCTGTTTGTTGTTCCTTGTATATGACACTCCATATCTCATTTATGTCTATATATTACTAGTTATCCACCATATTTTCCATGTCGCTCCTGACTCTTACAATCGCGTCTTTCTTTAAGACTCAAATCAAAGTCACCTTTCTCTATGGAGACACTTCCCATTCACTTCCCCCCACTCCCAGCTGCTAGAGCTATTCCTTCTAAGGCTATTTCCCATCTAATTTTTATATATCTTGTATTTAAATTTTTATTTACATGTCTCCCCCATAGAATGTAAGCTCCTTGAGAGGAGTGGCTGGTTTTGTTCTTCTTTGTATCCCCAGCCATAGCAGAGTTTATGGCTTATAGTAAGGACTTAAAAAAATGCTTGTCAACTGATTAAATGAAGCTGATGAGCTCAGTTTTTTATCAGCTCTTAGGAGTATGGCTATTCTCTCTCCAGTCAATGGCATTGCCCTTTCCAATTCAATCAAGGAAAATTTCTTAACAGTTTTCTTAACCAAAATAGATATATAAGAATAAACAGGAATTTGTATTTCATTAACATATCAGTACATAATTATCTCTGCTATATTTTCCTTTTTTTGTGAATGTATTAATTAGGGGAAAGGAATCAAAGACTCTTCCCATAAGATGTGTAGGAAATAGATATAAGATAATCTTTGAGGGGAAGGTAGTGGTACTTCAGGATGAGGGGAAAGACTCCTAGAGGCAGTGGTGGCAGTGGTTTGAGCTCAGATTTGAAAGGAAGCCAGGGATTCTTGGAAGCAAAGGTGAAAAAGGAAAGTTTCCCAGGCATGGCAGACATCCTGTGCAAAGGTACAGAAACAGATGAAGTGTTCCATGTGAATGAAGTAGGGCAAGTATGCTAGGATGGATGGACCACTAAGTGTATTGCACAAAGTAAGGTAAAGCATAAGAATAGGAAGGAACCAGGTTGTGAAAAATATTAAATACCAAATAGAGTTTATTTTTGATCCTAGAGACAATATAGAGCCACTAGTATTTGAATGTGTGTGGGAAGAGTGGAGGGTGGAAGGGGAATGCTCTAAAAACCTGTCCTTTAGGAAAATCACTGGCAGTTGTGTAGTGAATAAACTAGAGTGGGTAGAAACTTTTGAAAGACAGACAAAATAGAAAGGCTATTGTAATAGTCCAGGTAGCAGATCATATTGGTCTGAACTAGGGCATTGGCTCTGTGAGTTAAGAGAAAGGAACGTGGAGATAGAAATACCAGATATGGCAATGGACTGGATATGTGGGATGAGTGAGAACTTGAGGATGTCATGGAGGTTGTAAGTCTGGTTACCTGGAATGAAGGTAACTCAGAAGCAGTAACAAAGTTTAGAAGAGGGGAAAGTTTTCTCAGCTGAGTTAAGTTGATAAGCACACCAGACATTTGGTGTGAAATGTCTAGTCGGTAATTTGTGATGTGAATGGACCTAGATTTTAGGAGACACTAGTATTGACTGTGGGAGTTACCTACGTAGAGATAATTACTAAACTCATGGGAGCTAATGAGATTACCAAGTTAAAGTATATAAAATAGAAGAGATTCCAAGACTTTAGAATGTTGGAACACATGAGTTAATGATAGGAATGACATGGATGACAGTCCAGCAAGGGAAAATGGGAATGAATGATCAGATAGGTAGAGAGCGAATTGTCCCAAGAACTGAAAGAAAAAGACTATCCAAGAGAGAAAGTGGTCAACAGTGTCAGATGCTGCAGAAAGGTCAAGAAGAACGTCTAGAGCAATACTTTTTATACTGCTTTGCTCAAATCCGTATTTACCATATCCTTGACATTATCTTGATTTCTAGTCTAGTGATGCTATTAAGGAAATGAGGGACATTTGGCATAGTTTGCTCTCTTTTTTTTGCCTCCATTTCATTTCCTTTTTGTTTAATTGATGCCTTTTGCTAGAATATTACATTAATGGTGAAATGCTCTACTTCCTCTACACAAGATTTTCCCTTCTAACAAAGATTAAATAAAAAGAAAAAAATGCTCAGGAAAACTATTTACCATGTCTGATAGCATGTACACCATTTCTCATGTTCATTTGCCTCTAATAAATGCATCTCAGTTCATAGTGCTGAATCCTATCTTTTCTAAGTACAATCTGTACTTTTAGCAATCTTTTCTAGAATTTCCTCAGAAATTAGCATTAAACATCCCACTTTACAATCTGAAGTGAACTCTTTCTTCCCCCTTTTGAAAACTGAAACTCTTTCCTGTCTCCATTCACAAGATTTCTCCTCTTCTCCCTGGATATAGATGATGGTTTTCACAAGTTCTTTCAGTGCAGATGATTTAAATTCATTAAGAACAGTTAAGACCTTAGGTGGCGCAATGGATAGGGCACTGATCAGGAAGATCTTGATTCATATTCTGCCTCAAGCACTTACTGTGTGACCCTGGACAAATCATAAATAAAATTTCAGGTTTCTCAATTATAAAATAGGGAAAATAGTAATTCTTACCTCCCAGGGTAGTTGTAAGAATGAAATGAGATAATGAAATAGTACAGTGCCTGGCGCAGAGTAATAAATGCCTGTTCCCATCCTATTCTCCCCTTAATTATTTTCTTATATATCCTATTTATCCTTGATCTTGATTTTATTCCAGTTTTGCTATCAGAAAATTATTCTCTTTAGTAGAGAAACTGGGAACAAAATGGGAGTTGACTATTTTTTTTTGTTGTGATTATCTTCTAATTCAAGAGAAGTACGAAGCCTAATCCTTTTTTGATTTTTGTCTTGTTCCTAACAAAGCTAGAACGCCTTTTTTATTGTCTTTAACATTTTCACAAGCTACCAATCTATGAGGCTTTAAGTATCTAGACTTTGTTTTTGATGTCTGTTCCTTAATTATGGTGATCCACTGTTAATTTTGTGGTATAGGGCAGTGATGTCAAACTCAAAAAAGAAAGCATACCATGTGGGCCACATGTTGACTTAGAAAACCACATATTAATATTATTTGTGTTCTATTGTATTTTTATTTTTTTGTTAAATATTTCCCAATTACATATTAATATGGTTCTCTATTGGGAGTGTTGTTTTTTTCTACCTCCTATTATAGAGGATAGCTCATTGGTATTGGAGCAATGAAAACCTAGGTTTTCATGTCTCCATGTGTGACTCAATTCAAAAGAGAACTTTGGTCTAATGACTCAACATAACCTCCATTTTATACTCTCATTAAAAACAGCTTTGTCTTTGAGATGTATAAAATTTTCAGATTTGATAACAAAGTACAACAGTTCAACAGACTATTCATATAATACATTGTATAATTTTTATGGGAGAGTTGAATTAATACAAGAAAATAGAATCAAAGTATAGTTGAATGAAATCTAGTCAATTACTATTCACAGGGCATAATACAGTTTGTTCTGGGTATGTATGTATGTGTGTGTGTGTATATACACACACATATATATGCACATACATATATACACATGTGTATGTGTATGCACATCCATGCATACATATATATGTAACATCTTATCCATTTCTTTTGTTGTGGTTTTAAAAAGTTTTTTGTATGTTAAATCATTTTAAATGCACTAAAGATAACTTTAATGCAACTTTTTTGCAATGTGATCATTCTCCTTGATCAAAGTTTTACAAATTTGAGATTTTGTTAAAATAATCTGTTTTCACAGTGTTGGCTTTTTTTTGAGACTATTAAAAGACCATCAATAAATTCTTGTAAAGTTTTGTGGATGTGTGTTCATGGGGATGAGGGGAGAGACAGATAACAGAACAACAAAGAACTATGACCTTTGAAAGAAAAGAACACAAAACATGTAATTCAGTTGGCCAAATGTGTAGTATCCTTCCCAAAGTGATTACTTGGGGTTATGTTGTTTTCTTGGCAAAGATACTTGGAGTGGTTTTCCATTTCCTTCACCAGCTCATTTTACAGATGAGGAAACTGAGGCAAATGGGTTAAATGTGTCGCTCAGAGTCACACAACTAGTAAGTGTCTGAGGTCGGATTTGAATTCAGGAAGGTGAATCTTCCTAACTTCAAGACAGACACTGTCTACTGTACCACCTAGCTGCCCTAGGGTTATACTTTATACCTTGACTTAAATGATTCTATTTTTTTTAACATAACTTTTGAATTACCTCCAGAAACTATATTACATTCTTAGCTTATAGAATTTTAGAGATGGAAGGGATCATATTACATGTGAAGAAAGAGGATGAGAATAGTTAAATGACTTGCTTGATATTATGCAGAAAGTTGATGGCAGTATATTTTTTCTCATAGTCTCACTGATAAATCTGAGTGTTTTAAAACTAAGCTATTTGGAGTCAAGTATGACAAATCTAGTAAATGACAAAACAGGCCTAGTCTTTCTTCTGAGTATTAGTCTTGCTTCAGGGACAGCTAGGGGGTACAGTGGATAGAGCACCAGTGCAGGAGTCAGGAGGACCTGAGTTCAAATCTCACCTCAGACACTTGACACTTACTAGCTGTGTGACTTTGGGCAAGTCACTTAATCCCAATTGCTTTATCCTGGGTCATCTCCAGTCATCTTGATGAATATCTGGTCACTGGATTCATATGGCTCTGGAGGAGAAGTGAGGCTGGTGACCTGCACAGCCCTCCCTCACTCAAAACAAAGTCAAGTGCAAGTCATGTCGTAATTTCTCTGATGGCATGGTCTTCTTCAGCAATGAAGGACACACACACACACACATAGTCCTGCTCCACACATTGCCTGTTGAACCTTTCAAACTGGAAGCCCTGTAGACATTTCATACTCAACATTGTGAAAGCAGAACTTGTCATCTTTCCTGCAAAACCCATCTCTCTTTTGAATTTCCCAATTTCTGTAAAGGGTACCACCATCCTTTCAATCAACCAGGTTTAGAACTTTGTAGTTATTCTTTTACTTCCTACTCTGACTGCATTTCCAATGAGTTGTCAACTTTTATTAATTGTACCTCTATGATGTTTTTCAAATCCATCTACTTCTCACATAGTGGCCACTCTGATATAGCCTTCCCACATCTCTTCCTCTCTCCACACAAACATGTTTGCCTATGTGTGTGTATGTGTAATATGTTGTATCAGAAGTCTTAGTGCAGTTTAGTAGTGTAAAATGACACCACAACTTTTGGAACACACTGTAAAATTTAAACTAATTAGACAAAAAAATTGTTAGACTTGTTATTCAAGTATATTATATTTTTACTTTGTTTTACTGAAGGCATTTAATTTTATATATTAATTTGAAAGATTCTGTTGTGCACAATTTAAAATAACAATTTTATATGAAGAGTAATTATCTCAACTAGTTTTGGTTTTCTTTCCAGGTCCTGAGTTTTCTCTGCGAAGCTTGTAGTGATGTGACTTTCTATGTGCCTACTAAACTAGAAGCCAATGAAATTGTTGGCAAAGGTAAGATATGGCAGAATATTTTACAAATTGTAGTTTAGACTTCATTCTTTAAGCCCCCTCTTGGAAGGTGGAAACTACCATAAAATTATTTATCTTGACTCTTCAGAGAGCTCTTTGGAAAGAGACAAAAGGCAAACGTATCTTGGCAATGCTTCTGGTCTTCATAATTTTGTCAAATTTTATATTTTTAAATTTTTAAAATATTTTTAAATCTGTGATTTTGCTGCTGGTTGTGACTTTTTCTCTGCATTTTTTCTTTTCAATTATTACCTTTGTATTTCTGTATCTACTTGTTAATGCTTCTAGTTAAAATGTGAATTCTAGTGATAGATACTACTGTAGCAAGAGGATTATAAGTAATTCAAGACTGAAGAGGGAGAGGACAGAGAGCTCATAGATCTAGAGGTGGAAGGCACTATAGAGACCATCTAGTCTGAGGATTCATAATCTTTCTGACCCCCCACCCCCCCGCCCTTGCTAGTCTGGAGAAGCCAGACTCATCAGAATTTTTTTTTTTTTAATGCTCTAATGCTCTACCTGTTGCTCCCTCTCTAATTTGACAGTTTTGCCTAGTTCAGGGATTGTCTGTATTTTTGTTTGCCTTGTTTTTTGCCTCTATAAGAATGTATGGAACTACTTTTTGTTGTTTAGTCAATTAATTGTGTCTGACTCTTTGTGACTCCATTTGGAGTTTTCTTGGCAAACATACTGGAATGATTTGCCTTTCCTTCTCCAGTTCGTCTTACAGATGGAGAAACTGAAGCAAATAGTATTAAGTGACTTACTCAGGGTCACAAGCATCTAAGTTTCTGAGGCTGGATTTGAAGGCATGTCATCCTACTGCCAGCAATCACTTAATTCTGTGCAATCTAACTGCCCCATGGTACTACTTTAGGTCCTGGTAATGGACATGGATCTCTTGTAGGTTATGTGTCATCTTTAAGAAATGTGTTTTCCTCAAGTCACATACCAACTCATAGTTTAAGTATTTTGTCCTTGGAAAGATGAAAATTCTCGTTTATAAAAATATTTTAAAAGAGCATATTTAAAAGGCTAATAATGGTCTATTCAGAGCAATATGTTTTCAGCTGAAATATAGCTGAATCAAAACATGGATTCCTTTTTAAAAGTATATTTCATTTAAAAATCATTTTCAAATGATTTTTTAAAAAATGAGTAGTAACATTTTATGATTCTAGTGTGACTAGGTTCTCTACCTGTTAATCGTTCATTGCAGAGTCGCATGAAATTCTGTAGAAATTTGTTTCTATTTTCACATTATTGTGAATTTCTTTTCCTACAGTTAATCTGAAAGATTGCTTAAAGTCTGCAAACCTTATTCGTTCAAGTGATGTCGACTTTGGAATTTTAGAAGATGGTTCAATATATCCAACAAATACAATTTTATTGTCTCCAAGAAAGAGAACTTTTGTCATATCCCTTGTGAATACTCAGGAACAGAAACAGAAGGATATAAATGTTACATTGGAACATCAAAAGAAGGTATTAAAAAAGCAATATAGCATTTTATTGAAAAAATGGTAGTGTCTTTTAAAAATTCCTCTCCCCAAAACTGAAGAATAATTAATAGATCCTATTGCTTCATTTTTCACTTTGACTTCATTATAAAATCTCACGTTTAACATGGTAAAAAGATCTAAGCATCCTCGTGGACACAAATTGATTGTGAATTGATAAAGTTGTGCTGCAGTAAAAATAGCGAGTGAAATCTTGGATGATGCATAATTGGGAGGAAATATATTGGGGAAACTCAGAAGTTTTCAGGCACTCACTTATATAATTTGATCCAGATAGGAGCAACCAAACCAGAGAGACATTGCTCAGAAAAGCATCATAAAAAATGATTTCTGATTGAAGATATTAACACTTTGCTGTGATTCCACCTGGCTAGTTTCTTTGCTGATTTGTCCTTGGTTGTCATAAATTACCATATACCGTATTATTTGATGTCGTGGGAAGGTCCACTATTATAGCTGTATCCTGAGCCCTTATCTCTTCTCACTCTTTACTTTTAAACTTAGTGATCTCATCAGCTCGCATGGATTCAGTTATTATCTCTGTGCAGATTATTCTTAGCTCTGTTTATCCAGTGTCTGCTAACCTTTAGTCTTAGGTCTCTAGTTGCCTCGTAGATAGCTTGAATTGTGTGTCTTGTAATCATCTTCAACGCAGTGGATCCAAAACTGAACTCATTATCTTTTCCACAAAGTCCTCCCTTTCCTAATTATTCCCTGTTACTAGGAAGGGTCCTATCATCCCCACAGGCCTCAGACTCACAATCTAGGTTTCATCCGTAATTTCATTCTTCTCCCTTTCCTTTCCTCCCCTTCCCACATTATCCACTCTGTTGTAAAATTCTATTGATTCCACTTCCACAATTTCTCTAGTATATTCCTCCTTCTTTCTGCTGACACTAGCACCAACCGGGTAAGGGCCTTCATTATTTATTGAAATAGCCTTTAGTTGTCTTCCCTGCCTCAAGTCTTTTCAAGCTGCAGCCCATTATCTACTAAGCTATCAAAGTGATCTTTCTAAAGTGCAGGTCTGGTCATGTCATTCCACATACTGCCCCTCCCTGCTAGTAATTTCCAGTGGCTCCCTATTGCCTCCATGATCAAAAAATTCCTTTGGCTTCTAAAGCCCTTCATAAATTACCCTCTCTTACTTTTACAGTCTTTTTACACCTTACTCTTTTCTGCCTACTCTTCAGAGTTGCTATTACATTGCCTTCTAGGACTAACTCAGTTGTGTCCTTCTATTGACAGGCAGTCATTAACTGCAACTAAAGACATTCTGCGTTTCACCTTACACACATTGTCCTGCTAAACCTGTTCTCTTAGAAGTAAATCAGATAAGGTGATAGGTCATCTATACAAATAGCTATATTAAAAGACATAATGTGATAAATACAAATAAGAATAACAGCTTCTTTATCTACACAAGATAAGCCAACAGAATTTAAAATGATTATATTCCCATTTTATAATAAGAGAGAGGAACATCAATTAGAGTCCAAATCTTATATCTACCCAGAGTTTGCATATTTTTTAACCTATTATTCATGGGAAGTCCATTACCCTGAAAAAAAAAAAGAACCTGACTCTAATTGAACTGTGTAGGTAAAAAGTGGTTTTCTTTTAATCCAACCAGATTCCAACTCAACCACAACGAGGGATCAAAAAGTATTTTGGGTGTAGGATGTGAACATTCTGGTTTACTTGTTGATTCATTATTTTGTAGAACTAAAGGTAATTGAGAGGTCCCCAGGAAGTACAATTTATTTCTCCTTAACTTCACATTGTCTTTAAAAAACTATTCCACTTGGGAAATTTTATTTAAGAATTTTTGAAATCTAAGAAGTTGCAAAAACGACGGTCTCAGTTAATAGGTCCTTCCTAACTCTAATTCTACACCTAGTCCTTGCATGTTTCCATGCAAGTTATTAAAGGGACATGATTGCTATGATGAAGGATAAGCTAATTTTTTGTTGGTGATATTAGCCACATTATTTTAAAGACTGACTTTAATTCCTTTAATGTCCCACTATTTCATTTCCATTTCAATCCTAATTATTTGAGGATTTGGGTTTATGGATGTTTAGATGCTTTGGAAACCAAATACCATTTTTTTCTTTTCTTTTAAATCTAGAAGTTGAACAAAAGAGAACTTGAAGAAACCATTCTCAGACGTTCCAAGAGAAGATGGGCTCCTATTCCATGTTCAATGCAAGAGAACTCCCTAGGCCCTTTCCCCTTGTTTCTTCAACAGGTAGAGTTTAAATCTATATACATAGACACACAAACACACATGCATACATAGAGACACAAACACGCATGCATACACAGACACACACACCCTTTGGTTTACAAAGCTTTCATTCTCAGAAGGTGTTCAGTTCTGATATTTAAAAATGAATCTGGATATATTTGTCATTTTTAACAAGGCTTGGTCACTTCAGGAGTTATATTTCGTATATTTTATTTCTGTTTTTTTATCCAGTACTAATTTCTTAAATTTCTTCTTGTTTCTGTAACTATGTTTTATACATTGAAGATACTTATATGTATTGCATTTTTGAAATTTTTTCTTTCTCATGTACATTCAAAATTTATTGAAAAAACTAATTTATCATTGAATTCTGACTTTTTCTAAATATATATTTACTTTCTGTATAGATCCAATCTGATTCAGCCCAGAAATACACTGTTCACTACTCCATCAGTGGACCTGGAGTTGACCAAAAACCCCTCAATTTATTTTACATAGACAAAGATACTGGGAATTTGTTTTGTACTGGTCCTGTAGATCGCGAGGCATATGAGGCTTTTGAGGTATGTGCTTAAATTATTTATGAGGTTATGGATCGTTCTGTTTGCTCAGTATTCATAATCTATCTTTTTGTCGTTCTCAGTGTGACTACCCTTTTGATAAAATATATTCTTAATAGGTCTTAATGTTCAAGTAAAGTATTTCTCATAGAAATTTGTATCTGTTGCTGATTGCCTCAACTCTAGTGATGCCATATTGTATAGTCAAGAGAATTAACTGTATTTAGAATCAAAGGACCTGGACTTACTTCCTAATTCTGTAACTCCATTTCCATGTAACCTAGAACAAGACATGTAGTTGTGTTAGACTTTAATTTCCTCAGCTGTAAAATGAAGGCATTAGACTCAGGGGCCTTTGAAGCTATAATCCCACCATGTTTAAATTGAGAAGTTAATTTGTATGTGATTAAAAAGAATTATGTCAAGGACTACATTTTTCTCTTCTTTTCTGCAGAGTAAATGGAGATCTGGAATTAACAATCTGAGTAATACTTGGAAAAAACCCTGAGAAGGGCAACAACAGTACTTAAAGAATTAGAAAACAAAATCTATCTAGGTAGAACTCTAAGGACAAAGTGAAGAGGGAGACTGAAGAAAATTGTACTCATAGCAACTAGAAAGGAAAAACTGTGAGATACCAGTTTACTTGTCTCGCTGTTCATCTTTTGAAGCGATAGAACTTTAAGGTTTACCCAATAAACTTGTTTATAAAACTAGAATCAGAGATATTTAAGGTTTCATAGTTTTGTTAGGCTGTTGAATGCTTATTTATGATGAGATGCTTTGAGATCTTCTTGATGAGCGAACTAAACTATGACCAATGAAATGTTAAAATGTAAGTGATTATGCCATCTTTTAGTGTTATGAAGGCTAAGAATTTATTTAATCTAGCCTTTGATAGCTTTAAAAATGCAATTAAGTATTTATTTAACATTCTTGCCCTCCTATTACAAAATCAATTTATTTAAAAGTTTCTGAGTTAGGAATCTCATTCAGCTCAAGTAACTCTTCAATAATACTCTTCAAATGGGCATTCATCCTTTGCCTTTGCTTGAGGACCTTTCAATAAAAGGGAACTGAGACAGCCTATTCAATTTCATATGGCTCTACTTGTTAGAAATTTTCTCAAATATCAAGGACAATTTCTCTAATTGTAAAACTGCAATTAGAGTTGAGCTCTGGCAGCAATATCAGTACTATTTGTCCTTTATTAAAAAATCATCATGATGGTAATCTTGCAAAGAGAATCTTTTGATTTTGAAGCAATTTTGTTAGAGTAAAACACATTAATCATCCTCATTGGAAAGTTAAAACATCTGAGCCTAAACAATGACCAAGTGAGGCATGGGCTGTTGGTCCATCAATGACAGTCAGAGTGATTTTGGTTTAAGGCATAGTCCTTAAGAAGAAATATAGTCTTAAAAAACCAAGATATCTTGCAAGCTTTCAGCAATCAACATTTATATTCCTTTGGGCAGAGTACTCACAAGTTAGAGAGGGAGGAAGAAAGGAAGAAAAGAAAGAGAGAAGGAAGGAAGGAAGGATGAAAACAAGCAAGCAGTATTGCCCAACTGGAACTGGACAGTTTAGTAACTACTGCTCATAGATTACTGTTTCCCCTTCATTCTCGAAGAGGACCAGTGACATCAGGAAAGTGATATAGAGGGAACATGGTCTGGTGAGGGAAGAAGTTTTAGGATTATTTTTAACAGGCCAGGTGACCAAATGATGAGGGTTTTGAGTAAGTTTGTGGGGGAAATTTTGGCAATCATTTAAGGAAGAGTATGCAGGTCAAATGAGAAGAATTGCCTTACCCAGGACAGTTTACTAGAACTAAAAGAAATACTCAGCAATTTCCATGGGGTAGGACTGCAGAGATGGGGAATCTGTGTAGGGAATATAAGAATCTTTCATTGGAATCTCTTTATGATATTGTCTTTCCTTTTCCTTCTTTGACCTTCTTTCTTTTGTATTCTTTCTCCTTGGCCTCATTCTAGATGTTTGTTGCAATATGTTAAAACAAAGCTTTATGTTTCTTGTTCTTAATTAGAAACTAGGTGACCTACACCTTTCTGTGTTGTCTTCCTCTCCTGTCATCCCCAACTCATAAACTTAGTTGCTCCCACTGCTTTGGGAATAGAAATTTCTGTTTGGTTGAAAAGTTTCCATATTAATATTCAGTTAAATATTTTCTGCTCCACTCTCTGTACACAGTTGTCAGCTTGAGTTATAAATATCCATCTCTCTTTCACCTTGGTTTGCGAAGACTGTTATGAGATAAAACAGGCTCAATGTCCTGTTAGTAAATAACTCTACAAAATACGGAAAGTTGTGTTTTCTTCTTCTTAGTTATGTGTTCATCTGCTTTCTGTTATTTCTCCTTTCTTCCAAATTTCAAAAGATGCATTTTATTTGCAAATTTGTTTCTATAACAAAGATTTCAGGGTACATTATAAAATGAAAGGAAACATAGCTGGAGAACTCAAGTGTTCAATTAACCTACCCTGCGAAACATAGCTAAGTATGGGCAGAGCTTAGAATAGCAATAGAGTTCCTGAACTCAAATATCATTCCTCATCCTATTAGACTGGACCTAGGTGACTCCTGGCTTACCCCTCTGCATTTCGAGTTTTCATTTGGAGTGCAACACTTTCTAAAAATAATCTGATATCTCTTATTGTGGTTGCTATAATGCCACTTCCAATTTCACATTCTGTTAGTTGTGCTTTGTTGTGGTGATGGAAAAGATTTAATAACATCTCCAAATCTGGTTCATTTTTATCCTATTTTAATAAAGTGCTTACATTATTCTCTTGTTTTATAGCTCGTAGCCTATGCATCCACTCCAGATGGATATTATTCAGACTCTCCTTTACCACTTACTATCAGAATTGAAGATGAAAATGATAACTACCCAATGTTCACAGAGACACTTTATAATTTTGAGGTTCTTGAAGGCTCTAGAGTTGGTAAGCACATTGTTAATAATAACTAACATTAAGATTGCTCTGAGTATTGTTTAAATGTTATTTTTAAGCAATCGAGTTTCATATTGATTTGACACAACATGAAGTCATGTTTTTCACTTAGTATTTAATGGAAGTCTCCTCTAAAGAAATTCCTCTATAGGCTGCTATCGGTTATTTAATCTTGACCATACAATTTCTGCTTTAAACAGATCCCTTGCTTGTCTCATTTTTTTGGGGTTGTTGCTAGCGTTTGTTAGCTCCTGCAAGAATGAATTAGAGGATCAGGTTGATGTAAATCAGTGATTAAACCAAAACCCCTAATATCTACTTTAGCCATTATTTATGCTGTATTTTCCATCTGTATAATTTACCCTTCGTGCTTAATCCATCTCCCCCATCCTTTTTACTATCTAAAGAAAGAAAAATGTGATGTGAATGTTATCAAAACTCCTATTATAAATTTCCAAACTCATTGAGGTTTTTTTTTAATTTTTCTGTTATTTTTATATTTGGAGTTTCAAATTCCTACCATCCTCTATTCCCTCCTCCATCCACTGAGAAGTCAGGTAATATGACACTCATACACATGAAGTCATGAAAAATATATTTCTACAATAGTCATTAAAAAAAGAAGGAAGAAAAATAAAGTAAAAAATATGCTTTAATCTGCATTCAGTTTTCTGTCTGGAGGTGGGATAGCATCTTTTATCATGTGTCCTTTGCAATTGTCATGGATTGTTGCATTGGTTAGAGTAGCTAAGTCTTTCACAGTTCTTCATTAAATATTCTGATTAATGTGTTCAATGTTTTATTGGTTTTGTTCACTTTATTTTGCATCAGTTCATATAAGATTTCTCAGGTTTTTCTGAAGCCATCCTACTTGTTATTTCTTATATCACAGTAATATTACATTACAATTATATACCAAAACTTGTTCAGGATTCCCCCAATTGGTGGGTATCTCCTCAATTTCCAATTCTTTGCTACCATGAAAAGAGCTGTCAAACATATTAATAAGACAAAATATTTTTTCTATTTTGACTTTTTGAATATCATTACATAATTTAAATGAAGTTATTCCCTGATAATATAACATTGTAGACAAAATATGCAGTTTTGGAAATTAATTGTATATTAGTTTGAATTGTGAATAAAATAGAATGCATTATGGTTGCTCAATGCATAGTTACTAACTAATAATCGGTGGCCTTAAAAATATCTTAAATTATTTGTGAAAATTTGTGATTGACATCACGGTCTAGATGATTGATCTTGTGGCCAGTAACACTTAAGCTTTAAGTTTTTTTTCAGACATGTGCTGGCTATGTGACTTTGGGTAAGTCACTTAAACTCTCAGTGATTTAGGAACTCTGTAATACTGTAGATTGAAGAGAAAGTACCAACCTGCATAAGTGGAGTGAGTTTCCTGATCAAGGAGTTGCCCAGGCCAATTAAATTACAGATCTACTCCCTGTCCATATTAGGGAAAATATTATCAAAATGTTTGGTTATTTCCCTTCAGAATTATTTATCAGTTTTTTTTACTAACATTCTCCTGAATTTTCTGAGTATACATTTACTCTCCCTGATAACATGAATTAGTTCCATGAAAATGTAATGTTATATCAAGTGCTATGATAGGAACAGTGGATTCTATACAAACAATAAGTCATCTATCCATAGTGTTCCAGCAGGATTTTGAGAATTTATGATGTGATTTGCTTATAGCGCTTAAATAGTGTTAAGGTAAAATAATATTTATTGAGGCTACCTTTTTGGTGTTATGTTAGTCATATATATTAGAGTCATAAGGTTATGTTTTTTGTGGAGTCTGAAGAGGTTTTTTGTTTTTTTTATTTTCCTCCAAATGCATAGGCACTACGGTGGGGAAGGTGTCTGCCACAGATAGAGATGAACCTGATACAATGCATACTCGCCTGAAGTACTCCATTATGGAGCAACAGCCACCATCTCCTAAGTTATTTGCAGTGCATCCAGTTTCAGGTGTGATCACCACAATATCACATCAGCTAGACAGAGAGGTAACTTTTAAGCATAACATCTAATGGCTGGGTCAGATTTCACTGAAAAGTATTATTAAAAATGATTCCAATTTAAAGAAATGCCTTTTAGCTGAATTGTGTGGGGGGGGGGAAAGTTTAGAGTCAGATCATGTAAAAAAGATTGCAGTGAGGGAATATATTTGATGGTTATTATATTTTAAAAACTGGTTCCTTTATTACTTTATTTTAATTTTGTGGCATGTACCATTAAGAGGAAGGAATATGGTATTTTGGGGTTAGTTACCAAAGGATGGTTGAACAGTGCAAAGTAATAAGGACCTAGAAGAGTGGAACAGGCACATTTAAAGCATTCTTGTGGATTCATTTGAAACTGAAGCTATGGCAATGGGTCAAATCTTAGTGCATAGCTACAGCCCAAACCAGTCTAAACCCTTAACCTCCATGAGCTGGCTTGGAAAAAATGATCAAGTCAGAAGTATAATAATTCAGTCAATAATATATTGAAACTCTATGTATTGCAGTGTCCTGGCATTGTGATGGATAAAAAAAATAATGTTATCCCTTCAGAGAGTTAGGATTTCTTTAGAGAAAGAAAAGATGAGGAGGAGGAGGAGGAAGAGGAAGACTAGGATTCTCTCTCTGTCTTCCCCCATGTCTTCCAATTATGTTTTCTCCTATGAGAGAACAGTGCCCACTGTATTTGTGAATATCACATCATTGGGAGGGGTAGCTAACACATTGAATAAATCATTATCTGGAAAAAAAAATAGCCTGATGAATAGCCTTGAATTGGGCTAAGTATAGTAAGAGATAATTTAATCAAGATAAATATAAAAATTTTACATTTTGATCCAAACTTTATAATATGGTGGAATGGTGGCTAGACAGGTGATTGAGAAGGATATGAGGGTTTGAGTGTGTTATAGTCTTGATAATGGTACAATATGGTAACCAAATATCTTGAGAGAAGTATTGTACAGAATGATCATGAGGTTAAGGAGGCAATTTACGGGACAACTGTAAAGATAAGGTACATGAACTCTAGTAAAAAAAACTTTTTGTTTTAATTAATATTTTAAATAACATTTTATTGATTTTTTGTATGTATCTAAATTTTCCTCTGTATTATTCCTTTTCCCCATCCAGAGATCTTTAATATATTAAATAATATTTTAAAAGAAAAAAAGGGGAAGAAATTAATGAGCAAAACCAATCAATATATCAAAAAAAATCTGAAAATATGTTCAGTTTATCTCTGGACCTTCCCCCCCACCTGTAAAGGAGTAGGATGAGATGTCTTCTCATTTCTTTGAGGCCATGCTTGTTTTTTATAATTGTTTTGTGGTGTTTCCATTTAAATTGTTATCGTTGTGTACATTGTTTTCTTGGTTCTGCTTACTGTACTGCATCTGTTTGTGCAAGTCTTTCTGTGCTTCTCTGTAGTCATCACACATATCATTTTCTTTTATTGATGTTCAGTTGTTTTTCAGTCAGACGCTTTGTGACCTCAGTTGGGATTTTCTTGGCACAGATACTAGAGTGTTGCCATTTCCTTCTCCAGCTCATTTTACAGATAAGGGAGTGAGGCAAACAGTGTTAAGTAACTTGTCCAAGATCATAGAAATAGTAATTGTTTAAGGTTGGATTGGAATTCTATTTCCTGTGCCATCTGGCTGCTCCATCATTTCTTGTAATAATATGACATTATGTTGATATGCCATAATTTGTTTAGCCATACCTTAATCCGTGGACATCTACCTTGTTTTCAGTTTTGTGTTGTTTTTGATGACTTTCAGTGAAAAAATTGAAAAGAAGGCACAAAAGCTTGATTGCAAGGGGATTAAAAATAATGAGTGCATGATGAGACAGTAGATTATTATAAAAAATAATAATTATGTTCGCATTTATATTGCATATTAAGGTTTGTAAAGTGCTTTACATACAGTCTCATTTTATTGTAGCATTTGATTACATATTGAATAAATATATGATTAGCAAGTTCCGAGAAGCTAGGTGGTGCCCTGGATAGAGTGTCCATCTTGGAGTCACGAAGGCTCATCTTCTTGAGTTCCCATCTGGCCTTACTAGCTGTGTAACCTTAGACTAGTCACAATCTTGTTTGCCTGTAAGTACTAACTGGAGGAAACACTATAAGATAGGAGTCAGACAACCTTCATGGAAAGGAAGGCCCTGACATAAGGCCTGCATAGGGTTTGTATCACAAGAATTGAGGGGGAGCCCTACAACAGAAACCACAGTGGTAAGAAGTAATGAATCTCCTATATTTAGAGAATAGTAGTCAGATAGGAGGCTAGCCAGGCAGAAAGTATATAAGAAATGAGGTAGAAGGCAGGTTGGGTCCAGATTAAGGAGAGTTTTAAATGCCACTCTAAAGAGTTTGAATGGTATCATTGACTTTAGGGTATCATGGAAACATTCCTGCTTACCAGTGTGTGTTGGGTGTTTTAGGAAGATTAATTTGTTGTATAGGATTAATTGAAGAGGGAAGAGTAGAGACATAGGAACATTTGGGAGACAGAGTAGTCTAGATTCAGAGAATTTGAAAATCTGGCATAATAGAAATAAATTTATAATCATCACATTCTAGACAGTTGCAAGGCAGTGGAAATAAGAATTAGACATAAAACATGATGAAAGATAAATTAACAAGATCTGGCCAATGATTACTTAAGAGGACAAAGAAGGGGGAGTCAAAGATCCATGGTTTTGAGGTTTTGGTGTTTTAAAAAAGGTACATGTTTTCACAGAACTGGTTTAGTTTTAGATATGTTTAAGGTCGGGAGCTTCAGTAAAATGTTTCCATAGGTAATTCATAGTAAGGAGCATTCATATTAAGGCAAGTGGAGAAAAAGTAACCGATCAAAGAGGTAGAGAAAGATTTTTCAAAAAGAAGGAATGGGGTAGCATGTGAATGGTAATCAAGAGAGTAGTCAATGCTTTCCAGTGTAGCAGAGTATCAAGGAGAGTGAAGATTATGGGGAGGAAACTGAAAAATAGGGAGATTTTAGTGTTTACATGAAAGCTCTGTGAAGTAAATGAATAAAACTTAGTATGTAATTTACTATTTTAATATTTAGAACACATGATATCATAACTGAAAATTGTTTAATAATTATTTTTACTGGTTTAAAAATTAAAAGTATCTTTTACATATTCTCCTGGAAAAAGTATCTGTTCTTAGAGCATCCTACTGTAAAACTTCGTAATGTGTTAGGAATGGGAGCAAGATCTTTAAATTTAGCTTTGAAACCTGAGCCTTCTGTGTTCCCTTTTCACCCCAACTTTTTTCGTCTAATTTTGATGCATACCTTTTTTTTCTGAAATGTCCACCATCTGCCAGTACCCAGTAGGTCAGAAAGGTCTCCCCTCTCCTTTCCTCCTGCATATGTGGTGCAGTGCTATGTACTATACAAACCATGTTAATAGACTACTGGGAAATTGCCATGGAAAACAAAGTAGCATTTTGTAATGTAGTCCAAACTCCTTGTTGTACAGATGTACAAATTCCAGGGAAGTTAAATGACTAGCCCAAGCTCAAACAGGCAGTAAACTTCAGAGGCAGGATTTGAACCATGGTCCTCTGATTCCAGAGTTAATACTTTTTCTCCTTTGTCATATCAGAAATCAAAGGGCATACAGACAACTGAACAAACTTTGGCTATGTAGGTTTAAATAAATAATTTGGTGATGTTATGTAAAAAACAAAGGCCAAAGTGCAAAGAAAGAAAGTGGTAAGTTGAAGAAGACATTAGAATTACATTTTTTAGTCACATGAAAGCAAAGTCAAATAGTTGTTTTTATTCTTTCTAGTTAGTTAGTCATGGAAAGACAGCGGGATTTTATAACTTAATTGGATGAAGGAAAGGAAAGACCTTTCTGACCTTTTGGGTACTGGGTAGGATGGTGGATATTTCAGGAAAAAATGCATCAAAATTAAATGGAGTTCAAAGCCAAAGTTTGGTTTGCTCAGTTCTTCATCTGAAATTGAATTGTTTTAAATTCTTTATTTCTTCTTTCATATTTTTGGGTATTTCATATTTTTGTAAATATTTACTTACTTCATTTGACATGTAGTTGAACAATAAAGATTTTAATAATTTTTGTTTCTTTTTCATTTATTTTTAATTTTTTAATTTTTGTTATTGGTAATTTAATTTTCTGCTTCTTTTTAATCAAGTTAGTTCATAGTTTATCTTTAAAAAACTCTAGTATTATTTATCAATTCTTTTTTATGTTTCAGTTTCATAATTTTTTTTAAAAGAAATTTAAAAAATAAGAATAAATGATCTTTTCTTTAAAATGGTAAATAGTATATATCTATAACTTAGAGTGAAAAATAATAGTGAAATTCATATGGAGAAAAAAAAGTCAAGAACTTCAAAGAAATAATGAAAAGAAATGAAAACAAGGAGTGCCTACCAGTGCCTATCAGTGTCATATCTCAAACTATGCTCCAAAATAGTTATTTTTGGTAGTGGTTAAGAAAGAGAAATTCATCAGTGGAACAGATTAGGTACATAACATACAGAAGCAGATATGTCTCATACCTTACTATTTGATAAACACAGGCCCAACTACTGAGATAAGGACTCACTATTTGACAAAAAGAATTTCTGGGGAAATTGGGGAACAATGTAGAAGAAATTAGATTTAGCCAGTATACACTGTATACAGAGATAACCTCCCAATGGACATGTAACCTAGATATTTACGTCATAAATCAGATCTAGAGATAAAGAGAAAAATCTGTGACCTAAGAAAGCATAGGGAGATTATAAAAAATCTAAATGTATAATTTGGATACATAAAATTTTTAAAAATTTTAACACCAACAAATCTAATGAAGCTAAGGTTAACTTACTATGAAAAAAATTTATACAACAAATTTCTCTGATATGGCTCATTTCCAAGTTTTGCAAGGAATGGATTCATATTTATAAGAAAAAGACCCATTTCCCATTTGATAAATGATCTAAGAATATGAGCAAATATTAGCTTTTCTCACTACAATGGAATTTTTATTTTTGGTTTCAGGTAGTAGACAAATACAAATTGACGATGAAAGTGCAAGATATGGATGGTCAATTTTTTGGTTTGATGAATACATCAATTTGTATCATTTCAATAACAGATGCTAATGACCATGCTCCCACTTTCACAAAGTCTATGGTAAGTGCTTTTACTTATTATGTCTAATTGAAACATCTAATTTTTTTTTATCATGAATCATGTCATCTGAGTTAATATAATGTTTAATTTCCTGGAAAAATGACACAAAACTATGAAATGGGTAGTATCTTTATTTAAATTCCTCCAAGTAAAATTAAAGAAAGCTTAGATGGCTGACATACATAAGAAGAAAACTGCTTTATTACTTTGATTAGCATAATGGTTACATTCCTTTGTCACATAGATAAATCCAATTTTTACTCTAAATGAATCATTTAAAAATGATCTTGAATGACAGGACCATTTGAATTTTTTTTATTTTAAACACATTTGTGAAAATTGTGATATCAAGTACTCAGAGTCGGGGGAGGGAGAACTTTCACTACCTTAACATTACTTCCTTTCTTTGTAAAGCAAATTGCTAATGAGACTTTTTATTTATTTCAGTATGAAACATCAATTCAGGAAAATACAATCAAGTCGAATATTTTGCGAATGGCTGTACAAGATAAGGATTTGCCTAACACTGCTAATTGGAGAGCTAATTATACTATTTTAAAGGGCAATGGAAATAAAAATTTTCAGATTGTGACCGACCCCCAAACCAATGAAGGTGTTTTATCTGTTATTAAGGTGAGAAAAAAAAAATCATAGTTTGGAAAGTCTAAAACTCATATTGACTTCACTTAAATGAACTTTGGCATTTACAGGAATAGAACAGATGTTTACATAAAGTGTAAAAATCTGTGCTTTTTAGTCATATACAAGCTCTCCTCTCCAGTCTATGTGTTTATGAACCTTTAGAAAATCATATCTTCTTAATTAGTGAATGACTTTCTGTCCTTCATAGCCAGGATCACTATGCCAATATGATATCAGTTGATATAGTTAAATCATGCAGTTTCTCAGTTCTAGTAACTGACCCAATCTAGCGTAGACCAGAAAATTTGGATCCATGAATATCTGCCTGTTTCAAGAAATGTGATTTTACTATTCCAGTTCAATACTGAAAACATTCAGAGGCTTTTCCAGGTCAGCCTCTAGTTGTAAGTAGGCTTCCTTAACATTTGGATATATAACTGGGAAGTCTTGACTCTTCTGGGGCTTAGCAAGTGCTAAAGCAGAAAGAAAAGTTTTTTCCAAAGGGAAAGTGAAAGCATATATTTTCTTGCCCTTCTGGGAATCTTGATGGAATTCCAAACTACCTTACAATCAGGGCAAGAGATTCTCAAATCAGTTTGTTTAGGTTCCAGAAAATTTCATAGAACACTCTCAATAGTTTTGACCAAAGGACTCTAGAAAGAGTAGCTATGGCACCCAAACTGAAATAGGGTTCAGTCAGTCTGCTATTAGGATCCCCTGAGTTGCTGGCAGCTCTTGTTGCTGAGGAGTGTCATGACCTTTTCTAATGTAATTATCTGAGAGACAACATGACAGCAGTGGAAAAACCATTGAATTTAGAGTCATGGAGCATGGTTTCAGATCTAGTCTGGCCTCTGATTCCCTATGTGAACTTCAGCAAGTCACTTGGCCTGTGAGACCCTAAATTTCCTCATCTGTAAAATGAGACATTTGGTTTCCTCCAAAGCAGAAGGTCTTGTGCATGTGTGCGCGCGCGCGCGTGTGTGTGTGTGTGTGTGCGTGCGCGCGCGCGTGTGTGTGTGTGTGTGTGTGTGCGTGCATGCTTGTGTATGCACATATATATATGTGATAGATCCCAGCAGTCTGGTGAATCCTATAGACTTTTCAGAATAATGTTTTTAAATAATGGAATAAAATGATAAATTTCACTTAGAGATTAGTGAAAATAATAACTATATAATTTTCTTTCAACCAAGTTCATGGGCATCTTGTTAAGAACCCCTGCTCCAAGCTCAATGATTCTTGAAATGTAAGCAAAACTCCCATCAATATGTGGATTTCTGAATTAGTCTTTATATTTTCAGTAGCATTCCAAAAGTAAGCTTGGGACTTGACTGTTTCTACCTCTTCGTATCTGCTGGAATTTAATATTTAGAGGAGTTTTTGACTTCTTTAAAAGGCCATACTATTAGGAAATGATGATTGCATTTCATGAACATACTCTCTGGGCAAAGTTTATTTAACCCTTTAAATTTTGTCATACTTTAAATTCTGGAATCATAGGAATTGAGCAGCCCACTAGTCCAGTCCAAACCTGAAAGGAATTGCCACTACAATATATCCACCCTCTGCTTAAAGATCTCTGAGGAAGGGCTACTCACTGCCTGTTGGGGCAGCCCCTCCCGTTTTTGGACAGTTCTAATTGTAAGGAAATTTTCCCTTGACATTAAGTATAAATTTACCTCTTTATAATTTCCACTCTTCTCTTCCTTCTGTCCTCTCAGAACAAACAGAACAGGCCTAATCCCTCAACCACATGACTAGACTGTAAATATTTAAAAACTGTTATCATCTCCCTCCCTTTTTCTCTGAGTCTTTACTTCTCCAGACTAAACATTCCTCCTTTCTTTCAACCGATCCTTACATGACATAGATTCAGAGCTTTAGGTCATCCTGGTTGCTCCCTGGACGTTGTAAAGTTCTCCAATTTTCTTTTTAAACCATAGTGCCCAAAGCTAAATGCAATATTCCAGATGTAGGTATCTGTCATTTATTTTTGATCAGTTGTGAAATATTTATATCATGGATACATACCCCAAGAAGACAATAGATTTCTCTGTTGTTGTCAGGTTGACAAGTAACTGCCTCAATTATCATTTAGCAAGAAATCACCACCACTACTACTGCTATCATTTTCTTCTTCTTCTGACCCTTTGGCGCTAGTATATTAGTAAATTACCAATTCCTACTAGTCCTTGAATGCTTAGGTATCCTGGGAAAGAGCTGAGGGGATAAAAGAAAAGGGAGTCTGGATACAATCAGTCAACACTCATTTATTAAGCATTTACTAGGCATGTGGTGCAGATACCAAGAAAGGCAGAAACACACACACACACGCACACACACACACACAATAACAACAACAACAAAAAACCCCAAAAGTCCTTGCCTTCAAAAAGCTCATTCGAATAGAGGAAAAAACACAAAATACATATAATATAAATGGGAGGTAATCTAAGAGGCAAGGGATAAGTGGGGGCAGGGGCTAGGAGAGAGGTCTGGGAAAGGCCTTTCCAAGAAGGGGGATTACTACTGAATTTTGAAAGAAACCAGAATGAGAAAGTGAGGAGGAAGAGCATTCTTAGCATGAACACAGGGTTCAATTATGGAAATGTATAGAGTGCTTTGAAAATATGATTTTCTAAAACAAACAAAAGCAACATATTCTTCATATTGTTTAGCCATCATTAACGCCCTTTATATTTGAGTAGCAGCCTCCCATAATGTCACATTGTCTCTCCCTAAAAGTTGGACGTTTCAGTGTTTACATGCTTCAAACTTCTTCCAAGTGATTATCGCTTAGGGCATATTGAAGAAAGCGAGAGGAACATTTTCCAAGAATTACAGTCTAGGGCACGCATGTGATACAGGGAATCACCAAGGCAGCTATTCGTTACCTTGATAACAATAGAGCTACTGTCTTTCTGAGGAATGTATTCATGACGTAACAGAACCTTCTAAGACTTATCAAAACAAATGACAGCTACCTACTTCTGGCCGTTTCTTTTGGAGCAACTGTACTCTTTCTCTCATTCTTTCTCTTTCTTTCTCTCTTTCTCCCTTCTTCCCTCCCTCCTTCCCTCCCTCTTTCCCTCTCTACCTCCCTTCCTTCCTTCCTTCTTTCCTTCCTTCCCAGAGACATCAGAGGATTATAGGTTTCATAGGCTTTTATAAGAGGTAGACTGAAGGGACCTTAAAAATCATCAGTAATCTTCTGATTTAGGGCATATGTATAATTGTGATACAGGATTTTCATATTCTTATTTTGATGAGATTACATTTGTTGTACAAATTGACTAGTTACCGTTAACTTCGCTAACATGTCATATAGACATATATAGGCATTTAAACTAATGTAAATGCTCTTTTATAGCCGCTGAACTATGAGGAAAATCAAAAGGTGATGCTGGAAATTGTTGTAGTCAATGAAGCCCCATTCTCTAAAGATGTACGGAGCATGAGCACAGCTACGGTAACTGTGAATGTAAAAGATGAGGATGAAGGCCCGGATTGCAGCCCCGCAGCACAGAGAATTCGCATAAAAGAGAATGTACCCGTGGGGACAAGAGCCAGTGGGTATAAAGCACAGGACACAGAAACCAGAAGCAGCAAAGATATCAGGTACAGATGTTTATCTACATAAACAGTGTCCTGTCCTGCCTGGGTAAAGGCCAGGGCTTAGGCAAACACTGAGGCTGGGGAAAGGGCAACCCCCTGCTGAGCAGAGAGGCAGGGTCTCAATCAGGAGCCAAGAAAGTGTAAAATAAAAAGTCAAGCCATATCCTTTTTAGGGTTTCTTCAGAGGTCTGAAATTTCTACCACTGTGATAAGTTGAAAAACTGGTTTTAGAAATGGAGCTTGACGTTGGGAGTTTAGTACTGGATCAGGAAGCAACATACAGGGTACATCAGAGGAACTGACCATTTGTCTGAGAGATGGTCGCCTCCCTGGATTTAAGTCTTTTATGGCAGCTGTTTGCATTCTCCACCACTACTCTTTACTGATAAGAAAACCGGCTCAGCTTTGTTTTCTCTTTACTCATCCTCGGAAAGAATGCTATGAGCTCAGGCACCATTCCACCAGTCAGCATGCCTCCCTAAACTTCTTGCTGTGGTTTGGGATTGCCTTAGGGGGAAAGTCTCTACTGTTTCTATGGTGTGTACATTTTGTGGGCCAGTTTTAATGTCTTTTCTTCAGTTTTGTGTTATTTCCAGTCCACAAAATCCTCAAGTTGTCCCACAACCTACGTGGGATATGATCATCTAAATAATATTTTTTTCAACCTTTACCCAATTAGTAGCAGTCAAGGACATGAATTCAATTCAAATGAACAAATATTTATTAAACACTTACTCTATTTAAGTCACTGTGCTAGACACCAAGGGTGCACATATGGCCATGAGGAAATGAACAAAATTCTACCCTCAAAGAACTTTATTTCACTAATGAGGTAATTACACTACAGAGATTGTTTTATACCACTACAGAGATTGTTTTATACCGAAGGGACAAGTGTGGTGGAAAAAGGAGAATAACCACTGCCAATAGAACCTGATTGATGAGTAGGTAGACCTTTATATCAGGTTTTTGGGAAGATCTGATGGTGTGGAGATTATGGAAAGATAGACAGACTTGATCATGGGCTTTCCAGGGGCATGAAAGGAGACAATTTCTCATTTATGTGCCACTTTCCTTGCTGTAAGTCTGGCCTCCAACTTCTCTAGGAACTGCAGTGCATAGGGTGGATGGGCTGGACAATAATGGTGGAAATCATCATTTAATGGAAGTCTTTGTTCTAAGTAGAGGAACAGATGGTGTTAATAACCATTTCAGGGTGCACACTGGAGTGGAGCAGTCATTCTAACAGGTGGTGAAGGGGTACTGGAGATATTTCTAGGATTCAGTTCATTTTCCTCTTATGACAATTAAAATAAGGAAAGTGCAGTGGAGAAGTGAATTATTTCCAAATGGGTCATGAAGGCATGTAGTCAGTAAATGTGAGAGAAATTATGTTGACTGGTTTGAGATGATGTAAAAAGGGAACAACATGGAGTATACACATACACAGACACACATACATACATACATACATACGTATATATTTATCATGAGGAAAAGGCATTGACTTTGACTGGAGTCTAGCATAGAGGAGGAAGTGAGGCATCTTTGTTAAAGTCAAAAAAGTTAAAGACATGTTATATCTGGGACCACAGGCAAATCCATGATGAGATTTTAATGCTGCCACCGCCTAGACTTGGGGGGAAGTGGTAGGGATTACAGCGAGATTGCTCCAGTATTCCCATGCCCCCAGCTCCTTGGCCTGGGTACATAGTGATTTCACATTCTGGCTAACATGCCACAGTTGCAGTTAACTGGTTGTGCCACATTTCAGTCACATAAAGTCATAGACCACCAGGTAGAGCGGTTTGAATGATCCCTTTGGCCTGAAGCAGAGCCATCATGGAAAATATAAAACTTTACACATAAAGCCTCATTAGTCAGGATGTATCTAGGTAGCAGTGGAAGCATTAGGACTCTTGGATATTTAAAAATAGCCATCCTTAGGGTACAGGCTATTCATATACAATTGGAAGTTGCATAACTGAGTCCAAATTACAAGCATCCTTCACTTCTTCTGGAAGATGAATTCTAACTGATTGGTTTAAGTTTAGTGGTTATAACACAAATAAGGTTCTAGTTGGAATTCAGCTCTTCATGACAGCACTTCCACCTTTGCATTTCATGGTCCAGGAACGTAAGTCAGAATGAAGGTGAATCTGCTTCATAGTAACACCCAATTGATCTGACACTGATGGAGCTATCAAGAGGTCCAAAATTGCTCTGAGTTATCATGGCACAATGGAGATAGAGAGCTAGACTTAGAGTAAGGAAGGCTTGAGCCTCAGATACATCCTAGCTGTGTGATCCTGAACAAGCTATTTAATTTCTTATTAGGCTTAGTTTTCTTATCCGCAAAATGGTGACAACCATAGAATTTACCTTCCAGGGCTGTTGTGAGAGTCAAATGAGACAACAGTTTTGTAAAGTGCTTAGTACAGTGCCTGGTATGTAGTAAGTGGTATGTGTGTGTGTGTGTGTATGAACTTATTATTAGGAGGAGGAGAAGCAGTCAAGGTAGGCCATGGGTATATCTCCTTGCATGAACAGAAGTTATTTTATGGCCAGCAAACACTTAAGGCCCAGAAGCAAGTTGTCCCTATTGAAGCCAGTAAAACTGCTGGTTGGTAGTTTTAACTGTAAGATGGTGAAGGGTGTGCTACACTCTTTGAACTTCTAAAGGAATCTGTCTACGTTGAACAGGGTTTGGGCAGGATGGTAATTCAGTCAGGTAGGGCGTGACTCAGAAGAAAACCTACTCTGTTAGTCATGTCACCTTGGCTCATTGTCTATGGACTCTTTGGGGTAGGGAGCCATGAAAATCTTTCATTGACCTAGAGGCCTTAGGAGATTCACTGTCTGCTCAATGGCAGAATGTAAGGGAGTTCCAGATGCTGTGTAGATCTAAGACCGCTGATTCCACTCTCTGCCTAAACTAAGATTTTATTTCTCTCTTCCTGGATCCGGTAGTAAATGCATCCCACAAAATAGTGGTTGTTCTGATGTTTGGGCCAAATATTGTCCTAGCTCTGAAGTCTCCCCAGATAGGAGACTAGCAAGTTACTCTGCCATCGATGCTTCAGGTACTGAGTCAGACAAAGTGTGGAATCCCAACCTCGGGAAGGCTGCTTGTCATGTGCCAGGGACTAGTAAAAAATAAAAAACAAACTTGGGCAGAAGGACAGTACTTCTGCAGGGAAGAAAGGTGGTTTCTAAATGGAGAGCTAAGCAAGTGTAAAGCAAAAGGCCAAGTTTGGTCCCTAACTAACGTTGTTCAGAGAACCCAAATCTCAGATGGGTGGGTTGTGGGTGTGAAACCAGTTAATTGTAGGGAGACAGTCAAACTTCAAAGACAGTTTTGAATGAGATGACACATAGTTTAGAACTGATTACTTAGTTTGCCACAACCTGTCTCCCTAAAGCGTCTGTCTTTTATGATGGCCCCTTTTATTCCCTGTCTCTGCCCTTGCTGATAGGTTGGGATATTTCCCAGGCCCATGTTCATCATGCCTTCTCTTGACAGGTTCACCAGTAACGTGATTATACTTTCCATGTATTTGTAGAATGTAATAGGAAAGCAATTTAATAGCAATATTATATTTTGGAATGCCTCACATTTTTAAGCTTTATGAAAAATTTTTGACTCCTTATTAACAGGTTTAAGAAATTAAATGATCCCAAAGGATGGGTCACCATTGAGGAAGCTTCAGGGTCTATAATAACTTCCAAAAAACTGGACAGAGAGGCAGAGGTCATTAAAAATGGTGTATACAACATTACAGTGCTTGCAACAGACAAAGGTGAGACATTTATAATATTGAAAAGGAATCACCACAGAGTGATGCCATAATTCAAGTGTTCAAAGTGTTTTCCAGTTTTATTGTATTACTTTTTATTGTTAATTTCCAGTTGGGGTTTATATATTTTACTGTCTATGACTAATGAAATTTAATGTCCACTCTGTCAGATTTATTTATTGATAATGTACAAGTATCTTTTTCTCATTATTTCCAATTTATATGCTGAATTTTATCCCTATTAAAATTCCATCTAAGATTTATATGATAAAATATAAGATACTATTTATGATCTGTGCGTAGATTGTTCATCTTTTAGATTGTTATTGTTTGGTCACTTTCAGTTATGTCTGACTCTTCATGAACCCCATATAGAATTTTCTTAGCAATTTCTTCTCCAGCTCATTTTTACAGGTGATAAAACTGAGGTCAACGAGGTTAAGTGAGTTGCCCAAGGTCACACAGTAAATGTCTAAGACCAGAGTTGACCTCCTGAGCCCAGGCCTAGCACCCTATCCACTGTGCTACCTCGCTATCCTTCTTTTGGATTAGCTCAGGGAAATATATAATAATATTCAAAGTATGTATTGAATTTCAGTGTATGTATTATGTATCTATATATAGTTATAAAACATGATATAATTATACATACATATGTGCATGCACTCACATACAGTGTGTATATGCTTGCACATATACACACATATCTGTGTGATATTCCTAGGGAACTATCAAGTGTGTTTTGAGGATACCTTTTCTCGTCCTCAGCTGGCAAATGTTGAGGAAATATTTATTTTGTCATCATTAATCTACGACAGACTTTTTAGAATAAGAAATCTTTTGTCAAACTTGGCCAGAGTCAAACTCCTACATTTTATAGATGATGAAACTGAGCCCAGAGGCTTGGGCATTCAATGGTTCATACTTTTGGAAACTATAACATGTGAAAATCTGCTGTGGTACTTATGTGTGAGGGAGGGAAATTGGTATTTATATGGAGGGAGGAATCATTTGGGATGAAAGCAAGGATCCTGAAAGTGATGAAGTAGTTCAAAATCAAGTATCAGTGATGTTGATTTTATTTTCATTAACACAATAAAAGCAATACATAATTAGGAAAAGCAAACTAGGGCTCAATTCATTTTTTTAGCTTTTGTTTTCTAAAATGAATGTATCCATTTTTTTTCTTTCTGATTCTTATAAAAATTATCTATCTTCCCCCAAGTGAAACATTTTATGCTTATAGTGAGGTTATTTGAAAGCAGAATTTGATAAAGATAAAAAATAAAAATGTGAATTGTATTAAAATTTTAGATTTTAGCATTCATGATTTGTATATATTTGTTTACATGTTGTCTCCCTTATTAGACTGTGTGCTCTCTGATGGTAGGGACTGTCTTTTGCTGCCTTCTATATTCCCTGTGCTAAGCACAATGTCTTGCACATAGTAGATGCTTTATAAATGTTAATTGATTCATTAATTTAAAAAGTCACTTCTTTTTAAAATGAAAACAGGAATTTTTTAGCTTAAAACAGTTCTCCTTTCTAATTAGCTTTATTTTAAAAGCTTATAGTGATTTTTCTCCCCATACTTTGATCAGTGAACTAAGTGGCAAGAGTATTTTCTTTCTGGCATAACATACTTTTTAGATAATAAGATAGAAAGAAGATTGCTATCTACTGTCCTACGTAACACTTTGTACTTAATTGTTTACTGTCTGTTTTCATCGTAACAGAGATTCAACCTTTTTGTATGTCATATACTTCCATTGCTAATATGGTGAAGCCTATGGACCCCTTCTTAGAATAATGTTTTAATGCACAGAATAAAATGCAAAGGATTACAGAGAAAACCAACGGTCGATGAAAATAAAGATGTCATTTTTTTCTGATCAAAGTCCAAGCTCCCCACCCCCGAACTTGAAATCTACCTATGGTTCTGTAGACCTAAGTTAAGAAACATTACTTTAGAATGTTTCTTCTCCTAATAATGAATGAAAGATACAGTTAAACTAAAGACTCAAAGCTCATATTTCTTAGCAGATATTTCACTAATTTGTTGAATAGGGACAGCGAAACTGAGTAGGGACCGGGTCTGTGACTTCATTGGTATAATGAACTTCAGAGTGGGAGAACACCCTCTACCAACTTATTATCTACTGAAAATAAAAGAGCATTACAGTTTAAATGCACATTTTCTCACATTTAAAGGTGTTGACAATAATGCATATCCCATCATGTTTTATAGTCAATCTTCATATAATGTTTCACATTTTATAAATCATCTTACGTGTTTTATATTAAAAGAGATAAAAGAGACAACTCTAAGCCATTTATTTCCAAAGCTATGACTTCATCATAAAAGCTATGCCATCTTCTCCTTTTTTGCTCTCCTACTCCCTTCCCTGGTCCTATTTAAAACTTTTCCTGGGGTTTTATACTATACTTCTCCCTTCCTATAAAATGAATTAATATGTAAACGTATCTTTTGTACAGTATCTGGCAGGAGATCTTAATAGACTAGCAAGATGAAGAGAGAATATAGTATTCATAGTAGTTTATTAACTACTTTTCAGACCTTTTTAGGTTATTTTGAGGTTTCACCTATTCAGGGTGATAGCTATAGACTATTCTTGTTCAAAATCAGCTTGCTTTTCCAGGGCACCCTCTGGCCATTGGGCTTCCTGTTAATCATTTAAGTGCCTATTAAAAATGCTTGTACAGATGGAGAAAACAGAAGAAAATGTTTAAAATGTGAAATGCAGTATTGCCTTTTATAAGTTCTGACAAAAATAAAAATGAGGTTTTTTTTTTGTGACAGGATAGGGGTAAGCTCAAACAAGCATTGTGAATTATAGGGGTATTCCCTCTAATTCCTCATATGTTTGTATTCCTTCAAAACTCTTTTAAAAATATTTCCACCCAATTTCATGTAAAAACAATTTTTACATTCTTTATTTTTAAAGTTGTGAGTCCCGAATTATATCTCTTTCCCCTCTCTGTTCACTGAGGAGGTAAGCAATCTGTATAGGTTATACATGTGCAATCTTGCAAAACATTTCCATATCAGTCATTTTATGCAAGAGGACTCAAAAAGAAAGAAGGGAGACAGAGAAGGGGAGAGAGAGACAGAGAGACACAGAGACACAGAGAGAGAGAGAGAGAGAGAGAATGCTTCAGAATGTATTCAGACAACATCAGTTTTTTTCTCTGTAGGTGAATTGCATTTTTTCATCATGAGTCCTTTGATATATTGTCCTACATCCTTCTATTGCTGAAAATAGTCAAATCATTCATATTTCCTCATTGTACAGTATTACTGCTACTATGTACAATATTTTCCTAGTTCTGATCACTTTGCTTTGTACCAGTTTATGTATGTCTTCCCAGGTTTTTTTTATGCCATCTTGCTTGTCATTTCCTACAGCATAATAATATTCTATTAACAATCATATACCACAACTTGTTCAGCCATTCCCAAAATTGATGGGCATCCCCTCAATTTCCCATTCTTAGCTACCAAGTAAAGAACTGCTATAAATATTTTTGTACAAATAGGTCCTTTTCCCTTTTTCTACGTCTTTGGAATATAGACCCAGGAATGGTATTAGTGAATCAAAGAATATGTGCAGTTTTATAGCCCTTTGGGCATAGTTTCAAATTGCTGTCTAGAATGATTAGGTCAGTTCACATCTTCACTAATGGTGCATATGTCTCAGTTTTCCCACATTCCCTTCAACATTTATCATTTTCCTTTTCTGTCATTTTAGGCAATTGGAAAGATGTGAGGTGTTACCTCAGAGTTGTTTTAATTTGCATTTCTCTAATACTGATTTAGGGTATTTTTTTTAATGACTATACAGACCCTTGCTTTCTTTGTCTAAAAACTGCCTGTTCATTTTCTTTGATTATTTATCAACTGAGCAATGGCTTATTCTTATAAAATCTGACTCAGTTCTCTACTTATTTGAGAAATAAGGCCTTTATTGAGATACTTGTAAAAGTTTTTTTTTTCTCTCCCAGTTTTCTGCTTTGCTTCTAGTTTTGGTTTCATTGGTTATGTTTATGGAAAATATTTTAAATTTTATATAATCAAAATCATCCATTTTACATTTTGTAATGTTCTCTATATCTTTTTTGGTCTTAAATCCTTCCCTGACCTATAGATCTGATAGGTAAACTATTCTATGCTCTCCTAATTTGCTTGGATCTTTGGGTTTGTCAAACTCTAGATTTGGGTATATTGTGTATCTAATCTATTCCACCGATTCACCACTTTCTTTCTTAGCCAGTACCAGCTTGTTTTGATAATTACCACTTTATAATACAGTTTGAGATCTGGTATTGCTAGGACACCTTCCTTAACATTTTGTTTGAGTCCCCTGATATTCTTGTTTTTTTGTTATTTCAGAAGAATTTTGTTATTTTTTTTTCTAGGACTATAAAGTACTTTTTGGTAATTTGATTGTTATGGCACTGAATAAGCAGATTTAGACACAGTTGGTATTTTTCTACCCCTGAAAAATTATTGGTTTTTTTCTCCAAATGTTTAGATTTGTTTTTATTCATGTAAAAAAGTGTTTTGTAATTGTGTTCATACAGTTCTTGGGTTTGTCTTGGCAACTTTCCTCCCAAGTATTTTATATTGTCTATAGTTATTTTAAGTGAAATTTCTCTTTCCATTCTTGCTTCTGGATTTTGTTGGTAATATATTGAAACCCTGATGATTTGAGTGGGTTTATTTTGTGTCCTGCAAATTTGCTGAAGTTGTTAATTATTTCCAGTAGTTTTTTTAGTTGATTCCCTAGAATTCTCTAAGTATGCCATCATATCATTGCCAAGAATAATGGTTTTGTTTCCTCATTGCCTCTTCTAATACCTTGAACTTTTTTCTTCTCCTATTACTATATAGCTAGTATTTCTAGTACAATAGTGAATACTAGAGGTGATAATGGGCATCCTTGCTTCACCCCAATTTTATTAAGACTTTATAACTTATTCCCATTACAGGTAATGCTTACTGATGCTTTTAGATAGTATTACTTATCCTCTTAAGGTAAACTCCATTTATTCCTATCTTATCTTGTTTTTGATAGGAATGGGTATTGTATTTTGTCAAAGGTTTTTTCTGCATCTGTTGAGATAATCTTATGATTTCTGTTGGTTTTGTTATTAATATGGTCAATTTTGTTGATAGTTTTTCCAAATATTGAATAAGTTCTTCATTTCTGGTATAAATTCCACCTGGTTATAGTGTATGATCGTTTGATATATTGCTATAATCTCCTTACTACTTTCCTTCACCTCTCTTAACCAGAAAGTACCTACTCCAGTAGTAAAAGTTAAAGCAGTTTAGAATAGTGGTCATCTCAAATGATATATTTTAAGTTTATATGACTAATATGTTTACTACATTATCATTTAAGTCTTTGTTTCTTTTCATGAAGTCTTGTTACTTTGATTGTAGAGACACAAAAAGCTGCACAACGGAAAACTGAGAGTAGCAGGGGAAGGATGATGGAGTAAAATGTCTAAGATTCTAGTTGATTAAGATTTAAAATTGAATCTAAATGGTCACCACCAGGAATGAATAAACGAGTAAAAGCTTACATTGAAATTTTCTCCAATTTTCCTAGATGGTAAAACATGTACTGGTACCCTTGGAATTATCCTTGAAGATGTGAATGACAATGCTCCAATTATCCATCAGGAGAATATAGTACTTTGCAAACCAAAGATGGAACACACAACCGTTGTGGCTGTTGATTCTGATGATCCCAGGAATGGACCTCCATTTGATTTCAAATTAGGACCCAGTTCTCCTGAAATCCAGAAAATATGGACAATCACCAGAGTGAATGGTACATGATCTACAACTCAATCTTATGCTTACTGGAAGCCTGATGTATTTATTCTAAGAACACTGGGTACAAAGATAGGTACAACACAGATTCTGCTCTCAGGAAACATATGAGGGGAGGGAGAGAGAGACACAGAGACAGAGACAGACAGACAGAACTAAATTTGTCCTTTAGTAGAAGAGTGGGTTGAGGTGGGGAAAGGCTTGAGGCAATGAAATCAACTAGAAGGTCATTGCAATAATTAATGTAAGAGATGATGGTCTGTACCAGGGTTTTGACTGTATGAGTGAAAATAACAGGATGTATAGGAGAGATGCCATGAAGGCAGAAATGATAAGATTTGATAATGGATTGAGTGTGAGTTTGAGTGGATAATCATGACTGACACCAAGGTATGTGCTGATACAACAGTGGTCGTTTCAGCAGTAATAGAAAGAATATGAAGAAGAGGATAGACTCTAGGGGTAAAGATGAGTTGTGGTTTTGGTGTTTGAAGTACTGTTAAAGGAAAGAGAAATTAGACCTGTTCCCTACCCCACCCTTAGCCTCAGAGAACAAAATTAGAAGCAATGGGTAGAAGTTTCTACAGATAATTTTGGTTAAATGTCAGGAAAAACCTCCTAAAAATATGAACTGTCTTAGAGTAGAATGGGCTGCCTTGGGAAGTTTCCTAGCACTAGTGATTTGAAGGCTTGTCTTAGTACTTGTCAGGGATTCTGTAGAAGATTTTCTATTCAGATATGGGGACTTGATAACCTCCCAAATCCATACTAATGCCAAAATTTTTTGATTTCTTTTAGAATATCAGCCACAGCTAAAATCTCTGCAATAGTTTCTATCTGACCTCCAATTCTTTTAGAATTTAACCAGTGCCAGGTATTAGTTGTTAATCACTTTCCAGGGTAGTAAACCACTTTATTTCCCTTATTCAATGTTAGTTGTCATTCGATATCAGCCTATCTCCAAAATTATTATCAGTATCAAGAATTATATTTAAATTATGTTTCTGATGATTTGTTTTTAAATTACAAAAAATATCACAAAGCTATTTCATGGAAACCTGTGGATCTATTAGTTATAGGCAATGAATTAGTTATAGGCAATAGTGAATAACCTATCATCAATTGATGATAGCAACAATATGATGCTGAATTTCTCTAATGGCATAAAACCAGAGTTTTCAACATCACAATGTTGATAATATAGTTCTAATATCAACTATGTCTACATATCAAAATATACACAAACCCACATATGTGTGTCTGCATGTATTCATCATATGAGAATGAAGTCTTGAATAACAAGCTCTGAAGTATAGTTACTCTTTCTAGTATTATTTAGAAAAGTAAAGTTTGTTACCATAATATGTGAGTATAGTAGCAACTTATGCAGTTTTTGGTGTCAAACCTTCAAAGAGTGAAAGGTATTCAATGTTTTTTCTCTAAATATACTAAAAGCTATAGATTATTCTAGAAGACAAATACTGGGGAAATGTTGGTATTTGAGCTTGGTAGTAGGTTTTCACAGGGATATTCTATAGAAAGATATCCTGGTCAGCACAAACAAGATGGCTTCATTTATAGTTATTTGTAGCTAGAGATATAGAAAGAGAGAGTTATATTTAATGACTTAAGCAATTGTGGAAATTTAGCCAAAAATAGCTTTTCTTGTGTCATTCTTCTGCTTAGAAACATTCAGTGGTTCCCAGTTACCTTAGTGCTGTATTGTAGATATTCTTGTAGTCTAGTTCCCGAGTATTTTTTTAAACTTATCTCAGATAATCCTTTCATAGTCTTTCCTGGCCAACTGCATGAATCACTAATCCCTCACTTTATCTTTTCATTTTCTATCTCCATTCAACCTCCCCGCCTCAAATAGATTTCCCTCCCTTCCTTCCCCACCCCTAATGTTTACCTATTGAAAAAACTACATACCTTTAATGGCCCAGCTCCATTGCCATTTCTTCCCTGGAATTTTTTTGTGACCTACCACTGGTGAGATTCTTTAAAGCTTATCTGTACCTTTCTTATGTACTCAGCCTGCTTTATTTTGCACTATTGTTCATTTTGCCTTTGTTTCATTTCTCTTCTTAGAGTATAAACTCCCTGCAGGCAGAGGCTATGCCTTATTCTCTCTATATCTCATTGCCTAAGAAGATGACTTATATAGGTTAAGCACTGAGTAAGTCACTGAATGATGGCATAGCTCAACAGGAGTGTGATTATAGACAATTGTGATGAAAAATATAGAGTGATAAAAGGTGAACAACAGTGAGTATAGCTTAGAGTTGATAATACTTGGCTTTTTATTTTCTTTCAGATACATCTGCACGTCTTTCATATGAGAATAATGCTCAATTTGGAAAATATTCCATACCTATCACTGTGAGTGATAGACACGGAATGTCTGCAACAAGCATGTTGCGTGTTAATCTATGTGATTGTGTTCATCCAGAACAATGTAAATCTGAGAAATCAGTATATCCAGACACAAGACTGGGCACATGGGCCATCCTTGCAATATTATTGGGTGTAGCATTACTGTTTTGTAAGTCTTTCTGTTTTATTTGAACATAGTAAAGATGCTGGTTGGGCTGGATAGTTTCTGAGATTCCTTCCAGCCCAGAGATTCTGCCACAATGACATACTATCAGAGTATGGAGCTTTACATGTTTCAAGTTATCTTCCTCACAACCACCCCATGGGGGAGAGATATCATACTATAAGTGTTGTCACCACCATTTTTTTATCAATGATAAATCTGGGCCCCATGGAAATGGTGACTTTCTAAGGTCAAGCTGGATTGAGTCCAGGGGGTTTCTAATTGTCAAAGTTCTTCCTCTTTCTACTATACCACTTTTAAGGAAATATCTTCTATATTAATACTTAAGAACCAGTGTGAAAATCACCATTCTATTTAAAGCCCTCAAAAATGTTATCACCTTAGCTTTACTTATATCTAGTTCTATACATGGGGATACATACAAATATGCGTAAATGTAATTTGTTTTTCTTCGTTTCACTGTTTGCTAAAGGCAAAATAATTATCATTAAGTAGTCAGTTTACTTGGTAATAAGCTGCTCCCTACTTAGCTAGGTTGGTCCTCAGCATGCAGAACTCAGACCATTGTCAGGTGTCTACTTGGAGACTGTCCAGAGTAGTAGAATCTATCAGAGATTAAGCTCTGTTTTCCTATTCTTTGAGAACCTAGTTTTATAGAACACCACAAGGAGGCATCAGAGTAGGACTGCATGAAAAAGCAATTATAGTTTTCTTTTAATATGTGAGTATATATTACATATGTACAGATAGCTCTTAAATCTTAGCGCATATTTATGCTATTAAAGCTTTAAAATGCATTAAAACTTTAGGGATACCCTGTATTAATAGAAATGTATAGTTTGATGACCCTTCTGTATTTTTCAGCCTGATGAAGATTTACATAGAATTTAAATCTTAAATAGTGGAGAAGTGAAAGAGATACTGATCAAGAACATTTGTTCAGTTTAGAATGATCTTTCTTTGCCTTATATTCATAGGAATAATTTATACTTTTTGTATTCAGTAGGATATTTGGAGAAAAAAATTCTTCCCTAAATAGATATTGTAAATTTTGTATATTTTGTGTAAATTTTATACATTACCCTAAGTTTATATTCTTTTTCTCATGGGGATTATTATATTAGACTCTGGTTCTATTAGAAAATGGCTAAAGTTATGTAAATATAGGTTGGAATACTGATTTTGAAACCTAAGTTAACTTGAGTTTGGTCAATTTGAAGGGGCCAAAAGAAATCACTTAAAGCATACTTGGTGATATTCTTTGATTATATCCAGTAAATCTATAAGTAGAAAAATGAAGAATTGATACAAGGATCTAAAGTAATCAGCTGAACAAGTAATCACATGCCGAGTATTTCTTATTTTGCATATTGAACTCAAATGGTTTCTACTTCTCACCTAGGTATCTTATTCACCTTAGTCTGTGGAATTTGGAGTCCCTCAAAAGTAAAAAAACCTTTTCCCGATGATATGGCTCAGCAAAATTTAATTATATCAAACACAGAAGCTCCTGGGGATGACAGAGTGGTAAGTAATGTGCTTTTAGGAATAAATCTTTCATCATGAATGAATTGCCTTTTTTTATTATGTAAGTCTTTGCTTCTTCACATAAAACAATTTTGATGTCGGTAAATTTTTTTAATAGCATCAGGCACCTTGTCAGATAACACCAAGAATATTCAGAAGGCATTTGTTTATGGCAGCATCAAATTTTTACATAGTTGCAGTGGCATTAGTTTTCTACTGTAAACTATCAGACAGAAAGCATTTATTAAGTACATTCTATATGCTGCATCCTAAGAGACAAAGAAGAAAAGGGTGAAAATAGCCTTTGTTCTCAAGAATCTTACCAGGTAGCTAGGGAAACCAACATATAGTTATATAAAACATATATAATAGGATATGATTTTGAGGGAAATTTTCCATGCTTATGATTTTAAATATACTACTTGAGATTGAGTCTTCCTAAGCAATAATAGTGTTTTAGGTTAAAACACTTGTACGTACTTTGATTGTTGATCATATAATAATGCCTTTCTGTTAAAAAGCAAAGCACTTTACTTTCTTCATTCTACTGGCTGAAAGGATTTGCAGGGAAAGTTGAACTCTTTATAATTCATTTATCCTGCAAATGTCTTTTAAGTCCTTTTACCCTTCTCTTTAAACATAAGAGAACCCTTCCCAAATTCCTTAACAGCATGTGATGGGAGATGGGGTTACAAAAGAGTATCTAACCATATAGAATTCAAAGCACCTCTTATTTTTCCTTTATACATTGTTACATAATTTAATATATATTTGTTGAATACCTGCTATATGATCAGGACAGTACTACATGCTTTTGGAGGTACAAAAAAACATGAAACATACTTTCTACTTTCAAGGATTTTAAAACTACTTGGAGATAAAGGTTGTATTATTCAATATATATATAATGTCAGTATGCAACAATAAATGCTATAAGGAGAATGAGTGTGCATTCTTAGTGCATATAAAAGTTATGTTTATACAATACTGTACTCTATTTTGTCTAAAAAAACTGTACATACCTTAAGAACATGCTTTATTTTTAAAAATGTTATCCATCTTCCCCTCCACTGTAAAAGCCCTTTTGAACCTTTTATGCCAGATAATTTACACCATTCTACCTCTCCCTATCTCCCAGTGTAGTCTTCTTTCTTTCTCACCCCTTAATTTTATTTTTTAAATAATCATGTCTTCATATTCAATTTATACCTGTGCTTTCTGTCTATATATACACTTAACTGCCCTAATAATGAGAAAGTTTTTATGAGTTACAGGTATCATTTTCCCATGTAGGAATGTAAAGAGTTTAACCTCATTGAGTTTCTTATGATTTCTCTTTTCTGTTTACCTTTTTATGCTTCTTCTGAGTCTTGCATTTGAAAGTCAAATTTTCTATTCAGCTCTGGTCTTTTCATTGGGAATACTTGAAAGTCCTCATTTTCATTCAGTATCAATTTTTTTCCCCTAAAGGATTATACTCAGTTTTTTTTATGTAGGTGATTCTTGGTCCTGGCTCCCTGTGGCCACAAGCTCTGGTGTGCAAGTGCTTCTCTTTGTCCTGGGGCTGATACCCAGGACTGTGACCTATATTCAAATATGGGCAATGCTACAGAGTCCTGCTCCCAGTGCCAGCAGAGGGACTCCTGTGATCTCCTTTTGACCAGGTGTCTTATCCCCTTACCATCTGTGGCCTGAGAGTTCTGGAAACCACCACCACCTCCATGGCCTGCTCCTGATTTTCTGAGGCCCAGTCTGTGCTGGTCTGCACTCCACTTTCACCCTGGGTGCAACAAACCTTTTCTGCTGTTGTCCTGGTCAGAAAATTGTTTCATTCTGTCCTTTTGTGGGTTATCTTACTCTAGAATTTCTTTTGAAGCATTATTTAAAGGTATTTGGAGGAGTTTGGGAAAGAAGTCAGGCAAATCCCTGCCTTTTCTCCTTCATTGTGGCTCCACTTATGTTTTGTACCTACTACTAATCTTTAGTTGAACAACCGGTCCTTCTATGCCCAACTTGGAACACTGATCATTCTCTTTGGTAGAGAACACAGAAACAAAATCAGAATTGAGTATTTCTGCCCTTTAACTTGTCTTCAGTCAATTACTTTCCCTTTTTGGTGTCAATGAAATTTTACAAGAGGTTGGCTAAAGATGTGAAAAGTTTCAAATGAAGAATTGACATGCCTTGGTGATTGATGGAGATCTAAGGGTTAAAGGAAAGAAAGGGCTCAAAGAGGCTGCTCAAGGTTACATACATAAATAAATGTTTTTATCACTGACAGAAAGAGAATTAGTTTGTGGAGTTTCCTTGTCATTACATTAATATAGTAGACTTGGCTAGAATGAAAAATGTTGTTTTTTTCTTTCTTCTATGCTTGTGTTTAACTGGTATATGCAGCCAAAATATAAAACAATAGTATCTTAACTTCTCCATGTGTTAGTTATTAAGCTAGGTTCTATGTGTGTCTACCTAAGAAAGCATGCTATATTTTCCCATTCAATTAGACTTTAAAAGCCTCTTAAAATAGCTAATATTCCTGTTTAAATTCCTCCCCTAAAGTCTTAACTTAGTGGCTCATCATGACAGAGATGAGGCCATCAAACATGCACAGGCCTACAAAGTTGAAAAGTATCTGGGACTAGTGACAAGAATGTGTAACATGCAGGAGCATGTCTTAGTTTTGAGGCACTTACTATCGGAAAATTAGTCAGCAGATAATTTTTTTTTAGGCATAGTAATTCTTAGAGACTATCTGATAAGGTATGGAAGGCATATGCACACTGGTGAAATTATAGCTTTTATAGTTTTAAAGTTAGAAATCAAGATTAACTAGTACCTTTAGAAACATTTCAAAGTAGATATGAAATAAAATTAATATATAAGGAAGTGAAACACCTAAGAATCATTCAACACCTTTCTCAGAAATATGGTTTTAAACTCTTGTATAAGAAAATGAGAGCTCCTGACAAAGTTATATGGGAACATTTGAGAAAGAAAAGATCTTTTGTTCAGGGAAGACCTCAGGGAGGTGGTGATACCTAAGTTGAACTTTGGGGGAAGTTGGCTATTCTGAAAGGTCCTGGTGAGCAGGAAGGCATCCAGGCATGTGGGCTAATCCTTATAGAAGAATGTTGGATTGTGGGGCTGTGTGTGTGTGCGCGTGCGCGTGTGTGTGCATGTGTGTGTGTACATTTGTATATATGTGTACCTCTGTATAGATTTATGTATAAAATAATATATACTTACATAATTTGCAAATAATATATAAATACGTATACTTATATACATATTTTATGTGTTTATATTCCATTTATTCATATTCCACTTGGTCATAACATAGCCTAAAATGCCAAACTGTGCTGATTGACTCTTGTCCTGTTGACCATAGGGGGTCATTAACTTTTTTTCAGCAGTGTATTGACTTATATATTGGTAAAATTAAGTTGGCAATTGAATGGATAAATTAGACCAGGGTGAGACTAGGTGGGGTAGAGAGTAATCAGGATCCTCATCTCAATACAAGAGATTAGGGTCTAAATTAGGATGGTAGCATTGTGAGTAGAAAGAAAAGAGAAGAACATGAGATGCTATGGAGATAGAATCCATGAGACTGGGCAGTTGATCAGATTTAATAGGATATGGGAGAAGGAAAACTCAAAGAACATCCATAGATTTCTAGCATGGATAACTGGAAAAATGGTGTAATGTCTAAAGAATGGTGAAATTTGGGATGAGAGTCAGATTTAGTTGGAAAAGAGGATGTTCAGATTGAGAAATGAATGTAATGTTCATTATGACATCCAGGTAGAAATTGCCACCTGGAAAAAAACAGATGTGATGTGAAGCTGGAATTTAAGAGAATGGGCTTGATATATAGATTTTTGGAGTCATTTGAATTCAACAGCATAGATTTAAAGCTGTAAGGGACTTTAGAGGCCATTAAGTCCAGACCTCTGATTTTACAAATGAGAAAACTACTTGCCCAAGATCATATAGCTAGTGGCTGAGTTGAGATTTGAACTCGCGTCTTCAATGACTTATCCACTACCCCTTACCGTCTTATGAAGTGATCTTTGAACCCATAGAAAAGGATGACATAATCAAAAGCAAGTAGATAGAGAAAAACGAGAGTTACAAATGCAGTTTATTCCAGGAAATAAATTAAAACAAAAACAAGTAAATGAAATACTAATGTTCTCTTAAAACAAATACTTAGAGCAATTTTTCCACAGTGGAAAAAGGTGACACCTTGCGTTTTAGAGGTGCTGAATTTAAAATGACAGAGCAATAAATGTCTACTTCAAGATAACACACTAGATCTTGGATAAGTGTTTAGGAAGGAAAATACGGAAATATTCACCATCTGCATAGATGTGGATTATGTATGAACCCTGTGGGAGAAGAGAGACTCATGAAGAAAACAGAAGATAATAGACAAGAGCTGTAGACTCTTTTCTTTCTGAGACCACACAGTTCACCGTCCTCTCATTGCTAGCACGTGATTTGACATGGACACATGGGCACTCCTCTCTATCCTCTAGCTTTTCTCCCTTCCTCTTATATACTTTCCGTTTTGTAATATGGTCCCACAAAAGAAACATTCTCCTATAGGAAGGGTGTCTCCAGGTTCTATCCATAATATTCCCTTTCTATCTCCTCTACCAGAATTCCACCTTTATCCCTGTCTCCTTATGTGCTGGCTCATTTGTACATTTGGAATGAATTGTGCTCTCTGTCATTCCTCATCCTAGCACTTATTTTCGGTCTCTCTGACACCCTAGACAAGGAAGTCAGTAGATAAGACTGAATGAAGAGGGACAGAGCACATCGTCTGTGATAGGATGCAATGAGATCTTTTGAGGAGATTGTTCTTCAGTTATTTCAATTGTGTCTGACTCTTTGTGACCCTGATCAGGTCTGTCTTGGCAAAGATATTGGAGTGGTTTATTATTTTTTCCAACTTGTTTTACAGGTGAGGAAACCAAAGCAAACAATGTTAAATGACTTGCCCAGGCTCACAATAACTAGTAAGAGTCTGAGGTCATTCTGAGTCTTTGTGACTCCAGGCTTAGCCCTCTATCCACTGCACCACCCATTTGCCCCACTCTTTTAGGAGGCTTCACTCTTCTTATCTCTCAGTTTAGGTGCCACTTCCTCTTCCTTACTTTTTCATTACTCTCATATGATAAAGTTCTTTTCCTTGTCCAAAGTCCAACCATGTACATTTTTTGACTAGACTGTTCCTTTGACCCTGTCACTTCCTCACTTGTATTCTATTTTTCTGCATACATGTTGCATAACATATACTCCCACCCTCTTTACAGAAGAATACAAATTTGTTGGTGTACAGACTAATTTTTTATCACTGTATCCTTAGTTCTTACTATAATGTGTGATTGATGTTTATTGAAATGATGTTAAGGACAGACCTGCTTTACAACAAATGTCACTGCATAACACCTCCTAGTGTACAAATAGCAAAGTTTAATTACCCAAATATTACGCAAATAAATGTATTCCTTTTTACCCACCATCATGCTTTGTATTCCTTGATTATATGACATAAATGGTTCTGTTTTCTTTCAGTGTTCCACAAATGGATTTGCTACACAGGTGCTGAATGGTAATGGTCAAGGTTTGTGTGGCACTTTGGGATCAGGAATTAAAAATGGGGGCCAGGAATGCTTTGAAATGATGAAAGGAGGACATCAGACCTTGGAATCCTGTCGAGGAGGCCAGCACACTCTGGAGTCCTGTCGAGGAGGCCAGCACACTCTGGACTCCTGTCGAGGAGGAAATCACACTCTGGACTCCTGTCGAGGAGGAAATCACACTCTGGATTCCTGTCGAGGAGGACATCATACCATGGATTTATGCAGGAATGGAGGACATGTTGAAGTTGATACCTGCAGATATACATACTCTGAGTGGCACAATTATACTCAACCACGTATTGGTGAAGTAAGTTTTCTGGGTAGTCTCCTGGTTATACTGTTTGCATTAGAATTTTTGAGAATTATGTAAGTGCATATATATATATATATATATATATATATATATATATATATGTCTGTATCTGTATATCTGTGTGTCTCTGTATGTATATCTACACTTATGTATAGACATATCTCTCTATACACACATGTTTATACACATATATGTGTAATATGTGTGCCTACACATGTATATGTAAGTGTGTGTGTGTCCACGTGTGTTCTGAACAGGAGATTTGTAATAAATAATAGGCTAAATTAAATATATATTTTTGGAATAATTATTCTCAATGATTCTTATATATGTTTAGTCAGATTTTATTTGACCCATTACATTTCACTTAATATGTAACTCTTCAGTACTATTAGCATGTCTCTTGCCACCCATTAAATCTCTTATCTATCATTTAGGGGTTTCACTGTACAAATTCACTTATTCTAGTTCTTTAGGAAAAAAAAAACACCACATACTTAAAATTCACAAATTCCTTAAGTCTGCATGTCTTACTTTCTGTATTCTCTGCAATAAGTTTATGACTCTAGAGAATCTCTGTTCATGAACAGAGAATGAAAAAGAACAGATATTCTAACCACTTTCCTCTCTTTCCAAGATTTCCAATGGTTTGAGCATCTTTTATTCATATATTTCAAAGTCCTTAATCTTTTTAGATCTTTACCTGAGATAGGAAGAGCTTATAACTTGTCATTGATCTATTGGCTATTGTGGGTAAATCCAAGTCTAGGCGTTGTTTTGTTTGGTTTTTTATGATTCTGGTTTTCCTGTCACAAGGAAAAGCTCAAATTGGCAAGAAGGTAGGAAAGTGGAGCCATTTATATGTGGTTCTTTGGTTCAATACACTGTACTTGGAAGCTTATTCTTTGGGAAAGCTTCTGGTGGTTGTGTGGAAAGGATGGCATTTTACTGTAAAAGTTGTACAAACCAATACAAATTGGGAACAAGGAAATTTGGTAGATGGAACAGGAGGATGGAGACAGAGACTTCTTTTTGAAATGTCTAACCTTCAAATGAACTTCATTTTGTTTCTCATGTAATTTCATTTGAACTATGTGGAAAATTTCCATTGCAGCTATTGTTTGGGGGAACTTGATTTTGATGTACAGAGATATAGTTCTAGATTACTTATCAATGTATTGAACCAAAACTACAAAGATCTGAGTCCTGGTTCTATCTCCATTTCATGAGCAAATACTGCTTTGAGTTGTAATTTCCTGATGGAAATAGGATTATGAAGAACACATTTATGCACAATCTTCTAGCTGCATGATTGCTATAGATCTGCTAAATGTTGATTTTATAGTATGCTTATGATACAGGCCAACCATGTACATTTTTTGTGTGTAGGAATCCATTAGAGGACACACTCTGGTTAAAAATTAAGCAATCAAAGGTAAATAAAAATAATTTTTACATTCATCTATTTAGGTGCCTCTTTAAAAATAATAAAATCTGTTTTCTTACTTTGTAGAAGTTGCATCTCTGCAACCAGAATGAAGACAATACCAATGCTCAAGACTATGTCCTTACATATAACTATGAAGGAAGAGGTTCTGCGGCTGGTTCTGTAGGATGTTGCAGTGAGCGTCATGAAGAAGAAGGGCTTGAATTTTTAGATCATCTGGAATCCAAATTTGCTACATTAGCACAAACATGCATGAAGAGATAAATGCATTGCTAATAATTTCACAACTTTTTCCAGATAGTTTGGAAGGCTCCAAAAAAGAACCAAAAAATCAAATTTGATGACTATGATGGGGGTGTATTTTTCTTCATTTTAAAGGGAGGATATTCTTACCCTCACATATTTTTTTCCTGCAAGCCTATTTACCTCTGCCAAGATACCAACACATGGCAAAATGAAATTGGTTTTCTTTATTTTAGGGGTAAATAGACAAATGACTCTTTCTAAGACTCAATTTTAAGAATTAAAAGTTCTCTATCCACTTGTATACTTTTTCCCGCCCTCCTTTTTTCATCCTAATAAGCAAAAATATTTTGCCTTTAAAACTACCAAGTGATTTCCATGCCAGTAGTCTTGTAGATTTTAAGAATTTCACATCATTTAAATATAATAAGACAATACTTGGAACTTTTGTCAGGTGATGTGCCTTGATCATGTAGAGGGAGGGATGAGAGAGAATGGAAAGGAAGAGAGAGAGAAGGGGAGAGAGAGCAAAGAGGGAGAGAGAAGGAGGGAAAAGATAGAAGAGGGAGGGAGGTAGAGGGGGAGAGAGACTTTTATATTCATTACTTTAAACAATAACCATTAAAAAAAGGAGTACTTCTTTATTAAACTAACTGAACATAATACTGACTTGAGTCAGAGGACCTGGACTCAAATTCTGCCTTTGATACTTACTATTTGTGTGACCTTTGGCAAGTCTCTTAACCTTCCTTTGCCTCAGTTTCCTCCTCTGTAAAATCAGGGGCCCAGCACCTTATCTATAATTGTATATTAAATATATGGAGCTATTTTATTTTTCTTTATTCTCTTTGTGAGTTAAAAGCCCTTACTAGTTTCTCTGACTTGGTTGTTCCATTCATTGGCAGAAATAAGAATGACCTTTCAGGACTAAAACTGCAGAATGAACCACATGATCTTCTCTTTGAAGAGGCAACGGGAATGACTTGCTTCTCATTGGATATTTTCTTTTCAACGTGAAGCTTACCTCTAATAATATACAGCACTGCAACATGTTAACCCTGTCTTTGACTATTTATAAACAATGATGTGGACTGTAAGTTTTAATAGTTTAGTTTTCCACAAGTCCCTTGAAACTTGCACAGACTAGCTAATACATTTTTAAATAAGAATTGTGATTTTTACAGCTGAATTAAGTAAGCCACAAACAGCAAAGGCTGAATACATATGGAACATTTTGTGTCATAATCAGATCAAAATAATAGTCAATATTTCATGATATGATCATTGTTTTCATGGCAATTTGTCATGATGAGTAAAGAAAGGTTGATGATTGCTTTTTTATGGCCAAAGCAAGCTTTTGATATTTCTAAGAATCGTTGGGCTGTGAACATTCTCTAAACGAAGGGTGGCAGTCAGGTACCTGAGTTCCCTAAGTTTATGAATTAGGAGATTTATAAATTTCATTTTTTTCTTTCTATACTGCTTCCCCTCTCCACTTCTGCTTCCTTTCTATACAAGCTGGGCTTCTACAAATGCTCTTCTATCTTTTGCTTCAAGAATCATTTTCATTTTAGAGAAGTCATTGTTTCCTCACACTTCATTATTTCCTAGGACTACCCCCCTCCCAACACCATCCATTTGAGAATTAATTAGAATAACAAGGAAATAGCCGTTGGAAGATTGTTGTCACACCTTAAGTTCTTGCCAGATATAAACTAATGTGACCAGATGGTTTCCTTTCTGATCGCCAAGTAAGGGAATAAGGATTTTGAAGTAGCATAAAAATTCAGACAATTTTTGAGCATGGGAAAATTGGGATAAAGAACCTGAGATTTTGGAGCAGAAGACATTTCAGGAGGTAAGAGGAAAACAGGGAAACAAAAAGAAGAGAATAGGATGCCAAAGACATCATTCATTCTTCCTCTTGGTAGCTGAGGATTGCTGTCATTTAACTTGGTGGCATAGTGACTAGAATGTCAGGCCTCATCAGACAGATTTGTCTTCCTGAGTTCAACTCTGACCTCAGACACTTAGCGACGTGACCTTGGGCAAGTCAACTCTGTTTCCCTCAGTTTCTTCATCTGTAAAATAAGATGAAGAAGGTAATGGCAAACCACTCCAGTATCTTTGCCAAGAAAATCCTAAATGAGGTCATGCAGAATTGGGCACAAAGCAATGAAACAAGCAAAGCTCTCATTAGGTCTCTTTTATACCACCCAGTCCCTCCCCTTTCCCCTATATCCCTTACTTTGCTCTGAAACTTATATAAATTCAAGGGGAAAAGGGTTTATGTAAGCTTGGTGGGGTAGCTTAAGTAAGGTTGGTGAAAAGATGAATCTACAATTAGTTATATGCATCCCAAAGGTGTAGGTATTTTATATATACAGCTTAGTGGGAGTTTTTGTAGGAAATATTTATGTAGATACAGTATTTTGGTATTTTGTACTTTGAATTAATTTGCTATTGAAATGTCTACTTAAAATTCAAACTTTTGAAAGTATGTTATATCTTTTTATATTTTAAAAAAGTTAGCATCCTTCCTGTCAATTGGTATTATCTTTATACTGTACAATCCTAAATTGTGTGCTGCTTTAACCAAAAAGTATGGATATTTAAAAGGAAAACCTTGAAAACATTATTTTAAAAAGAATAACTTCTTTTTATGCAAATGTGCAGTATACTTTTCTTGGTTTTATTGAAATGCATATACTTATAAATTGTACATCCATTGCTTTGGGGGTTTTTTTTTTGAGACATCTACATCAGGGAAGAAACTTTCATTACTAAAACTAAAGTTATTCATCGGTATGTTAGATACAACTTTAGAGGATTGTAAATGGAATGGGAAAATAAAACATCATATGCTAATAAACAGACTTTTAACTAATTTCATGCCTTTATGTTTAGAAAATTACACTGCAGATAGTCTTTCCCTTAAGGAGCTTACCATCAAATGGACAAACTAGACAGCCTAATTTATTACAGGTATGTATTGAGGATGGAACAATATGTCAAAAATGATTCTAAAAGGTTGGAAAATGGATTGGTCTGACCTCAATAGTCTTTCCAGATGAGAAATATATGCTATAATGGCCAGGAGGGAAAGAAAAGTTAAGGTATATAGTATATAGACTTTAGGAAGATGAGAATCTGGGGACTGGGGGGAGGGGGAGGAAAAGACCTTTGTAAGGTTTCCTCACTGAAAGCTTCTCATTAAATCTGACAGGAGAGGCACAGGATATGGAGCCATCATCACTGCAGAGGATAATTTCAGAGCCACCAAATACAGTGTTTCCAGTTTTACCAATGGATTTTTCTTAATCACTCCCCTTTGTTTTTTGCCACTCATTATTATGTGATTTCCTATTCCAGTTCTGTTAAAAATCATATCATCTTATTTTTTAAAAATTTATTCATTTAACTTTTAACATTCATTTTCACAAAATTTTGGGTTCCAAATTTTCTCCCCATTTCTGCCCTCCCTCCACCCGAAAATGCCAAGCATTCTAATTGCCCCTATCACCAATCTGCCCTCTCTTCTATCATCCCTCCCTTCTCTTGTCCCCATCTTTTTTTAGTCCTGTAGGGCCAGATAATTTTCTATACCCCATTACCTGTATTTCTTACTTCCTAGCAGCAAGAACAATACTCTACAGTTCCTAAAACTTTGACTTCCAACTTCTCTTCATCCCTACCTCCCCATCCATTCCCCTTGGGAAGGCAGGCAATTCAGTATAGGCCATATCTGTGTAGTTTTGCCAATAACTTCCATAATAGTCATGTTGTGTAAGACTAGCTATATTTCCCTCCATCCTATCCTGTCCCCCATTGTTGCTATTCTCTCTTTGGATCCTGTCCCTCCCCAAGAGTGCTGCTTTCAAATTGCTCCCTCCTCCCATTGCCCTCCCTTCCATAATTCCCCCAACCCTGCTTATCTTCTTCTCCCCCACTTTCCTGTGTTGTAAGATAGGTTTTCATACCAAAATGAGTGGGCATTTTATTCCTTCTTTTAGTTACATGTGGTGAGAGTAAGCTTCATGTTTTTTCTCTCACCTCCCCTCTTTTTCCCTCCACTGAAAAGTCTTTTGCTTGCCTCTTTTATCAGAGTTAATTTGCCCCATTCCATATTCCCTCTCTCTTCCCACAATATTTCTCTCACCACTTAATTTCATCTTTTTAAGATATGATCCGATCCTATTCAATTCACTCTGTGCTGTGTGTGTGTGTGTGTGTGTAATCCCACCAACTACCCAGATACTGAAAAGTTTCAAGAGTTAAATATATTGTCTTTCCATGTAGGAATGTAAACAGTTCAACTTTGGTAAGTCCCTTATGACTTCTCTTTGCTGTTTACCTTTTCATGCTTCTTTTCATTCTTGTGTTTGAAAGGCAAAGTTTCTTTTCAGCTCTGGTCTTTTCATCAAGAATGCTTGAAAGTCTTCTATTTCATTTAAAGACCATTTTTTTCCCCTGAAGTATTATATTCAGTTCTGCTGGGTAGGTGATTCTTGGTTTTTAGACTTAGTTCCTCTGACTTCTGGAATATCCTATTCCACTCCCTTGGATCCCTTAATATAGAAGCTGCTAGATCTTGTGTTAGCCTGATTGTATTTCCACAATACTGGAAGTGTTTCTTTCTAGCTGCTTGCAATATTTTCTCCTTGACCTGGGAATTCTGGAATTTGGCCACAATATTCCTAGGAGTTTCTCTTTTTGGATCTCTTTCAGGTGGTGATCAGTGGACTCTTTCAATATTTATTTTGCCCTCTGGTTCTAGAATATCAGGGCAGTTTTCCTTGATAATTTCATGAAAGATGATGTCTAGGTTCTTTTTTTGATCATGGCTTTCAGGTAGTCCCATAATTTTTAAATTGTCTTTCCTGGATCTATTTTCCAGGTCAGTTGTTTTTCCAGTGAAATATTTCACATCATCTTCCATCTTTTTATTCTTTTGTTTTGTGATTTTTTTGGTTTCTCATAAAGTCATTAGCCTCCATCTGTTCCATTCTAATTTTAAAAGAACTATTTTCTTCAGTGAGCTTTTGAACCTCCTTTAACATTTGACTAATTCTGCCTTTTTTTAAAATATAAATTTATTTATTTACCTTTTTACATTCATTTTCACAAGATTTTGGGTTCCAAAATTTTC
>CM053773.1:43372281-43401890 GCA_028658325.1 Potorous gilbertii
TGAGCTCTTCCATGGCCTGAGCCCATTGGATATCTATTTCAGATGTTTGGGATACAGAGGCTTTGACTCTTATGTCTTTACTTGATGGTAAGCAGTTTTCTTCCTCGTCAGAGAGGAATGGCGCAATCACCTGTTTCCCAAGAAAATAACCTTCTATGGCCTTATTTTTTTCCCTTTTCTGGGCATTTTCCCAGCTAGTTACTTGACTTCCGAGAGTCCTCTCCACCCCTGGCCTAGGTCTGCCCAGCTAGTGCTTGGGGTCTGAGATTCAAATGCTGCTCCCCAGCCTCAGGGCTTTGGGCAGCTGACTGGCTGCTATTAAGGGTAAGATTAAACCAGGTTCTCAGGTGGGGGCAGGGCCGCCTCCCAGGCCCAGTTCCCTCAGGGGGTTTATGCAGAGACGTTCTGTAATGGAGCTGCTGCTAAGCTCCTGCCTGCTCCAGGAGCCTCTGGCTGCCAGCTGCCTCTGCTGCTGCCTCCTGAGGGGCCCAAATTATGGAGACACCCTGCTCCCCTCCCAGCCTGTCCAGACGTCTCTCTCACTGACCTGTGTGTCTGTGGGTGGAGGGACCTTCGCGGCAGCTGGAGATTCCGTCCCTGAAGCCTGCTTAGATCTGCTCACTTCTCTCAGTGCAATGCGGCCAGGGCAGGGCAGGGCTCCGCTTCCGTATGGTGCACGAGGGACCTTTGGGATCAGTTTTTCAGGGCTCTCTGGAAGGGAAATCTCCTTCACTGTGTTGCTGCGTGGCTTCCAGTGTTCCAGAATTTGTTGGGAGTTCTTTTTAGAGGAAATCCATGGGCTGTGGATTCAGAGCTAGCATATGTGAGTCTTTCTACTCCGCCATCTTGGCTCCACCCCCCCAATGTTTTTCACTATAAAAAAATATAAACTGAGTAATTAATCCCTTGCTATCAAAGAATAGCTTTTCAAAAGGGAAGGGCTCTTGTTAGAAAAGATCTAGGAGTTCTTGTGAGGATTCTAGAAAATTCACAATATATAAGCAATTGAGCAAAAAATGATTTTTTAATGGTCTACAATGTGTTGAGATGTTTGGAGGGATGATGATCAGGAAAAATAATTGACTTTTCTCTTCCTCTTTTCATATTTGTTTTTAATATGTAATGGCTATGTCATTGCATTGTAAAAAGATTTTAGTAAATACTAAAGGTCATTCATTTTTGTCAAGGAATCAAAACTGATTAAAGTGTTTTGAATCTCAGTTTAATAAGTTGAATTCAAACTTTAACCAACTGGTCTAAATTCGAAATGATATTGATCTCTAAGAATTTAAGTAAACTGTTAATTTTAGTAATAGATTTTAAAAATGAACTTATGACTTCTGTTTTACAAAGCTTATACAGATCTGGATAGGTTTGTGTCACTATCCTTTTTTGTGAGGAAAAGTAATATTAATACCCTCACAAAGTTATATAGCATGTCCATTTCTGCATCTTTTATGATGACTGAAGTTTCAAAAATAGGTTTTTAAATTGAAACCAATTTAGCGTAAACAATATTTTGTAACAACTTTATATCTCAAGGTGAATTTTTTTTTCAAATTAAAAGAGAACTACTCAGACTCTTTTAAGCTACAAGGGAGATTCTGAGATCTTTTTAGTGTTTTTCAATTTCATAGGAAACATTTCAAATTTGAACTTATTTCAAAGATAGATATTAACCACTAATAGCAGAGATTCCTACAATCCTAACCCTAACCCTAACCCTAAATGCCAATTTTTCATATCGCTATACCAAGAAGAGGCAGGGAATTTTGTTCCTTTTTTCTCTTTATGTGAACATGAATAACTTTCTCAGTGGTGTTTTCTTTATTTAAAAAAAGTATAATTGGTATCAATATAAAGGATCATATATTTAAGATAGAAGAGACTTTAAAAGTTATCTAGTCCAGTTCTATTGGTTTTCAGCTGAAGAAACTTAGGCCTAGAGGTCACAGGTCATAAGTGAGTGAGCTAGGAGTCAACTCTAGATCCTTGACTGCAAAGCTTCTGCTTGTAATGTACTGTTAACTTTCACTACCTATGGGCAGTTTGAGTCAGCTGTTGTAATTGTCTGTCTTTTCTCCTTTCACATTGTATTCCTTCCTCCCTTCTCCAAACAAAACAAAGTAGAACCTAAGAACATGGTTTTTGGCAGATGCTACTGTTACGTTGCTCAGATAGCTGCATCAGTGAGCATCCTCCAGGTATGGATACCTCATAGTGGGTGGGGACTGAGTTGGAGTGGTCTGGGTTTGGCACAACTCAGTAAGTACTTACTTCTTAGTAAGACTTTTGCCAAACCAAATCAAGTACTTCCAATTTATCTATGTCTGTGAGCCTTACACAGCCTTCCAGCTTCTGAAGTAGTTTTCATCACCTCATCATCATTTCATTAACCAAGATTTATAGAATATTCAGGACAGCCTGCCTGGTGCTAAGAGAAACAAAGCCACAGTCTCTACCCTCAAGGAGTGCTTGTTTGTTGTTCAATCTCTGCCTTCTTTTCCAGGTTCCTCCCCAGGTAGACACTTCCTATTGATGACTGAACTTTTACTTCATGCAGTCAGTTTTTCCTTATTCCATGTATAACCCACAACATGTGGGTGTGACTTACCTAATTAACTATGGCTTAAGTAAGACCTTTGTATCTTTTTTAAAAAAAAATTCTATTACTTAATAACGAACTTTATAAAAACCTGCCCTATATTTCATATGCAACTTGGATAGTTAAATTGCTAGTACTTTTTAATTAATACTTTTTTATGACTGATCTGGATTTTTTATATATTTTTCTCAGTAAAAAATTAAATATATTTCTGAATATATTGCATTCTGTTTTTAAGGAACTTCTCAACACTATCCAAAAAATGGAAGAATTGATAAAGGTCGTATTTTAATTTAATTTGAATTAATTTAGCATTTAATTAGCTAGAGGTCATGGGTCATAATTTACTTAAACCATAATTTAATTAATGCTGCAATTTATTATTGTAGCATTTGATACAGGGGTATGATTTAGGGGTATGATAGGAATGGTAATAAATTATTTAAATTGCAATTAAATTGCAAAGCCCTCATTCTGGGTTCAGTTTATCAATCCAAAACTGCAAAAAAAAGAGGTTGTTTCCTACTATACATGATAAAGTCTATCACTTTTGTGCCATTTTTTCTTTTGTCCACAACAGCACTTTGGGTAGAGAGATGCTTCCAAGGAATGACCTGCCAATCTATAATTACTCCTTGGTCCCTTTCCTGACTGATAATAGATAACTCAGAATCCCTCATTAAATAATCACACAATCAAAGAATTTCAAATCTCGAAAGGACCTCAGAGACCACATAGTTTAACTAGTTCCTGAAAAAATGTTCCTTCTTAGACATAGCTGACAAGCCTTGCACCTTTGCCTTAAGAAGTCTAATGAAACGGTACCACTTCCCTGGCTAGCCCATTCTACTTTGGGATAAGAACTCTGTTAGTATAGGTTTTTTTCTTAAGTGAGATATATGAGGCCGAAGAACTCCACCCTAGTTGGGGACCACCTTCCCTTGTTCTGCCAGGAGAATGACTGTCCATCCCCCTGCCTGCCCTAGATTCCCTCCTGAAGCTCAGCAGGATCCTTTGGGGTCCTTAAACAGAAGTATGGTGGGTGATGGATAAAAAATACTCCTTGGGTAATTTTGCTTAAATAAAGCAAAGCTCATTTACTCCTATTTGGTCAGTTTTCCTTCAGTTTATCTCTATTAGATTGACATTTCACTAACTTGGAAACACAGGATGGGCAACTAAGTGGCACATGGATGGGATGCAAGGCCTAGAGGCAGGAATATACGAATTCAAATCTGATCTCAGACATTAACTATGACTCTGGCTAAGTCACTTAACCTCTGTTTGCTTCAGTTTCCTCATCTGTCAAATGACCTACTTCACAGGATTGTTGCAAGGATCTAATAAGATAATTGTAAAATGCTTAGCACATAGTAAATGCTATATAAATTTTAACTATATTTATTATTGTCTGGAAATATAATTAGATGAGTGACTCTGAGCTGATAAAGTGAAATATTTTCTCTTGTTATAAAAGGGAAGATTGAAAAGTCCTTTAAAAGGAAATAATCTAACATGATCTATTCTGTTCAACCAGCACTTATTAGTTAATGCTCACTGTGTGTCAGGCACTGTGTTAGCCTCAGGTTAGTCAGAGACCTGACCCTGAAACCTTCCTTCTGCTGTGGCATTACCCCATCCGTTTTACCAAGTGCAGCTGTGTTTGAAGGAGGAAAGCAAAAGAGCTCTAAGAATTGGCAAGAAGTTTTTTAACTCAACCTTTAAAAAATTTGCATTCAATTTGCTTCCCATTAAAAAAAAGTCAAGTTGCATTGGCCTTTTGTGTCCTGCTTTCTTACAATGAGTGAACCGAATAAGTGGACCTATAAAACAAACAAAAAAGTTGATTTGGGATTTACCCAACAGTCATTTGATTCACTTCTTTAGCAAGAAATTGTTGGATCCTATGAGCCATCATGATTAGCAGATTGTGCTGAAACAATGAAGTCGTGTCTTTTGAAATGGGCAGGCTGTTCTGACATGAAGAAATGAGTTTGAATCAAAGGACTCTTTTACAGAAATTCCTAACGAATTACAATTGCCATTTTTTTTTTGCTTAAAAATGAATCATCACTAACAAGTTAGAGCAGAAATGTAATAGTATCATTTGAGCTGGAAAGATCGTCTAGTACCTGTACCTGAACCAAAATTCTCAGACAAATGATTGTTTTCTAGCGATAGGGAACTTGAATATTTAATGGTTATGAAAGTTCCCCTTCTATTGAGTCAAACTCTACTTCTCTGCACCCATTTCCCATGCAGCAAAACTCCCAGTGCTTTCCTAGTCGAATCAGATTAAAATGCAAATGGAAAAATGTTTAAGAAATAAATAAAACTATAATACCGCATAGATAACATTAATTTGTGGTTTTTTAAAAGTCAATATAGCCCCTACGGATTTATTTCTATTTGAGTTTGCTATCACTGAGCACACATAGTTCAGAGTAGTCTATAATTCTACTCCCGCATCCTTATTTGTGATGATGATAACGAAACATTTATTAAATTCTTGTTGTGTGATAGTCACTTCCAAACAAATACAAATCAGGAGGGAAGAATGGATGTAAGGGTGTGGTAGGGTGGGAATATAACACATGTGGCTATGGCATTTGGAAATAGCTTGTGAATGAAATAGAGATATGGTCCCAGATGAGCTAAGGTGAAAGCTTGCTTATCGAGATTCAGGTTCTGATGGGAAGAGACTGAAGGGGATACCTGAAGCAAACTCAAGCTCATATGGTGTGGCTCTCTTCCCTATAACTCTATTGCAGTTACTCTAAAATTGCCTCTTGATTGCCTAATCAATTTCCTCTTGTCACCACTCACCTTGATTTCTGTGCAGCCTTTGACACTTGATCACTCTCTTTTTGATAACATTTCCCCATGTGCTTCTATGATTTTTTTTCTGGTTTTATTATCTCTTTCATCACTTTTCTATCTCCTCTGCTGCTCCAGCTTCCTCCTTCTGCTCTGTTCTGATATCCTCTGCCTTCTGTCCTCGCCTTTCTACACCTGTCTTTTGCTGATTCATCCACCTGAATCATCACCTCTATTCAGGTAAGTTCTAAATCTACATATTGCGATAAAGATCTCTTCCCTCATTTCCAATTGCCCTTTGGGCGATCCACTCTGTTCTGCCAAGACTTTAAACCGAACACGTCTAAAATTGATTATGTGGGAACCGCCTCTTGCAGTACATGAAATTTGAGCTGAGTCTTGAAGAAAGTCAGAAAAACTCAGAGGCCAAGGCTAAGAGGAAGGACATTTCAAACCTTGGAGACAACTAATTCAAGTCTCAGTTGCCACTTTCTCCATGAAGTCTTCCCTGATTCCTCTTTCAGAAATTGAATTTCTAGTAAATGCTTCCTTCAAACATATACTATCATGTGAAAAGGACCTTGCTCGAAGTTTGTGTACAAGTCAATTACAACAAAAGGTTTTATTCAAACCATGACCAGGGAGATTCATAGAACTAAATCCATCAGTAAAGGAACCTCTGAATACAATTTCCTAGCTATATGGGCAATGTGGGTCAACTAGGTGTGCAGCGGATAGAGCAGAGGGTCTGGAGTCAGGAAGACTGGAGTTTGAGTCTGGTCTTGGGTACTTACTAACTGTGTGACCCTGAACAAGTCACTTAACCTTGTTTGGCTCAGTTTCCTCATCTGTCAAAATGGGCTAGAGAAGGAATGACAAACCACTTCAGTATCTTTGCCAAGAAAACATCAAACGGGGTCACGAAGAGTTGGATACAACTGAAACAACTGGACAAAAACCAATACTTCATATGGAAAGCAGAAGTAATGGAGCCAGGGATTCTACATTTGTAAAGTAGGACAGTGGAACAGAAGTTTACTAATCTGTAATTGGATTTGAGAGATTAAAAAGAAGAATCCTTTTGTTGTAATTAACTATAGACAGAGGCTAGTTCAAAATGAAGTCACACACACATATATACAGATATATGCCAAACATGATCTGACCATTTGACCAGTGCATACTACAAAAGGTCTATTACCTCCCTCACTCAGGGACATTATACTTTTATTAATGTAGCCTAAGATTACATTAATTTTTTTATTTGATATATCATACTGTTGACCCAGTGAATTTGTGGTATGTCACATGAATTATCTAGTCACATCTTTATAATCCTATACTTGTACAGTTAAATTTTGGAGCCTACTTGTAGCAGTTAACACATTGTGGAAAAGGGGGTCACTTTTTTCATCACCACCATTAATCAAATGTTAAACAATTGCCAACAACAGTCAGATAATAAACTCTGGGAGTATCCTTCAGACCACTCATCCTGTAAGCCCAGCCCTTAGAACCCCATCAGGGAAGAAGCTCATGTGGAGAAGGGACCAGTCATACCCATCGACTGTTGATCAACTGACACTCATTGGATAGGCAAGCCAGCCTAGATGAAAAGCAAGGCATGTTGAGGGAGAGACAGAAGGCAGCATGCTATGCAAATGGTATTAGAATTATTGTTGCTATTATTTTATGAAGACAATATATTAAATTTGTAAGACAAATGAGTTATTCAAGACAAATTTTGTGGAGTAGACAGTAAGTGACTAAATAAAATGGATGTGCAATATTTTTTACCTGCTACCGATCCAACATGTGGAAGTTTGATGAGCTTTCATCCAGTCATGAGTAACTTTGAAGCTTGTGTTGTGTGGTGATTTTTCTGGAATTTTCTGCTTTGGATCCAGAAGAACTGATGATGGAGTTATAAATGTACTTAAATATGAAAGGATAGATATATCTCTCTTAGCCCTCTGTGTATTCCTTTTCTTCCTTCTAGCTTTTGAATGAGGAAAGACTGCTGTGAGACCCTAGGTAGGGAAAGGAACAGAAGTTGTGACTTCCTTGTTGCCCTGTGTGGATATCATGTGACTGCCATGACCCTGTGCAGCTTAATAGGTACCACATTTTATAAAAAAAGCTTTTTCTTGATCTCTAGAGCAAAAGTATGAGGTATTATGTGTAAAAGAAACTATCTCTTGGTAATTTCTACCTGATGGACCTGCATTATATTACAAGGAGTATGTATATGAGGATGTCTGTAAGGATACATTCCCTGTTTAGTGTCATGTTCTTTGTCCATGTAAATTAATTGACATTCTTTGCTAGTGAATTCATGTATGTACATGTAATACTGATGACTCTGGCTCCCTCTATCTGAAGGCTAGTTGTCTTAGATTGCATTCCCCCACCAACCTAGGATTTTCCCATACCTTTAAGAAGGCTTGAGGCCAGTCAAAGATCCCTGCCAATGACTCCAGTCCTCACCAATGTTGTTTCCCTAAGTGTAGAATGTGTGTCCTCTGCATTCCAGTTCCATTTAACCATTAACATTCAGATTAGCTTTTACAAAGAAATAAAAAGAAATAATCATAAGCATAGAAACTTACTCCCCCAACATGTGGCAGGCACAATCCCTCTCTCCCCTTTAAATCAGCCTTGGGATAGTAAGGGGCTCCCTTCCTATAAAGCATAGTCTTATTTCCAAATCCACACCCCTCTTTTCAGTTTGAGTCTCAGGCGCTCTGGCTTCTCTGAGAACAGCTTCCCTGCCAAGCTGGCTGCCTACCATCCCACATGGAATCCTGACTCCAAAGTCACACTCAAATTCCTGGATATGGTGAGAATCACCAACAACACCTACAAACTGAGGACGAAGAGTACTACAGAGATCTCAGGCCCATTTCTCATAGCTAGGGTAAAAACTGAGGCTATATAAGGGAAGAAGAATGTTCTTCCCTTTTCATTGGTTCATTCATGGTGCCTCTACAATGAAATGAGCTGTAATCTTTGCCCTCTGGACAGAGAAGGAAGGAAAGGCAGAAAGACTCTTGGATTGCTCTAATCATTTCAAGTCTTTCCAATTTTAAAGATGTAGCCTGTTTTAATTACACAGTCAATCAAAGGAGGTTATATTGACCTGTGTGGTCAGTGTTGCAGCTTCATGGTTTGCTGAGGGGGTCATCTCAAATGAATCCAGACTCAGACTACCTCTAATCCAAGTATAGGCATTTACTGGGAATGACGCCTCCGATGGGCTGAGTTCCCAGAGGAACCAGAAACTTAGTAAGACAAGACAGGTAACTTTATAGTGTAATTGTTAGGGTATTAGGTAATGGGGGAAGGGTCCCAGCCTTGGTGAAACTGCACATGCAGTTTCTAATAATGTATGCAGAAAATCCTGTTTAGGGGGGCTTGTATGTATGATAAGGATATTATAATAAGCCTCTCTATGTCACAAGTTTACCTTAAGGACAGTTTTTGCTATTACTGCTCAGGTGCTAATTTAAGAAAAGTCCCTTCTATTGTTTTGGGGTCCACATCCTGCTCAGGCATCCTGCTGGTGCTGCTTTCTGATTGGTCCTGTCTGAGATTAGATGGATGTGGTTGTAGTTGAGACCATGGACATACCTACTGTTTCTGTGGGAAATGTGGAGAATGAGTCTGGGGGCAGTGGCTAGATAGGGGTAGGGCTGTATTGTTCAGTGAGGCCTATGATTGAGTCTGGGGGGTCTGTGCTGTGGTTAAAACCAGATTATGTGCTTAAATCTGGACATGCCTGTTGTTCAGTGAGGCACATGAGGAAGTTAGAATATTGTGGCTGGGGGCAACTTTATTGGAATTCCATGAGTAGGTGATACAGAAGCCTCCATGTTAGGCAAAGTGGGCATACTCCAAAAGCCCCTTACAGTACCTTTATATTAAGCATGCTCATGCAGGACGAGGTTACACACACAGACACACACACACATATACACACAGACACACACAGTAATTGCCTTCAGGCACATCTGATAAATCAGAAGAGACAGCCAGAATCCACATATCTGAAGAACTGTACAGAAAGTCCTGAGTGAATGTTAACCTGTTTCTTAACAGAGTTGAGTTGCAACAGAAATTTAGGACATTAAGAAACTTAATGTCACTTTTATTGTTGTTTCGTTGTAAAGCCTCCAAAAGCTCATATAAGGTAACTGGGAGATGGAATATTATATATAGGGGTCAGCAAGTAGGACAATTAGGTTGGAACACAGAGTCGATGAAAGGAAGAAATATTTAAACATTCTCAAAGAAAGAATAGAGCTATATTGTGAGGCTACCTGAGTGACAAAGAGAAGGGTTTTTTTAAAATTCTGTAGGCAGTAGAGAGTGCCACTGAAAAGAATGAAGTCAAAAGTATAGTAGAACATGGTAGCTCTCTTCACGTATCAGAAAGATGCATATTGAATATGTATTAGATTTCTTTTTCCTGACCTAAGAGGGCAGAATTAGGAGCTCCAGTTAGAGAAGCAAATCTCAGTTCAACAAAAGGAAAAGGTACCTAACAGTTAGAGCTGTCTCAATTTGGAATGGACAGCCTGGGTAGGTGGTCATTTCCCTGTCACTGGAAATTCTCAAACAAATTCTAGGTCATTACTTACCAGGCATTTTAGAGAAGGAATTCTGGTTGAAGTGCAAGTTGGACTAGGTGAACTTTGAGATCACTCCCATAAATACTAAATGACAACCACAAGTAAAATTGAATCTATCATCTTCAATTTTAACTACATCTAGTCATTACAATGCTAATTTTAATACGATACCAATAGCTTCCTGCTTTTGTTTAATGTTAGCCATTTACCAGTCTATCTCAGGCATCCAAAATAATTTCTCAATCTTTTAAAAAAATTAAAAGCTACCCCTGAATTATAAAACTTTGCTGGCATGTTATCATGTCATACAGATTCACATAAGAAGGTACTTTTAGAAGTCAGTGACATTTTGGTCAGTTAAGATTAGGTCATGATAATTAGCATAAGGTAAACATCAATACTGGCAAAGCTATGATGTTGTCTAGTTTCTCCTACTGTGTGAGAATGTGGACTACTAGAATGTCAAGTTCTGTTAAAAAAAACAAACCACAAAACACAAGCAACAACAACTCTGGAATACATCACCAGGCTGGATCTGAGAATCTTGGATTCCTGGTCATGGACCCAATTTTATAAAGGAGGTTCATTCTGATTGGAATCAGGTCCTTCTAAATGTACTGAGTTCCCCACCAACAGAGGTATTCAAGAAGAGGTTGGGCAGCCTCTTTTTTTTTTATGGTGGTTGTATCTGACTTTTTATGACTCCATCTGGGCTTTTCTTGGCAAAGATACCAGATGGCTTGCTGTTTTCTTCTCAAGCTCATTTTATAGATAAGGAAACTGAGGCAAACAGGGTTAAGTGACTTGCCCAGGATCACACATCTAGGAAGTGTCTGAGGCCAGATTTGAAAGCAGGAAGATGAGTCCTTCTGAATTCAGGATTGACACTATCTATAATGGTATCACCTAGCTGCCCCTTTTAAGGTACAGATTGCACTAAATAGACTTTGGGGGTCCCTTTTTATTCTAAGACTACCTCATTTGGTTCAATATCTCCTCCAGTACCTAGCATTCAACAAAAAACAACAAACATTTTTTTTAAAGTGCTCACTATGTCTAGGCCACTGGGATAGAATTTGAGATACAAATATAATAATGAAATTGCTTTTAGAATTCTTTCCCACTCAAAAATTTTTGATTCTATAAAAATGTGTAAGGTCTGTGGATAAGGCAGAAGAAAATGTGTTCTTCATTGCCAAGAGTGAGAAGGAAAAGTAAATTTACTATTCTTTTTCTTGCTATTTTAAATTAAAATTCAGTTTAAATGAATGTGGTTCGTAGTTATTGGGTAAGAGATTAATAATCTTTATTAAATTTCTGAATTGTTATAAACTTTCCAACCATCAAACACAAATGACTAAATGCAGCTCAGGTCCTCTGGTCTTCTGCTGAATTGCAACTGCTCTCAAAATTTTCAGAGCTCAGGCTAAGGTATTTTAGCTCTTCTGTGATTTAGACCTGTTGCCATACCCAGTCAGTAGGCAAAAGTCAGCAGAAGTCCTCTATCTTTTGATTTCTTTTTTTCTATGACTTTAAATTTATCCTACCCTGAGTTAGGATGTGAAAATTCCTTTAAATTTTCATCTTGTGACCCTGATGCTACCCAGATATATACAAATCAACTAAGAAGCTGATCACTTATCAGGTCTGGAGAAGAGTGGAGCTTGTGACTTTTTGTTCTATATTTATGTTTGTCAAAAAATTGTTGTCTTCTCCAGGTTAATAAGTACAAAGATAGGAAGTAATATATAGAAGAACAACTCTAGCATTAAATGGAGTAAAATGAAACAAACAACTAAAAATAAACAGAGAAGAAATACATTTGTTTGTTGAGATTTAGGTTCTTTCTGTATAAAACTCTATGACCAATTATTTTGGCTAGTCAGTTCAAAAAAGTGGTTCATTAAGTCAGACAGCTGCCCTGTCTTCCCCTTCTTCATCTTTCACTGACAAAGAAAAGGGTAGTGTGTAAAGGTTTCAGAGGCAAATCTGAGGAATCTCTTCATAGAAATGGGCACTGTATAGAGAGGAAATGGATTGTCTTGACTAGGTGGTAAGATTGATTCAAATTCAGTGGAGTTCTTCAAGAGGAGGGCTATGGATGATTACTTGGTGATATCTGTACATAAATTGGACTATATGGCCCTTGAGATCCCTTTCTACTTAGGGATTCTGTAAATAAACTGAACCAAATTGGCTCTTTTACTGTTCTACATGTAGACATATGCATATATGATAGTGTCAAACTTAGAGGCAGAAATATGTGAATTCGAATCTTACCTTTGACATCTAATTCTTTTTCAAGTCTCTTCAAGAAGAGACAACTTAGGGCCAGTGGGCACAAGGGGCAGGGAGGCACATTTGAGATAAATATGAAAAAAAGATGTTGGCTTATGGGGAATGCATTCCATTTCACTGGAGATATTAAGCATAGACTGAAGAGCCACTTTTCAGGGTGTCATAGATAGGTCTTGTGCATTGACAATGATTTTGAACTTAGATGACAGTAATTATGATGGCTGTCATTTCTATAGTGCATTTCAAAGTCCCTTATTTGCACTATCTCATTTGATTTTCATAAAAACCCTGTGATGTAGGTATTACAAATGTTATCACTCCCATTTTACAAATGAGAAAACTGAATCTTAGAAAGGTCAAATGATCTTCCCATGATTTCCCAGCTAGGTCTTATGGGAATGAATTAAATGCAAGTTTTGTGTCTCTGAACTCAGCATCCTAGCTACATTCCTTCTCAAAAGACTTCTAGTAGCTATTAATTTCTGAAATTCTTTGAAAATTGTTTCTAAGTGGTGATCCAAACGTAGTATAATTTTATTAACGAGATTAACACATTTTCAAATGATATTAGGGAGGACAGAATTTTCTGTGCTAAGGAAAAGTCCATTGTATAATATTCAGAACTACAAATAAATAGCACATTAAAGATTAAGGTTGTGTTTTAAAATTGTACCAAAAATAAATAGGAGTCAGTGTATGCAGTGAATGTATTATGGACATGTAGCTCAGTCTATCCATTGCCAATCCCTTCTTAATATGTGTTGCTTAACGCTACATTCAGCTTCAATTCATGCCTTTGGGTCAACATCTATTCAAAATCCCATCTCAGGAATCCATGTCTTAAGCATGCTTTTTTTATTTGCCAGACCAAATTCAACAGCAAGATAATCACAAAGGAAATATGCATCCCTCCCTCATAACTAAAAGAGTGTACTTTCTCGTAAATATTCATGTCTCTGATGAGAAATGGAATGCACAGATGCCAGACAACTCATGTGACTGGGGCTGCATCATCTGGAAATGGTATTTCTAAAACACAGGTCAGACCATGTCAGTTCTCTGGTCAAGGAACTTTAGTGATATTATTTTTGTAAGAGACTGATTTCTCACTACAATAAGAAATCTACTTGCTGCTCCATGGATATGATATTGCATCTCCTACCTTCATCCTTTTGCATGGATTATCTCCCATACCCTCAACGTTGACTTTCTCATATCTGCCCATTGGATTCCCTAGTTCAAAACTCAGCTCATGTCACCTACTACACAGGACCTCTCCAGATTCTACAGTTCTTAGACCTTTCCATCCACTGCCCCTCCACCCCTCCCATTATGTCGCATTTTCTTTAAGAATTTGTTTTGTATAATTCCTGACCTTGGCCAGGAATAACTGAGTGAAAGGTTCACTTCTGACACAGGTCTACAATATGACCATGGGTAAGTCACTTAATCTCTCATTGCCACCATGTAGCTCACTAAAGCTGTAAGATGCTGAGTAGTTGGCAAGTTGTATTAGTAGAGTGAATTTCCTCACAGTGATTAAGTCATAGATCCAGACAGCCTTCTGCCCACTTCCCCTCAAAGATGTATATTGATTTACTTTCGATTTCTGCTACAAGCTTCTTGAGGACAGGGAATATCTTCTTTTCTTTTCATTTTCATCTTTATATTCTAAACACCTAACACAATGCTTGGCACAAAGTAATAATTTAAAAACTATTGTTGGATTAAACTGGGAAGGCACGGTATCATGGATATTGACTTAAGAATTATGGAATATGGGTTCAAATCTTGCCTCTGATATTTATTTGTTTTACTTTGGACAAATCATTTATTCTGTTTGTACCTTCTCTTTCTCACCTGTGAAAGGAAGAAACTGGACTAGAAGTATCTTTTAGTTCTAGGTCTATGGTGCTTTTAAAACAACTCTGCCCCCAAAATTGCCATGTGTTGCTTCTCTATAGAGTTGTTTAAATCATTTGTGGGAGGTTTTTTCCCATTGCTGATTCTCCATTGAATTGTACTTGTTTTGCAGGGAGTTAGTCAATAAGCAGGGTGTCAGTCAATAACTATTTATTAGTCAGTTAATAAGCATAAGTGCCTATTATGTGCTATGCAATGTACTAAATATTAGGGAAACAAAGAAAGACAAAACAGAGTCCTTGCCCTCTAGGAGCTCACAATCTAATTGAGGAAACAACATATAAACAAATAGGTGCAATCTACATGCAGGATAAATAAGAAATCATTAACAGAGGAAAGGTAGTAGAATTAAGAGGTATTGGGAAAGACTTCCTGTAGGAGTAGTTCTAGTAGGGACTTGAAAGAAACCAGTATAGAGAGCATTCTAAGCCTGGGAGTCAACCAGAGAAAATGCCTGGTGCTGAGAGATGAAGAATCTTGTTTGAGGAACAGCAAGGAGATCAGTGTCATTGGATTGAAAAGTGCATGGTGGGGAGTGAAATGTAAGAAGACTGCAAAGGTCAGAGTGATTAAGATATGAAGGGTTTTCTTTCTCTGGAGACAGGAATGCTCTCAACCACCACTGTGCACAAATCTCTCTGTCTGTCTCCCTAAACTCCTCTCATCTGGAAAAATGACTCACTGTTACTTTTTCTTGGCCTGCAGAAGCAGAATTTGGTTTGGTGTATTTTCTAGATTCTTGCAGAAGAGGTATGCTGGGCAGATTAAGACAAGAAGGCTTCTTCTCACTCTGCCATCTCACCTCCCTCCAACTCACTTTATCTTTTATAAAAAAGTCTCATGACATTTCATGCTTAAGTAATAAATAAAAGGAATGCTTGCACCATGCCAAAGATGCAAATCTTAGGCAAAGAGCCTATTACTTTGGGTCGATTACCTGTCACTTTGGATAAATTCCATTCTCTTCCACTGGGGAAACTAGAGAAACACTCCAAGTATTTTTTAAATTTTGTTTTCAATTTATGGAATAAGCCAACCATTTCTATAATGCTGTACAATAAAAAAGATGATTACACCTGAAATTGTAAATCTACTATGCACAATTTGCTATCCCTTTCAAATGTTCAACAAAATTATCATGTAAATTTCTTCTTTTTCTTCCTTCCTTCCCACTCCTACCCTAGAGATGGCTATCAATGGATACAAATAGGTAAACATGAGCACATATACACACACACACATGTAAAATTATTCTGTACATAATTTTTTTTATCAGTTCTTTCTCTGGATGCAGATAGTGTCTATCTTCATATGTCCTTTATAGTTAATTTGGGTATTTATAATCATCAAAATAACTTATTTTTTCAAAGTCATTCTTAAAACAACATTGCTGTTACTGTATACAGTGTTCTCATTTTTTCTAAAATCATTGAGCTCATCATTTCTTATAGTACAGTAGTATTTTATCACAATCATATACCACAAATGGTTCAGCCATTCCTCAACTGATGGTATCCCTGTAATTTCCAATTCTTTGCTACCATAAAGGGAGCTGCTATAAACATTTTAGAATATATAAATCTTTTTTCTTTTTCCCTAATCACCTTTGGAAATAGACAAAATAGTGATATTGAAAGATCAAAGGGTATAGGTCAGGGGTGGGGAGCCTGTGGCCATGAAGACACACGTGGCCCTCTAGGTTCTTAAGTGCAGCCCTTTGACTGAATCCAAACTTCAGAGAACAAATCCTGTTATTAAGGGGATACCTATACTATAGGTAGTTTAATAACTGTTTGGGCATAATCCCAGATTACTCTCCACAATGGTTGAATTACTTTATAATTCTATCAACAATGAATTAGTCTCCCAATTTTTCAATCCTTTGCAACATTTGTCACTTGCCCCTTTTATCATTTTTGCTAATCTGATAGGTATAAAATGATGTTTCAACACTGTTCTAATTTGACTTGCTCTAATCGATAATGACTTACAGCATTTTTATATGACCACAAATTGTTTTTATTTCTTCATCGGGAAACTACCTGTTCATATCCTTTGACCATTTATCAATTGGGTAATGACTTATGTAGATTTGACAAAATTCTTTTTATATTTTAGATATGAGACCTTTATCTAATAAACTATCTATAGAAATTTCTGCTTTTCTTCTGATCTTGGCTACATCTACTTTATTTATATAAAAAAACGTTTAATTTAATATAATCAAAATTATCCATTTTACACCAAACTTTATTCTGTATTTCTTGTTTATTCACAAATTGCTCAACGTAAGTCTGATAAGCAATATGTTCCTTGTTCTTCTAATTTTCTTGTAAATTCTCTCTTTATATTTAGGTCATGCAATCATTTTGTCTTTATCTTGGTAAATGGTATAAGATATTGGTCTATGCCCAGTTTCTGCTATACTACTTTCCAGTTTTCCTTACCAAATAATGAATTCTTATCCCCAAATCTCATCTTTATACTTGTCAAATTTAAGATTGTTTGTTTGCTACTGTAAATTGTTTGTGTACTCAATTCCATTGATTTATCTTTCTGTTTCTTAGTCAATTTCTTACCGGATAATGCTCAAAGTATTAAGCCTACACAAGGGTAATTATCCAAATAATGTACACTATTCTTATTTTACTCCTCACACTTTTGGCTTTTCAGCTAAGGAATGATGGAGGACTGCTTTGTTTAATAAATGTAGCTTTAATATCCATTCCCAATTCAGCTATACCTCATGTGCAACTAGACTATGTATTTTTACTTCAAGTTCCCTCAATAGAAAATGTCAATGATAGTCCTGGCTTAGTGGAAGCTATTTAGAAAATGATTTCTAATCCTGTGCCCAATTAAATATAAATTATTATGAATACTATCTGCATCTCTTTGAAGAAAGACTAATAACACTTTGGATTTCAGTTACTGTAAAAATGTCCTTCAAGTATCACTAACATTTTTCTTCAAGAAATAAAATTATTTGCATTCAATTTGCAGTAAGGAACACATAGCCCTATATCTTAGTAGGGCAATCACCAGTAGTGTCTATCTACTTGCATTTTTTTGCCTGTTTAAATGTTTTCTGTCTCAGTGAATTTCGTACATTATTCCTTTTACTACAAAGCAAGAGCTTTTCAGCAGTGAGAGTCTATAATATTCATATATGAAAGCAATCTTTATAGGGTAAGTTTCATCATCATGCTGATTTCATATAATAAAGTGTTGCAAATATGAGCCATCCTCACAAATAGGCTTTGATTTTTGCTTCACAGGTTGCATTTCAATCAACTTAGAAAAGATTCATAGAAAATAAGTTAGCTAAATAATACCTTTTGAATGAAAAAATAAAAAATTTATGAGGTTATCCATCAATGTATAAAACTATCACTTTCAAAAGGACCTTTATTTTTGTAATGTTTATACACTTTCTGGATGTCAGCCCCAGGCTCCAGCTTCAGTCGCACCCTGTAACCTTTCTTAGTACCTGGAGCCTCCTCACTCTGGAATATCAAATGTTCCCTGTGGTCTTCTCATAATGGAACATCCCTCCACTATGCTAGCCCTCTTCTTCCATTGCTGAGTTCCTCTCAGGGACTGCAATATGAAGAAGTCTTAAGCTGGTCATTATTCACCATGCTTCTGTGCCAATTGGAACATTTTTATGCCCTGTTTTTCTCCTCCTTTTTGTGTGTTGTCTTCCAGCATTAGGATGTAAGCCCTTGTAGGGGAGGGATTATTTTTTTACTTGCATTTATATACCTATTGCATGGCACAGTGCCTGGTGCAGGAAGCATTTAATGAATGTTTTTTTGCCTAATAACCAAAGATAATCAAGAAGTAAAGAACTGTGTAGTGTTGGCTACAGTTCCATTAGGTATGTGGCAAAATGTCAATATCCCAGTAAAGGAATTTATAATAATCTCTCTCAATATGTATCCTGATATAACAAGATTTGTACCATGGAGGATTAGATTTGACTCCTTGAGGAAGGACATGCTCTCTTGACTCCAGTTGAGGGATAGGTATTTCATTTGGCTGATATGATTCACCACTTCCTGATCTATCCCTGTGACTGGGGATTGTGTTAAAGTTGATTAGTAATGGAGCTAGGAGAAGCTGTTTTCTCATTAGGTTCTAAAAGGAGAAGGGAAACTCTCTACCTCTCTATTCTTTCTTCTCTTTTAAGTATATCATTTGGATCTTAGGCTACTTTTGCTTTCAACAAGAGGAGGGGCAGATTTTCTTTCCCATCTTATCCTATAAGAAGAGCATCTACAATTAGAGTATATGGCAGAACATATGCTTACCTAGGTAAACAAGATATTGGACTTCAAGTCCCTGGCTGCATCTTCTGTGTTTCTTTCTCTGAGCCATATCACCAAACAGTGATCCTGATAAGCTGACACTTCTACTCTACGAGGTAGCCATATGGGTTCAAGAGGCTGAGAATTTCTAAGTTGATATTGTCTGTCCAGTGGGAGGTATTTCTTGGTACTCCATTACTTGGAGTAGAAGATCCAAAAGGGCTTAACATGTATGGCTGGCTGGTCGGGAGATGTATACTTGTAAATGGCTTAGAAAACCCACATTTAAATTGAATGTAAAATATATGTTCTTTCAATCTATGAAGTTGGCTTTATAGGAGAGTGCAGTAGCAATGATGGGTTATTGTTTTATGATTTAAATATTTGTTAATGTGTACTTATTAATCTTATTAATATTTTAAGTATTTCTTTAGTGATAGAGGAAGTAAATAGCTATCTTATACTTGACATCAACTTTGTACATTAAGTATCTTTCTACAAGGAATTGATTTCTTTTATGGATAACATTAGACATAAACTTTATTTCAGAACTCTCCCCCCTCAAAAAAAAAAAAAACTCCTGGGAAAATGAGGGAGAAAAAAAGCCACACTATCTTCTGTAAGGGGCCAGATAACTCATGACTGAATCCAGTCTATATGTATGTGTAATGTATACAAAGTATTTTATATGCATTATCTCATTTAAGCTCTAGTTCAAATGCAATTTTTATTTTTCAGATAAAGATATTGAGGCTCAGAGAAATAAAGAACCTCATGTAATATTATGCAGCTTCAAAGTGGTAGAATTGGAATTCAGAACTCAGGTGCAAGTTGTGAGCTCTTTTTCTTACACCATGATATCTCTTTTCCTGATTTACTTAACTAAATCATGGATGATAAAGTGGAAAGTCAGTAGGGGGTGTTTGAAGAACTAGATTTTAGTACTAATTCTACTATCAAATTTCTACATGACATTAGACAAGTCTCAATTCATTCAGTAATTCAACAAACATTTATAACAGGAGAATAGCCAATGAGTCCAGCCCTTATGTGCAGGTATTAGCATGCATGGCTAATGTCTTTCTTCATGGGAGCTAGTCTTTCAGGGGAGTCATGATGACATGAAATAGAAGTACCTTCTTCTAGAAGGAGAGATTTGGAGCAGATGGTCTGTGAATGGATCTGTTCTACTTACCAGGTGGGGAGGAGGGGCTCTTTAACTGGCTGCAAAGCTGGAACTGAGGGTATTTTCAACAGGCACCAGAACCTTGCCCATTCTTGTCAGTTTTCCAGTGGAAGAAGAGAGATGGAAGTATAAGGCTAGAGCCCTCTGGTCCCTCTGCTCTGGGAATGATATGTAGCTGTGACTATAGACCTTTGTTCATTAATTTTTGGTAAAGGAGATTGGAAACTACAAACTTGTGAATTTTGGAAGATCAGGATAGTAAATCACAAAGAAGTTTGAGGGACAAGTTTCTATTGGTGCTTAAAGCTAGCTAGCCAAACTTCTGAGGTTTTGAAGAGCAAGAATTAAGAAGTAATCTTGGAGTTCTGTCCTCTTTCTTCTAATAGGACTGGCAAAATAGGAAATAGACAAAAATAAATATTTTTATGAAGAAATTTAAAAAGAAACATTAATGAGGTGCCATATAAGAAGGCAAGATAGACAAATACTCAAAGAATCAGTAATCTCTATATTGCAAATCAATTCTCCAAAATAGAGAAAAAGGCTAATACAGAAAAGAAAAAATATGGAAACCATCATTTAAGAATTTTAGCACAAAATATCAAAATATAGACAAATATAAATAAAATAACACATACTCCTCCCCTCATCCTTCATTTTGATTAAGATCTGTATGAGGAACATAGTAGTGTCATGAAATTAGGAAAATATTTGGGGCTTTCAGTTTCATTGTACATTATTCCTTCTCCTGGACTCTGTCCTTCATTCATAACACTTCATCTCTATCTCTATGCCTTTGTATTGCTTATTCTCCATGACTAAAATGCACTCCTTTCTCTTTTCTCCCGTATAGAATCCCTCTCTTCAGGAGATAGTTCAATTACCAACTTGTATATGATCAATTTCCTAGTCCTCCAATAGCTAGAACCCTGCCTCCCAAACTACCTTGCAGTTAACTACTTTGTCTTATAATGCTTATCGTTTCTCTCTATATACTTATCCAATCTAGTCCAATTCAATAAACATTTATCAAACACTTACTATATGCCAGGATAAAGACAGTCTCTAGCCTCAAAGAACTTCCAATATAAAAGGGGAGATTACACACAAAAGTGAGAGGAAAGTGGGCAGGGGATGAGACAACAGGAGGTACCTGCTCTCCTTCCTTGGAGTTCAAACTAGGTAGAGCAATGGATGCAAAGTGGAGTGAGCTGAGCCTAGTTTCTGTACTCTATGATGTGAGGCATGGAGAGGAATTTGGTACTCTTCCCTCCTGGCCTCCAGTCAAAGGAATGAGGAGGCTGAGGGAGGTGGTGTCCATCAGGACTTGAGTTAGCAGTATGGTGGTGAGTTTAGGAATGATGACCTTACCCTCAGAAGAGCATCAGTGGAGTTGAAACTGAGCAAGGCAGCAGATGCAAAGTAAAGGTGCAAACATTATTCATGTACTTGTCACTCCCATTAGAATGTAAGCTTCTCAAGAGTAGGAACTATTCCACTCTTTGTATCTGTATCTCCTTCTTCAGTGCCTAGCACAATACCCAAGATATAGTAGGCATTTAATAAGTGCCTGTTTATTGATGAATTAAATAGTGCCTTACATCAGAAGCGCTATGGTTTTATTGATATGGGCACTCCCTTCAAAGATACAGGTCATAACCTATTGACTTTTTCATCCCATGTGACTTGTTCATATTTTATGTAGGAGACAGGGAATTAACTTTAGACTTTATATGGAAAATAACGAAAGAGTATCTCTTGGTTTTATTCATACAGTGACTGATGTTTGATTCTAACAGTAGAATTATATACAATTCTGGCTCAGCCAGGTAGTGATATAAACTCCTTATTCTGTAACTATCTAGAGATCTATGTGACTCAATATTTATCCTCATTAGATTTTTTGAAAACTTCATCTGGATTAAGCCAGTAATTCTGGAAAGTTCTTCCCCAGGCAACTATTTTGAAGTAGTTTCACTTTTCATTCCCTCTGTTTCTGGAAATGTAAGTTTATCTGCATTCAGTAAAAGTTCTTTTTGCTACTATATCATACTTCTTGCTATTTATCCTGGTGCTTCCATGATTTGAACCCAGGCATTGCATGTTTTCTTTTAAATTATCTTATTAATTTGTCCATAAGGGGTCCATAAAATATATTTAAGGGCCCTTTTCTTAGATCTCTATCTCAGTGGATATCATTGAAGTACACTGATTGTCAATTTGCCATCTGTCAGTTACTAAATGAGAAGTCCACAATTTTTTTGGATCATGAATGTTTTTGTTGTTAAATTTGACATAGATTTTCCCCTTCATAATTAGTATTTCTAAATGTGACAATCTGTTTATGCCCATTATATTTTTCTTCATTACCCTTTCTTTGTGTCTCTAACAATATTGATTTCTTAGAAATGTAAAGACAAGTTTTTTTTTTCAGAGAGAAGTTTGTGTCAATGAAAATGATGCACAATTTTGCCAACAACTCCCCTCTTTTGCTCATACAGTTCTGGAATTAGTTCATTGTCCGCATGCACTTTCTGACCAAGAAATATCAAGCAACACATATGTATTGACACCTACTATGAACCAGGCATTTTATTAATAAACTAATTCTAAGTTTCATCTAACTGCATATTATGTCTCAAAAATAAGCAATCTTCATCTACTTGATGCTTCCTGAATGGATTAGACTGATTTTGTGTGTGTGTGTGTGTGTGTGTGTGTGTGTGTATGTGTGTGCATACATATGTGTGTGAGTCTGGGTCCTCTTTCAGAAGCTCTACAACATTTCCAATCTCTATGCTGCCATGACATCAACAAAACTACCTCTCTTTTGCTCTCTCACAACTTGATTTCATGTCATGTAGGCAGTCAAAAATGTGAGGGTTGGAGGCTATGGAAGAATCCAGAGCTCCTTTAACTGTGAATGTGACCAAAGAAGAATCCATGCAGTCATTCACATGCATAACCCTAGGTAGTAAGTGGAGACTTTTTTTTTTTACATGTTTTTGAGGAGATAATGTTGCCTCCATAAATGGAAGCAAGATTCTAGGTGAATTAAGAAACCAATATAGTACCACCATCACATATACTTTTTTTTTCCTACATAGACATTCAAGTGGAGCTAGGTGTGATCTAGTAAACAATTCTGATTTTTACCTGGATCCATAATTAGTTTAGAAACAATCTGGCTTTGTCTACTTTTGGCCAAAAGATTCGGGTGAAGATCTTTTTATGCAAAATCAGCCACCAATTCAGATATTTTTGTTTATGTAATGAAAAAACATTTAAATGTTTCTAAATCATAGATTCATATATAAATTCATCAAATATGTATTAAGTCCTTAATAAGTGCAATGCAGTGTTCCAAGGTGCTGGGAGAGACATAAAGATAATTAAGGACACATGAACTCAGTCCTCAAGGACCTTAAAATGCAATAGGGAACTATTTTGATGACGGGAATCTTATGAAGATATATGAGTCTAATGACTCAGAGTTTGGTTGAAATCCCAAAGCAATTATTGCATTTTTTTTTCTCTAGCAGATATTAGACTATAAGATTTATCTAAAAAGCCTAGAACCTACATTTATTATTTAATTATGGTCATTCTGTGTTCATGCTGAACACTACTGAAGGAAACCATGTTATTTTGCAGAGAGGGTTTACTATAAGCAAATTCTGTCTAACTTTATTTGGTTCTTCACCATCATATAATCTTTCTATTTATCCAAACTTTCTCTCCTTTTCTCATTTTCAATTCTCTATCACTGAGTGAATTGTCCACTTTGAGCAGATTGTCCCAACCATCAATCCCTCTCTCAAATCTTCATTCTCTACTTGTCTGATTCCTTCCTTATGACCTTCAAAATGTACCAACTTCCTCCTCGTTATGTAATTTTCACTACATTCTTCCATTCCCTTGAGCTATTGTCCTATATCTTTTGTCCCCTTTTCAGCAAAACATTTCTTCCTTTGCTTGCTTTCTTTTTACTCATTCCACTTAAGTGCTGTTTCCTAAACCCCCTCCTGGCTAAAGAGTGATTATCAATTATAACTGTCTCCCTTCCCTTCTAGTTTGATTTAGTTATTTTTCTTTGGTTCATTAAAGGAGCTACTCCCTGACTACTTCTTAAACAGGCCTATTCACTGTATGAGCCTTGCCTCACCGTGAGTACCTGAATAGGCCCAAGGCCAAAGAGGTCAAAGTCTCCCATTGCGTCCTGGGCCATCTCCAGTCATCCTGATGAACATCTGGTCACTGGCTGGAGGAGAAGTAAGGCTGGTGACCTTGCATAGTCCTCCCTCCCTCAAAGCAAAGTCAACTGCAAGTCATGCCATCATTTCTCTGATGTTATGGTCCTCTTTGAAAATGAAGGACAAACACAAACCCAATGCAATTTAACTTTTGATCCTATCATTGAACTGAAAATGCTTTCTCCAAAGTTAAAACTGATTTCTTATTTGCCAAATCTTATGCTCCTTTTTGATTTCCATTCTTTTGTGACCTATTAGCTATAGTTAATACTGTTAACCACCCTCTTCTCTGTGTTACTCTGTTTTTTGGGTTTTCAAGGTACTACTCTCTCCTGTTTCTATTATCACCTGTATGACTGCTTTTCAATCTTCTTTGCTGGTTGATCAGCCATATCACACTTACTAACTGGAGGTGTTCCTCAAGGCTCTGTCCTAGGTCTTCTTTTCTTCTCTTTCTGTACTCTCTGACTTGGTAAACATATCAGCTGCCATACTTCAATCAACTTTATGTAGTGACTCAAAATGTGTATATATACATATATATATACGTATACACACACACACACACACACATATATACCCCCCCCCACACACACACACATATTCTGAGTTTCTTCCCCACAGTGGCTTTACTTATTGAAAATTTCAAATTAGATGTCCTGGGGAACATGTAAAACTTAACATGTCCCAAACTGAACTCATTATCTTTTCCCATAAATCTTTCACTCTCCTATATTTCCCTATTTCTATTGAAAGCACCATCATACTTCTACTTTCCTGTTTGTAACCTTGGTGTTATCTTGGCCTGTTTACCTTAATCAGTAGCAAAATCTTGCCATTTCTACCTGTACATCTCTGACATTGAATACATCCTGCCTACTTACATAGCCCTCACTTTAGTTGAGTCCCTTATCATTTCTCACCTGTATTATTGCAACAGTCCTTTAATTGGTCTCTGTCTCATTCCATCCCTCCTACATACTGTTGCCAAAGTGATTTTCCTTGAGTACAGATGTACCATGTCAACTCCAGTGTCTTACACAATCATCTCCAGTGTCTATTGTCTGTAGGTTAAAATAAAAACTCCTCTGTTTAGCTCTTAAAGCCTCACAGCCTTGGCCCAACCCATATTTCCAGCCTCATTGTACGTTACTCCCTCCCACATTCTGCGATCTGGTCAAAGTGACCTTCTCTCAATATCTCACAGGTCTTATCTCTGTGCCTTAGGTCGCTAGGCAACACAAAGCTTAGAGGGCTAATCTTGAAGTCACTTAAATTTGAGTTCAAATCCAGTCTCAGACACTTACTAGCTATGTGACCCTAGGCAAGTCACTTAACCTCTATTTGTATCAGTTTCCTCATGTAAAATAGGGAATAACAATAACATTTAGCTAATAAAGTTATTGTGAATATCAATGTGATAGTATTTGTAAAGTGCTTAGCATGGTGCCTGTCATAAAGTAGACACTTAAAAAAACATTTGCTCCTTTTCCTTCCTCTCCACCATCCCTCTTTGTACTGGCTATCTTCCATACCTAAAATGTACTCCTTTCTCACCTTTGAACCATAGAATTCTTTCACCAATAGAGTTCAAGCACCACATTCTACATAAAGCTTTCCTTGGTGCCTCCTTCAACAAAAAGAAACATCTCATGCAAACTATCACATTATATATATATATATATGTCTCTGTGTGTGTGCACTTTTATACATACATGTATCTCTGTGTGTATGTGCATTTATGTATATATACATATATCTGTACACACATGTATTATATATAATACATATTAGCTTAATTTCATTTTTTTCAATGAGCAAAAATCTATCCCTTTCTCTCCCACTCCCCATCCCCAAAACAAGGAAGAAGAAAAGAAAAATAAAGCCTTTGTAACAAATATTCGTAGTCAAGCAAAGCTAATTCCTATATTATCCCTGTCTAAAAATATATATTAATCTGAACCCTGAGTATTTTGCCTGTCCTTCAGGAGGTGGGTAACATATTTCATCTTGGGTCCTCTGGTATTTTGATTGGCCATTGTATTTATTATTCTTAAGTTTTTCAAAATGCTAATCTGCCTTATATTTAACTACTTTGAATTTCTTTGTGTTTATTCCCTTTACCTTTTACTCTATATACATACATACATACATACAGATAGATATCGGTATAGATAGGGAGACAGATATTATTGCCTTCCCCATTTGAATGCAAGCTCTTTGAAAGGAGGTATTATTTCATTCTTTGTATTTATTTCTCCAGCACATATAGTACAATGCCCGGCAAATAATGGCACTTAGTAAGTACTTGCTGATTAATTAATGCCTCCAGGACTTTGTCAGTCATTCCTTTTCCCATATGCATCTTCATCTTTCTTCTCTACCAATTCCATCCTTTCAGTCTACAAACACATGCTTTTGTCATTCCCAGCTGAACTGTCAGGCTACCTTAACTCCAGGATTTCAGTAAATTTTCCAGCGAGATCAATGGTGGAATTATTTTCTGCTCCCCCTGGCATCCTTTAAAGGCATATTAAATGGGAAAACAACTGTAGACAATCATTAAGTGGTCTTGGGGAGGATTAATTAGGGGAGACAGTCACAAGTTACCCTATAGTAGTGTTCTCATAGAAGAGAACTATTGACTCAAGGGGCTTCCTAGTCAGACTTGTGGGACTTGTTACCTCTAGCCAGTTTTCTAGGAATGCAGTTCTCAGGATTGGCTAAGTATGGTTCTTTGGATTATTGTATTTTGGAAAAAAACTGAGATAGTGTTGAAAACTCTTACCCATATTAAATGAATTATTGGTTCTACTGGGCAACTCTAAGTGATAAATCTTGTCCGCAGCAACAAAGAGAGCCTACTTCTTTTTCTCCTACTTAATCTTATACTCCTTTCACTCAACTTACTTCTACCCTTCTCCCACTTCTCCATCTGCTTCTCTAACTTACTCTTTTTTTCAAAGAATCTTACTCCTTCAGTGATGAAGGCTTACCACCAATCAAGGAAACCTAACTAATAATGCTACTGTGGGCAATCCAATTTCTTATGACTCTCTTAGGGAACAGCTTACTTAATTTTCCCCTTCAAGACATACTTGTTCAGGATATTGCTAATGGAGGTTTAGCACTTATTAGAAATCACCACCCATTCAGAACCTTTGATCTTGTTACCTGGAGAAAGGACACCCCCAAATTTGATGAGAAATATGAAGCTGTTATCAACCAGTTCCAGGTTGTTTTTAGATGCTGTCATCTTACTTTTGGGAGGAGGGGATTTTATTAATTTAATCGACACTTTGCTTTTGCCTGGAGAGAGGGCAGTTGTTATAGAAGTAGTCAATAGACTCCTCAGAGCTTATGCCTCTGCTAGATCAGGAAATCTTCCTAATTGGTCTTTACAAGACCATCTCTGGGATACTAATGATTCATGTGATTTTACAAAGTTGACCCAAGTTAGGGATTGTTTGATTAGAGAAATGGAAAATTGCCTAGGACATCCAGAGAACTGGAGTAAGTTTTGTGAAACTGTCAAAGAGGAAAATGAAACTCCCAACTGCTTTTATGATAGACTATGTAAAAGTGGAAAAAAAATATGCAGGATTACATCCACTTAACCCTAGAGATGCCAGAATAGTTAATTATGTTTTTGTTAGTCAGTTACAACAAGATATTAATAATTATTTTCACAAGACTTATTCAGGATAGCAAGAAAAGAGCATGAATTAACTCAAAGCCTTTGGAAAGTATGTCTATGAGGGTAGGGAAAAAGATGAAAGATTCCAAAGGAAAAAGTAAAAAAGAAAGCTCACTCTCTTTTAGCATTTGTCCCAGCAACCATGATTCCATCTTTTTAGGTTATACATTTCTATTGCCATATATTGCCATATATTAGAAGAGATTTCCAAAAAAAAGTGTGATCTGCATTTTCAGAACAGAGAGGTCTTTGGTACTCCTTATTTCCCAAGCCTGCCTACAATGATGTCCCTCAAGACTCCCCTGATCCCTCTGCTCTTATCTCTCTATAATATTTCACTTGGTGTTCTCCTTAGCTCCCATCAGTTGTCATCTCTATGCTGATGATCCTTAGATCTATTCATTCAACCTTAATCTCTCTCCTAATCTCTAGACTTGCATTGCCTACTGCTTTTTAAAACATCTGAAACTGGATGGCTTGTAGAAATCTTAAATTCAACATATTCAAAGCTGAACTCATTATCCCTACTTTTGAACTTTCCCATTACCACTGAGTGTATTCATACAGGTTCAAAATCTAAAACCTTCTACTCCTTAATCTATCTCTCTCCCACCCTAATATCCAATCTGTTTTTGTGGCCTGTTGATTTTATTTTTTTGAACATCTCTCAAATACATCCTTTTCTCTCCTCTGAGAGGAAGAGAGCCACCACACTACTGCTAGCTCTCATCACCTCATGCCTGAGTTATTGTAATAGTCTGTTGTTTGGTCTCCCTATCTCATCTCTCCTTTCTCCAGTGCATTCTCCATTCATCTGTCAAATTAATCTAAAGCAGAGATCTGGCTATGACAGCTCCTTATTCAGTAAATTCCAGGGGTTTGTTATCACCTCCAAAATAAAATATAACCTGTTTTGCATTCAAAGTCTTTTACAATCTGGCCTCCTTCTATCTTTCTAGTCTTTTATACCTTACTCCCACCATGTTCTGTAATATTTTGACTTGGGGGGAGAAGCCAAGATGGCAGAGTAGAAAGATTCACATATGCTGGCTCCAAACTCACAGCCCGTAAATTACCTGTGGAAGGGAGCTCCCAATGGGTTCTGGAATGGTGGAGGCTGCACAGCAGTAAGTGGAGGGGATTTCTGTTCCAGAGAGCTCTGGGGAACCAACATCGGGGGTCCATCATGTGCCTAACCAGAGTGGAGCCCAGCCCTGCAGAGGAGCAGATCGGAGCAGGCTTCAGGGACGGAATCTCTGGTGGCTGCAAAGGTCCCTCCACCCACGGGCACACAGCTCAGTGAGAGAGACTTCTGGGCTGGCCAGGAGGGGAGCGGGGTGTCTCCATAATTCAGGCCCCCTTGAGAGGCAGCAGCAGAGGCAGTGGTGCCCAGGGTCTCCTGGAGCAGGTAGGAGGTGGGGTCTATTACTGAAGGTCTCCGTATAAACCCCTTGAGGGAACTGAGCCTGGGAGGCGGCCCTGCCCCCACCTGAGAACCTGAACTTAATCCCACCAAATAGCAGCCCTGCCCCCCGCTGAAAGCCCTGAGGCTGGGGAGCAGCATTTGAATCTCAGACCCCAAACACTACCTGGGCAGATCTAGGGGGAGTAGGGGATGAGGGGGTGGGGTGGAGAGGAATCTCAGAAGTCAAGTAACTGGCTGGGAAAATGCCCAGAAAAGGGGAAAAAATAAGACCATAGAAGCTTACTTTCTTGGTGCACAGATGTTTCCTCCTTTCCTTTCTGATGAGGAAGAACAATGCTTACCATTAGGGAAAGACATAGACGTCAAGGCCTCTGTATCCCAAACATTCAAAATAGATATTCAATGGGCTCAGGCCATGGAAGAGCTCAAAAAGGATTTTGAAAATCAAGTTAGACAGGTGGAG
>CM053773.1:43402390-43449057 GCA_028658325.1 Potorous gilbertii
TTTTAGGAACAAATGTTGAGAATTGTTTTTGCATACAACTGGGAAATAAGAAATACAGGTAATGGGATATAGAAATCTATCTTGCTCTACAAGAAAAAAGAGAAGATGGGAATAAGGGAAAGGAGGGGTGTGATAGAAGGAAGGGCAGAATGGGGGAAGGGGTAATCAGAATGCATGGCATTTTGGGGTAGGGGGAGGGGAGAGATGGAGAGAAAATTTGGAGCTCAAAATTTTGTGGAAACGAATGTTGAAAACTAAAAATAAATAAATACATTAAAAAAGTGCACTTCACAAAGACAAAAAAAAAAGGAAAGACTTCCAAGTGAATATGGATCACTATTCTTTCGGTCTAGTGATTTAATTAACTATAACTCCACCTACCTGTACTATTATTCAAACAACATTTCTGTATCTTATTTATAAAGATTTCATTGTTAAATGATTTGCTGATATTTAGATATAAGATGTCTGGCATTCCCTTCTTCTACTAGTCTGGTAATGATAAACATTCACTTTGCCAGTATTCAGTCAAGCTTATCAGTCCACATTGTGAGGACTCTATTTAAGTGACATTCACATACACACAGACATATACATGCATATACACATTGATGTATATTATATATGTATATATATACACATATACACAGACAACACAAACACACACATACACACACACGTATATATATATATATATATATATATATATACATATATATAATCTGTGTGTAGACATACATAGATGAGATAGATGTCAAAGTAGTGTGCCTCTCTCCAGTCTTCTTCTATCTCTTCCATTCTCCATGAATTTTCTAAGATTACTAGCAGTGACTCAGTAATCCAATTAACCTGTCATTTCAGTACACTGGGATGAGATGGCTCATTTGGACATTGTAACTTGAAGTGAGCTAGATGTGTTATTTTACCTTCTTTACATTTATCTTCTATTTCTACTCACTGTAACCTTTTTCTCTCTTTCCTGGTTTAAAGATTATTTTCTTTGTTAGAGAGCACAGAAGCGACATTATATCTAAATAATTATGCTTTCTCTTAGGTATTTTTTATTATTGACTAATTCAGTTCAGGAAGCACTGTGAGCTATACAGAACATTAGACTTAAATGAAAAGAAAAAAAAAGATGTTACCCTTCCTTGATCCTAACTTACCTTTGTGTTGTGATTGTAATTCCTCACCAAATAAGACAATATTTGGAAAAAGCATTTAACACAGTGCCTGGTACATAGTAAGCATTTTATAAATTATAATTCTATTCCCTTATTCCCCTTACTTGCCTTGGTTAAATCAATGGAATTAGGTTTAGGGCTGCTGATGTATTCTTACAAAACTCTGCAATTTTTTATATTTCTTCCTTTATTATATGTTCTTGCTTCCATATTTTGAAAATCTCAGTTGACTGGTGAGTTTTGGGTGCTTCTTAAGTTATATATCTCTGTTCTTTCTCATTGAACTTATTTAATGATGCTGTCAGATTCTGATTTTCGAGAGCTTTCCATCCCCTTGGGTTGAATTTACTTGTAGAATTTTCTTTCCTGGATGTGATGAAATCCATGCTTCTAAAAGTAGTCTGTCTGTTAGAATCTTCCTGAGTTTCTGCTCATTTTCTATCTCAAGCTCTATATAAAATTGCTTGTTTCCTCCCAAGGTTTCTATCACTTCTACTTCAGAAACTAGTATTTCCTTATTGATTTCAATCAAATGTGGAATGGCATTTCTCTTCATAGTTTCCTCTACTTTTGGAATATCCAAATTCTAATGGAGTCAAATAATAAAGTTGCCAAGTGTTCTGCTTTTAGCAAAGTGAAAACTCCATCAGATTTTGATAATTGAAGTCTCCCACTACAAACGTTTTCATGTCTCTTTACCGTCTTGTAATGTAATCGTCAAACTCATCATATGTTTCCTTCTTTCAGTTGAGTACTTTGTCCCAACTTCAGTTTTGTTTTTTCGCCTCTATTCCTAACAGTCAAATACTCTCCACAATGCTTCCATGCTCTGATCATTTCCTCACAAGAATGAGGAATTGTTATATAATGCTACTTAATTATATCTCATATATTAGTTTTATAATTATAGTCAATATCTTTATAGCTATATGTTATCAATTCTCATAGATAGCTATAAAATTTTTTCTTACTACATTGAGTAAATGCCAGGAGCAAAAGAATGGAAGGAATAACTTAAAAGAGTTTTGTCAATAGTTGCCCCTATATTTCACTCAGAGTTATTGTATCATATAGTCCAAATTGGACAATTGTGTAGTCCTCATCCTTGACCCCATGCAAATTAGGCTGGTTTTTCTTTAAAAGATATTAAAACTATCTTTAGTTCAGAGAGCTAACATGTCAGGCAGCTGACATCCCTTCATGCTTTTCTGAGTATAAAAGAGCTATAAAGTATAGAACCAAGTGCTCTTAGATGCATGGCTAGGAGATCACAATGGGCAAACATAAACAAGAGTTTAGATAGACTCATCTTCCTGAGTTCAAATCTGACTTCAGACATTTACTAACTGTATAACCCCGGGCAAGTCACTTAATCTTGTTTGCCTACATCTCACTTCTGTAAAATGAGCTGGAGAAGGAAATGCAAACCAGTGTAGTGTCTTCACCAAGAAAGCTCCAAATGGGGTTGCAAAGAGTCAGACATGACTGAAACGACTGAACACCAACATCAACAGATGAATCAACTTGTGGTGTCCTCAGCATATAACCTTATTGAATATCTTTGTCCTTTGATGACTCTGTAAGTCTTCTTTTGGTAATTATTAGGTGGTTTATGACTGTCTTATTCTGTTCCAGTATTGAAATAACCTACCAAGTTAGGCTTAGCCCAGAGAAAATAATATTAAAGCAGAATGAGAAAATTAAGATGGTTATGGCCTATAGAAACTGAATAAGTACAAGATCCACACATTTTTCAAATACTATTAGTTTCCCTAAGTAGAGGAAGATAATGAGATGCCATTCATTTGTTCAATGAAATCCCATCAATTTGAACACACTCATTAAAACTCACTCTTTTGTGTGGTTCATGGCAAAAGTGTATAGTGATACAAAATGCAAAGAAGTTTTGCTTTTTTTGGAGAAATTAATGTATGGGGGTCGATTTTGATGAGAGACACCTAAAAGTTATAGATCAGTTAGAGACTGTTGACCTAAAGCTTTCACTAAATAGTATTAGTTTTGCTTAGCATCAGTCAAATAGGTAAGTCATAAGAGAATTATAATATTCCCTGAGAAGATAAAAGCACTTATCTGACTATATTAAAAAAAAGTTGAAAGAAATTTATAGAGTTGGGTGATTAATGTCAGAGATTTGTGGGGAAACTATGTTAGCATTTCAAAGCCCCTCAGTGATCTCATCCATGAATGGAGAATGGAGAAGAATCATGAGCAAAAAGACAAAAGGGAAATTCAGAATGAGTGATTCAGTCAAAAATTCTAACTTGATTTTATTCTTTGTTAAAGAATAGCAATTATTTTGATAGGATTCTGGGATGACAAATGTCACAAAATCTTCTAGGATTTCATCAAATATTTCATAAGGCCTGGTATTGATTCTTGCTAACCTAAATCATTTTTTTGTTTTAAAGTCAACACCAGCCCCCATGGTTTGGGGATGTCTAGAGAGCAATGTCCATCCATATTTGCCAAATGGGTATTTACTGACAGTGAAACTTATAATTCCAACAACAATTTGGAGTTTTAGTCTTCAGATGGGTTGCCATTGCAAAGTTCTAAGTCCATGCATGAAACTTGGCTTCATTTTTGCATGTATAATAATCCACTGAAATATTCTGATATTTCAAGTTGAATGTCATAAATCATATATGATTGCTCCTTCCATGAAATGAGTTAAGAATGAGGGAAAAGCAATGTGTATGCAGCTGCTCTAGTATTTAGCCCTCAAGTTTCAGAGACCAAGGTAAAGGAAACCCATTACTCAAAAGTAGTGTGACTTCCAATCCTGGAAAATATTGCAGAGTCTGGCACTTTTTCTGAGGTGTATACTACCAGTAGAAGTAAATTACATCATTCAGAATCAATTCTCTGTTCCTAGGTTGAACAGAAATAGCTGGAATTGAGAAGGATGAGATGACATGGGTTGTGATGCTGGCCAAAAAGGAAATTAATCCCCAAATTTAGACCTCACTGCCCTCGAAACAGATCTCTGTAATGGGAATTGGAACTCAATAATGGAATAGTCTGAAGGACATCTTTTGTGAGGTGTAAAAGGCAATTAGTATTACTGAAGTCTATTAATTTACAGCTATAAAAGTCTTCTATGATGATCTAGATGAAGAAAAAATCCTGGGTATTGCATTGAACAGACTCTACTGGCTCTGAATGGCAACTGTTTTATCTAAGAACTATACAGTTTATGCTGAGTATGTTCAAAGGAAAGCACTGCCACTATGAGAACATAGGCAATAACATACCTTTGAAGTTGATATGAAATCATTCAATTGGTCAACAAACATTTATTAAGTTGCTAATGTGTACCAAACAATATCTCAGGTAATGTGGATGTAAGGACAAAAGACAAGCAGTACTTGTCCTTAGGAAGCTTACAATTAACCTGGGAAAACCAAGATGTACACAGATAACAAAATACAAGATATTTACAAAGTCATTTTTGTAGAGGAGAGAGGGTCACAAACAACTGGAAGAATTAGGAAAGGCCTTTGATGTAAGAAGTCACTTGAGCTATGTCTTAAAAGAGGATAGGGATTTATGAAGAAGAAGAACATCCAAGACACATGAGGCAGTCTGTTCAAAGACACAGAATATTGTGTACAGAGAATAGCAAGGAAATCCGTTTAGCTGGAACAGAGTATATGAGATGGAGCAATGTGAAACTGACATGAAAAAATAAATTCAAGCCATATTAGGAAGGGCTTAAAATGACAAACAAAAAAGTTTGTATTTTTATCCCAGAGGCCACAGAGACCTCCTTGAACATGGGAATGACATGGTCAGACTTTAGGAATACCAGTTTGCCAGAGGAATTGGAGAACGGAGAGACTTGAGGCAGGAAGACCGATTAGAAGGCTATGACAGTAGCCCATCTGAGAAGTGATGAGGGCTTGCACTGGGATGATGACTGGATGATTGGAGAAAGGGATAAAAATCACCTTCTTCTTTTTATTTCATAGCCTTCTTGGCCAGATGGACAAGTCTCAAGGTAAATGCATATATACATCCATGTACAATATACACATACACATATATGTATGCGTATATTTTATATGTATATGGAATGATGATGATGATAACTACTGTTCATATAGCACTTATTATATGCCAAGCACTGCACCAAGCACCTTACTGTTATTATTTCATGTGAACCTCCCAACAACTTTGGGAGGTAAGTGCTATTATCTCCATTTTGCAGATGAGAAAACAGGCAAAAAGAGATTAAGTTACTTGCCATGGGTGACACAACTAATAAGTATTAGAGACTGCATTTGAACTCATCTTGATCCCCAATCCGCTTCTCTCTCCCATCCACCATGCCAGCTAGTGTGTGTGTATGTGTATATATATATATATATGCATTTATGCAAATATACATTCATAAACACACCTGTATGCACCTGTACTATACAGATACATATTATGTATGTATATAGGTGTGCATCAACCCTCATTAGAGGGTTGTGATGGACAGCTATTATGTTTAATATTGATTTGTGAATCAAAGAAGACTTGGGAATAAATGGAAAGGAGAACCAGGTGAAGTAGTGTCATAAAAAGCAAGCAAGAAGAAACTATCAAGAAGAAGGGAGTGATTGACAGTGTCAAAGGATATAAAGAGGTCAGAAAGGATGAAGACCAAAAAAAGCCATTAGATTTGACAATTAAGAGAACATTGGCAGCTTTGGAAAGAGTAGTGAGTGATACAGTCAGAATCCAAACTATAGTGAGGTAAGAAGAAAGTGAAAGGAAGTGGGAAGCACCTAATTTAGATGACCTTCAGATGACCATGAAAAGGAGATATACAGCATAACAACAAGTAGGGATGTAAGGATAAGTGAGATTTTTTTCTTTGAGGATGAGGGAGACACAGACATGTTTATGAGCAATGCGAAGCAGCTAGTAGGAAGGGAGAGGTTGGAGATAAATGTAATTGCATAACGAGGGAGTGATTGAGGTTATATTGCATAAATTTTAGTGGACCCAGTCAGCAGTTTTATGATTTTCTCTAGCTTCTTCATTCAGTAGCATGTATGTAGAACCAAAAGCAGTAGGTGATGGGATTGTTCCAAAGATGAAGCAGGGCAAGTTCTGCCACATAATAACATGGCAAAGGACTTGAGAGAAGAGGACGACATAGAATTGAGTTAGTTCACCAAAGATTCAAGACAGGGAAGGAAGGTGAGTACAGACAATATAGGAGTAATGGTCAGGGAAAGAACTGAAGAGACAGAGGAATGGGTCATGGTTTGTATGAAGAACAGAGTTTGGGATTGCAACTCAGAAAGAAAGATGAAATGCCAACAGATTGCAAAAAATGAGGGAATTTCAAAATTTATGAATATAAAAGTAATATATTTGTGGCGTTGGCAAGATCAAGGGTATGACAATCTTTATGTGTGGCAAGTAACTATGAGACAATCTTTATGTGAGACAAGTAACTATGAGGTTAGGGCATTTGAGAGAGAGTCAACGTATATATTGAAGTCCACTAACATGAGCACGAGTTACAAAGGAGAGAAATACTGTGAATCAGGAAGCAAGTTCATTGGACAAAGAAAGGTAGTGTCCTAGAAGTCAATAGATAACAGCTACAAGGATTGTGAACAGGTGATAGATATGAATTGAGTGAACCTCAAAGAAGAAAAGATTTCTAAGTGATGGTAGAAGAGGGAGAACTTGGAAGTACAATGGGGGAGGATGGAGCATTCTGACTCCTCCATCTTGACTAGTAAGAAAGAATGAGTGAAAGTGCAGCCAGCTCTGGAAAGGGAGGCTAGGGACTGGAACCTGTGTCATTAAGAGGGAGTCAGTTCTCAGTAAGAGTGAGAAGGTGGAAGGAGTGAGGAAGGAAAAGATATATGATGAAAGCTAGTTTGTTGTCTATGGAGCAGGCATTACTGAGGACTCAGTGAAAAGGATGGATAGTTTTAGAGTGGGATATTAAAGAGACTGTGTTGAATGGGATGGGAATAAAGGATCAGACAGTGGTGGATGGAAAATGGTACTTGAATGATGACAACTGAAGGTTCAGAATCCCTGAAATAGGAAGAATATGACCTGGAATAGTTTGTTCATCACCGTGGAATGATTTCAGTTAGGTTTTCATTGTCCCTAGGCATCTCACCTTATGGTTGAATTCTCTCTGGACCTTAGGCAATTCAGGTGAGGGGCCAAGTGCTAGGAGATTAAGGAATGGTGACTCTTCTCCCGAAAGCAGGAGACCAAGGTGTTTGTTGCCTCTTTTCATCATGCTTTGACCTGGGTCACTAGGGCACCTGAGTGAAGCTGTAGCTACTGCAAGTTTTCCAGTCTTTCCCTCTGTATAATGTCTTGCAGCTTCACTACTTTACCGCTTGTAACTGATCTCTAATTAGAAGATTCCTGCCAAAGTCTTAATTAAAAAAACAAAAACCAAAAAAATAAAATAAGAGCAAAACAAGATAATTAGATGATGCAGTGGATAAAGTCCTGGATCTGGCCTCAGGAAAAACTGAGTTCAAATTCTGCTTCAAACATTGATGAGACATAGGGCCTGAGCAAGTCATTTAATTTTTGGTTGCCTTATTTCCTCATCCATAAAATGTGAAAATAATAGCACCTCCCTTCCAGGATTGTTTTGACGATCAAATTAAATAACATTTGTAAGGTAATTGGTGCAATATATGGCGCATAGTAAACATTATATAAATAAGTTATTGTTATCATTAATAAAAATGACCATAGCCATCATCCGTAAGAAAGTCTTATGTAAAATATGAAATAATCTCTACTAACTTTGTTTTATCACCTTTTTCAGCAATTCAGACTTCACAAAACTTCTTACTCCTATATTGTTTCTTCCATGCCTCAGCATCATCTTTGCTACAGCAAACAATGTGAATGATGGATTAGATAGACTGGTGGCACAATTAGGAAGCTATTACAATGGTCTAGACAAGGAAAGATAATGAAGGCTTGAACTATGGTGGTTTCAGTGAGAGTAGAAAGATTGATGTGAGAGCTGTTGCCAAGGTAGAATCAATAGGACTTGACAATTAATTTAATGTGTGAAACAAGAGAAGTGGAAAACATCAAAGTTGTGTCTAGGATTACTAGTCTGTGTGATTAAGAGAATGGAAGTTTCATAAAGAAGAATGAAGAAGGTAGAGTATAAGTAGGGTTTTTTGGTGGAGAGCATTTATTTTTAGAAGATGACAATTTCCATTTTGGATTTACTGAATGTAACATGTCAGAGAAATACTTGAATGAATGGATGAATGAATGAATGAAGCATTAATCAAGCATTCATTATATTCAAAACACTTTTCTGAGGCTACAAATAGAAAAATAAGACTGTTTCTGCTTTCAAGGGACTCAGACTCTAATAGGGAATACAAGACATACGGAAAATTTCAGTTATAACTCAGCAAGAAAAGTCTCATGGTCCTTAAAGTATAGCAGTTATTAATATTTTAATGTAATTTCCACTGACAAGATCATATCAGTTTCTGACTCTAAGTATATGATGGGGCTGAGGACTTTGGTGACAAGAATTTTTCTTTTTTGTAGCCAGGGTACCAGAAATCTGGGCAAGAGGCCCTGTACAAATGATGGGAGGTTATATTCAAGACTACAACTAAAGAAGTAGAAAAAGGATGTCCCAATTAGATGTCCTAACAGGTAGGTCTTCATTGACTGTGACTGCAACATGTGCAGGAAAAGCAAGGTTACATTTCCAAGGACTTTGCTTCCCTATATAATGGCTGAGGGCCCTGGGCAAGAAGCAATGCCGTTCTCAAGGCCTTAGGTTCAAGGTCCTGTTCTGTTTCCACCAGGGTCTAAGGGGTGATAGCAGTCAAAGTGTTCTCTCCCTCAGAGTGCTTCACTTGCCTGCCCTGTATGTGACATTTGCTTGACAGTTTGTATGGATGGCTGGCCCCTCCTTCACAAGAGCTGCTTGCTAGTGTGATGACTAGGAGGATTTGGCTACAAGTAGACTTGTTGTTTGGGGGTAGGGTTGGGGCTGCTACTGACAAGGATCTTGTGCCTGTTGGTGACAGTTGGTCAGCAGTTGTTGCTGGCAAATAAAGGGTAGATTGTGACTACCTGTGGGGTCATGACATGCAGTTTAATAAATGCTAATGGGATCATGAATGGAAAGAACTTAAGAAGTCCTGGACTAAGTGAACATATTAAGTGAACATACCCTATGAGGAGTTGAAAATAAGAGACCAGAGCTCTGGAAACCATTTTGGTTTTTTTGGAGATAGGGGTCATCAGTGCCAAGATGAGAGAGATATCAGAAGCCAATGAGGTCAATGCAGTTCAACCTATTCTTTTCATAGATGGAGAAATTAAAGAAACAAATTACTCACGATCACAGTAGATTTGCAAGTGGTATTTGAACTCATTTTCCCTTATTCCAGAACCTGTTCCCTTTCCAGTGTGGTAAAGATTAAAAATATTGATTTATCTATATGCTTTTTGAAGTGACTATCAAAGTGCTGGGAGTGAATGACATTACCAATAGAAACAATGTAGAGTCAGAAAAGAATACAGCTGAGGTCAGAACACTGAAGGATGTTGATGTTTATATTTAAGGCATGTGAAAACAACAAAAACTGATAAAAATGAGTTTTTATGTTCAAGAACATGCTTGATGTCATGTAACCAACCTTCAGCTGAGTCAAAATTAAGATTTACAACTCTTTAATTAGCCATATACTTTCTTTTTTATTTCATTTCTCTCTTAAGGTAAAAATCCATATACCCTTGAGCAATAACTACAGATATTTTGGATTTCTTTTTCACAGCATCTAATTTATAATTTAATGGTTTTAAGATTTTAAATGTCACTGCCAAAACTTAGTGCTATCCTTAAATAAAGGTAGAGCAGTAATGTTTATGTACTACAGTCTATTCATACTTCTTAATTATTTCTTGAAACAAAAGAAAATTTAATTGTTTGTCAGGCATTGCCGTGTTCAAGTATCTTAATGTTCTGTCTTTCCACCCCCAATTAGGTTTTGTGACCTTCTAAAATTCATAAAATTTCCTGAAAACTCAATAGGACTTAGTAAAATATCAAAGGCTACACAAGCCTTCTTATCTGTAATAGGTATTCAATTTAATAAACATATTAAAAGGCAGTCTCCTTATCAAATGTAAGTGTAAAGTTGCAATCATCATTCCAACTTTACTTCATTTCTATCTCCAGGAGAAAACCATATGATATGCATAACAAATCAATATGAAACTAAAGAGGGAAACAACAGCTTGCTAAACAAATAACATAAAGCAATTCTCCATCAAAGCTCCAGTAATTACTTTGTGGAACAGGCTGCCCTAATACAACAATTAATTAATTTTTCCAAATGAATTATGCAAGCCAATATTTTTTTCTTCATTAATGTTTTGTTGGAATCATTAAGTTTCATTAATGAGTAACAAAGAAGCAATTGGGATTTCATTCTGGCTGATATGTGTTAATGTGCTTAACTTGAACTAAATGTGTTTCTAGTATGTAATCAAATTTGAATCAATCAAATCAATTTGCCAGTCAAATGGCTGCTTGGAGCCACAGCTGCTTCATGTGATGCCTTTACAAGGAAGGTGCAAAAAAATGGACCTTATCACCTCTGTCATGTGGCATAGAATCATATCAAACCCTAACTACAAGCCGTTTGATTTTCTAGAAAAGACCACTGCAGGGGTGGGCAAAGCCAAGATGGTAGAGTAGAAAGATGCATATCCTTTAGTGCTTCCCCCCCAGCCCACAAAATGCCTGTAAAAAATGACTGTCAACAAATTCTAGAGTAGCAGAAGCCACAGAACAACAGAGTGAAAGAGGTTTCCAGCCAAAGGTAACCTGAAAGGCTGACAGGAAAGGTCTATCCCATGGGATGCTGAGTGGAGCAAAGCCCAGCCCTGGCCCCACGGCAGTGGGAAGAACAGGACCTGAACAGACCTCTGGGGCAGAATTCCCAGCAGGGAGGGTCCCAGATCCCTCAACTCACAAGTGACAAAGAAAGCTCCAAAGGTCAATGTGAGAGGGCTTTCCCAGCTGGGAGAGAGGGGAATGGGGCTCCTCTAGCACTGGCCCCAGGCAGCAGCAGCAACAGGCAGCAGGTGGCTATGTGGAAGCAACCTGGGTCAATTGTCCAGAAAGCTCAGGTTGAAGCCTCTGGGGAATTGAGCAGCGGATATGAACCTCAGCCTTGAGAATGGTACTGGGGAGAGGAGGAACAATAGGAACCTCCTCTTGACAAATGATTCAGAAGTTGAGTGACTGGCTAGAAAAAAATGCCCCAAAAAGGGAAAAAAATAAGATCATAGAAGGTTACTTTCTTAGTGAACAGGTATCTTCTTCCATCCTTTCAGATGAGGAAGAACAAGTCATACTGTCAGAGGAAGTCAAGGTCTCTACCTCCAGTACCTCCAAAATGAATATGAAATGGCCTCAGGCCATAGAAGAGCTTGAAAAGCATGTCAGAAGCCTGCTAAAGGGGAACCAAAAATGATGGGAAAAATAATACCTTTTAAAGAGAGGCTAACTCAAGAGGCCAATGAGGAGAAGGAAACTTAAAAAAGCAGAATTAGCCAAATAGAAAAGAAGTTTCAAAAGCTCACTGAACAAAATAGTTTTTTAAAAGAGAGAATTGAGTTCAGGGAAGCTAATGACTATGAGATAAACCAAGAAGTTAGAAAACAAAACCAAAAGTTTGAAAAATAGAAGATAATGGGAAACATCTCATTGGAAAAACAACTGACCTAGAAAATAGATCCAGGAGAGACAATTTAAAAATTATGGGACTACCTGAAATCCATAATCAAAAAAAGAGCCTAGACATTATCTTCCATGAAATTATCAAGGAAAACTGCCCTGATATTCTAGAACCAGGGGGCAAAATCAATTTTGAAAGAATCCACCAATCACCTCCTGAAAGAGACTCAAAAAGAGAAACTCCTAGGAATATTGTGGGCAAATTTTAGAGTTCCCAGGTCAAGGAGAAAATATTGCAAGCAGCTAGAAAGAAACAATTTGAGTATTGTGGAAATACAATCAGGATAACACAGGATCTGGCAGCATCAACGTTAAGGGATTGAAAGGCTTGGAATGGGATATTCCAGAAGTCAAAGGAACTGAGATTAAAACCAAGAATCACCTATCCAGCAAAACTGAGTATAAATACTTCAAGGGAATAAATGGTCATTCAACGATATAGAGGACTTTCAAGCATTCATGATGAAAAACCAGAACTGAATAAAAAATTTGACTTTCAAACACAAGAATCAAGAGAAGCATGAAAAAGTGAACAGGAAAGAGAAATCATAAAGGACTTTCTAAAGATGAACTATTTACATTCCTAATGGGAAGATAATATTTGTAACTCTTGAGACTTTTCTCAGTATTTGGGTAGGTGGAGGGATTATACACACACACACACACACACACACACACGTACACACACACGTACACACACACACACACACACACACGTAGACAGAGAATACAGGTAGAGTTGAGTCAGAAGAGATGATATCCAAAAAAAAAAAATAAAAATTAAGGGGTGAAGAAGGAAAATACTGGGAGGATAAAGAGGGAAATGGAATAGGGCAAGCTATAACTCATAAAAGAGATAAGAAAAATCTTGCTCAATGGAGGAGAAAAGGGAGAAGGTGAGAAGAGAAAAGTGAAGCTTACCCTCTTCACATATGACTTAAGGAGGGAATAACATGCTCACTAAATTTGGTATGAAAATCTATCTTACACTACAGGAAAGTAGAGGAGGAAAGACAAGTGGGTTGAGGGGGATGATAGAAGGGAGGGCAAATGGGAGATGGGAGTAACTAGAAGTAAACACTTTTGGGAAGGGACAAAGTCAAATGAGAGAATAAAAAAAGGGGAGGAACAGAGTAGGATAGAGGATAATATAGTTAGTATTATACAACATGGTTATCATGGAAGTCTTTTGCAAAATGACACATACATAGCCTGTATTGAATTGCTCACCTTCTCAGTGGGGATGGATAAGGAGGGAGGGAGAGAAGTTGGAATTCAAAGTATTAGAAATGAATGTTGAGAATTATTATTGCATATAACTGGGAAATAAGAAACACAAGTAATGGGGCATAGAAATTTATCTTGCCCTACAAGAAAAGAGAGAAAATGGGAATAAGGGAAAGGTGAGGTTTGATAGAAAGGAGGGAACATTGAAAGAAGGGGTAGTCAGAATGCAAAGTATTATGAGGTAGGGGGAGGGGCAAGATGGGGAGAAAAATTGGAACTCAAATTTTGTGGAAATGAATGTCAAAATCTAAAAATAAATGAATACAATAAAAAATACAAAAAGAGCACTACTTCCTTGGCTCTGATCCTTGCATTGGCTGATCTTTTTTACTTGGAACAATAACTCTGTCCCTCTCACTGATAAGATGATTCCTGCTGTAGCTATTGTGTCTGATTGGCCTCTAGTAAAGGGATAACAGGAAAATACATGCTTATATATGCTACATAACAGAACTAATTGTTATGATATAAACCTATTTATTCTGTGATTAATGTGTGTACTTTAATGATTGAAAAAATATAGGAGAATAATCAAAACCATCATTCCTTTGGCACTTGATGGTATTCTATCCAAGAGCAGTGAAAAATTGACCAAGGAAATTAACTGATATTTGGTTGTTGGAGGCAGCTCTAGTAAGGAAACAATAATAAATAAATAGATAGATAGATAAAAAAATAAATGAATAAATAAATGAAATCTTACCATAATGATTGGCACATGGTAGATACTCCATAAAAATCTGTTGATTTGATTGACATGTGAAATAAAAATAGAAAACAGTTCCTTTTCTATGTCCTAACTCCCTTCTCAGCCTATTGACATTAAAAAAATTTTCCCCTATATACAAATTTCCTAGGGAGCAAGGTGGCATCAGCCAGGCTTTAGCATCCTTTGTAGTAATACTTCAGACAGACTTAACAATCATTTCCCAACCAGCTGCACTCCTCTGGATTTCTCTATCAGGTCCCAAAAATGTCTTCCTGGAAGATCACCTCACTCCTAGAACTCACATTTCATTGGTACCCTCTGACCCTGAAACCTGTCTCTCTGGTTGAAGATAGAGAGTTCCTCCTAGAACCTCTGTTTAAGGAGGATGCCAGACCAGGTATCTCTTCATTTTCCATCCAGCAGCACTCTGCTAGACTTCTCCATCATATTACCACGCTGGATAACTTCTTTCTATCCCTCCTTCCTTTTCAATTTCCTTTTGTGTGTTGTCTTCTCCCATTACAATGTTAACTCTTTAAGAACAAGGACTTTCTTTTACCTTTCATTGTATCCCCATGCCTAGTGTTTAATAAATGTTTAATTACCGACAATCTTGACCAAATTATTATCAATTTTTACCTTCACATTGATGAATAGTAGAGCAATTTCTATCTTAATTCAATCTGTTCATCATTTATTAAATATCTACTATGCTGAAGTCACTGTGGAATTGATCTAGCAAAATAAGAAAATGTAAGAGGGAATATTTTGAGATTGATTACACACAATCAGCTAGTCAACAAGCATTTATTTAATGTCTACACAAAGCAGTTGGAAAATTCATGGCTCTTACAAATCAGTCTATACCAAACTTTATAAACATTCAGAATAATAATATTCAATTCTACGAAGATTGAATCAGTACACAGTAAGTACTTAATAGTGATTACTGATTAATTGATCACAAGAATGTAGAAATGCACAAGGCAGAACCCAGATCTCTGGAGCATTCTATGTTTCATACTGCCATTTTTGGTATGAATCTGTCAATCACTATTTGAGATCAGTCATTCAACTAGTTACCTGTACAATCACTTAGTTTACTATCTAACTACTCACAAAATTATCTAGATTAATTCTCAACAAGGTTGGGTAAGGAAAATGCACCAAAAATGCAAGAAAAAGTATTAAAATTACTATTTATATTACTTTTTACATCTTAAAATATTAAAAAACATATTGATGTTTATTTGAATTGACACTGGTACCATTAATTCCTAACACTGTTCATCTGTCGTATTCTAAGATTAAAAACAGCAGTAATCTAAGCAGATTTGAGTAGAAGTTTGTTCCCTCCATTTGATATTTCAAGAAAATTATTTAAAATATGCAATTTAATTTGTTATTGACATTAAATTTTGCCATCAGTCTGTATGATAACTTAAACTATTAATTAATGAAAATATGCATCTCTCACAATTACCAGTTTGTACATCATTCTGCTTACATTACTGCTTACATTCTAATTGGCTGATTAATCATATGACATGTTTATGATCCATTACAAAAGTTGCACCAGAGAAAATTAAATGATGAGCTTTCAATTCCTCTGTGTCAACTTTCTTCTCACATCTTGCCATCTGCCTTCAGCCCCAATTGCTCTTTCTTTGAGTTCAAAGAAACTACATTCATTTTATATTCTGATTGGCATCCAGTATGTTATCTATCTTACCCAACGTTTTATCATAAGCAAATTTAATGAGCATACCATGTATAGCTTTATGGAAATCATTTAATTAAACATTAAACCTAGCATTTAAATGTTAAGCATCCAGGGACACTCCCTTAAATCATTCCAAATTAACATCAAGCCATTAACAACTATTCTTTTGCTAGATAATTATATGAGTAGTTGGACAGTAAACTAAGTGATCATACAGGTAACTAACTGAATGACTGCTCTCAAAGGGGAGTGTTTGATAAATTATGCCCCAAATGGTAGTGTGCATAGAATGCTCTAGTTCTGCCTTTTGCATTTCTGCATTCTTGTGATCAATTAATTGATCAATAATTAATAATTAATAAATATTTTTTATTAAAAATTAAACATTATTAAGTAAGTAATATATGCTGATTCATTGTTGGTAGAACTGTGAGCTTATCCAACCATTCTGGAGAGCAATTTGGAACTATAGACCAAGGAGCTATGAAAAATGCGCACACCCTTTGACCCAGCAATACCGCTTCTAGGGCTATATCCCAAAGAGATTATAAAAATGGGAAAAGAACCCACATGTTCAAACATATTCATAGAAGCTCTTTTTTTGGTGGCCAAGAACTGGAAATTGAGGGGAATGGCTGAACCAGTTGTGATGTATGGATGCAATGGAATACTATTTTACTATAAGAAATGATGAACGGGCAGATTTCAGAAAAACCTGGAAAGACTTGTATGAGCTGATGCTGAGTGAAGTGAACAGGAGTGAAGTGAACAGAACCAGCAGAACATCATACACAGCAGCAGACATCTTGTTAATGACTGATTTTGACAGACTTGGCCCTTCTCAGCAATGCAAGGTTCTGAAACAATTCCAAAGAACCCATGATGGAAAATGCCATCTGCATCCAGAGAAAGATCCATGGAGTTGGAATGCAGAGCAAAACAGACCGTTTTCTTTTTTGCTTTGTTTTTCTTTCTCACAATTTATCCCATTCATTCTAATTCTTCAGTGAAACATGTGAAATGTGTTTAATGTGAAATGTGAAAATGTGTTTAACAGGAATGCAGGTAGAGAGTCCATATCAGATTACATGCCATCTTGGGGAGGGAGGGATGAGAGAGGGAGAGAAAATTTAAAACTTATGGAAGTGAATGTTGAAAACTAAAAAAAAAATTAATACACTGAAAAAAAGAAACTCAGGCAGATAGATCTCAGAGAAATATGATTTTAATAGATTCTAGGTATGGTATCCCATGAGGGAAAACTATTAGCCCATCATGTCAAGTCGTTCTGGGGAGATGTTTCATTACAAAACTCAAAACTGTACCATAACTTCTCCAGAAATGATTTTGTGTTAGTCAAGGAGTATAGGATGAAAGGGATACTCAAGTTTCCTTTTTTAGGGGTGTGTGTGGGTGAAACATGTTGCAGTTGACAAGTACAATTCATGCGTTTTTGTCAGACAAAACTCTTTTGTGTAGTTAAGCTGTGTAGTTATATTTACCTGCCAATTTATACTCTGTGGTTTCTTACCCTTTGTATTTTCACTCTAATCAACTGGCTAGACATAGGATATTAGATCAGAGCATATCGTAAATGTGAGTAATACCAACACCTGCCCTACCTTTGATATTGTATAGTTTGAATGTTGGTAAAGGAGCTATGGGACCTTTTTTGAGGGAATAGCCAGATATTAATGCTCAGAGGGAAAACTATGTCCATTGTGTCACAGACTGGGGTTCATATGCAGAGCATTTGCCTATCTACATAAGTAGAAAAAATTATCTCACTAGAGGTTTCCAGTGAAATTATAGGTCTGGAAATATGCATACATACAAACGTGTGTCTGGGTGTGTATGTGTGTTTAAATTTGCATGCATGTATGTATGTATTATCTTAGTTTTTGACATATATAACTTCTCTTTATGATAAGACCCAAAGATTATTGAACAAAATTGTCTCCCTGGTCACAGTTGTCACTAAATCTTGTATAACTCAAACCAATGCAGGAGACAACTTGACAAGGCAGAACCTTCAAGGTTGTATTTTGTATTATTTCGTTTGTGCTTTTCAGCTATTTGCAACACAATGATCTTATATTTTTTTGTACTTCTCTGCGTCATATGACTGAAGACTTCTTGTAGAAAATTATCTGTAGAGGCCTTCCTGTTCCTTTTGCATATATGTATTAATGAAATCCTGGATTGATATATAGATCATTCTTACAAAGATTTCCTAGGAATGAAAATGTTTGCATATGGGTTAGTAGTAACCAGTATTTTTTCCAGTTGTCTTTTAAGAGAAAAATCTTCTCCATTTTTAAATGTTTATTTTTATTCTTCTAAATGATATCTTTTCTTTTAAAAAAAAGGAGGTAGCTTGGTATATAAAGAAAACATTGGAATAGCAGCTATTTTCCTAGGTGATGATGCTAAGACACAGATGGGAAGGTGGGACATTTAAAAGCTTCTGGATACTGTGATGTTTACAGAGCTCTCCTTTGGCCAAGAGGAGAAGTGGGGTAGGGAAGGAGGCCAAGGCTGAAGCCAAAATGCTCTATCCCCACTAGCAACCTCTTGGTGGTGGTGGTGGCAACACTTTTGGAATTCTCTTTAATTGACTACTTTCAAAAATCCAAATTAGTAGAACAACTTTATTTCTGAGCTATTTTTATTTTATAAATGACATTAGGATGTGACCAAGTCTCCTCAGCCAATTCCTCCATTGTTGCAGTTCATTTGACTGCTCATCAAAGACAGCTATATTGATCGGGATAGTTTTCATTATTACTTGTAATGCCTTTGATTGATTGGGATCAAATAAGACATTTCTCTTTGTGTTTAAGATACCAGGTTGTTGCCTTTTCTCATTTACCTTAGTTGGAGTGGGATAATTTGATTGAAATCCTCAGGTATACTTCCGCCCTGATATCAGCTCCCTTGCCTAATTCTTGGTGACTGAGCCATTCCTGAGTCCTTATAATGGTTAAATATGCGAATCATCCCCAAACTATGGAATTCAGGGCCATCACAAACAGATTAGTAGCTACAGTCAGGCTGGTATATTACACACCATATTCCATTTGAGCAGTTTTCAGTCTTCTAAAGAAAAACTGAATTTAAAGATCTCAAATTCCACTTTAAGTTCCCCTAATAGCAATATTAAAGTATATTAAGAATGGATGCTATTACCTTCGACAATTAGTTTACATTTATCAAAGTAACGATGACTTACTATTATGTTTACTCTTGCATTAATTTGATTATAAATGCCATGAATAGTAGTTGTAAAATACTTATTTGCTCAAAAAGACACGTTTAGTACCAGGTAATTATACCAAAATTTCATAATTAGCTGCAATGCTAATATGTAATTATTATAAAGTAAAACTTTATGCTCAAAAATAAACAACCATTGGCACAGAAGTGTTAGAACTCATTAGATCCCTAATTTGAATTCTTTGTATTGCCATAAAAGAAATCAGGTTTATAAATGAATACTTTATAGGCTTGGGGAGAGGGATGAAGACTTTACTTCCCATGCACTATAAGGGAAAATTTTCTGGTGTATGATGAAAATGGCTTTATTAGCTATAACCCTCTTCCTTGTCCCCTTGTGCCCATGTCTACATGGTCTATTAACTATATGGCAAATTAAAATTCTCTTCAAATAAGAAATTATGTTGTAGTTTACAAAGAATAGCAGGTATGTTGCTGATATTGATTGGATACTGTAAATGAAGTCTTCTCCAAGGCTTCCATAAGAGTTTGGAGGTATGTTTGTTCTTCATTCTCTCAGTCAAATTTGTCATTGTTTATTTTTTAAATTTTTTTTCATGTATTCTGTCTAGTGTTCCTAGATTTTCAATTCTCCCTGGATTTTTATTGTCTTCCTCTCTTCTGGCTCTCATGCCTCCACCATGACAATTTACTTTTTCCCACTATTTTACTGGTTTTTCACTCATATCCTTCCCTGTCACGATAGGTGAACCCCAGAACTTGTGTGTGTGTGTGTGTGTGTGTGTGTGTGTGTGTGATTTTCTCTTCTCTCTCAGTGATCTTGATTTTCATGAGTTCAGTTAAAATCTCAATGAAGATTAATTCTGAATTTTTTTTCTTCTGAGCTTTTGGACTGTCACTACCTGGTGGGAGAAGTATCCAGAGTCACCTCAAAACAATGTATTAAAAAAATATCCAAAAATGGACGCCTTTTCTTCTAACTCTTCTATTTTTCTTTGAGGCCATCACCATTTTTTCTAGTGATCCTGGTTTATAATCAAAGAGCCATTCTGAAATTTTTCCTCCCCCTCAACACTCTCATCTCTCAGATTCTTTTCTATGAGACAGAATTATTAAAAAAAATTGGTTCACATTCATGATACTTCTATACTTAGAAGTGTAGTTATGAAAGGGCTCATGCTTATCTAAAGAGATAAGTTCTCTAAAAATGGTCTGGGGATTGAACTACCAGCCCTGCACTTCTCACCTGTGTTGCTCCCATTGTGCTGTCCTACTGCAAAGAAAGGGACACCAGGCAACATAAGGAAAAATCAAGCATAGTTATTTATGGTAACTTCAAATGTATTCTTTAATGGAAAAAAAAATAGGGCAAATGGAGAAAGAGCTGTGGCAGGGGAGGTACTGCTTATTCACTTGTCCTTTTGTTCATAGATTTTTTCCTTTTGATGACCCCAGTGCCCAAGTGAATGTCTACAACTCTTGAATTAACACATACACATTCACACAAATCCAGTTACAAGTACACTTTGCCACCCCACTCTTCACTTGTCCATTTAGAAAGCATATCTCATGGTCTTGAAGAGGAGAAATCACAGATGTGGCAGATTCTAGCTGCTACTGCTTCTGCCTTGGGACTATAACCACCTCTCCCTTCTCTTCTCAGTGTACCTCTGCACCTTTTAAATGAAGATCATCTGTCTTCCCATTTGATGGCTGACTTAGTATTAATTTTGTCTTTTCCCAAGCTGTGAAGAATTTTTTCAAATCCCAAGGGTTTGTGGAGAGCCAAAGCATTACCAGAGGTTATTACATTCTGGTGTATAGTGTGTATAAAATAATTAGCTCAATATGTATTTAACTCAATTAAGTAAACTCAATTCATTAGAGCACAGGCACACACTCGCACTTGGGCACACACGCGTGTGTGTGTGAGTGTGTATGTGTGTTTAAGGCCAAATCATGCCTTTTCTCTAGGCTCCCTCTTTCTGGCTTGGCTCACTTACACAATCTTTACTCATATTACCAGGTTGGGGATCCTAGATGAAGTAGCAAGAGTGTTGCAATTCACTTTCAGGGCTCCAGGGGTAATGCTGGTGTTGAGAGGCATATTTCTACTCTTTCAATTGTAGCTCCTTAGCCTCTATGGTTATACTTCCCATTTAACAAATCAGTTGAAAAAGCACCATTGATGGAGTGCTAATAGAGTTTCCTCTAACCCCAACAATCTAACTTCATTATAGGCTCTTTGTACCTACCAAACCCCCACCCAGACCAGCCAATGTCCTAACTTCTTTGTACATGCCTCACGGCTCACTAGAACAACAGATGTATCCTTGAAACTCATAGTTCTCACAGAAATAGCAGGCGTAGGAACCCAGCCACTGCTTCTACCCAGCCATGACCTCCGGACCCATTCCCACATATTTGAATAGGTGTGCTCTTGTATTCAATCACAATAATTTTAACCTAACTATCTATCTTGACTAGACAGGAACACAATAGCTAGACAATTGGAGGGTAGCATGGCCAGAATGTTTAACCACCAAACCATAGATGATAGTCCTTATCCATTACCTAATCCTTTAACAAACTCCTCTTGCCTTTTTAATTTAATCATATTCTTATATTCTATGTAAATTTCTGTTATGTGATTTCATCTTTACCCTATAAAAATCCATCTTGTTTTCTCAGAAGTTACTGTTTCCTCTTGGAACTTAGCCTGCTTCATGAGAAGTGTCAATCTCAATAAATGCTTATACTTAGATTAGAGATGGTCTGACTGAATTCTTTGAGACAATTCCACCACAACGCATTATGAAACCTCAACAGTTTTTGGCATCCCTAGGTTTAAGCCTCAACACCTTTACATTAATCATGAAACATTTACTAAGTAGAATACAAAGTAAGAATAATCTTATATATAAGTATATATATAATAGTCATCTTACATAAAATTGCATGTATAATAATAATTTTGCATAAAAAACCACATATAAACTTGAATAGCACTCTGTTGCAACTAAGTGCACACAGTGTTCATGGGAAAGAGTAGCCCAAAACTTATAGAAGTCAGCAGGTAGACAAATAGAGATGCCTGTTTGCTGGGGATAATTCACGCCTCCAGACTGCATACCTTAATGTTCTTGATTTTCTTGAGGAAGAATTTACGCTCAAACTCACTTGAGTAGGGCCACTTCTCTGCTAGCTATTCTACTTGAACTATTAAGTCTAAAATCCACCTTGCATGGGTATTTAGTTCTGGTCTCTGTGTGCAAGTCATGGCATTACCATCCATGTGTTGTGGTCCCCTTCAAGTATGAAGGACAAACAACTTGTCTGGACTCTGAGTAGTTTCCTCCACGTAGATCAAAAGCAGTAAAGGGCTAGGCAGAAAAAAAAAGAAAAACAACTCTTAAGGGGTTTCCAGTCTCTCAAGCCCTAGTTGGCAATAAAAAACAAAACCAACCAGACTCTTCTTTCTCTAACAAGCTCTGTTAAACAGTAGAAGATGCTTCTTCCTGCAATCATTTCAGCTTATAGCAGCAAATGGAAAGATAATCTTCTTCCAGTCAGCTCAGCAGCAGAGCAGTGAAGACTAAGCTCTTTTCTTAGCTTTTAGTTTGCCTGTTTTTCCTATTAGCCATTTTTCAGCTACTCTCACGGCTCACATCTTTTCCTATGCTAATCTATCCTACTCTCAGTTGCCAAAATGATTTTCTTTTTCCTCCTTAATTTTATTTATTTTAAAATTAAATTTGATTTTAATAAAAATTTTCCTTCTCTCCCCCACCTTCATTTTTCCCTCCTCCAAAATGAGAAAGCAAGGGATAGCAAGGTGACAACAGTGTATAGAGTACTGGCCCTGAAATCAGAAAGACCAAATGAGAAAAGGAGAAAAACAAAATTCCTGTTACGAACATATATAATCAAGCAAAACAAATTCCCACGTTGGTAATGTACCAAAAACAATCTGGGTGCACTCAGAGTTCCTCATCTCTCTATCGGGTGGTTCATTGCGTGTGTCGTTATGAGTCCCCTGGAACATTCTTTGTGTTAAACGGTGTTGATTCAAGGTCTAATCGTTATCTGTCCAAGCTTGTAAATAAAATAATAATATAATAACATCATTGTTATCACACAAATTATTACTGTGGTTCTTCTCCCTTAGCTCTGCTTCTATTTATGCAATTTTTCTCTGGTTTTACTGAAACCGTTTCCATCATGTCATCCAACACCATGGTATTACATCACCTTCATATGCTATAATTTGTTCAACTATTTACCAAATGATGCATACTTCCTCACTGTCAATTCTTTGATCCCACAAAAAGATGTATTAGAAATATTTTTGCATAGGCTCTTTCCTCTATTTAAAAAAGTCTTTTTGGATTATAGATTTAGTAGTCGTATAGCTGGGTCAAAAGGTATGGAAAGTTTAATAGCTTTTGGGGTATAGTTCCAAATTGCTTTTCACAATGACTAGTGTAAAAATTATGAAAATTGTGCAAGTGGAATGGTTGATTACCTTACTAACCGCCTTGATCTGCTTGAGCTTCCTTATTATTCAGAGGAAACTGAACTGACGTGTGAATCGGAATCATCTAATCAGAAGGCGGACTGAGCACACATCGAGCTGGACATATCTGCAATCCTTGTAGTGTTTGCTAAATCGTGAATTTCTGGGAAAAGGACAATTATCTAGAAACTAATTGGTATGGGAAATCTTCCTTCAGATTTACCCAGGCCAAGATCTATTAAGACAGAAGAAGAAACTCTAAGTTTGGGTTAATGGGTATATTCCTGCTCATTGTGTCTAGATAGGTCTAGAAAATGTTGATTCTTTCTATTGTTCAGATAGGTAATATGGAAATTGATGTCTCTTTGTCCAAGATTTAAGTGACCTAAGTCATATACTACAAGACCCTCATTTTAATGTAGCCTACCTCTCAGTATGTCAACCCAATCAAGGTTTGACTGGCACTCCTCAGAAATACCTGCTCTTTGAAGGATATACATATATACTGTATACCCCAACCCCAAAGGGAGTTCACCTTTGCCTATAGCTTTACATGAATGCCAGCCAGCTTGAGAAAAAATAAATGTGGAGACAACCTAATTTGTTTGTCTTTCTTGGGTCAAACTCTGTTGGTTGACACTAGACTATGTCACAGCAACACCAAACAGTGCATCAATGTACTGTTTCCCTCTAACTCTTCCAGAATTTGTCATTTTCCATTTTTTGGGTCAACTTGTCCAATTTGAGCCACAACCTCAGATTTGTTTTAATTTGTATTTTTATAATATCACTGGCAGAATATTTTTATGGGGCTATTGACAGTGTTGATTTCTTCTTGTGAAAACTGCTTGTTCATATTCTTTGATAATTTATTAGTTTTTATTCCTATAAATTTGAATTAGTTCCCTATATATCATAGTAATGAAACATTTATAGAGAGACTGTATAGAGAAACTTGCTAAAAGGATTTGTGTGTTTCTCTTCTAATTTTAGCTACATTGCTTTTATTTGTGCAAAACCCTTTTAATTTTAAGTAACCAGAGTTGTCTTTTGTTGACTGTGATTCTTTCTCTCTCATGTTTGGACATAAACTCTTCTTTTATCCATAAATCTGACAGATAAAATCCTTTTTTGTCCCTTAATTTGTTTAAAATTTCACCTCTTTACTCTAAATCATGTACCTATTTGGAGTTTATTTTGTATACAGTTTGAGATGTGGAGGCATATCTAGATACTGCCAGACAACTTTCCATTTTCCTAGCAGTTTATATTCAATGGCAAATTCTTGATTCATCGCTGAGAGTCTTTGGGTTTAACAGACACTTGGCTATTATATTTATTTGCTTCTGCATACCATGTATGCAATCTCTTTTCCTAATCAACATCTCAATTTCATGACTAGTATCAATTTGCTTTGATGATTACTGCCTTGTGCTATAGCCTAAGAGATAGTACTGCCAAGACTTCTTCCTTCCAACTTTTTTTCATTGTTTCTTTGGAGATTCTTGATGTTTTTTTTTCTCCAGATGAATTTTTTTTCTAGCTGCATGAAGTTAAGCTTTGATATTCTGATTGGTATAATATTGAATAAGTAAATTAATTTAGGTAGCATTGTAATTTTTATTAACCTGTCTCACCTTGCTCATGAACAATTTGTATTTCTCTGATTATTTAGACCTGTTTTTGTGTAAAAGTTTTTTTTAAGTTTTGTTCATATAGTGTCTTGATAGGTAGATTCCTAGGTATTTTATATTTTCTGTAGATAAATGTAATTTCTCTTCTATCTATTCCTGCTTGATTGTTTGTTAGTGTACAAAGGGTTAATTGTTTATGGGGGTTTATTTTATGTTATGAAAATGAGATGAAGCTGTTAATTGTTTTAGTTAGTTTTTAATTAATTATGGTTCCCTGAGCAAACCATTATATCATCTGCAAAAGTCAACATTTTGTTCCCTCTTAGCCTATGCTTATTCCTTCAATTACTTTTTCTTGTTTCACTTCTATAGTGAGCATTTCTAGGACTGCATTTAATAGCAATGATAAGAATATACATTCTTGCTTTACCCCTGGGGTTATTGGAAAGACCTCTAATTTACAAACCCCATTACAGATAGTACTGTTCTTGGCTTTAGGTAACCATTGTTTATCATGTTCAAGAAAGCTCCATATATTGTTATTCTTTCTACATTGTAATGTATGCTGTATCTTGTTAAATGGATTTTCTGCATCTATTGTTATAATAATATGATTTGTATTATTTTCATCATCAATATTGGCAATTATTATTTTAGTCTTAATGTTGAACCAACCTTGAATTTCTGCCTATCCAGTTTCCTTATAAAAACCAAGACTTTAAGGATGGTGCCCAAAGCTGCACTTTTTCCAAGGAGAAATCTTTATTCCAGAGAAATTGTTTGCCCAAGTTTAAAATCATGGGATCATATAGTAGGTCATAGGACCATAGATTTAGAGCCACCAGTTGGCATATATTATGCCATAATATAATGCATAGTATAATATTATGATATAATGCATAATATATTATGATGTCATTGCTCTTCTATAAAAATGAAGGATGAATGGCAATCAATCAATCAATACACACGCACATATATATACATGCATATACATATGTATGATTTTAATTAGGGATGGAAAGAGATATAGAAATGTCTGTAGACAGCAGGAAAGTAGAGAGTGGATAAAAAGATGTTAAAATAAGGAATAGAGAAGACATGCATAATGAGAAAAGCTTTTGAAAATGATAGGAAGGTCAGGAGGACCTGAATTCAAATCTAGCCTCAGACACTTAGTAGGTGTGTGACCCTGGTCAAGTCACTTAACCCTTTTTGTCTCTATTTCCTCATCTGCAAAATGATCTGGAGAAGAAAATGGCAAACCACTCCAGTAACTTTGCCAAGAAACCACCAAATGGATTTATGAAGAGTCTGAAATGACTGAAATAACTCAGCAACAACATGAGATCAAGAACATAAGTAGTGTAGTTTGCATTGATAAAGATCATCTTATCCTCTGAGACTGGAACAAAGGAAGAGGCAACTGTTGAGATAACTCAAAGTGTAGAAATGGGGAGGAAGGGAAAGGGAACTTCTTCCAATATGGAATCATTTATGACATCTTCCCTGATTACTGGCATCCTCTTCCTCTTGATATATATGCTGAATTCCTCTAGTAGAGATGTGAGAACCCTGAGGGCAGGTATGTTTTTTAATGTTCATATATTCAGCTCCTAGGACAGTGACTGTTACATAGTAGATATTTCATAAAGCTTGTTTAAAAAAAACACAATCTGTATCCCATTCAGAATAGGCTTATACTCTATATGGTTTCTAATGAGATAATAGCTTAGGCAAAGCCATTTCCTTGGAAACTTTCTCAAAGACTGACTATACCATACCTGCCTTCTAGGGTGCAGAGGGCTACAGTTTGCAAGGATGAATATGATTCTGTGTGCTATACAATTAATCTTTGTAAGCCCAGTCATTACCAACATTTAACAAGGAGGTTGAAAAAGTAATTATCTAGTGACAAGAAAGGAGAGAAGCTTTGCATCAGATATCTTTTAAATATTCTGCCCATAAAATTCCTTTGAACTCAAGTTGCATCCCACTCAGTGGTGTAAATAAAAAAGAATATAAAACCAAACAAACCCCAAAATCCAACTCAGATATTGGAGTACCACAGTCTCTATTTAACATTCCATCTTCATATACTGTCTACATTGTTAAATTGCCTGAAACTGCAAGAGCAGTCAAGCAGTACACAAATTAAGGCACAAAGTAATCGGATTTCAATCACTAAAAATTCACAGCTCAATTAAGTTATTTACTGAGATGTTTGTCTTAGCTGAAAAATTCTTTGCATATTTATTGCCACTTCACACTAACCTTTTAAAAATATCCTGATGTGAAAATAAAAAGGCACATTTGTTTTATAAGGCAAGTTAAAGTTATGGCTTCAGGTATTTAAAACTGAATAAAAAGTCAATTACCTTCAGGTTTGCCAAGAGAATGATTAGGTATCTATAATAGAAAATGGACTGCAAATTGCCCTGTTATGTTTTGTCTCTGAAAAAAAATGACAAAATGTATGATTTCAGGTAATATTCAGTGTTTTGTTCTTACTTCCATTTTGTCTGACTGCAGATAAATTTCATTTTTTCCAGGGTTCAGCAGTTCCAGGTTCCCTCTTACAGAACCTGGCATTAAATTTGGTTGAATTTCTTCATATAATTCATTAAAAAGCACCCTCAGCTTTTAAAATTTACTTCATTGTCAAATGGGTATAGTACTTACTAACCACTTTCAATCAAAGGGGAAATATAATGGTTCCTCTGATCATATACATAAAGTACCTTGAAATTGTTGAAGAAAATGGATATTACATATAATTCGCTATGCTTAATGTTGTAATAAGTATATATTTAAAAATTTTTCTTGAAGATTTGTAGCACAAGAACATAGATATAGGGCTAAAAATCCCTCATATATCATCTAGTCAAACCTCCTAATTTTACAAATTAGGAGGGACTGAGACCCAGGGAAGTTAAATGATTTGCCTCGGGTCACACATGTAGTAAAGTGACAGAGGCAGAATTTGAACTCAGAGCCTCAGAATCCAGAGTCAATGCTCTTTTCATAAATTTATTGGGTTAAGTTGTATAAGATGATGTCATGTTTATAGTCATTCAATTAATGTAAATTGAACAATCATTTCACCTATCCTTTCCTTTGCTATGTATAACAGAGACTACAACAAAATATCAGCCCCCAATCCCAGATCTTCAAAGAGAAAGAAAACCTCTCTCAATTACACTTTTTCCTCCTATAGAATCATGGAATAACAGAATCTTACAGCTAGAAATCTCAGATATCATCCAATTTCCATACATGAAGCAAAAATCCTCAGAACAACATCCTTGACAAGGAGGAGGAAAGGAAAGGGAAAAAATCATTTATTGTGTCTACTATGATTCTTAGCACTCTTCTAAGTGCTTTACAATTCTTATCTCATTTGATTCTCATAAGAACCCTGTGAAGTATATGTTATTATTTTCATTTTACAATTCAAGAAACCAAGGCAAACAGAGATTGTCACTCATCCAGGATCCCAGCTGGTACATATCTGAGGTTGGATTTGAATTCTACTCTTCCTGACTCAAGAAAACTTTATCTATGGGACCACCTACCTACCTCAAGCTGCCTTTACAACAAATAGTTTTAAAGCCTCAGCTTGAGGATTTTTAGAGATGGATAACATCTGAAGAATCAGTCCACTATGCTTTGGACCACCCTCATCATTAGGAAGCTTTTCTGTAGGGTGATGGATTCTCTCATTCTTGCAAAAACCTATGGATGAATGCTCAAATATCATAGGCAAGTCAATGAATATCTGTTAATATCCAATCAAGAAAATAATGCAGGTGTACAGATTATAAATTTCACTGCTAAATTAAATTTGCTCAGACAAACATTCCTTTGAGACAAGAGAATGAGCCCGACTTGACACTATTCTGATTTTCTTCATTTTTCTGAGGATGCTGGAAGCTACAGTTAGAAGATAAGTAAGGTGTTACGAACTCACAGGATTTAAAGGACCACTAACTTAAGGATGTTGCTTAAATTTTTGTTAAATATATGCTCTCTCAATGTTAAAAAGAAATGATGAAGATTTAAAAGTAAATTTCCCATGAAATGGTTTAGACTAGAGTATCATCATCATTAGCTATTCTCTCAATTCTCAGTTTTCTGAGAAAAGAATAAGGGAAAAAAATCTCCCAAAATATACTTAAATAACTCTATATGCTCTTTGATTTTTAACAGAGCAGTTCTTTTGTTGCATAGTGTTGCTTCCTCTGGCATATTAAAAAGCTAATCACAGAAAAAAAATAATTTTGGGGAATGTATTGAAAGTCTCTTTGAACTTAAATATGGCAAAAAGAAAAGTAACGGTAAGAATGGTACTTTTATTTGATGAATACACTTGTTCACGTGCTTCAGTAACCACTGTTAAAAGAAGGCATATCTTGCTTTGCAGGAGATGTCATACTATTTTGCCCAGCATTGAAAATGTAAATGCTGTGGGCAGTTTCTTTATTGAGGTTGATGGTGCTGATGACCTGCTATGCCATCAAAAACCTGCAAGTTGACACTGAAAGTCAAGCTTCTGTACCCTAAGTAGCTGAGCTATCCTTCCCTCATCCAGAAGCAGTGCTGCCCCATTAGCTTTACTAGTCTTAAGGGTAAATTTAATAATGCTCTCACCATTTTTCTATTGGCCATTCAGAAGTAAAAGTCTTTAATGGTGATTTGGAGAATTTCAGGAATCAGAATGGTTGGATTATTTTCAATAAAATGGAAAAAAATCAAATTATTTTGTGAACCATGATGAAATAAAAATGCTTTTGGGGGTAGCTTACTGTTAGTCTACTTTCCCAAATAAAGTCAGTTACCCTTGCACTTACAAACTCAAGTAGACAGCTTCTCAAGCTTTCCTTTCTCATAAAGTCTTTCTAAATTAAAATCTCCTTAAAAGATGTATTTCGTTATTCAGGTTATTTTTTTTAAAAGAACAAAGTCCATGGTTTGTCAGATAGGGGAGCTGATAGATTGTAAAAAATGAAATCATTTGAAATTTCTAAAAAAAAATGATTAAAAAAATATTGAAATGTCTCTCTACAGTGCATAACTGATCATGTCACTCTCCTACTCAATAAACTCTGAGCTACAGAATGAAATATAAACTCCTCAGTAAGGCTTTTAAAGTCCTTCACAAATAGACTTCTTACCTTTCCAGTCTTCTTATATTTTATTTTCCTCCCTATAGTCTATAGTCCAGCAATACAGGAATTCCTGCTGTTGCTCCTATCAGACATTCCATCTCCTGACCTTCTGGCCTTACACTGGCTATTCCCCCAAGTCTGAAATGTTCTCACATCTTACCTCTGCCTCCTGGCCTCCTTCAAGACTCACCTAAATTTTTACCTTCTTCAGCAGGCCTTTCCATATCTTCCTTATTATTAATACCTTCTGTCTGATATTACCTCTATACACACATAAATATTTAAATGCATATTATATATGTTAATTGCATAGTTAATTTATATGTTGTCTCCCCCTCTTGAATGTGAGAGCCTTGAAGGCAAGGACTATTTCTTTTTACACTTCCTTTGGAACTGTCATGCTTAGCAAAGTGGTAGCATAGCCTATGGTAAATTCATAAAAGAATATGGGTTGATTTCACTCAGAGAATATATTTTGACCTTTGCATCTTGTCTAGCCAAGTATAAAAGAATAGAGCCTTGTAGCAAAGAGGGTATTTGGCACCTAGACAAATGACCCTAGGAACCTTAGTCCTGGCCTAGGATTTTCAGGGTCCTTGGGGACAGAATTCCATAACCTTATAGAGTTCATATCATAAATATATAACAGTGTCCCATAACAAGAGTAGATCTATAGGATACTTGGGCTGAGTGAGATACATCTTATCTAAACATACCCTTGTAATGGATAAATCCAGCCTTCAAAACACAGGGTATACTTTGTTGTTAGGGCTACCTAAGGAGACCCAAGACTTTCCATTAAATAGAAACAAGTTGACATGTCTCTATTTGCCTTGGTGACCTTGGCCCAAAAAATACTCTACACATCTTTGTTTTATTTTTTTGTTCCTGATGGCAGTCTGCCAACTTCACATCTTTCTATTTCCCTAATCATTTTGCCTTATTTCTGGACTGTGACTTTCATTTCCAAGTCTATCTATTCTGGTGAAGAATTCTAGGCTATGCTCCCAATTTTGTTTCTGGACAGGTTTCTGCTCTCCTTTCCTCAATTAGAAGTTCTCATTCTTTTCCTCAAGCTGCCTAAAACAGTTTACCCTGTCTTTTACTTTAATTTCCAGTCTTGGTGCTTTTTTAGCAGACAAAAACTGTATCTTCACTCATGTCAGGTATAACCTTAAGGATAAGTCCTCAACTCTTTTCTAGGACATACTCCTGGATAAAACTCTAGTGTTTGACATCATGGCTGGGTGCTTGGGTTAATAGCTTTGAACTTATAAATTAAAAGCGTGCCTTTTTCTTAGCAATTAGTCCCATAACTTTCTCAGTTCTGATGAAAGATTCATTATTTTATGACCATAACATTTCAATTTTCTTTTTTCTCTTTTCAAAATCATTAAGAATTGATAAAACCATTTTTTGAGTCACAAAATCATGCAGTTTCAGTGCTGGAAGGGACTCCAGTGATCATTTAGTCCAATCCATAATTTGAAAAAGTATCCTTTGTAGATGGGTGGCTAAGTGGTACAGTGGATAGGGTTCTGGGTCTGGACTCAGGATGGCTCATCTTCAGGAGTTCTAATCTATCCTTAGACACTTACTAGCTGGGTGACTGAGGAATTCACTTAACCTTGTTTACCTCAGTTTCCTCATCTGTAAAATGAACTGGAGAAGAAAATAGCAACCCACTCCAGCACCTTTGCCAAGAAAACCCAAATGGAAACATGAAGGGTCAAACATGACTGAAACAACTGAACAATTTCTGTACAAGAAGCATAACATATTTCTGCTTGAAGTCCTCCAGAACAAGGAAACCCACTGCCTCTGAAATCAGACCATTCTACTTTTGGAAAGGTCTATTAGGAATTTGAGTTCCTTACATCAGCTCCAAACTTGCCTCTTAGCAAATTCTATCCCTTCTTCTAGCTCTGCCTGATGAGTCAAATGACACACATTTCATTCCTCTTCCACATGACAGCCTTTTAAGAGTTGAACAAAAGCTATCATATTCCCCTTCAGTTGCCTTTTCTCTATGGTAAATACTCCCAGTTCCTTCCAGTAATTTTTGTTTTGTATAGACCTGAGGTAGTGCAAAGTTTTTTATCATTCTTTGAATGTTCTTCAGTATATCAATATTCTTCCTTCGGTGCAACAGTCCAAACTGAGAACAACCCTTGAAATGAATTTTGACAGGATGGGATTGATTGTCACTTTCTTATTACTGGAAACAACATTTTCTTTAATGTAGTCTAATACAGCACTATTTTTTTGTTTGACTGTCATATCATGCTGTTTACTCATATTGTGTCTGTTGTCCACCAAAACCTCCAAATACTTGTCAGACAAACTGGTGTCAAACTATGCTTTATTATGCTTTTTTATACTTAGGAAGCTGGTTTCTTGAATGCAATTATAAGACTTCAAATTTATTCCTATTGTATTTCATCTTATTGAATGTCCAGAAAATCATGAAAAGTGGTTAGGATGAAGGACAGTTAGCATTTCATATATCAAACTGTATTGTAAATCATTAGTCATCAAAACCATCTAGTAGTGATTAAAAAATAGAGAAGATGATAATGGAACAGACTGGACAAGAGAGAATGAGTGTTTTTGTCTTATTTTATTCATCCAGTCAATCAACAAGCTTTGAGGGCATACTTACTTTATTTCAGGTATTGTATAAGCATCTGGGGTTACAAATACAATATTGAAATAGGAATTTATATCCAAATTAGGGAGAAAATGCTAAATATATTTTGTTCATTGTTCTCATCAAAATCTCTCAGGGCCCTGACTTTGCAAGCATTGTGCCTTCCTATGTCACCTGTAAATTTGAAAAGGTTTCCAATTATACTTTTCTCCAAGTAATTGATAAATATGCTCGATGGCACAGGGCCAACCAAAGGTACCTGGAGTAAGTCTTGTGTATTTTTTTTACTGTACACTAAGATAGGTGTTTCTTCTTTCAAAATTCTATATTCATTCTTCACATTTGGGTGTCCCTTTCATCTTGGAGTTATTACTATTTCATGTAAAGGAGTTCCTACTTTGAAGAAATATCTCCTCATTATGTTCCGTTTAATTTGAATATAAATGTATTCCTGGCATTAGGACCCTGCTGAATCCAACACCTGCTGTCTCAAAAGACTAATCATTTGAAGTTGCAGCAGCTTGAAAGATGGTCTTTTTTACTCATCTCATGATTATAAGAGAAGCCCTTTTTTGAATTGGTTGCTTTTTAAAAAATTCTGGATTTTCTGAAAAGACCTACTTTCTCCCAAACTTCAAATAGCCTACACAGTTTGGATTGAAATGCTGTATTTCCTAGAGGCTGCCACAGGCTTTACGGTATAAACCTATGGAGAATTAGGATTCAGGTGAAAGGGACTGAATATTAAAAAAAACCCAAAAGACAGAGTATTGAATTTTTTTCTAAGTAAAAAATCTTCACTTCTGTTGAACTCACACAAAATTATATTAATGGAGAAGACTGTAAAATATTTAGCCAAAGCCTGATCCTTTAATCTTCATAGTTTAGCTGTCTGGTTATTAGTTCTTTTTTTAAGAGTCAGTATATAGTGGATGGTAGTTTTAGAATTAAAAATGGGTTAAAATTCTTCTTCAAATATTAACTGTGTGATTATTGCAAATCACTTTAACTCTTTGAACTTCAATTTTCTAATCTATAAAATGAGGACATTTACCCTGTTATAGGAAGCATCTAATGCCCAAGGCTATTAAGATGTTCAAATGACAAGATACGTAAAGAAGACTATGGTAAACTTTAAAGTGCTGTATAAATGGCATTTGTTATTATGATGTTGTGTTTCCCTTGAAACTCTACTCAAGTGACACTTTCTACATTCTATCCTCCTGATAACCACAGCTGCTATTTCCCTCCCTGAGAGTTTAGTTGTATTTATTTTGTATGTATTTATTTATCCACATTTTTTCATTTTTGTCTTTGTATATCTAGTGTCTAGCTCTGTTCTTGAAACATTATGACTACTTACAAGTTGATCAGTTGATTGTCATTCCATCCAAGTCTGCAACTTTGTAAACATGAGTTTTCCTGGATGAGCACAAAAGTGACCTAGTAGAGGTAGGGAGTCAACAAAGTTTGAAGCTTTTGACGCTTTCTAATTAAGGACTGAAGTCCTGCTTAATCAGTCATAGACTCCCAGCATGTAATTTCCTTCCTAGTCAATTAGCTCTTTTGGACCACAGTTTCAGAGAATTTTAGTTTTGCAAAGTATCTTAGAGATTATGATGCTCTATCCTTTCATTTTAGAGATAAGAAAACTGAGGCATAGTGGTTGGCAAAGTATATCCTATTAATGGCGGAACTGAAACTAGAAAACTTGTCTTTTGACATCACAAAAGCACATTTTGTTGTTCTATACTTGCTAAATTTTATCCTGTGTCCAGAAATTTTTAATGCATTTCCCAAAGTACCCCAAATTCCATTCATTATTAATTTTAAAAAATTTCTCAAGTTTTATCTTAATGTTTGGATACTTTAATGCCTCTGTATTTACATTAATGTGGGTATTCCTTTCATTGCCATGATTAATCAATCTATAAACATTTATTAAATGCCACTGTGCTCATCTTTGAGAATATAAAAAGAGGTAAAAAATAGTCCCTGTCCTTAAGGAGTTTACAATCCAATGAAGGAAAATCTCCAAGTTACTTTTTATCCTGTGCAGTTCTTATCCTTGTACTTACAGACCCCCCTAGAAAGGAGCTGTCCAACATGCTGCATGTTTTCCTTTAGATTGGATAGATGCTTTTTTATAATGTGTGGGTACCAGTGCATGCCCATTTGTTATCCTTTACTCGTTCTATATTATTGTTGGTTCATATTCTTTACCATTTATACATTTTTGTGGGTGATATCTTGTATACTGTTTCTTGAATATAGGCTATTATTGAAAATATGTTCTGTTCACCTTATGACCACCATGTATCTCTTTATTGTGCTTTGTGTTATTTGTAACTTTGATTCTTCAGAAAGTGTACACAAATTTTTCAACCCTATAGCATCACTGGATGAACATTTGGGTTTAAAATTTGGATTTTCATTTTAGAAAATAACTTGAGACTACACAACATGATTTCCTGAATGTAATCTATCCCACACTGCCTGTGCCAGATGTACCAATTCAATGGACTGAGTTCCTGTTAGTCTGAAAATAGTTATTAAAAGTAATTTCTATAACTTTATTTTTATTTTTTTGAACTGGACCTTGGTTTTAATGGCAAAGGAAATTCCTCATGAAGAAACTTCTATCAATCCATTTTGGCACCTGCTCTGAAATTCACTAAGAGATTTTACCATTATTTTTTTCATGGATCAATAGGTGGTAGATGATCTAAATGTTATGTAAAGAATCTAATTATCAGTTTTGAATGATTGACCAAGCATCTGTAGAGGATTGATGGAGCTAATAGGACCTAATTTTATAGACTTGAACTGAGATGACAGAATGATAAGATAATAAATTTAGAGCTGAAAGACATTCCAGGGTTCATTTAGTCTGACCTACTCCTTTTATAGATGAGGAGACTGAAATGCAGAAACATAAAGGAACTTGCCCAAGGTCACATAGGTAGCAAGTAGTAAACTTTGTTCTAGGCTATAAGAGATAGACTTTGTATCACAGTAGTTCTGAGGGCATTGACCAATTTTGAATCTACTGCCTGTGTGAAATAACAGTTGTGACATACATTGTAAATAATAATACAAAAATAAATCACAGTGATACTCACCCATCTCCCAAACCTGGCTCGTCTCCCAGCTTTTCTCTTTCAGCTGATGGTGCCACCTTCATCTCAGTCACCCAGATTTTAAATGTTAAAGTTATCTTCAACTGTTTTCCTTCTCCTTTAATTAGTTGCCCTGTCCTGCCTATTCTACTTGTATAATTGTCTTCCATCTATTCTTTTCTCTCCACTCCTGTTGTAATTCCCCTTTTCTACTACCTCGCATTCCTACCCCAGGCCTCCTCATTACTGGCTTGGACTATTGGAATAACTGTCCAAATAATTTTGATACCAGTGTATCCTTCAAACAACTGCCAAAATCATGTGTCTAAATCACTGACAGGACCATATTACTATCTAGCTCCCACTGTCTAGCTTTTAGTGAATCTTTATATTATACCTTTAGACTGAATAGACTGGTGAGTCTTTAGTTTGATATTTGAGGTCCTTCATAACTTGAGTCCTACATATTTTGATACTAGAGATGTTTAATGTGGATAAAAGAAGACTAAGGGATGATATTTCACATTTTTAAGCATTTTAATTTGGAAGAGGGATTAGACTTTTTGGGATTCTTCTTGGCCACAGAGTGGGAAAAATAGAGCAATCGGTAGGTTCCAGAGAAGTAAATTTTTGTTTGCTAACAATCAGAGCTATCCTGGCATGAAGTAGGTACATAGAAATTGCTTGTTGAATTGTTGGTTTATTGATTGAAAAGTGTGTAATGTGTAACAAGGGGCCCATCATCGGAGGTTTTCTTGCAAAAGTCAGATGACCTCTAGGAGGGTCTTTTGCAGAGGGATTTTTCAGTAGCTAAATGGCCACTGAAGTACCTTTAAATTCTGATTCTTTTATGATCTTTGGCCCCATTTCCTTCCACAATACATATATATCCCTTTGTTTCAGCAACATTATTAGGCAACTTGGTGGTGAAATGAATAGGGTGCTAGACCTAGAGTCAATAAGTCCTGACTTCATATCCTTCTTCAAATATATTTGTGTGACTCTGAGGAAGTTCGGTTACCCTTTTTCAGTTTTAGTTTATTTATGTTCAAAGTGGGGAAATGATTACATATACCTCACAAGATAATATTTTAAAGTGTTTTGCAAACATTATAGTACTACAAAAATGCTAGCTATAATTAGAATGAATAAGTCCTATTCTCTCATTGACTGATCTTGATTTTTCCCTAATTCAAATATACTCTGTCCTCTTTTCTACTTGTTGAAATCTTTATCTTTCCTTCAAGACACAGCTTAGGTGTCATCTCTTTCATATAATCTTTCATGATATCAATAGTGGAAAATGACTTCTCCCTCCTTAAATTTTCTTGGGGTAATTTGGGTGTCTCCTTTCCTATTACTGAATTTTGTATTCTATTACATTTATTTGTCTACTTCTTATATTTGCTTCATACCTTATAACATTCTTGAGGGCAGTCCTGTGGTATTTTTAAAAACATCTCTGACTCCAGTAGCACAATACCTTGCACAATCAGTGCTTGATAAATATTGAATTGAATTGGTATACACACACACACATACACACTCACACAGACACATGATTCCAGTAATTCCTGACACAATGCTGAGAAATGCTTTAAAACAATCTCGACTCTGACATGTGAGAAACAGAATAAAGTAACTTCCAATTTAAAACTTGTTCTACTGCACTTCAACTTAATCAAAGGTCTAAAAAGCAGAAATATTTAATAAGTATCTTTAACTGAATAATTGTTTTATTTTATCAATGATTAATCATATGTTATATGATTTATGTCACTCATCTTTAAATGTTACCATCCTTTAGTTATTTTTGTTTAAATATCACACTGTAAATCTTTTATTCAAAAGAATTGACTAGAGACAGAGGGGAAAGTGAAAAAAAGCAAGCAACATTGTAGATTAAGACGTATTTTTGTGAATATTATTATTTCCATTTTACAGACAAGAAAACAGGTTAAGAAGTTAAGTGGCATAGCCAGAGGTCTTAAGGCTATTAAGTGGCTGATGCTGAATTTGAACTCATATCTTCTTGACTCTGTGTCCAGGATTCTATCCCCTGGGCTGCTTAGCCAGTGGGAATTTTACAATAGAATCATTACAAACAGCAATGGGGGTGAACACCAACAGGAAATGAAATAGATGAGACATTGTTATATGAGTAACGAGTGGATGTCAACTTAGACAATTGTCACATGTATCACATTTTTAGATTACACAGTGCTAGGAGGAATAGGAAAGATAGAATGAATGGGAAAAAAAAATATTAAGCTCTTACTATGTACCAGGCCCTATACTAAGAAATCAGGATATAAATATAAGCAAACAACATGATATCTTCTTTCAACAGGGGAAGACAATCCATGTAAGAGAATGGTGTGTTTTAGACAAGCTAAATCACAGTTAATGATTGGACAGTTAGCACATACTTTCCAGGAAGGGTTGTGTTGAGTTAATTACAGCTGGAGCTGGCAAGTGTGTGTGTTGGGGTGGGAGGAAGGGAGGAAGAGTGTGAAATATACTTCATATATATAAGACAAGACAGGGTATATGAAAAATATGTAGGAATTCTGGTGGGATGCAAAACCAACATGAGTCAACAATGAGATAGTAACTGAATAGAGCACAGCTAGGAGGTGCATTGGATAGAGTATCCTAGCCTAGAGTCAGGAAGACTCATCTTCCTGGGTTCAAATACCATCTCTGACACTCACTAGCTGTATGATCCTGGGCAAGTCATTTGACCTTGTTTGCCTCAGTTTCCTCATTTGTAAAATGAAGTGGAGAAAGAAATGGTAAACCATTCCAGCATTTTTACCAAGAAAGCTCCAAATGGGGACACAAAAAGTCAGAAACAACTGAAAAACAACTCAGTGGCAATATAATCTTTGACTGTTTTTGAGAGTTACTTATGATCAGAATAAGATCTATTTGTCCTCTCTCTGATCACACATCCATCTGGAATATTATGATTAATTGTTGGAATGACACTTTTAGAAAGTTCATTGACAAGGTAAAGAGCTCCAAAATATGGAAACCAGGAAAAGGTAAGAGACAGGAGGACCTGGAGAATAGAAGACTAAAACAAGAAATGATAGCTTTCCTCAGATAGTCAAAGGACTGCCATATATATGAGAGTTTATAATTGTTGCACTTGGTACCAGAGGGCAGAATCAGGAATAGTGGGTGAATCAAGTTATGGTGAAACAAATTTTAGACTTGAAATAAGAAAAAAACCCCATAATAATCAGAGAGGTATAAAAGTAAATTGGACTGCTGTAGTGGATAGTGGATTCTTTCTCTCTCATCATTTAGTCATTTGAGAATGACTAAGGGAGTAGTAGGTCCTTCCTCACATCATCAGTTATTCTACAATGAATGAAGGGGTAATGGGTTTTTCTTCACTAGAGCCCCTCACATCAAGGCTACATTATTGTTTGATAGGAATATGGCGTGACATTTAAAAAGTTTGTGGGACATACTTTTTGGGTAATTAGTCATTTTATTAATAATGAAGGGTCAGGGACACTCTTGAATGTCAAAGACCCCTCACCGCAGTGGGTTCACGGTTTATATGTGTGGGTGTTCCTCAGAGTGGCAATCAACTATGATTGGTTAACAATTAATAAGAGAGTGACTACCATAATGAGAGATAGGCTTATTCCAATGAGGATCTTGAGATAAGTGACATTGACCACCTAAATTCTGGTCAAAGTGATATCAATTTCCATATCACCTGTCTTACACAATAGAGAATCCCCATTTTCCCAGACCTGTCTCAATACAAGCAGGAATCCACCCATTTACTTAAACTTAGAATTTCTTTACTATCTTTGATTAGATCTTAGCTTTCTTGACTGGGTAAGTCTTTGAGTAAGATTTCGCAGACTGGCTGATGTCTGGATGAGGAAGTAGAAAAGGGAAAAAATTTTGGGCTTAATTCAATAATTAGTTATTAAATATAAGAGTGGAAGGAATTCTTGTTTGGGAATGGATGGGATTAGATGATCCCTGAGATCCCTTCTAACACTGAGATTTTCTGAATGACCCTAAGCAATTTTCACTTTTGGAGAAGGCTAAAGTGACCAATTACACCTAAAGTTTACTGTTATTAAATGGGCATTTTTCAACCTTTTGGATGTAATAAGACATATAATTATTCTTGTATTTCTTAACCAAAAATTTTTTACAACACTGATTTTCAGGATTACATGTCTGGGATTAAACTTCAGTGTCATGGCCACATAGAGAGTAGACCAGGATGGTTGAGAATGGAGTGATTTCCATACCATGCTGATGAAAATTAAATGAAGAAATTATTTTTTTCCCCATGGAGTGAAAAACAACGGATAATCCCCTGTCCACCCATTTTTGTATTCATGGGTTGTTGCATAGATTTATCCAGACTGAGAAGAAAGGATACCATTCAGAACCTAATTTTGAATTTCCTATTCTCTGTTTTTAGTCATTCCCCTGGAATCCCAGGAGTCTGGGAACTCTTACCTGAATAAGAAGAGGTGATACAGGATTGTTCATGTATGTATGAGAAAGATTTGGGGCCCATCTATCTGTGATTCAAACTGGTTCACTTAGCTCTAGTCACACAAAGAATCCCACAAACACCTATTTACAGCATGGGGAGGGGTCTTTTGGGAGCCATGGGGTGCTATACAGTTGAAGCATATTGTGCAGTTAATTAACCTCTCAGAAAGATGAAAAGAAACTATCTAGTAGCACAAACTTGACACGTTTATTTTTATATTTGTGCTCTTTTTTTTTCCATTTTGGGTTTCTTCTCCCCAGCCCATTGCCATATGCTACTGGGACTCAGCTGTAATTATCTAACTCACAGATGAAACAAGAAGTGAAACAAGCAAATAGAAACTTAACAGCTACTCTTTGGGACTCTGATTTAACCAGAGATGCCTCCATTTAAAAAGAAAAAACGAAATTGATTGGTTAGTGCTATGTCCTAGCTCTAGGATTTCAAGTATCAAAAAGTTTTGAAGTAATTTTTTTCTAATCTATCTTCCATTTTTTACATTGGACCATACTCTAACTCTAGGTGTATGACAACCTTTAGCACAGATTAACTGTATGCATGAGGGTACTACTGCAGTACCTAGTACTACATAAAACTATAATACTACATAAATTCAACCTATATTTATCAGGTGTTTTCATTTGGCATATTTTTGTTGATAATTGACTAAATTTTTCATGGCAGAACTACAAATTAGTATTCAGCCTTATGTGGCATAGTCTTCAAAGTAAAATCTCCTTACTTGTCTCCAAATATAGTTACAGGACCACAAAAAGCAAACAGAGGAATTTTAGGGGCAATTTACCTGTAATTTGAAAGCCCAAGTGAGTCCTAAGAGTTGGGTTTTATTATTTTGACAGGCAAGGTTGATTTGATTGAATTTGTTAAACTGGAAAAATGTATTTGTGTGTGTGTGTGTGTGTGTGTGTGTGTGTGTGTGCGCTCATGTATCCACATAAATATTTTCACCCTGGATACTCAGCATATCATCACCAAAGAGTATTGTTTCCACAAGCAGAATGACTCTAACTAAATATTGCCCCAGGCAGATATGAAGAACGAGACCACCCCCTGGGAGAAGAGACCCAGGAAAGTTTCACTTAGCAAGAATTTGGAGTAATGAGTCTGAAGGGAATAACAACGGCTGTGAGCTCAAGGGGAAAGAATGATACATTTCCTGAGGAATGCGCCAGTATTGTGAGATTTTTTTTTCTGAATATTTGGTTGGTTTTGCCCAGAAAGGTGAGATACTTTTGAAAATATCTGGATCCCTTTCTCATTCCTCTCATACCCAATCAGAAAGTCTCTATTCAGCTTTCAGGTTGGTTCAACTCATTAAGTTAATAGCAGTGGCAGTCAAATTCATTGAGAGGTTAGAATATTATTTTTAATTGTTTATTAGAAATTTATGTTGCTACAATTCAAGAATTCATCCCCTAGTGGCTAATGTATGGGGCATGAAACTCTTAATTTACTTAGAGCTGTCCTGAGACTAGAGATGGTGTTAGTTGCTGGGACCATAATTGACACTGTTCCAGCTTGGGCAGAACCTGACAGAGTTTATTTTGTCATATGACTTTTGAGAATTAAGGATTAATTATGTTTTCCTCCTAATATAAGCCTTAAAAAGATTATGTCTTCTTTGTTTTTGCAACAAAAAAATCTTTAAATCAAGATTTTACTTATTGGAACATATATTTCAAATTAAAATGTGATTGAATGGAAGAATAACATTTGCTTTACAAAAATTCATCTTACATACAGCTTCTCCAAAATTCATCTGTTGTGTGAAACAAGGTAGTCCTGCTGAGATGATGGCCTAGATAAAGCAGCCTGAGGCTAACTTCCTGGTGTGGTAGTTAAATTAATAAATTTATGGGTGAGAACTCTTTTCCACTAAGAATATCCCCAAGTTTTTTTTTAACTGCCCGAGGGTCCTTGACATCAGCAAGGTACATATTTGATCAAAACTTTGACTTTGTGAGCCTTTGTTCTAAGCGAGAGACCTAAAGAAAAAAAAGAATATATTTTAAAAAGAAAAGAACAGGAGCAAAAAGTTCACACCTCAAAGTCAAAAAGTAAGTTGCTAAACTATTTGAGGTTAGTCGGCAGCCCAGGCTGTTGGCAACTAAAAATAAAGTCTGATGGTTAAACCACCATGGCAAAGAGAATAAAGAGGAAAAAAAAAAGCAGAATGAAGCCCTAGTAAAATCCAAGTTGTAAGAGGACCACAAAGAAATGAGTATATAATACACAAAGCCAGTGGCTCCTCTTTCCTACTGAAATGAGTGCAAGAGGTGAGATTTTATATAATTTCTGATCTAGTATCCATCTAAATGACCTCCGGGAGAATGAGTTAGGAAACACTCTCTCTCATCCCATTTAAAGGAAGGATACATGGAAACCTTCTTGTGTACTTCTCAACCCCTAGACATTTTGATGTAGTTACTAAGCAGATGCCATGGGGAAGAACTAAAAGAGGAAGAGGTAAAGAAGTATTTGATGAAAATTGAAAAAAAAGTTTTCCAACATATCCTAGTTCAAGTCCTATCTAGCCCTTATTTTTCTCCTCTTTTCTCCTAAATTATGAAATTTAGAATCAGTGTCTTATAACTGAGTACTCAATTTTATAGGATGTCCCAAAAGTCATAGTATAATTTAAAGCTAATAAAGCACTATGAATTTTGGGACACCTTGTATACTGAATTTATTTATTGTTATTTGTTTATTGATCATGAGCATTACCATTACCATCATCTAGACCTGTGATTTCAACAATATAGAGACTGCTTAGCGAGAAGCATTCTCTATTAATACCTCCTCTGCAATTCATAGGGTTACAGAATTGCCTACAGCCTCTAGACGTTAAGCGACTTAGCTGGGTTTACATAGTCAGAATGTGGCTGAAGCAGGTCTTGAGGGCAGGTCTTTATGACTGAATGCTAGTTTTTAGCCATATAATGCATTTTTTTTAAGGGGAATCGGTCCCGTAGGGTCAAATAACAATATGCCATCTTATGCTAGTCAATAATGGTTTCATTCATGTCAGTCTGATCTGTCTAGTTTTCAAACTTCTCAAGGACAAGGATCGTCTTGTGGTTCTTCATTTTTTTAATCAATTAAACAGTTGGTACATATTTATTGAGCCCTTACTGTATACTAGAGACAGCTAAGTGGTGCAGTGAATAGAGTGATGTGTCTAGAATTAGGAAGACCTGAGTTCAAATCTTGCCCAGACCTTTACTAGCTAGATGATCTTGGGCAAGTCACCTAACTGTTTGCCTCAGTTTCCTTTACTGTAAAACTGCAAAATGGTGATAATGAATATCTGGTCACTGGATCCAGATGGCTCAGGGGGGGAAAGTGAGGCTGGTGACCTTGAACAACCTTCCCTCACTCAAAACAAAGTCAACCGCAAGTCATGTCATCATTTCTCTAATGCCATAGTCTTCCTTGAAAACAAAGGGCAAACACAAACAGGAAATGATGATGATCATATCTACCTTCCAGGTCTGCTGTGAAGATTAAATGATAAAATATTTGCAAAACTAGAATATGGTGGGCACCATATAAACCAGCCCCGCACAATTGGGCAGTAGGTAGGGGCCAACATTGAAACAGGCTAAGCTTCAGGTGACACTAGAGACAGACTGACCATGGTGGGTTGCTGTGGGTCATATGAAAGAGTGCACTGTGGCAGCCCTACATGATATATATATATATATATATATATATATATATATATATATATATATATATATATATATATATATATATATGTATATATATACATACATATATATGGTTTTTTAAATTTATATATTATATATATATTATATATATATGTATATATATAATATCTACATCTATATATATATATATATATATATATATATATAAATGCTTATCCTTCCTCCCACTAAGGGGAAAAGGGAATAAAAAAATACAGAATATCACAGTCCTTGACCCCAAGGCATGAACCATCCAGTTGGAGAGATAAGAAATGCAGACATAGAAAATAACAGTGTGAGAAAGAATGTAAGCCACGAATGAGTAGTACAGACAATAACATATCATACCGGATTTCAGAGGAAGGAGAATAGCTTGAGCTGGGACAGTCAGGGAAGAATTTTAAGGATTTTGATAAGGTGCAGAGTGGTCGTACTGGAGTTCTAAGAAGCATGGAACATGTGAACAAAGGTGCAGAACCAGGAAATCACACAGCGTGATTTGAATGACATGAGCTTGATGGCAATGGATGGTATGTTTATGTAGCAATATGGCAAAAAATTGTTTGACACTGGATGATAGAGAAACCTTGAATATTAAGCAAAGGCATTTGGGTTGGAAGGAGCCATTGAAGGACTTTGAAATATTGAGAATGTACTTTTGGGAGTTTAATTTGGCAGAGATGATAAAGATAGAGATAAGGGAATCAATTAGGAAGCTATCATGGGAGTGCAGGGGCCTCAAATAAAGGTAGGGACTGTGACAACAACAAGAAAGACACAGCTGTGGAGGAATATCATAAAGCAAGAACTGATAATTTGGTGAATGTTTGGATGTGGGAGAGAGGGAGCAGTTTCTTTCAGTTACAGTTTCATTGTAAATAGTCTGAGTCACTGGAAACAGTGAGCTAATTTGATGGAAGAGATGATGACTTTACTAAAAATGTGGGGGAAGAAATCAAAGGATCACATAGATGTAGAGCTAGAAATGACGAGAGGTCATCTTACAGATGAGGAAACTAAAGCTGATGGAAGTTAAGTGACTCGCTCAAGGTCACACATGGAATGAACATAAGATGTGACATTTAAATCTATATCCTTAAACTCCAGAGCTGGTGCTTTTTCCATTGTACTGTATTTCATTCTGAATCATTGAAAAATTGTCACAAAAAACAAATGAACACATTGATCATGTCTGAAAATGTATGTCTGATTCTTATCTGTAGTGACTCATCTCTGACCAAAAGGTGGAAGGTCCAGGAAATAGATAATTCATGTTTTTTGTTTGTGTTTTAGAGATATTGCTGGTTCATCAGAGCACAAAGTCGCACATTTTAGTGAGTTCTCTTTTGAAAAAGAAAAAAGGGAGACTTTCAAACAAATTAATTTTCTAATAACTCAAACTTGACATTCCATTCCAACTACCTACTTTTCTCTTGCCTTTGGGGACATTGGAACAATGTTGTCTTCAGCCCTCTAGAAAGGAGGTCTAAGAATTTAATTTGTACAACAGATTTTTTTCCCCTATTTAATCTTGGTGATAATTTTATCATTCACAATGAATGTTTCAATAAAAATGAAGCATAGCTTTGTCTTGGTGCCGGGTTTTCTCTAGCTGTTCACTAAGCATGGCAGTGTGTACAAGTCATTTAAGTTTACCCTCGGGTCTATTGGCATTAGGTACTGATCTTGATTGATAACTGTTTATATGCAATACTAAGCCTTCCTGTATTTTACTTATTCCTAAGAGATGAAAGAAAGTCCTTCTGGACCTGAATGCAACATTTAAATCAGTTTTAAATGTTTCTTTTCCTTGCTCCCTATTGTTGTTTCCATCCTACATAGCAAATCCTCTCCCTTTATTCTGGCCAATGAGAACAATGTAGCTTATTTTGCATCTTCATGTTTTAATTTTCATTGTAGCAGTGAAAAACCTTAGAAGGTATTGTTCATCCTACAGCAGGGATTTTTAAACTGAGGTTCATGAACTTGTTCTTGGAAAAAAAAACTGATGATGGTATTTCAGTAAATTTGGTTTTCTTTGTAAGCCAATGTACTTTGTGCATTTAAAAAATAACATTTTGAGAAGGAATCTTTAGTGTTCAACGAAACAGTTCATGCCTCAAAAAAAGGTTAAGAACTCCTGTCCTACACGGTCATATAGAGGTGATACTTTCATAGATATTCATAATCAAGGAGCTTCTACTTGAATTGGAAACTGTATAAGTGAATGGATTCTCCAGTTTTAGCTTCAAGCATCGCAAGTAGGATTAGACATTTTATTTTTTATTTTTTTAAATATAAATTTATTTATTTAACTTTTTACATTCATTTTCACAAAATTTTGGGTTCCAAATTTTCTCCCCATTTG
>CM053773.1:43449557-43501237 GCA_028658325.1 Potorous gilbertii
GTTTTTTTCCCTTTTCTGGGCATTTTCCCAGCCAGTTACTTGACTCCTGAGAGTCCTCTCCACCCCAGCCTAGGTCCGCCCAGCTAGTGCTTGGGGTCTGAGATTCAAATGCTCCCAGCCAGTTACTTGACTTCTGAGAGTCCTCTCCACCCCAGCCTAGGTCCGCCCAGCTAGTGCTTGGGGTCTGAGATTCAAATGCTGTTCCTCAGCCTCAGGGCTTTTGGCGGCAGGCCTGACTGCTCTTCAGTGGGAGCTTATCTGCTGGTGCTCAGGTGGGGGCAGGGCCGCCTCTCAGGGCTCAGTTCCCTCAGGGGGTTTATGCAGAGACTTTTTGTAATGGAGCTGGGGTGGAGCTCCTGCCTGCTCTGGAAGCCTCTGGCCGAGCTGCCTCTGCCTCAGAGGATAGGGGGTCCGAGTCCCGGAGATACCCCGCTCCCCTCTCAGCCCGTCTCTTTCACTGACCTGTGCGTCTGTGGGTGGAGGGACCTTCACAGCCACAGGAGATTCAGGTCCCTGACCCCTGCTGGGGTCTGCTCGCTCCTCTCAGTGCGGTGTGGCCAGGGCAGGGGAAGGGGAGGGCTCCGCAGGGCAGGGCTCCGCTCCCATCTGGAGTACCTTTGCAGTCGGTTTTTCAGGGCTCTCTGCAACGGAAATCTCCTTCACTGTGTTTCTGCGCGGCTTCCACTGTTCCAGAATTTGTCAGGAGTTCTTTTTACAGGAAATCTATGGGCTGTGGGTTCAGAGCTAGCAAATGTGAGTCTTTTTACTCTGCCATCATGGCTCCGCCCCTCGACCAGACTTCTTAATGGACCCATGCTATTACACTTCTTAGGGTTTACCTCCTGTTTTTCTAGTTTCTCACCATTATCTTTCCATAACCAGTTCTATGTAGCAATCAGAGGCATATTACTGTACAGGGGGTTTGAAAGAAAAGGTATCAGTAAAAGAACAGGCAAAAGAAAGGAGTAGGAAGAGCAAGGTTGTTGTTGAGTCATTCAGTCATGATGAATTCTTTATGACCCTATGGACTGTAGCATTCTAATACTATCTACTGGATTTTCTTAGCAAAAATCCTGGAGTGATTTACCATTGCCTTCTCCAGTGGGTTAAGGAAATCAAACGTTAAGTGACTTGCCCAGGGTCACATAGCTAGTGAGTATCTAACCAAATTTGAACTCAGGTCTTCCTGACTCCAGGCCCAGTTCTCTATTCACTAAGCCTGTTAGCTGCTTCAGGTGGGAAGCAAAGAAGGAAATAGATGAGAGATGGAGAAAGGGAGGAAAAAGAAAGAAGAAGTAAAAAATTATTTTCGACTCTGGCACTGAGGGTTGAATGTGAAGAGAGTTGTTTCTTGTTAATAAAGTATAAATTCTTAGAGACCAGCAATACTGAAAGTTAAAAGCTTTGAGGCTTCTGGGAGGAAGCTTACTCAGGGCATTGTTTTTCTTATTTTTCCAGGAAAATCTCTATTTCTCTCCTAGGGAACTAGTCAGTTTGGAGTCAGCTTGTATGTAGGCTGCTCCTTTCTGTGGTGGTCTAGATATTTTTTTTGAAGGATAGACTTGATTATAATTTTTGTAATACATTTTGTATTTCAGAATGAAAATTAAAGCTACCCATACCCACATACACACACTTATAAAGCAGGTATCCTTAACGGTGCTCATAAAATTGGTGATCATATTTGCTTAGCCCAGGAAAAGCCTAAATTTGCAAATCTGAATTAGGAAAATGCAAGGAGAACAGATGTGCTTTGGAAATTTTGTAGATTCAATTAAAAAGAGCCCTGGAAGAGAACTTAATGCTGAGCAGCAGGACTCTGACAGGATTTTTAATATCATCAGTAAGGTGAATTATATGGCTAGGTTTTATGCCTATCACATCCTTTTTTAAAATAGTGCTGCATTTGGTATAATTCATGAGTAAAAATGGAAGCCTGGCAAGTGACTATTCTTATGCTCTTGTCATTTAAAAAGTGTGTCTACAACATGTGGAAATAGTTAGTCAAGCAGAAAAATACCTTTCTCTTTCATAGCACTCTTTTCTAGAAGATGACATTTGAAGAAACAGGAAAGTGAGGTACACTTTGTACAGTATTAAACACAAACCATAACTTGAATGCAGTGTAGACTCAAGAGTAGGTTGGATGTGCAGGGTATATGTTAGGAAAAGTAGAAGAAAGTGCCTTACTAGATATAAACATTTTAAAACTGGGTAGATATGTGCAATGTGTCTGAAGAAAATGAAGTTTTCACTGACAGTTTTTGTCTTTGTAGAGGCAATATGTTATAGTTGACAGTGTTGGATTCAGAATCAGAAAAACTTGGGTTTAAATCTCACCTCTTACTCTTGCTGGCTGTATGACTTTTAGCAAATCATTTAACCTCTGTGTCCCAAGAAATTCCATAGCATTTAAACCATACAAAGCAAGCAAAGTATATGAGTAGAGAGAATTCTTACCCTAGGAAGTCCCCACGTTTAAATTCATAGTTTCCTATTGTGTTTGCATATTTTTTAGCCCCCAGATTTCTATGACCCAAGAATTCATCACTTCTTGGACAAGATGTTTAGGATGAACCTGTCTGGATATGAGTATATGTGCTTCCTGGAAATCAAGCACTGAGCTTCTTACGATTTACCTGAAGGTTTTTCTAGCATGGTAGAACCTGCTGAAAATACCCCACCCATCTCACCTTAGCACCATGATGAGAGGAGACAAAGGTGTTGTTTTCATGGAGAAAATGTGTCAATATTGTCTGCATGTCAACTGTGTGTGTGTGTGTATTCATTGAAATAAAATGGAAATTTAGAGATTTTCTGGTTTTTACTTCTTCACATCATCAAAGAAAGTATAGTTATTAGGTAGAAAAAATGATGTTACTTATGTGTACACATTGAATCAGAAAAAAAAACACATAGACACACTGTTTAAATTCTAAGACACTTATACATAACTCTGGATTAAGAGGCTCAGAAAGCAGCATCCTTAGGACCTCTGTGGGAGGAGAGATTTAAGCCTTTTAAGGGATAGCAATTTTTCATTTGGATAAATGGAAAAATACAAGATATAATGTGACTCCAACATTTTAGATCTTTTGTGGATTTGAATAATTGAACTTTGAGATGCCTTATTTGAATAACACTTGTAAAAACCACTGAACATCTTCCCTTCATGGATCCAGACTTCAGTCACCAGCAAATACTAATCTAAGAAGTAATAGACAAACTTGAAAATGAGTTGCTGAATTTTGAATGTATTTTCAAAAGCTTAAGTTGCAGTTACATAGGTTCTTTTGAATACTTACAACATGTGGTAGCAGTAGGGTCTGGAGTCCAGTAATTAAAGAAGAAATATAGTAGGATTTAGCATTCCATTTTTATACTTTCAAAATGAAGATGCTGTCCAAAAAATATAAAGAATGATGAAATCTAGATTTTGATTGGGTCAGATAAGTGATATGCTTTCAGGAGTGAAAATCTTACTTGAAGGAGTAGTTGTAAGAGATTATTGTGACAATCAACACTGAAAACCAAGAAGGGCTGTCTTATCTTACATACCTTAGCTTAAGTATAGTGTTCCAGTGATGGAATTATCTGAAGAGTTGTCTCAGTTTTTTCTGTGCCCTTGCAGAGCTCTATAGCTTGTGAGGTGTCTCTAAGAGAAGAAGCTTATTTTATACTTTCTTTTTCAAACATAGGTATAACGGCTCATTTTCGTTCACCTTCATCTTATTTTCTATTGTCTATATTTTATCCGCATCTTTATTCTTCATTGAGGAGACCAGCTATAACAGGCTTGATGTCTGACAATTCTCAGAACATGGGAAAACATGAGTAGAATGAGAACCATGGAGGTAGGTTTTCATAACAAGACATTAATCTGGTTCTGTTTAAAGGCAGAGGTGAGAATTTGGAGGAAGGAGTAAAAGGAGAAAAGAATCAAATTTAGACTTGACTCAAAGAAACCTTTCCCCCTCTCCCCAAAAATCACAGCTATAGAAAAGTTGCCCTAGGAGTTACCAGGTCCTTCTACCTTTGCCCTCCCCATCCTGCCGCCACTAGAGGTCTCCAAGCAATATTTGGATGACCACTTTTTTGGGGGTAATTTTTATTCAGGTTTAGATTTTCCCTTCAACCACCCCTTTTCTAGGCTTCTTTATTATTTCTGAGGGCATCATTCTGTGTGATTTTGGTGTGATCCTTGAATCCTCACTTTCAATCAACCCACATTGCCAAAGAGTTGGCAAATCTTATATCTTTCTTCTGAACATTTCTCAGATACTCTACCTTTTCTCCATTCACAAAGCCACCACTCAGGTTAGTTCACCTCTCTTCTAGAGTGTTGCTATATCTTCCTTATTGCACTCCCTGTCTCAAGTCTTCTCACTCCATTCTATTTTTCTCTTTGTCTCAAAAGTAATTTTCATGAAGTTCAGATCTGAACATGTCAATTTCTCTGCTTTTCATATCCCTAACAAACTACAGTGGCTGGCTTTTATCTCTAGGATCAAGTATAAACTCATCCATTTGGTATTCAAAACAACCTGCCCCTTCCTACCTTATATATTTCTCCTTTCCATACTTTTTACATTTCAACCATCTCAATCTACTTATTATTCTTCAACCCAATTCTCCATCTTTGATTTCCTTGACTTTACACTGGCTGTCCTGTATTCCAGAAACACTCTTCTCCCAAACCTCTGCTTCCTAAAATTCTTGGTTTCCTTTAACCTCAAGAGACACCTAGCAAAAGACCTTTCTCCCCATCCCAGCCCCAACTACTACTGCCTTCTTTTTTCATTTGATTTCTATGCATCTTTAATAAAATAATCTTCATTCGCATTATTTTGAGAGCAGAATAGGTTTTTTTCTGTCTTTTTATTCCCAGGATTTAACACAGTACCAGGTACATAACAGATGTTAAATACATGCATGGAACTAGAAGTGCCTAGGTATGCAATAGATAGAAAACTGGACCTAGAATCAAAATAGACCAGAGTTTGAATCCATCCTCAAGTATGACCCTGCGCAAATAATTTAACCTCTGTTTTTCTCTGTTTCCTCATCTGTAAAATGGAATAATACCTTCCATTGTTGTTGTGAGCCTAAAATGTGATAATATTTATAAAATGGTTTCCAAACCCTAAAGTGCTATGTAAATGCTGTTTTTATTGACAGATGGCCTCTAAGGGAGCTTTACAAATCACAGTTCCCTGACTTGTACTCCAGTTCTTAGCATACTCCATTGACTATAGTATGCAATATTGTGAAAAGTTTGTTGAAGTAATTTCCTAAGTCAAGGATTAGTTAGAAAAGACAGGCTGTGGCATAACACTTCTTATGTTCCGGCTTCTCTCTCTGATTCTAGGTCTCAGCTCTTGTGTCCCTGATTCTTGTTTACAATCCATCACAATTTGTAGGATTTTAACACTAGGGGTTTGAAGTTCCACTTGTACATCCCTGTACAAGTCATTCCACATCTTTGGGTCTCACTTTCATTGTCTCTATAATAAAAGTCTTTGAGGTTGGTCTAGGAATCTCTACCACTTTTGGAATTCTTTTACTTTCCTGCCATGTACAATAACTGACACAAGGTGGCAGTGGAGAGTCGTGCACTGAACAAATACAGTCTGTGCTTTAGTACTTCCAATCATTTAGTCTACAAATGCCCATGTCTTTCTCAAGACAATTGAAAATTACATTATTAAACTGTGAGAAAGAAAACTTAATTTTCTTCTTGTGTTTATGACTGCCGCAGTTTGGTGAGTAGGATGAAGGAAGAAACAGACAAAAAGTCCCCTCTCTCCTATTTTTAACTCAATTAAGCAAAATTTGTTCTCAGAACCCTTGACACGATTTTCTCTGCTCTCCCAGGCATTTCTGAATCACAGTGCCAACGCCTAAAATTTTAGTTTCTGGAGTCATGATCCTATAAACCTAAACATTCCCAATGATACCAAGAAGTTCACTGTTTTGCTTCTATTTTTTCTCAATTACTTGATATGGACACCCTTCATTCCCCCAACTGCTATATCATAAATGCTTCTTCATCCTGGGAGATATTTGTCCATTTTCTTCAATAAGTCCTCCATAAAGGATCTGACTAATAAGTTCGTAGGTTAACTCTGGGGTCTTTAATATTCTATGAATTTCAGCGTAGCCTATGGACCTGATAATCACTGTCTCTCGTTCTAGCAGTATGACTGCGCTACCTCTTTTCCATATCAGACATGTCATTGACCATTATTTGCCATACTATCTCTTACATTTAAAACATTGTTGATAATGTGCTGTACTATGTTATCTTCATAATAACATCTGTGGCATATTATCTGCTTATATAAGCTTATGATACATATTTCCATTGTCCTTTGGGTTACTTAAAAGTTTGATTCTTCTGAGATTGTAAGAATATGATTTTCAGGCATGTAGCAATTCATTTCAATCTCTTGGTTGGTAGCTCTTTCAATTAGCAAGGCATCAAAAAAGCAAGACTTCTGGTGTTTAGGGGTTTGTAGAATAGTAAGATGGCATCCATAAATAAAAACTTCTTGGGAGTCCACCATCTATAGGGACCTTCCTCTTCTCCTTGGACTATATATAATAAACCTTCCATGATAGCAGTGAGTGTCTTTGGGGAGCATACATTTTCCTATTTTATGTCTCATTTCATATTGATAACAAGATGTAGCACCAATGAGATACCCATACCAGCCGCTATGGATATGCAGACATTTTTCCAGGGTAAATTCACAAAATACATACTCTTTCTCAAAGATAAAACCAAAATATTTATTCAGATACCAGAAAACCAAGAGTAACCACAGTAACAAGGAAGTTTGTGTACATTACCAATATAGGGAGGACTGCCATCCCCAGGTCTTCCCTTTATCAGGCTTCCCTACAACCAAACTCCCTTAGGCAAAATGCCTCTCTCTTATCCAGGTTGGCTGCTCTGCTCTGCTCTGCCTGCTGCCTCTCTCTCAGCTTCACCTTACTAGCTCTCCCTGCTTCACCCTTCCTGTTCCTTGTTCAGCAAGTTCCTCCCACCATGGGCTTCATGTGACTCAGGCTATGGACTGCGTCAAAGCTCAAAGTAGGTCATATGGGCCTATTAAGGAGCAAGGAAGATCTTTGTATTCCCTAAACATTACACAAGAGAGTTATTGAACAAAGTTATCTCTGTATTTGTGTCTGTTGCATCTATCAAAGGATTCATAGATACCCATAGAAGACATGTTAGAGAAGAATCTGTTAGTTAGGCTGTCTTTGATCTACCAAGATAATTCATTTTTTGGAATCATCAAATAACGAACAGTGGAATCATGCATTAGCAATACCTCTCTGTTTATTTGGGAATGTAAAGATGTAGTCAGATGAAGAAAATACCTTCCTACTTGCTTATCACATTTTTTATTAAAGTTGGCATTCTCAAATGATATTATAGTGAAAAGATAGCAAATATTTGATCTAGTAGTTGATGATGTTTTCTTGTTAATATTTTTTTTTGGAGGGGAGACTATGGTCATGATAACAACCAATAACTCCTATACCAGTATCTTACTGTGGTACAGAAGTGACCCTGTCTTCTTAAAATCTATACTAGCAGAACATAAGTTCTCTGCTGTAAAATATTCTCCCTTTGACTATGTACAACCTCAAGGCCAGCCTAGAAAAATATGGAAGTACTCATTATCAGTAAGTTTGGCACATGGGGATGAATTCTTTGGCTATGAAAATAAATGAAAAACATCAAATGTCCCTTGTTTCTGTGCAGTTCTTTTCTATATCTGTACTGATGGGAAAAGAATTGTGTAAAGGATATGTGGTTGCTAAGAAAACTAAAATGTTTTATGAACATTTATAAATACTAATTTAAATATAGTCACCCTAAACATGAAGTTCTTGTCCAATGGCCACATTCAAAACATCACTGGAGAAACCGAAACATATCAACGCTGACATTCTTACTTCAAATGAAGCCAGACAGCAAGAGGAAGTTGTAGCAAAATGGAAGGATGATGACGATGACGGCAATAATGTCCCACGGAGTCCAAACTATTGTTCATACAAGTATCAGACAAATTCCCGATGGAGATTGATGCTTGTCGTAAGACTGTTAAACAATTCTTCAGTCCTAGTTGGAATTCTGACATGCTAAGGGATTGAGCTCTGGCAATATCACTGATTGAGTTAGCCTCCCATTCAGTACAATGAAACTGCTTCCAAGAGTCAAGGAAATGCATGGACCAGCATGGAGCTGCATGTGGACCCTACGAGAAGCTATCATAATAAGCAAGATAGAGATATCCCATTATGGTACCATAGGGTGAATAAGAAATACCAACGCCATACTGACTGGAAATGCTTTTAGCAATTTTACTAAACAATGAGGGGGAGGGAAGCAAGAATGGAAAAAGCATTTATTATATGCCAGGCTCTGTACTAAACATTGCAAATTTTATCTCATTTAATCTTTATAACACCCCAGGGCAATAATTGCTATTAATTTTCGCATTTTACCATTGAGGAATCTGAATCAGAAATGTTAAATGACTTGGCTAGGGTCCCATAGCTAGAAAGTATCTGAAGCTAGATTTGCACTCAGATCTTCCTGATTCCAGGGCCATTGCTCTATTTACCATGACACCTAGCTGTCTCATTTCATGTATGAGTTTACATGAAGTGGAGTAAGAGCATGGACACTTTCATCATTCACTAGTGCAATACTGCTAGAAACTGGGGCCTGTGATTTCCTTGGAATAGTGAATTCCCATGTCAGTAAACTTCCTTTATCAATATATATTGGCACCTTATCAGCAACTTCTAGTCTTTAGAGAGTTATATAGCATAAAAATGGAAACTAATCTTACCACTTATGAATGAGGGTTTGCTTTTGTTGATGGTACATTTAATTCCAAGTAAAACAACAAAATATTGATGAACTGTATAAGGCGATAGCATAGAATACATTTACTCCAAGTCAAGATTAGAAGAATAAAAGATGAAAACCAGATATTGCTGAACTCCAAAAGAGGTTGAAGATCCTTAGGTCACTGAAAATTTTGAAAATGCAGATTCCAAAAATCTGCCTAAAATAAAAATGGGTGACAAAGTCAATACTAATGTCTCAAATACTATTAAAAAAGAGTTAGGTTTACTTAGCCCTACATTAATTTTTTCTTGAATTCTATAACATGTATCTAACTAGCGAATCAACTATAACAAAAATTAAGTAAATCAAAGTTTAACATTTACTATGGCCATCATGAACAAATGCATTCCCCCATAATATGTGACAAAAAGTATAAACATGTTTAAGACTGATACATAACAATATATATGGTAGCTGTACCCATAGAAGAAACCACAGAAGAAATGGGAGAGCTATCAAGAAATACTTCTCAGGTTAAACCTCAACCACCATCATGGCAGAAGTGGCATAAAAGAGATTTTGAAATTCTGTTGAAAGACTTTGGAGGAACATGCATGCTCTCGTTGACACGAACAGTAGAAAACCTAAATGCCATATTGTTTAATAAAAGGAAACAAAAAATAATCAAGAATAATAGAAACCAGAGAACAAAAGTGTATTGGAAATCCTGAATTTCCTCAATCAGAAATTGAAACTAAAAGTCAATAGTTTATGGTGATTAAAGGAATGAAAAGAGTGCCAAAAAAACCCAAAAAACAAAACCCACAATAAACAGCAAGTAAAAACTATTACGGAGGTATGTGAAGAAAATACACTAAAGGAAAGGGTATACTCCCAAAGCAGAAGAATGTGGAAATTTTCTGGTTATCATGCATGTAAAAAGCAGTAAAAAATGAAAATGGTAGTTTGTTCCAATGAGATCATTTTGAAAACAATTAAGAATGAAATTGGTAGGAGAGCAATAAATAGATGAAAAATGGAATATTTAAATAAACTGTTCTAAAATAATCTCTTTTCCTTTTACTAATGGTAGAACCCCTATATTTCTACTTTTGAGTCACAGCCACTAATGTATTTCATGGTAAAGTAATACTGGCAATCCGGAAAACAAAAAGGGGAAAAGACACTGTATCAGACCAAGTATACACAGAGGCATTCTGTATGGGAGGCAACATAACTTTGAGGGTGTTAAGGGATTGGTTCTTCAGATATTTGACAAAAGGAGGATAGACTAAGTGAATTTAAAAAATTATCAATGTTATTACTATAATTAAAAAAAAATAGCACATCACCTCATTTGGGCCTTACAACAACCCCATGAAGAACATACTTTATATATTATTGCCCCCATTTGAAGATAAGGAATCTGAGAATTCGAGAGATTGAGACACTTTTTATGTGGTCATAGAGTAGCCAAGTGTCAGTGGTGGGTTCAGATTGAAGTTTTCCCAGGTACTTGAAGTTCAACTTATGTATGGTGCCAGGCTGCTGCTTGAAAGCTGAGGGGTTTAGAACATTCAAAACTATAGACCCACATGTGCATGTTCTTATTTCTGTGAAAGCTACATCAGAATAATCTATCTGAGGATAAAAGGCATCTTGGATAAAAATGTGAGAAGAGAATAGGCAGACTTCCATAAATAATATTTTATAGCTAGCCACATATTTGGAGTGAGAGAAATTAGTATTATACTATTATATTAATAACTGATTATTAATTGTGATCCACCTTTTTCCCTTCTGTTTTCTGTAAAGGCCCATTTCCTGCTAAGCTCAGTCAATCTCTGAAGGGCATGACTGATGGATGAGATTGCTTTTAGCCCTCAAGGAAGATGTTCATCATTTTGGGCAGGACTTTATTCAACTAGGAGACCCAATTTCTATTTAGATAAACAACAGCTAGTCAGGGTAAGCCCTTACCATCAGGAAAGGAACCCCTGTCCTCTATCTCTTTCATTAGAATTTAGGGGGACTCAGCTCATGAAGGAGAAAAGGAACCAGAGATGTCTGGATGAAAATGACTTCACCTTGTCCAGATGGGTGGAGACTGCTAAGGCTCATAATCAAGTCATATTCTCAGCAAGAGGAGCTGAAAACTTTTAGCTCACCTCTTCATTCAATGTCCACCAATCAAAATTGATTTGTAATTATTGGGGAAATTCCTTTCAGAACATATTTAAGTAATTTCAAGATCTCCCTTCGTATCTGGTTACCCAGTGAAACCACTGACCATCAGTTATTGATTGCCAGCTAGTCTGATTAATAAATTGATTATAAATTACCCGGAAACTCTATTGCTAAGGAATTTTTATTCATTTCAACAGAAATAAAATTGACTAAAATGCTCAAAGAATATAAAACCTTACTATGCTTATTTTTGTTGTTGACTGCTTTAAGAGACAAAGGAGGATTAGCAGAAATGCTAAAAACATCCCCCAAAGTAAAAGCCCAAGCCATTGACTTTGTTTCTGACAGGTATGCACAATGAAAGGAGTAAGGTGGAAGAAAGCAAGAAGTTTACAGCCCTGTTTCTTACTGACCCTTTATTCTTGACCTCAGTTTTATGTGAATGCCAATCAAGAGCATTATGGAACTAAAAGGAACATAATCACCTCCATTCCCACACAGCTCCTTTGCATATCTGCTGAATGGAATCCCTAAAATAGTTTGAGGAATTGCAGATTAACAGTAAAGAATTTGACAGGAGTTAAAAGGAATTTCCTAAACTCAAGTATGATCATTGGTAGGGGGCTAAGGTCTCAACTACTAATAGTGGATGAGTCAGTTCAAAGGAAGAACTGTTATAGGCTGGGGCTTCTTAGGGCTTTTGCTGACTGATTAAATTTCCTCATTAGGAAAAGAAAGGATTAAAACACATGACAGCTGAGGTCCTTTCCAGCTCTCCTTCTATGTTCATAGGATCTTTGTGGAGTCAACTATCAATTAATATACTATCTTAGGAAGTGAAGTGATGTTTTCATTGACTTTCTTGCTATGAATGAAACCATAAAATCACAAAATTCTAAGTTCTGGCATAACATAATTACAAGAATTTTGATCTAAAAGTATGTTATTCTGTTTGAAGAAGTAATTTGGGTCATTGAAAGTCCTGCACAATTCCCCAAAAGGAAACCATTCTACTCTTTTCTACCTATTCAATTCTAGTCTCAGTATCTGTTTAAGACATGCAAGTGAGGCATCTTTGAACATATCCATATCCATATGTATTCTTACTATATGATTTATTTAGGATGTCCTGGTAGATTAATGTAAAGAAGTTGAAAATACCCTATTTGTCCACTTGTATATATGTATTCTGTACGTACATATATAGATCATACAGATGGTACACACACACCTATATGTATACATCTATATCTCTATATACACTGATGAACCATTTTTATGTATATGTTATATGTTCTGATGGACCATCTCTATGGACTATCCATTTATCTTCATTTTAGACAATAGTTTTTCTTCAGGTCATTCATTTTTTTCTGGTGTGGATTGTTGGACTAAACTTTTAAAAAATGTGTTCTCTTATGTAGGAGGTTCTGCAAGTTTTGAGACTTAGTAAAAACACCATAATGTTATCTACATACAGGACCATGTAAAAGACTTCTCCATGCATCAGAAATTCATTTTTCATTTGGATGCTTGCATTCTGTGTTAGATATGTCCTTAGTAACTCTCAGTCACCTCCATGTTGTGAGATGAGGGATTTCACTGAATGTTTATCTCTAATAAGATGAAAACAAATCTACCCTCCACTTATTTGCCATGTTTTTTAACATACAATGAAACTTCCCCCATGAACATTGTTAATATCAGAGCTGAGCATCTTATCATGACATCTTATTCTTTTTAATAGTTTAATGACAATGTAAAGGGAACAAGGTCTCCCAAGGTATTCTGAGTATCTCCAGTCAGCCTGATGAATGTCTGGTCACTGGATCCAAATGGCTTAGGAGGAGAAAATGAGACTGATGATCTTGCACAGCCCTCTCAAAACAAAGTCAAGTGCAAGTCATGTCACATCTTCCTGTTGGCATGGTCTTTTTTGGCAACGAAGGATGAACACAACAACAACAAAAACAACCTTTGATTACAGTTAATGAGAATGATGAGTTAAGCAGAAAACTGCCCAATGTTGTCTACATCCTTTCCTTAGTTTCTTCATCTAAGTGTTCTATGATGTCACCTGGAGGGCCATGTTGGAGTATCTTCCCAAATATCCCAATATCTTCATTTTTTCTCCGACTTCTGAGGTTATTTTGTCTCAACAAGTTTATCTTAAATTATTTTTGTGCTGTTTTGTTTTATTTTATTTTTGATTCTGAACTTTACCCCCCCTACTTCACCCAAATTTCCATAAGCACAGCAAAACACTCCAAAAATTATTATATGAAGCCATGAATCTCCTTTTCACAATGCTTGCTTTAAAATGTACATTAAATAACTTACTTTCAAAATTGTTCTGCTTTGTCTGTGCTCCCTTATGAACTTTTTATTGTTCTATGCATTTTAAAAAGTGTCACAATGACCCTCTTCTTTGGCTTTAGTATTGCTAATCTAGTTCCTCTTCAGCTCTCCGCGCCTCCCCCCCCCCCCATTAAGCAAGGAAAAGAAAGGTGAAAAAAACCTTGTAACAGAATATAATATTTAATACAGTCAAGAAAAATGAATATATACAATGACCATGCCCAAAACTCTACATCTTTATCATGAGTTGACCACATCTATGTCAAGAGAATGGTTTACATTCTTCATCGTAGCCCTCTGGAGACATAGATGGTCATTGAACTTATCATAGTTTTTATGTAATTCAAAATTGTTTTTCTTTACACTGTTGTTGTCCTTGTATAAATTTTTCTCCTGGTTCTGCTCAGTTTCCTTTTCATCAATTTATATTACTTGGGAATCTCTGAAATCCCTTCATTTTTATGGTATCATAATATCCAATTATATTTACATGACAATTTGTTCAGCCAATTGTCTAAAAGGAAACCCCAGGCATCCCCTTTGATAATAGTTCTTTCCTTCTCCTTCCCTTTAATCCCCTCTTCCTCCCAACCCCAATTGCGAGAAATTTGTTCAAAATCGCTATTCATCTTTATTTTTTTATCATAAATGCTTGAAGATCCTCTATTTCATGAAAACAAGTTTTCCCCATCCCCTCTGTGGGATTATATTCAGCTTTGGAGGATAAGTGGTTTGAGGTTGTAAGCCTGTAGAGTATACCTTTTGGAATATTACTTTCCAAGATCACCTCTGTTTTTTTTGTAGAAGCTACTAGGTCTTATGTGATGTTGTCTATAGTTATTCAGTATACAAAATGCTTCTTTTAAAAATCCATTTTCTTTGATGTGGAATGTCTGGACTTTGGCTATGTCATTCCTTTGACTTCTACTTCTGAAGATCTTTTCATGAGGTGATTGGTGGATATCTTTGCATTGAATTTGGTTATAACTAGGAAGTTTTAATTTATGGTTTCTTGAAACATATCATCTAGGTTTTTTTTAAACATGGTTTTCAGGTAACCTAATGATTCTTAAACTTCCTGTTCTTCACTGTTTTCAAGACTAGTTTTTATTTTTACATTTAAACTCAATCTTATATATTTTTTTATTTTTTAAATATAAATTTTGTTTTGTAATATTTCTTGTCTCATTGTTTTCTTTATGTTCTACTCTGCTTTTCAAGAATACTGTTTCTTGGATAAGACTTACCACTTTTTCTTCTTAACTCCTAATTCTTTTCTCAAGAAATTTAATTTCATTTTTTATCTCTTCATTCATTTCTTTTAGGTATTCATGTAATCCTTGTGAAAAATCTCTTTTCTTCCTTCAAATCTTTGCATGTGATTGTTATAGGGTTTAGTTTGTATTGACTTTAGTCATTGATGTTATTTTTTATTTGCTTATGTCTCATCTTATGTTTGTTCCTGAATTGAGGACTTGTGTCATGGTCAAGTGTCTACCTTGTCCTGTGCTTCAATTCTATTTTGTTTCTTCCTGGACCATCTGCGTTTTTGTGCCGACTTCTATATTTCAAAATTAGGCCCCCTGGATCTTCAAACTTCTGAATACTGACTTTTCATAGTCCTTTATGATGGCTTAGGCCATAATGTTAGAGAATTCACAGCCCCTAGACCTGTGATGTCTGGGACTGGGTGTGATGGTTAGTCCCGTCCTGGTTATTGCTACCATTTCCCAGGGCTTCCAAGTTTCTACTCTGCAATTATCTGACCATCTTAGGTCTTTCTAAAGATATCCCTTTTATGTCCTCTGTATATCAAGCCTTACAGGTTTCACATGTACTGGTGCTAGTTTTCCTTGAAGACTCCCTTTTCTTGGTGACCTTAAGCTTCTGGCTCTTTTGTACATTTCCAGAGTGGAAGAATTTATGTACTCATTTTCTTATTAGATTTTACCATCATTACTCAGTTTGATGTTAATTTTACTGTTTTCCTGGAGTATGGATGTGGGAACTGAATGACCAGGTAGTCTTCTTGGCAAGGAATTTTTGTTCTGTATATATGGGGCCTATTTAATGAAGCTTGCTGAGAAATAAAAATGTTAGTTATTTTTATGAATTAAAATGACAGCAACAACTCAATTTATTAACAATTCTATTGTTCAGTTTCTCTTAAAAATTTCTTTTAAACAAAAACTTATGTGAAGACTTAGCAACTCAAAAAAAAGATATTTTGGATTCCTGTTTCAGAATTAGGCAATCAAACACAGTAATTTTAGTGTTTTAGTTAAGGATGAAAAGTAACAGGTCACAGGGTGAAAGTCATTGGCATTGGCTTTTGGTTCTTTGTTGGAGACTTCAACAGGCTTTCATTCCTCATAGCCTCACTCCATTGCAATGAAGGTCAAGAGCTTGATGGACTGAAGAAAGAACCTATTCAAAGAACTTCAAGGTAAGCATAACCAACAAGACCGTGGTAAGTGCTCAGGAATAGGGATTTTGTAAATGCTAAGAAGAGAGAGTGAATTGACTCTTCAGAAGATTTATATGTATATATTTAAATACCTTCTTTCTTTAAAAAAAGATTTGTTTTAAATGTTGAGTAATATGTGGATGGATTATCATTGTATGTCTTGGCATTGTCCATTTCATAGAATCCTATTCATGGATAGTAGATTTATAACAGCCTACGACCTTAGAAACCAGGAAATTCAGTCTCTTCAATACACTGATTGAGACTGAGTCAAATTAAATGACTTGTATAAGGTCACATAGCTGGTTAAATGTCTGAAACTGGGTTTGAATTAAGGTCTTGCACATTACAAATCCAGCATTCTATTTACCACTTGGATGCCTATTCTAACAAATTTATAAGGAACTCAATTGTATAATCTTGTTGAAAATGATCAATGTTATACAATAAACAAAATTATAATGAAATGCAAGATTATGACAAGAAAAATTGTTCTCTATATGTGTGTGTATTAAAGAAGACAATCATGCTCTTGAGAACATTTAAGGAAGGAAAAAAACATACAAAACCAAGAAACCTCAAAGAGTTCAACAGTGGCACCTGAGGAGCTAACTAGTCTTTGAAAATAGAAAAAAGCTTAATCCATGTAGTGAGACACACTATTGTCTTGCAAATAGGAGTCCCAAAGATGATCAAGAAATAAAACTTCCCCTCTTTTAACTGAGAACTTTGAAAGTGATATTTTTGTGAAAAACATTATTGAGAATGCCTCAGGTTAACAGATAAAGACATACAATAAACAAATAAAGACACACCTGTACTAATATGAAGCAATTTTTTTTTGTTTTTTTGTTACAACATGTTGGAGTTATAGGTTAGATAGATATCAAAATATTTGGGCAGGAAAATAATCAGACTCCTTGAATGGGTTTAAAATAGACATGAAATAATGTCTTATTGCAGTTCAATAAAGTGTCTTATTCTTGTTTAGAGTATTCTATTTGTTCAACATACATATTAACATTTAGTTTGCAGATAAACGTCTTTAAATGTTGCAAAAAACCAATACTTAACCTATTTGAAATGTTCTCATTGTTCAGATAATTAAATGCCCCTTAAGTTAATTTAGACTATATTTCTCCCTCCCAATTGTGTTTTAAAGTATCATTTAGCATTTTGGACACAAAATATGCTAAATACATGTAAAAATACATTTGTGTTACCCTGAGAAAGTCACTTATTCTCTCACTGACCAATCCCTAGTCACTTTTTTAACACTATAAATTACAGAGCAGTTGCTGATCGGCATGGTGAAGAGTTCTTCATCAGAAATTCCTTGCCCTATAAAATTATAGGTCAAACAAAAAAACCTGCAACTTATTTATTTCCCCCTTTTCAGCAGGTAATCTGTTTAGTATTTCTACTTCAAGTCAAGACAGCTAACTCACAATTACCCACAGGTAGATAGTCTACTTTAATGATTATCCATGGCAGCAAATGGGAACTCAATTCCCTAAAATGTCTAGCTCAGTTTGTTGCCTCTCATTGCAAGGCTCTGAGGGAAGAAACTTTATTTATTTATTTTTATGAATGAGAAGAATCCGATAATTGGTTGACCATATATGTACTGCTAAGGGGATATCTGAATGTGTCATTAATTGAATGGACATGTGTGCTCAATGAAAATTTCTCGAGAAATTTTTCTTTTTTTCAACCAGCCAAGAATTCATTAAGCAATCAGATATGCTATACTAGAAGTGCTGGACTTTCAGGATATAGACTACATTGAGAAATAGTCTGATCTCAAGGAGTTTACGTTCCGAATGAGGATATGACACTCATACATAGTAACTACAAACCATATAGAACAGATCCTAAGTAATATTGTGAGGAAGGGAAATGCCTTAGCTACAGTTGGGATCAGGAAAATACTTTTTGGAAGGTAATGCTTAAGGTTAGGCCTCTTGATCATCAATGATTCCAAAGAGGACGAGGGCATGAGGGGATACACTATAAGCATGAAGGTCAGACAGTGCAAAACTATGGAAATGCAATTTGAGTGTTATCATTGAGGAACATTAAGAAGACTAGCTTGACTGGAAAATTCATTGTTTGGAAAGAAGTAATATGTAATAATACTAAAAAGATATGTTGAGGCCAAGTTGCAATGAGTTTTAAATGTCAAATGGAGAAGTTCATCAAAGGTAAATGAGACTAGACTTTACTCTGTAATGGGGTGGCACGGTCTAACCTGCACTTCAGGAAAATGGAAAATCACTTTGGTAGCTATGGAAGAGAGGAAACTTGAGGTATAGACATAAGCCAGGAGGTTGTTCTAATAGTCCAGGAAAAGCATGATGAGGATCCGCAATGGAGTGATGACTGTTTGAGTGGAGACAAAGGGGGAGGTGTTTTAGAGAGAGAAACAGCCTGTCACCTGAGTGAGATGTTGCATTACTTTGCTTTACCTACACTTCTTTGTGAGCAGAGATAATTGAGAAATCACTATACCTAGTTTGTTTTTCAACGTTAAGAATTGAGTTGATGGTCAAAAAGCAAGCGTGGCTTAAGGCAGTTAGCGGCAATTCCTCATGCATTGTTACTTGTATTTTCTACTTCACTGAACTGTTTTAAGAATCATCTGAAGTAGTGTAGGTAAAGTACTTTGCACTTTGTTAAGTGATGTAAATATTAGTATAGTTATTATCTTTGTTTTCTCTTTCCCTTTCTTTTTCCCTTCATCTTCTCCATCTGCCCACACCCCATCCCTACTATTTTGCCATCCATCAGATAGGGCTTCTGACAGCCAATGCCTCTCATAGTTTGGCAGGACATGGGACCTATTACAAATCTCTAGTCTCCACTGGTTGATGTCAGTAACTACTCCTGAAAAGGAGGTTGTTTCAGAGTTTTCTTGATGAATTCCTCTGGACTGCAGCTCAGACTCAGTGCCAAACCAAGCTGTCCAGTCTCCTTCCTTTGTGTTTCAGTTCATCCAGGCTCTAACTTCACACTAAAATTCTCCTAGGAGTCAGGAACATAGCCCATGCCTCTCCTCTTTGGGCTGTTCTCTCTCACTGATACCAGATTAAGATAGGATGATTCCACAATATGATGAACCTTATTATCCAGGCACTGGATAATGTGTTTCCAAACAACATGAAATATTAATCTTTTCACTAAATCATAAAAAACACCTTCATTTTCCCCCAGGTATTCTTTGAGACCCAGGTCTTTCGGGGGACAAGAAAATGTGATTATTAAAATTACCTGGAGCTGCTTTCCTACTGGTTTTTGTTGTTATTGAGTGAGAAGGCCAATCAAAATTTGATATTACAGAATGCAGAAACTGAATAAGAGAGATAAAAATGCAATTTCTTTTGTGAGAGTATTTTGCATTCTTACATTCTTTCTAGAGCATGCATGCACATACCTAGACAGACATACAAACCTAAGAAACTAACTTTTAATTATTTAGCTCTTGATTATTTTTTTAATGGAGACTGACGACCTTTGGTAGGTATAAAATGTTTTGTGCCCTCTAATTTCCTCTCAGGGTAAAGAAGCAGTCCGATCATGATATTTCTTTCATCCCATCTCTAATCTCAACCCCCAGTTTTTCTGCATCATCATTGAATTGCAATGCTGAAGGCCATGTGTATCTGTCTATATGACACCAACAGAAACTTAGAATCCCCAACAAATAGTCCATTTGATAAGGCATTGATTGGCATCAAGCTAGAAGGGTGTGCTGAATAGAAATCTGCCTCATGCATAGTGAAACAATGGCGAAAGAGTTATTATGCTGTCAGAAGGTTGGCAACATAAATCCATGTCATCTAAATAGAGAAGAGGATTTTGTTATATCACTTCATTTCAGGGAAACATTTGTCGTGTGACTTCATATGTAATTTTCTGTATTAGTAATAAAATTGACTTGGACAGGCATGCCTAAGTGAGTTAACATGATTAATTATATTTCATAACATAACCAAAGATTCATCCTCCTAGAAAACCTGTCAAGATTCAAGCTTAGAAGCACAGTTGGGACTACTCCTTTCCTTGGCTTCAATTATTACCTTGATAAAATTGACCTCTAGATCTAAATAGGCAGCCTTGACTTCCCACCAGCACCTGTATTTTCACCTACTCACTGCACAGCTCCAACTGGATATCTTGCTGTCACCTCAAATTCCACATGTCCCAAACTGAATCAATCATCTGTTTCTCCAAACCTGTCCCTCTGCCTGACATACAAACAGTGTGCATGATACAAATATTCTCTCAGTCACATAAGTTAAATTCCTCTGATTTTGTATTTGACTCTTCCTTCCCTCTCACTGTTTGCAGCTAATCAGTAGATGAGTCCTGTTCATTCTACCTCTGCAATACTTTTCACATCTTTCCACCACCAATGGAAGTGTCTCATACAGAGGCTCATTACCACCCTTCTTGGCCACTGTCACAGAACTGTAGCTACCCTTCCTAGTTCGACTCTTTCCCTAGTCCACTCATTACTTTATTAAAAATTTTATGAATGCTTTAAAAATCACTATTTCTCAGTCCTTCCCACATCCAAGAATCCTCTCTTATGACAAAGAAGTACAGACAAATAAAACAACACATTGGCCAGATTGGGCAACTTATTCTTCATTTGTACCTGTTGTCCACATTCCTTTTATTCAGAGGAGAATGCCCCCTTTCATCACCAAGTCTTAAGATTGGTTATTAAACTGCTCTGAATTCTTTTCTTTTAATATTTTTTCTCTTACAGTTATTGGAATCAAAGTGCATGTTGTTCTATGCATTTGACTTAAATCAGTCTGTATCAGTTTATTCAAGTCTACCTCGCACTATGGTGTGTAATATAGTTATATATGTATATAGTCACATGCATATATTATGTGATATAAATGTGTATATATGTAACATAGATATATGTGTATATATATGTGTATATTTTAATATATCCTTTAGAGGAGAAATGTGAAAATTCAAAGAATTCAAAATTCATTTCTCATAGCATAATATTTCATTATTTTCATATGACACAATATGTTCAACTGTTCCCCAACTATATGAATCCATTTTGCTTCTATTTTCTTTTCCTGTCACATAGGATGTTGTTACAGAAATTTTGTGACAGGTAGAAATTATCTACTACTGACTTTCTTTGGACATGCAAACAATGGTGATTTCTAATCCATTCTTCATGCCCTTGCCACAGTGATCTTATTAATACACAAGGGACTCTATATTCTGATTCATTTACATTCTCATATTATTTCATGCTACTTTTCAATTTGGACTATGTTTCTCAAATTAGAATAGGTATTCTTACCCAGTCTTGTTTGACTTGGTTTTGCCTACATCCATTTATATACATTAGTCACAGTATTACACAACATATAAGGTAGAAGGGACCACAGAGGAAATTTAGTTCCACCCATACCTGAGTTTTAATCCTCACTAACATACCCCTACAAAGGGAGTCATCATTCTCTATTTTAAAATGTCTAGTAAAGAGAAGTCCAAACTTTGTAAGTCTTTCCATTCTACTTTTGGGCAAATTGAATGTTTTTTTCTTCATCAAGTCAAAATTGGCCTGTCAGTAACTTCTGCCTATTTTGGCTCAATTCTTCCCTCTGGGGGCAAAAGAATCAAATTGAATCACTTTTCCATATAACAGTTTTTAAAGAGGGGCTTTGAAGAGTCCTGAAGAGAGACTGGAGTTGAGAACTGAGGTCAAAAACTCTTGCCTCTTGTCAACCCCTGCAGGATGGGACTCCCATCTCTGCCCACAAGGAGAGAGTGGGTCTTGGAACAGGAATAATATTTGAAAATTTAAAAAAAAACTATTGATAATATAAGATAATTGGAGACTCTCGAGAATAACCATGTTTTTATTTAGTTCCTATAGAAAGTTGGGAAAGAGGAACTCTAATTTAGATTGGAGGTAAAGACAGAGTAAAACTTTTTAGGTTTAACTAGGCTTTTTGTACATCCAGTCATAAAATGATCCTATCAGGTAAGGACTGAACTCAGCAGTCCTAGAAAGAGAATATTCAAATTGAAGAAATTCTTAAACTGATCTTTTAAGCTAGATCCTATGAAAATGCTACATACCACAAGTAACATCTATATTATGTAGTTATTAAAGCAAGGTTCCCCCAAAGTAGTAATTTCTCATACACTAAATATCTGGCATAGAATAATATGGTCATGACTGGTTACTAAGAAAGAAATAAGAAAAGCTACTAAGGAAGGGCTATGATTCCAAGTCTTAGCTCTTCAAAGAATCCTTTTAAATACTTTTAGGAGTGGCAGTGAAATTATTGGTTCATTAGTAAAGTCAGGTAACCTAAATTTGGAGGTGGCCCTTTTTATCACAGTATTCTGGCAGATCAAAGGTTATCTAATATTTCTAGTTAAAATGTGTTTCTACTTAATTATGCCAAAAATAATTTATATGTGTATTTAAGACATTCTTAATCAAAACTATAAGAAGGGAAGAGAGAAGCTTTTGCAAATCATGGCCTATGGCAGACCTTATCTGCACCATCACACAGTGACTGAAGGATGCAAAGAATGTACTGTGCATGTTATTTGTTGGCTACCAAAAAAAAAAAAAGATTTGCAAGAGCAAACTGTAGCCTTCAAGGCTCTTCTCTAATCAGGTATCTCTCATGCATGTGTTAAAATCTTGAATGATTCTATGAAAAATTCAGCAAGAGAAAATTTTGATGATTGTTTATTATCTGGACAGAGAAGCTGATGGCAAAGAGATGTCTATCAGTTTGGAGAGCATAAAACAGGTAGATGTGTGCTCACCGAATATGGTTACCACTGTTGTGTAGGATACTCAATGAAAAATGGTCCAGATGAAAAAGGGATTTGCTACGTTTGTGAAGTTGTTTGTAGGGTCTGTTATACTGTGACTCCCAAAATTCATTTCATAGTTTCTTACTTGTGTTCTATGTGGTGCCTTCTTTTTATGAGTATGCATATAGTTCTGCTTTTGGAATTTTATAATTTCAAATACTCTTCTCACTGTATAAAGTATTACTGTCTCCTCTAAAGGATATATTAAAATACACATACATATATATATATATATATACACATATATCTATGTTACATATATATACATTTATATCACATAATAGATGCATGTGACTATATACATATATAACTATACTACACACCATAATAAATAGGTATATCAATAAGACCTTTATTCCTCTGTTAGTATCTTCATGCTTTAAAAGTTTATTCCCTGTCCAATATAGAAGATGAGTAAGCATTTCTTATGTAGAATCCCAAAGTGCAGGTAGCGGGGGTGATGAGGAAAGGAAGGTAGATAAGCATCTCTGTAAGGACTTTGATCTTTCACTCAAGACATTTACTCAAGTTCATTTTTTTTTCTGGAATTTAGCAGATAATTTAAGAGATTGGAGTCTGTGGAAAGATTGATCCCCATAATACTTGGAATGCATCCTGTATCTATCCAATGAGATATTTATATTTATACTCTTAGTATAGTGCCTAGCACGTTTTTGTTGGTCAGTCATTTTTCAGTTGTGTCCAACCATTTGTGACCTCATTTGGAATTTTCTTGGCAAAGATAGTAGAGTAGTTTGCTATTTCCTTCTCCAACTCATTTTACAGATAAGGAGATGAGACAAACAGGTTAAGTGACTTTCCCAGGATCACCCAGCTAATAAGTGTCTGAGGCTGGAATTGAACTCACAAAGATGAGTCTTTCTGACTTTAGGCCCAGCACTCTATCCACTGTACCATCTAGCTGCCCACCTATCATATAGTATTTGTTATATGAGTGCTTATTCTCTCTTTACCCCTGCAAATACTAATTGTCCCTCCCCTGCCCTGTCCTTCCTCTTTCACCTCTAAAACCAGCTATAGAATTCTCTGACTCTTTTAAAAATAATACTACTATACATAAAGTATCAATTTGGGCTCAGATGACCCTGTAGCATCTGACATCACCCTCACCATCATCGTCATCATCATTACAGCTGGCATTTTTATGGTATGTACTATGTGCCAGGTACTGTGATAAGTGCTTTACAAATATCTCATCTGGTTCTCATAATAACTCTGAGAGGTAGATGTTATTATTTTTATTTCACAGATGAGGAAACTGAGACACACAGAAGTTAAATAAGGTGCACATGCTCACACAGCTAGTACGTGTCTGAAGACTGAATTTAGGACTTTCCAAGTACAGACCCAGTGCTCTAGCCATAGTACGACCTATCAGCTTAGATGATAGCCTCCATAGCGGCTTAGACTATAGCCTCCATAATACAAGGAATCTCAAGGAACCTGAAGTAAAGTAGAGAACCTTCTCCCAATACTCTCATCATCCTGAAACAGTGACTGTGCTCTAGAATTCCAAACCAGAGATCGCAGATAACACCATGCTCCCCCTAGTAGTCATCTAGAGCATGCTCAAAAGAAGGAAGCAATCCTACATGAGGGTTCCCTTTACCACATTTAGATCCTGCTCCAGCCATATTTTATTTGACTTCTCGGTCATATCAAATTTGCTGTGCCCTTATACCTCTAACTCCTGCACCGGTATGCCACTGTTCTTCCTGGCTTGCCAGGCTCGGTGCTCATGCCTTATTATTTCAATCCCTTCATTCTCATCAACTGATCCCTTCTTTTCTGTCCTAACACCCCATTCCACCCCATTTCTTTTTCTGGAACTGTGCCCATTCTGTCATTACTACTGAGACAGATGTGTCAGTCTGCTCTTCTGTGGTTCTGTTCATCAGATTCCCAACTTCTCATATTTCTCCCTGACCACCACTCCTCCATACTTATTGTCTCTTCCCTTTAGAATATAAACTTCTTGAAGATAGGGAATGTTTACTTCCATATACATATTCTTAACTCTTGGCACATATTTGGCACATGGTCTGCCTTTAACATATGCTTTTTCTTCATTCATTCAGTCAAAAGGGAAAGTTAGAAAGTCATCATTGTAGCATCCATTCACTATCCCAATTCAGACGCAGATTTGGAGAATTGCCCCATCCCACTCTGGTCTCTAGCCTCTTAAAGTTTATCTATTCCTTTAATAAATCTTGTTTTAGATACATATATTTTGGGCACAGGTGATTTCCTCTTCTTCTTAGCATAGAAGTTGAATCAACACATAATCATTCATTTGGAAACACCTGGAGACCTTTGTTTCTCTTTGTACAAAACATTGTTCTAATTACATCAAGCCCCAGAACACTGCACAGACTCCTGAATGAGACCTATAACTTCTCAAGAGTTTGACTCAACTATATGCATAGGAAAATTCTAAGTGGCCGAAACACTCCATTACCTTAGGCTATATTATGCGATGGGGAGGACAATCCATAGAGCTAGATCATTGGTTCATATATCTCAGATATGAACAATAAACTGGATCTGGAATTGAATAGAAAGGACAAAATTGTCTCGTTTGCCATTTAGAAATTGAACATACCTTTCACTGACTCAAAACTCTCCGAAAAGAAAGTCCATTGTTTTCCTACCACTATCTCTCAGTAATGTGCAAAATATTTCATTAAGGAATTTGATTTTTTAATTTGAAAAATGATAAATTTTTGAATACTGAATAATAAGTGGCATTACCTTTATTCATAAAAAGTAAACTAAAACCTAACTAAATTTTAAAAAAGATCAACAGTTAAACTTAATTTAAAAACCAAAGACTTTGCAAATATTAATGAAATGTTTGCCCTAAAATAGATTAACAACATGTTCAGCCTTATCTTGGTTGAAAAAGCATCCAATTGACATCTTCTCTCCTAACCCTGAACTTCATTATAAAGGGTTGCTGGGGGAGTTTAATGACTGTTGAATGGAATCACATCCCTTTAAAATGTAAAATTTTGATTTTGTTGCCTTTCATGTGACACCCAGAAATCCAGGGCTCCATCCTGCAGGATAACTTAGAAAACAAAGTAGCCAGAGTTAAAGAGAAAAGAATGTCTAGTTGACTCTTCTTCTAACTACAGTTGACTTAGACATCCGTTAGGGAGCCTCTTGCTGGTGGAAAGGAGGACCCAACAGTGACAGACTCTATGAAAAAGAAATATTGACAGATCAGGAAATACAGTGCCTCAGAGAGAGACCAGTAATGGATCTTAGACTTTGGGGGTAAACAATTCACACCTTTTTTTTCTTATACCAGACCCTTTTGGAAGAAGCAAAGGAGAATCTAGTTGAAATCTGAGAGAGAAAGCAAGAATAATGGTAGCAGAGACTAGGAAACCAATACCTATTTCCAGTGGCCTCTGGATCCTGGGGAAATCCATGTCAAGAAAGATGGTGGCCCATTAGAATGTGCTTGGGCACACTTGCTCCCATGTGTATCTTTGCTCTCAATGATATCGTTTTGGCAGCAAATTATGTCTCTGTGGAATAAAATTGTGACAGCTCAACCAAAAGGCTATTGAGAGCTACATGATGGCTGCTATCAGCTGAAACATACTACCAGTATTGTACTCCCAAAAGTATCATAAAAGCTATCATCAGAGAGAAGGATTAATCATAAAGGAAGTGGTACTGGTCATATAGTGAGAACAATGGCTAGTAAGTAGACAGTGTGTTTTATATTAATATCTAGATGATAAGAAAAGTAAAGGAAGACCCTCATCACTTTGGGCAACACTGATGTAGGATGTAAGAAGAAAAAATATGAATAAGCTGCAATGTATTTCACTGGAGGAAATACCCACATTGATGGATATTGAAACATAGGCCAAGTATAATCCACTAAAGTCCTCTAATTAAGTACTAGGTTAATACTTCCTCATGACACAGATGTATCTTCAGATTCTGGATGGCATAGAGCTCAAACTCGGACAGCTCCTACCAAGACAGAAAAGCTTCAAATCAAAGACTTGTAAAGCTATTGTCAGAAGAGTAGCCCAGAGAAAATCACAGAGGCTTGTTATACAATTGGCTTCTGAGTGAGGAATTTTTCAGCCATTGAAGCATATAAAAGTAACGGATTGGGAATAAAGAGGTTGTGGTCTCTATCTGTGGAAGGAGGTGAAGAAAGCATCCCAGCTTTATTTGGTCAGATCAGAGATTTCAATTCAGGTATTTTCAACATAGAATTTTCAACAAACCTGCAACTTTCTGACATAGTTTACAAAATTTGCTAAGCATCCAAACTTTTCAGATACTAATACAAACTATTCAAGCATCTCCCTCTTTCATCATTAATCTCATAATCTTTGTGACAGCAGAAAATGCATCTAGTTATTCTGTATAGGGCTTGGGATAGCAAAACTGAAAATGTCTGCATTTTTCTTACTAGGCTGAGCACAGTTCTCTGAGTGACATAATTGTAATAGTAAGAAAATATTGTAGTTTTAATGCCATAAATTGAATAGCTTTGAAGTGTTACTTTTTATATCAAAAGCACTCTACCTCTTGTGCAAGTGTTAAAGGATGTATTATCTATATTTGTGGGATGTAGGATGAGGGAAAATTTATAATCATATGGGCATATTTGGTTGTTCTGTCTGTCTTCACTTAGATTTCATCAAAGATTACAAGCAGGGCTATGCAAAGTGATTTATGAATTTGAAATCAGACCATGAATTCCTTCCTTTCCCCATATGATTCATGAATGTACCAACAATACACAGTCCACCCGTGAGACTTTTAAACCTTTTATTTTGTTTAGTAGTGAAATTCTTTAGTTAAAGCATACATATGTCACAAAGAGAGAGTCAAGAGAATGAGTAAATTTATCCTAAACTTCTCCCTACATGCCCGTCAACAACAACACCAGAAACAAGGCCTAATAAATTTGTCAAAATAACATGTGAATGATGAATTGACTAGAATGCTAAGCCTGAATAAGAGACAAACAAGCTCCCAAAGAAAGACGCTCAGAGCCCTTTATTTGTGATTTAATTTTGCATCCTTCTTGATATCCATGTTGGTCCTCAGAGGCCACTGAGTGGTTCTGTTTATGCTTGCCAGAATGGAACCCAGCCAAGTCATTGGGGAAGACTCCTTTTCATTGCGTGCTTTGATACTGATGGAAACTGCTCAAACATCTGAAAAAATTACTCTGTTTTAGGACCCTTACTATGAAGGAAATTTAATGTTGAATCAGATTTATGAACAGAGAGAATGATCCCTTGCTCTCATTCTAACCTTTGCCCCTTGGAAAGTACTCTTTTCATCAATGTGTATAACTTGGGAATGATTCCCAGAGGGCAGAGTCAGGACCAAAAAGTGAAAGCTACTAGAGATGAAGAGAGGAAGATTTTGGCTTAGTACAAGTGTTGGTAGACTGCTAAGTATCTAACAGGGCCATAAAGTTAACTGGTTAATATCTTTAACATTTCAGCTCCTTAGTGGGTTGCTCATGAGGGCAAACTAAAGCAGAATAGAGCTTTTGGGAAGAAGTTTCTTGGGATAGAATACATAAAGTAAAAATATTTTTTATGAAAAATAAGGAAGATTTACTTTTGTTTCCACTGCTGTCTCTTTGAGGGGAATGGCATACCTCTCAATTTGTGCTTGCAGAATCCTAGATGGAAGGAAGGATCATTTCATGAAATAAACTCCCAGGTGTCCTTTCTGAAGAGTATTAATGTATGATCTTTGATGTAAGATTTTTGCATGTACATAATCCTTAGTAAGTTTCTTATGTATGTTGGTTCTCTGATGAAAAATGAGTATTTGAAGTTTTAGTCAAATTTTACCTATATTTTAAACATTTAAAGATTTTATCTTATATGAACTTAAAATAAATTTTTACTTGTGTACTTGCTTTTCCTTCCACCAATACAATTTCCTTATGCCAGAATTCCCAGCATGTACCATTGAAATCTCAGGTTCAGTCCCTGTCTTATTCTGAGATAAGTTAATACAAACAAATAACAGTAAGTTTTTTTAAGGCAGGGGAAAGGGCAAGGACTAGTCATTTTTGTCTTTGTGCAATTAGACTTTAGTAGAGTGACTGACACTCAGTAGGCCCTTAACAAATGAGGCAAATTGAATTGAATTGAAATATAATCATTGTAGATAAAGGACTGACTGAAGGAAATTTGGAAGATGAGCCTGGATAATTAATTCATGTCCAAAACCCATGTACTAAACATTTACTATGAGCATGAGGGATATGAAAATGGGAAGAACCAATATAAAACCAAAACAAAACATAATCCCAGCCTGTAATAAACAAGATTTATTAGGGGAGATAATTGTGAAGCAGTGTGATGTAGTGAATAGAGAGCTGTTCTTGGAACCAGGAAGATTTAGGCTCAAACCAAGAACCATTTCTGTTATTCGTGGTCTGTATAACCTAGGGAAGTCTCTTAATCTTACAGAGCTCTAGGCCAGTGAGATCAAACCCAAATAGAAATGGGGGTCCCTGAACTGTACCTAAGTATTCCTGTGGGCTGTATATTGACATGGAAAGTCATGCATTAACATTATCTATGTTCTACTATATTTTTGTTTACTTTGTTAAGTGTTTCTCAATTATATTTCATCTGTATTCTATGCACTCAGTAATGTTGTGGACTACATATTTGCCACCTCTGCTCTAGGGAACTCTATCTAAAACAGTAAGTTTCAGTGAAGATGCTGAGATACATTGACAGAGACAATTTCCTCATCCAATAATTGCCAATACCAATTAAATGACGAGTTTAGCATCCATTGCTATGGGATTTGAGATCTATAAAGAGGTAACTGTAACATCAGGTATAAAGGACTTTTAGGTCATGTAACCAACAAGATGGAGTATTGGACATTTTATCCAGTCTTTATGACCTCTCAGACCCTTCTAAAATAGAATTATGTATGTGATAAATTGATGTTAGCTATCTTCATGATATAGGATGGTGGTATCAAGCTGAAACAGAGAGGCCACTTAATCATACATGAAGGTACTCTTGGGCTGCATATTGACTACAGAAACCATGTATTAAAATTATCTATGTTTTACTGTATTCTAATTTTCTTAGTTGAATATTTCCCAATAATAGTTTGATCTGGTTTGGGATGCGCTCAGAGTGTCCTGAGCCTTATGTGGCATACAGGTGATATGTTTGACACCTCTGGTCTAAGAAACCAAGAACCCTAATGAAGAAAAACTTTGATGTACTAATAAAAGAGAATGCTAATCCATAACCCCAAAGCATTCACTATACACCCATTACCTCCCCTTCCACTCCCAGCAACCATGCTTTGACAAGGTTGAATAAGTAGACCCTTGAGTGTGCACAGAACTCTTCTCCACCACCCCTCCTCCAAATGTCCTGGGCAACGAAAATGTAGAAACTTATTTTGTTTGTGCTACAATAGTATTTGGTTAGAAAACTGAATAACAGAGGGAACTAGAGTAGGATGTGAGTGTGCAAGGATCCATCAAGCAAAGGGTCCCACTAGGGCCAGTCCCATCCTCCTAGGGGTCACTTGTGAAAAAATCTGAGGCTGTTGAAACATGAATTTCCAAGTGGGAGAGGAGACTGATACAGCTTTGAAGCTATTCCCTAGGACAACCACAGTCAAAGGGGAAGGAGTCAGAAAGGGGAATATGTGATGTACCCTAATCAATTTAGTAGCTAGTAATGAAAGGAAAATAACTCAGTAGTCTCTTAGGAAGAGGAAAACCTACGGGAGAATGGGTAAGGAGGCAAAAGGGAGGATTAAAAAAAGAGGAAAATCTTGTTTATGTTGCAGAAGGGAATACAATTGAAGAATACTATTGTGGGCGGAAAAGAGATATTCTATAAAAGGAGGTAGGGACTTTACATGGGTATAAGCTGTAATGATTTGGTACTTAGAAAGACCACTTATTTGCTTCAGGAAAAGAAGAATCAGAGCTCCCAAAGCAACTGATACCAGAAGAGCTAGAGGACAATGAGTCAGAGATGAGATTTTATAACAAATGGGAAAAAGTGATCATGGCGAAAGACAAAGGTTAATAATGAACTACATGATCAGGGATATAAGAAAATCCCATGTCTCTCTCTACTATCTGTAGGAAATGGTATTTCTAAGAATGAAGCACAATATCAAACATAGCAACAGCCAAAAAGGAAGCTGGGGGGCAATAGTTGAGAAACTATTCCGAAGAGGGATCCCAAAATAGGTACCTTAGAAGCTTTAATTCCACTAAGAATATAAAGACAGAAAGAAGTACTAAATACGCTTAAGTGCCTGGAATCAAAAAAATAAAAGTCTAGAACAGGCAGAAAGGGAGGGTAAATAGTGAAGAGAATGAAAGAAAACATCCTTTATAAAAGAAGAGTAGAAAATGAGATTTAAAACATTAATGAACAAAACAAGTTGAAGGAGGAAAGAAGAGGGATTTTGTTTGACTATTTAACTGAGAAGGAAAAAAGTGAGGAAAAATAAATAACTAGATAAAAAGAAGAAAATAAAAGGTACTAACTAACCCAAACTCCAGAACTAGTTTTGTTTGTAATTCCTCAGGAAATTTTGCTTTATTTATAGTCATTTCCCATGTTTTCTCCACTGAATCTCCGTTTCCTCACCGATAGAATGCAAACAATCTCTACATTTCCAGGCATATCTTACTTTGTGTCATGCAATCTGTATTTTAGCTACAGTTCCCTATAGTATCTGTGACTTTCTCTATACCATCTTCCATTGTTAATCTGCATGCATTTAAACAGGCTGTCCTCCACACCAAGAGTACTCTACCTCTGAGAAGAATTAGCCTTTGAGGCTAATTTTAAATACTTATTTCTATATGAGGCTTTTTCTGATTCCTTCCCCCTTAGCTGGTAGTGCACCCATGAATTTATGTTGTATTTATTTTGCATCTAATTTATATTAATTTATATATAAACACTGTCTCCTCAGAAGAAATGTAAGCTATTTGACAGCCAGAATTGTTATATATATGTTGATTTATTTATATAATTTTAACTTGTTCAGCAGCCTTTGGTTGTCAATTTTCTGCTATCCGCCAAATCTGTAATTGTTAGGAAGGGCATCTTAAGAAGAACGCAATTTTTTTCATAGTTCTTGTTGTCTGCTGATCAGATTTTAGATACCTCCTCCAACTTTGCCGTGTCCCTACTACTGCTCCTTTTTTCTCCTCTGAGGGTGTTTGGATATGTCGGACTTGAAGACTTTTGAGTTTTTTTTTCACTTTGAGATTTTGATCTTGGGTCATAGTCTAATTCCCCTCCTGGATCACAGCCTGATTATGATGGAGGAGCTTGTGTAGCTCAGTGAAACCATATCATGCAGGGTTACCCAAAATGGACAGATCATAGTGAAGAATTCTGACAAAAGATGATCTACTGAAGAAGGAACTGGAAAATCACTCTAATACTATTGTTACAAAACAAAAACACATGGGCAGTGTTAAAATGATAAAAGTTATAACACTAGAAGATGAGCCCCAAAGGTTGGAAGGTGTCCAACATGCTACTAGTGAAAAGCAGAGGGTAACTACAAGTAGTTCCAGCACTAACAAAGTTACTGGGCCAAAGCTGAAAGGAAGTTCAGTTGTGATTGTGTCTGGTGACAAAAGAAGAAATCCAATATTATAAAGATTAATGTTGCACAGGAACCTGAAATGTAGGATCTGTAGACCAAAGTAAAGTGGATGTGATCAAATAGGAGATGGAAAGATTAAGCATCAACATTTTAGGTTTCAGTGTACTTAAATGGACAGGAATGGGTGAATTTAATTCAGATGGTCATGACATGTAATTCTGTGGGCAAGAATCCCTTAGAAGTAATGGATTGGACTACCTAATGAATAAAAATATGCAAAAAGAAGTACTAGGGTCTAATCTCAAGTCAAGTTGTTCATAGGAGTATAAGTTTATGCTCCAACAGCTGATGCCAAAGAGGCCAAAGTTATCACTTTTATGAAGACCTACAGCATCTTCTAGAAATAACACCCCCCTCCAAAAAAAGATATCACATTCAGTATAGGGGATTGGAATGCTAAAGTAGAAAATTAAAAAAAAATCAATTGAAATAACAGGTGAGTTGGGCTTTGGACTACAAAATGAAGCAAGGTAGAGTCTAATAGAGTTTTATCAAAATAACTCACTGATCATAGAAAACACTCTTTTTCAACAACACGAAAGGTGACTCTACATATGGACATCACCAGATGGTAGATATTGAAATCAGATTGGTTATATACTTTGCTGACAAATGTGAAGTATCTCTACACAGGCAGTTAAAACAGGGGCTGGTGCTGACTGTAGCTCAGATCAAAAGCTTCTTATTGTAACATTCAGACAAATTGAAAGTAGGAGAAACCCTTTGACTGTATAGGTATTAGTTAAATAATATCTCTTATTGCATATAAAGTAGAAGTGATGAATAGATTTATGAGATTAGATCCGGCAGATAAGATGCCTGAAGAACTATAGACAGAGGCTCATAGTATTGTAGAGAAGTCAACAACAAAAAATACCCCAGAGAAAAGCAAGAAATCAGAATGACTGTCTGATGAGGCTTTACAGATAGCTGAGGAAAGAAGGAAAGCAAAGCGTAAAGGAGAAAGGAAGACATACACAGCTGAATGCAGAATCCAGAGAACAGCAAGGAGAGATATGAAAGTTTTATTAAAAGAACAATGCAAATAAATAGAAGAAAATAGAACAGGAAAGATAAGAAATCTCCTTAAGAAAAGTAGGAAGCATTGTTACCAATAAGGCTGGTTGCAGGATGGAATTCTAGCTAAACAATTTAAAATCCTTAAAAAAATGATGCTTTTAAAGTGCTGCACTCAAATATGCCAGTAAATTTGGAAAACTCAACGATGACTACTGGATTGGAAAAGATTAGTTTACATCCCAATCCTAAAGAAAGATAATGCTAAACAGTGCTTAAATCATGAAACAATTACATTAATTTCACTCTCCAACAAGGTTATGCTCAAGATTCTGCAAGCTACATTTTAGAAATATGAGAACTGAGAATTATTAGAAGAATAGGGTGGTTTCTGAAGAAGCAGGGAAATTATAGACTAAACTGTCAACATGTCCTGAATTATAGAGAAACCAAAGGAGTTTCAGAAAAAAAAATCACATCTAATTCTGTTACATTGACTACATTACATTTTTTGTGTGGATCGCAACAAGCATGGCAAGTCCTCAAAGAGATAGGAGTACCAGATCATCTTACTTGTCTCCTAAGGAGCTTGTATGTGGGTCAAGGTGGAACCAAACATGGTACTGATTGTCTTTATTTTGGAAAAAAGAGGACCACAGAGCTATATGTTATTATCTTATTTATTTAACTTACATGCAGAATACATCATGTCAAATGTCAGGTAGGGCAAATGCAAAGCCAGAATTAAAGACTAAAAGAATTCTGAAGGACTCATGACGGAAAAATGCCATCCATCCACCTTCAGAGAAAGAACTATGGAATTGGAATGCAGAACAGAGCAGACAATTTTTTGTTTTTTTCTTTCTCATGGTTTCTCCCATTCATTATAATTCTTCTATGCAACATGACTAATGTGAAAATGTGCTTAATAATAATGTACATGTAGAGCCTATGTATCAAATTGCATGCCCTTTTGGGGAGGGAGAGAGGAGGGAATGGGAGAAAATTTAAAACTTATGGAAGTGAATGTTGAAAATTAAAAATAAATTAACTAATTAAAGAAAGAATATGAAAAACTAAGAAGTTTCTTGATGAGAATGAAAGAGGAAAGTGTAAAAACTCACTTGAAGTTTAACATAAGAAAACTCCCCAAAACCTAAGATCTTGGCTATTGGTCTCATCACTTATTGGCAAATTGAGGGAGAAGAAATGGAAACAGTGTCAGATTTTATAATACTAAGATCAAAGTCACTGTAGATGGTGATTGCAGCCATCAAATTAAAAGAAACTTGCTCCTTGGATAGAAAGCCATGGCAGTTCTGAAGAGTATACGCAGAGATATCACCTTGCTAACAAAGGTCAGCAGAGTCAAAGTTAAGTTGATCACCATGGAATCAACAGTTTTGAATTATGGTGCTGGAGAAGACTTTTGAGAGGTCCTTAGATAGCAAGATCAAATCCATCAATATGTAAGAAAATTAACTCAGATTTTTCACTGGAAGTTGAAATACTGAAACTGAAACTTAAATACTTTGGCCACATAATGAGTAGACAAGACTCACTGGGAAAGATTCAGTATTTAAAGAGATTAAAGGTAAAAGGAAAAGAGGGTAGAGAGGAAGAAATGGATAGTGTCATGGAAGCAATGAACATGAGCTTGGACAGACTCTGGGACATAGTAGAGACTAGAAGGCCTTGGCATGCTATGGTCCATGGTTCAGTCCACAAAGAGTTGGACTGAACAGCAAAAAACATAGATTAGTTAAGATGCAGTAAGCCTTGGGATCAGAGGTAATGACCCAGGTGAGATTCTAGAGGGACTAAACTTGGATGTTCAATGTCTACGTTATTGTGCAGGTAGAATAAAAGGACTTGGAAAACAAGAAAGGATATCTCATTGGATCAGGGTTAGAATTAAATAGCCTCAAAGATCTCTTTTAACTTTAAGATTCTATTAACTCTCACCTTCATTGTTACTCTTTATCTCTATATTCATATAGTAGCTTACAGTCTATTCCACATAATTAAAAACTTGTTTGTGCCTAAAGGCATGATTAACTTGAATAATTTGTTATGCCATGAAAATATCAAAAACAAGCCAATGAGATTTATTGTGAATTCTTATACTTAGAACAGGAGTATTGATTGGGGTCAAGGGTGAGGATTCTGTCGGAAATAAGTGGAATAGGAATTAATGGAAAGGAGAAGAGATTAATGAGATGAGGGAAGGCAGATTGGAGAAAATCATAGAGTCATAGAAGTCATAGAATATTTTTAGCTTCAAGGACTTCAGAGGTTATGTCGTCCAGCTCCTTTGTTTTACAGGTGAGGTAACTAAGGTCAAGTGCCTTACACAAAGTTACGCATCTCTGACTTTTTATTTCAGATCACATTGTCAGGGACTATCTAATGTGACACCCTGAAGTAACAACTCTACTAATCCTCCTATGATCATGCTTTGGGAGGAAGCACAGGCATTAACCAATTATTTGTCATTATTCCTAATATAAAAAGTGAGTGATACCTGAGCGGTCCTACATGGATTGCTTCATAATGTGGAAAGACAGGACTGTGATGTGCCAAGTACTTAGCACTTTGATATTTTCCATATGACTCTAGACATCAATTGCCATAGATTTCTTCTTGTGAAGTTACATTCAACAGGATGAAAATTAATAGGGTTGAATGTAATATTTTAGACGGGTTAAAAAAATCAACTTTCTAAGGTCAAGATAGGGGACATATGACTGGAGAGTTATATATAGGAAAACTAACTAATGAGGGAAGAATGATATAATGAAAGAATTGCAGCTGTATTCAAGCTTAATATTAGTTAACAATGCAATCAATATTGTAGTAAAAATGTTAATGATACATTGAAAAGCCTCATGTTTAGAAAGAAGGAGAGAGTTAATGTTTCTCTGTATACTTTCTTATCAGACTGACTATATCTAAAGTATTATGTTTAGTTTGGGTTATACATGTTAAGAAATACATTGATAATCAGGATAGCATTTAGAGAAAAGTGACTAGAATGAAGAGCCTTAAGATCATGGTTGAGGAAACTTCAAATGTTAAATGTGAAAAAGAGTAGACATAGGAGTAGCATGAAGATAAGTGTCTACAGGGCAGACACAAGGAAGAGATTTCACTAAAATTGTTGTTTTATCCTAAAGCATAGAACTGGGAGTGATGGGGGAAAGTTGCTGAAAGGGAGGTTTAGGCTCAACTTAGAGGAAAAAAGAGTCACTTATGGAAGTTGATGGATTCCCCATCAACAGGAGATTTAAAAAATAGTGACTTGTTTTTGTATTTACACACATTTACAGATTACCCTCACATCATGAGATCTTTCACATGACAAAGTAAAATAATTGGTGAAAGTGCATGCAATATTCAATACCTGTGACCTACTTAAAAACTTATTTTAAGGGTTTTTCTTTAAATTAACAGAAGTCTATTTTTTCCCTCCACAAATCCTACTGAAAAAGGGAGAAAATCAAAATAAATTCTTTATAACAAATATTCATATTCAACAAAGCACATTTTCTCATACTGTATAATTCCTTGGGGGAAAGGAAATCTGTATTCATGTCTGCCTGTCTGTTTATCTATCTTTCATCCTGTATTCTGATCTTATTACCTGTCAGGAGATGTATGGTATATTTCATCATTAGTTCTCTAAAATCAATTTCACTTGGTCATAGTTCTTGCAGCTTTCAAAATATTTTTGTCTTTATGGTGTTATAATTTGTTCTCTGATTCTGCTCATTTCATTTCTTCAGTTTATAAAAAAATCTTTAGAATTGTTCATTTTTGTAATAATCTAGTATAAATTGTTTCTGCTTGCTTTACTTTACATCAGTTTATAGAAGTCTTTCCACATTTCTTCAAATAATCTTTCCTCATTTCTTAGAGAAAAATTTGAAAGAAATATGCACTTAATAAATATTAATTTACTAGTAGAAAGTTCAAACTAAAGAAATGTCCATTGAAAAGAATAGTTGAGAAAACTGGGGCATTTTAGAGCACTGAATATCATTTTCGCATTGGCTAATAAAATGATTCCTTTAGTCAAATATTATTTAAATAATTTACATCCTGTGAAATTATGCATTTTTTAATAAAATTATTGCATAAGATTAGGTAATCCACAAGACATAAATAATGTGGAATGCCTATATGAGAATAGAGCTTCAGAGTCCGTCATATTTGGGGATCAGTTCTATTTTCTATTTACCTATTTTCAAAGTGACCCTGGGTTTTCACCAGCAGTCTTTAACAAATCTTGTCACTCTCCATTGTATGAGTGGTCATTTATGCTATTATGATAATAAATTGAATAGGTTTAACATGGCCTGAAGAGTGGATTTGAGTAAGCTTCTGGGAAACCTTTGCAAATTCACAAAGTTAATGGCTTGACCTCTCAATTCTCCAATGTAAAATACATTTTAATGATTTTTCAGGGATCTTACTGCCTCTGCATTTTTAAAAAAAGAACTTCCCATTATTCCAAACTATTTGACTTGCCTTATAATCTAATCTTAAATAAATAATGCCTTATTTACCTTTTAACATGATTCATTTCAGTGCATTGGTTGGGTCTTACCATCCTGATGGAGAAAAGAACATTACTTACCAGATGTTCTGAACAAAGGCAGTGAATTGTTTGGGATTTATGACACCAAGAGGATATTTCAAAGTGGCAGCTCATATATTTGAGCAAATAACCAAGGAGGAAACATGATAAATACTTTTGATATTTATTTACTAAGCTTAAGTAGAAGGTTAGGTAAGGTGGGAGCATATTTTGTTTTTTCTTTTCAATTTGGGGATTTACAGTTTTAGGGAGTTACAGAGAAGAAACAATGATGAAGGGAAAATTTTAATTTCTTTGAAATCACTGAAATCTGTAGACTCCTGATCAGCCTGCATCCCTTATAAGTATTGAATTCACAGCGATGCTCTCAGATGAACTGTTACCTGCTTGCAGCCAATCATTTTATAAACCTGTGCCAGGCTCAATACAGCATTTCACGCAGTAATGGGAGCCAAGCCTTAAGATTTTCCTGCCATTCATGTTAGTACAGTCAAAAGACACAAATTCATTGTGAAATGTTAGAGCTTTTATGGAAAGTTTTACCCAGATAAATGACACAACCACAAATCTCTTGATTGGTATTAGCAGTCAAATTTTATATTTCTGGATTTCTTAGAATTTAATGACAGAATGAACAGAATGACAAGGGATATAAATCCAATTCAATTCAAAAAGCATATATTAAGTACCTCATATAATCAAAGACAAAAGCATATGGTGCAATTGATACAGAATTAGTCTTGGATTTAGGAAGACCAGTTCAATCTTTCCTCTGACATTTTGAGCAGAGGGATCACTGGGTAAATCATTTCACCCCTGTGGTGCTTCTGATATATTTCTAGTACTATAAGTTACACATGGATTATAGGTTTTACTGATGGAGAAACATTACATTCTGGAAGTCCTATCCCACTTTCTGCCCCCTAATTATATCATAAGTATAAACCTCCTGTCCATCTACTATATACAATCCTTAAAAAAAAGGTTAAAAAATGTTCAAGTCCCTGTGCCAGGTGCTTGAGATAGGAGAAAAGTTCTTGCTGTCAAGTGGTTTGCTAGGGGTAGGAGGGACACAAATAACCAAGAGAAAATAATTTGTAGAGGAAGAGGATAGTTTCAATTAAGAGATATCAGAGAAGGCTTCCAGTATGAAATAATACCTATCCCAAGCCTGAAAAAAAGCTAAGAATTATAACAGATAGAGTTGAGGAGAGAGTGTATTCCACGTATGACTACACAAAGGCATGGAGGGGAGAGTTGAGATGCTGAGGATAGCTAACAACAAGGAATGGGGGTAATGTGAAATAAATCTGGGAAGACAGGCTGTCATCAGATTGGGCAAGAGATGATCGTTGACAGAAGGTAGTAACAAACACTACCTAGTTCATTGTTCTTCAGTTGCCAAGCACTCCTATTTCTCAACCAATTGCAGCACAGGGCATGCATTGATGAGTTTCTAGTCTTGTTTTATTTCTTTCCCTCTTGTTCTAGGAACTTCGAAAACAACATACAAGTTCATTGTATTAGCAGAGCAATGAATACTGATGTTTCCTGCTATTACAGTGGAAAGGGAATAGTAATCTTGCTGCTTTATGAACCAGTGCTATCTCCCTTCCATGGATTACTTGGAGTTTATTCACTTACCCTCCAGTGATTTCTAATCAGCATCTTTATTAGTTTAGGGATTTTCTGTACAAGTGCTCAGAAGATGTGGTGGTTCCACTTGCTCACCTGGTACCAGAAATCAGTCTCAGACATGACCTGGATATCATCATTCATTTAGGTGTTAACTGTCACTGGGCAGAAATGGGCCTAAGTAGCTTCTTTCTAGCATGATTTCAGTCAGGTTAGGTGGTGGGATAGTAGGTCTTAGCAGCTAAGTATTTTGCCCTTTAACCTTCTTGATAATTGTCCCTAATGTAGTCTCACAGCAAGGAGCTGATTACAAACCCCAGATTTCTATGAAGTGAAAATGAATGAAAACTCTATGTCCCACTCTAGTATGGCCCATTCTCTTCTGCCTTTGGAACATGACCTTTACAGGGAACAAAGTGCAGAGGAGAGACTCTGTGAGGTCAACTGTATCCCCTGGCTACAAAGCACTAACTTAAAATCAGCAAGAAATGCTTTAATAAACTGCTTATGGGTGTGCTACCTGGGAGAGGTCATCATGTACTGCTGAAAGCCACCTTTCATGACTAGACAGGAGCATTTGTGTTAGATAGCACTTGCTCTGATATCAGCTTGGGGGAAAAAGAGCTTTAAAAAGTCCCCTTTTATTCCAGTGGTTGACAGTGTGAAAACGGTCTGTTATTTTGAAATCTCAAGTCCTGCTTTCTCAAAATCATATACTCCACTCTCATTCAATGCATTTTTCAAAAGCAGACATTGCAGCGATGTTGACAACGAGGGTAATTAGAATGGGGAGGGAGGCAGGGTTAATGTAAGTAGAATCCAAGAAGCAATAGCACTATGAGTGTTATTTCAGAGAACTTTATAATGAGAGTTAAATGGAAACTGTGATAGATTAAAAAAGATATAAATCACGAAGAGCTCACTAATGCTTCTACCCTGAAGACTAATTTATACAAGCTTTATTAGCCTCCTATTCCTTTGCTATTTTTGTGGCAGTTACCAGCGGGCTGGGGTAGCCATCGACATTTAGAAAGATTTGATTGCCAGAAATAGAACATCTGTGACCATTTAGATCCCACATCTGACATTGAAACAACATTTATGACAACATAATTCCAATGCTCAGAACTATTGCACATAAGGTATTATGTACCTGCATATGAAGACTTGGATCTATTCTACTGTAGCTAAAATCCTAAGACTTAGACCATGACACAGGTTTTGTCACTAACTTAAAGAATTATATCCAGTAGTTTTACATTGCCTTCAGTTCTCTTTCCCATACCCAATCAATCATTCCTTGTAATACAGAATAAAAAATGACAGAAGGGGCAGTATAGCAAACTAAGTGACACATGAACCAAGAATGAAAATATATTCAGTGTTCCACACACATAGTGTACCACCTCTGCAAAAAATGGAGGGAGATGCATTTCCTTCTTTTCTTCTTTGGAGCTAAGTTTGATCATTTAAATTACATAAAATTCATTTTTTCATTGTTGTTATTTGTTCCATTTTCATTGTTATAATAATTTCATTAAGGGGAACCAGGTGGCACAGGCTTGGTGTCAGGAAAGCCTGAGTTCAGATTTGTCCTTAGATGCTAGTTGTGTCATCCTGGGCAAGTCATTTAATCCTTTTGGCCTCAGTTTCCTCATTTGTAAAATGAGCTGGAGAGGGAAATGGCAAATCACTTCAGTATCATTGCCAAGGAAACCCCAAGTCACAAAGAGTTGGACGTATCTAAAACAACTGAACAGCAACGATGATTGAATGGATTTTTTTTTCTGGTTCTTCCTCATCAGTTAATGTTTATTCCTATGCTTTTGTGAATTCTTCCTATTTCTTGTAGCACAATAATATTCTATTGCATTTATCTACCAGTAATTAACTTAATAGGAGACTTTGCAATTTAAAGCAGAGATTATATGCCTTTATTCAGAGGCAATGGGATGAAATAGAAAGATTGTAGGTTGTAGAATAAGAAGAAATGGATTTAAAACTATGTGTGATCTCAAGCAAGTCACTCTTCAGGTCTCAGGTTCCTTATCTTTAAAAGGAGGGAGTATGACTAGATGATTTTGAGGGTCCCTTCCAGGTTTAAATTTATGATGCTATGATCAATACATGAAACAAATAGAACTTGACAGAACATAGAATCAAAGGCTATAGAGCTGGAAAAGTCATGAAAGACCACCTCATCTAATGCCTCCCTTGACAGCACTGAAGTAACACCCTTCTCCTAGTCTCAAGATGCATATACATAGCCCATACAGAGGAGGGGCTTGAACATTTATAATAACAATAATCCTTAAAATAACAGTACTAGTTCCTTCAGGAAACAAAAACAAAAAACTTCAGTCCTACCATTCCAACCAACTATCTAACTCTTTATTTCTCCCCACCTTCATGGCTAAACTCTTTAAGAAAGCCATGTACCACCAGTATATGGTCTTTCTCTTCTCACAATTATTTCTAGAAGTTGAATCTCACCATTTCACTGAAATTGCTTTCTCCAAAGTTAACAATGATAGTTTAAATACCAAATGTGATGATTTCTTCCTGATCCTCATCCTCTTGCCCCTCTATAGTCTCTGACCTTGTCAACCATCCTTGCTCTTGGATATTTTATTTTCTGTAGGGTTTTGTAACACGATTCCCTTGGTTCTCCTTCTACCTGTCTGACTGAACCTTTTCAGGTTCCTTTCAGTCTTACCTACTAACTATGGGTGTACCCCAAGGCACTGTCCTGGGCCCTCTTCTCTTCTCCCTCTTTACTATGTTGATTGGTGATGTCATCAACTATTAATTCAATTACTATCCTGAAGCAGAAGATTTTCAGATATATTTATCCAACTCTAACATCTCTCCTGACTTCTAGTCCTGTATCACCAAAATCCTATTTTACAACTCAAACTGTATATATCCTGTAGACAAGTTGGGCTTGATATATTCCTAAATGAATTCATTGTCTTTTTCTCCAAACTCTTCTCTCTTCCTAACTTCGCTATTATTCTTGAGGGCACCACCATCCTTTTGGTCACCCAGATTCACAATCTCATATTCATCCTCAAGTCCTTGCACTCCCCACAGATATCCAATCTGTTATCAAGTTTTATCATTTCTGCCTTCTAAAATCTCTCCATTCATATGGTCACAACCCTAGTGTAAGTCCTTACTTTTTCCCCTTCATAATTCATTTAAATACATAAGGTCCCTAAATAATTTCAAAATCTAGATTCATGCCTTGCTTTTGATATTAATTCATTAAATTACCTTGGTCAAGTCCTTTCATCTTTTTGTATCTTAATTTGCTCCTTTGACAAATAAAAGGTGTCATATAGATCATATAGATGATCTCTATATGTCTTTTCAACTCTAAATCCTTATTAATCCTGTTATCCATATATTCCAGATAGTGTACAATATATGGCACAATGAATTAACAGTTGAATTTTCTAAGAGAAGTTCATAAACTATAATCCTGACTCAGAAACTTTCTGGATGTGTGGTCAAAGGCAAGTGCTTGAGTTTCTTAGAGCTTTAACTTCCATGTTAGCAAAATATGGATGAAAGTACTTACAGAAAAGAGTTGCAACTAGGAACTGGTAAGTACCACAAACTGTGTCCTGGTCAAGTGCAGTGAAACTTGTAAGAGGAGGTGAGGGGTGGGGGTCACCCTTCTGTGTTGCTGATGAGACAGAGACCTTGGGATACTAGTGCAGCCATTATATTGGGAGACAGAAGAGTTCATCCTATCACATTACTTGATAACTTCCTACTGAAATTAAAAAAAATATTTTGCTAATTAGAACCCAGCTATTATTTCTATATTTTTGAAGATTTACAGTGGTTGTGGATGCCCTTAAAATTCTTGCAAATTCTTGATTGTACATCCGTAGTTAGGGCTTTGGCACAAGCTACCTCATAGGGCTGTTATGAAGAAGAGCTTTGCAAATCATAAAGTGTTATATAAATAGGAGTTATTTAATATATCTTATATGCATTGCACATGCAAATACATAATTTCAATTTCATTGGTTTAACTGTCAATGTAGTTACTAGAGAACATCACAACCTTCATATCTTTTTTAGAGTGATCCTTACCCTTGTTTTTCCATACATCCTTTACAGAGAATCCACCCAGTTTGTCCTCTGCTACTTTTATCATCTCAAATATGCCTTGGCATCACTCAGGTTATCTCTTTTGTCTGTCATTGTTTTCACATAATTGGTTCACATTCTGGGGTCATATATGCCTTTGATATTATTCTGTCTGTTTTAAAAAACTAGGCAGGCAAATCATCATTAGAGATATGTTCTAACCTACTTGCGATTTTGACTCAACACCATGGTGTTGCACTACAGAGTCATGTTCTTTGAGTTAAAAAGGCCTTTTGCAGCATATATGTACCTTTCACATGTATGTGCACATGTATGTGAAGATATGTGCCTATATCAGTCACATACATGTGTTTATTATGTTGTAACACACGATATGCATGAAGTGCCTGTAAGGTACATATGACACATTTTTGTGTACTTGTATGGCATGTATTTCTGTATATACCCTTCTTTTTTCTGTAGCAAAACTCCAATATGCACACATCACTTCAGAAGTATAATTTCCTGTTTTTCTCTTCATTACAGTGATTAACAAATTTCCAAAATCTTTCATTTTCTTTTCTGCAGAAACCATGCAATTTCCACCATCTATTAGAGAATTACAGTATGGCTAGGACAGATAAAGGACTATCCCCAGGAAACTAGGGCTTTAGAAGAAATATAGCAAAACTAAGTTATTTCTCCCTATGTGATAGCCGAAGTTGGATTTGAGGGGGTTGATATCTGTCCTAGAATGCAGTTTGAACTATTTAAAGATGATTTTTCCTCTGTAGAGAGTGGAGTTAGGGGAAAATAAGATTTCCTTTTTGCATAAGGCCCTGAAAACAAGGTTCCTTTCATTGTGGATCTGGGAATTTTATGACAGAAGGTGGTGCTGTTGATCAGTAACAACACGGCACCATATTTTTCCAACAAACAGATGATCCATTTGCTATCACTGCAACCATTCTTTACTGAACTTAAAAGAAGCAGCCATCTGGAACTTATTCCAGTATTTGACTTCAGTTACTTTACTGCTTAGCAGTGACCTGCACAGTGCTTTAACCATGCTACTCCCTCTGTTTTATGTAAATCAAGAAAACTGTGAGAAAATAAGTCGTAAAATGTAGTACATGATGTTTCTGTACATGCACTGAGGCTTAGTATGATCTGGAACAACAAAAGACATCCAGTGTCCCCCAAAGACTCACTGGTAGCAAGGAAAACTATGTGTTTGAAGCTCTAAGATGTTGCCAGATGTGGAAAGTAGCCTCTAAAGAATGGAGCAAAGGGAAAAAAAAACATTCATAAATCTGGTAGGTTGGGTGACTTTGCAACACAATACTTCTACAGGAAACAAGTACCTGAAAGGGGGATGCCGTATCTTCCTATGTACTTGTCAAACAGAACGTGAGACGTGACTGGGCTCCAGGGATTTCATTCTTGCTTATGGTATTGAGACAAGTAGGTGACCATTAAGTGGAGATTGGCCCTGGCATATATCCTGAAGCTCTGATATTGGATCTGATGGAATTCTGAAAGCACTGGAAAGTTCTGGGGTCTAAAAAGTTAATGTAATGGTTTTAAACAATTGCTACCCTTTTCATAAATTTCTGCTCTGAATCATGGGATTAAACTAGTTGGGTGAAGAAAGCACTGCATCTGAAGTCAGAAAGACCTGAATTCAAATTCCATCTCAGACACTAGTTGTGTGATCCTGGGCTAATCACTAAACCTTTGTTTGCCTCAGTTTTCTTATCTATGAAATACTGATCATAATAGCATTTACCTTCTAGGGATATTATGAAGAGAAACTATTTATAAACCATAAGTTGCTTTGTTTTGTGGTTGTAGATTTAAAGATGTTGGCCTTAATGTTTCTCTGGCAAAGTAAAGGTTTTGACTTACGCTAACTCTCTAAATCTGGAATTCTTAACTCCCATTATGTTTATGCCTACATTTCAAAGAGTTCATCAATTTGTGTCTTTAATATTTTGGTATCTTTATTATATAGCCCTTCCTCACTCAGAACAAAGTCAAGTGCAAATCATGTCATTATTTCTCTGATGGCATGGTCTTCTTTGGCAACAAGAGACAAACACACACATCTTTATTATAACATAAACATAATTGGGTTACTTTTTAATCCTAATTATTTATATTTATTATAAAATTAATTTATTTAATTATTTAAAAACCTATTGTAAGCATGGGTCCATAGGCTACACCTAAGTGCCAATGAGATCTATCACTTTCAAAATGTGAAGAAACCTGGCTTTAGGCAGACAATGGGATTTAGAGCTAGAGGAAACACATAAAGATCATGTTTTATCCAACTCCCTTACTTTACAAATGAGTAAGCTGAGACCTAGAGAGGTTCAGTGACTTTGTTAAAATAGCTCAGTTAATACAAGAGCTCAGATTGACATACAACTTTTCTGACTACAAGTTCATGCTTTTTCCTCTCTAACATGCTACACTGAAGTGATCCTAAGAAAGATGAATGGCAGAATATCCAATATCTTGTTGACTGTGGCCATCATAATTTGGATTGGGGGAATGGAACAGCCACTGATATAATAGCTCTCGTCCTGATATACCTATTAATTCTAATTTGGGGGAAGATTCTTTTAGCTTAAGGAGGTCAGTTTAATTCTATGTCTGAGTGCACATTGTCTTATACCAGGAGGGCCACAAAAAGTTGATTAGAAGATGACATAGGAGGAGAATAAAGTCAAATACTTACTTGGAGAACAAGAGTCTGGGACAGGAAGGAAGTTGAATAACCAGATTTTAGAAAGTCCACTGGCTCTAGTTTTTAGTTACTCTTTTTTCTCTAACATTGTGTTTCTGAAACGTGTTCTCAAACACTGAGAACATCTGACTCACCTCCTCTACATTCATTCACTCATCTAACAAGAATTTAATAAACACTCATGGGTAAGACATTGTGTGTAAGGAGATCCCAAGCTCTATATGTGAGATGTGACCTCTTTTCCATCAAATACTAATTCCATAAGAAGCACATCTAGAGAACAGCAAAGAAACCCATTTATCCAAATCATAGAAAAACACAAATGAGAGAGGATATGCATATAATATATACCAGACATAGAGAATAAAAGTTGCCTCCATTGGCATCAAGATTACTCAGTTCAACCAAGAGAGATTGTCTTGGATCTCAGTCAAGGGGAAATTCTCTAGCCAAGAGGAAACTCTTTTAGAGTTGCAAACTGAGCAGGGACATGATGAAAAATATTTTCTTCAATGTCTTCCCCATTGTCTTTTTCCCTTTAGCAACTTGAAGTTGGGTTGGCTTCTAACTTCTTTCTGAAGCATAAAACCCAGAAGAATCCAAAGCAACTTGTTGCTTGAAGATTCCCGAAGCATGAGGAGCCTCCAGACTTGAAGCTTGATGAATCCCAAAGAGAATGGAAACTTTCTTGCCTCTAAAATTCTGCCTTGTCCTTCACACAGGCCAGGGGATTCATCTCCACCAATAAGGAGAAAGTACCATAACTATGGGCTTTGAGACAAGGATTATAGCATAGGATGAGATATAAGAGAATAGAAAAACAATTTCAATCCAAGTTTGATAAAAAGTGCTACCTTTTTCCTTTAAGTTCCCCCAGAGTATTCATTTCCCCCCTTTTTTCTTGAGTTATGGGTTAATAAAATTACTCCCCCTTGGGGTTGTGGTTGATAGGAGCAGTTAGCAGAAAATACATAATAATATTCCTTTGCGTGGTTTTTCTATACTTCTCCCCCACCCCCTCTGAATTTGTGGTGGTTGGGGAGAGTTCTGTGCAGAAACCATAAATCTGTCTCACCAGAGTTTGTCCAAGGGTCTCCTTCTTCCTCCCTCTCTTCCCTTATTCCCCTGCTCTGAATTTCCTACCCCCTCAGGGGGTGTACTTTGGGATTTCTGCACAATATATACTTCAAAGATGAGAAACGTCTACGCAGACACAAAGGGTGAAAACTTGCTCCTTCTCACTGTCATCCTTTCAGAGAAGACAGGGAATTAATGACCATGATGATGTTGGAAAGTTTGCTATGTAGGATTCAAGGTAAAGAAGAGTTAAAACTTCTCCAACCAAAAGAAAAATCAAGTTGTTTTTTAGAAGCCTCTCCCTCCAAACTAGTGTATTTTAACTACATTTGAACTCCAGCTACAAAACTGGACATGCTTAGGAAACAGTAAGCATGAGAATAAGATGGAATTTTGAGATATTTTGAATACTCAACAGTCTTTATTGCAAATTAAGGAACTTGAAACTCTTCATCAGTGAAAGCTATCCCCTTGGACAGCTATTATGCTCCCAAAGTGTTAAAAAAAATCCTTTTCTACAATGGATATGTCTTTTGCTGTTGCTTCCATCTAGACAGTCATTTCTACTCCTATATTTGCATTGTACTTTGGGGTTTTCTCCCTTCAAAAGAATATTAAAATATAACTTTTCATTTTTCCTTATTAGTTTTTTTATATTAATTTTGTTTTCAGTGTCCTACAATTACTACCATAAAATTTAGGTTATTTTTTTCCCTTCCCTCCTCTCTTACTCACCCCTCCCTCCCTGAGATGGCATACAATTTTATATAGGTTCTATACATACATTCCTATTAAATACATTTTCACTATAGTCATGTTGTGTAGGTGAATTAAAATGAATGGGAGAAATCATATAACAAACCAAAACGTAATACAAAAGAAAATGATCTGCTACATTCTGCAATTGAATTGCAAAGTTCTTTCTCTGGGTATGAAAGGCATTTTTCTTTAAAAGACCATTGGGAATTTTTTAAAGTCTTTACATTGCAAAGAAATTCCAAGTCTACCAGAAAAAATTCTTGCACAGAGTGGTCATTGCTGTGCACAAAGTTCTCCTGGTTCTGCTCCTTTTGCTCAGCATCTGATCATATAAGTCTTTCCAGGCCTCTCTGAAGTTTTACTTTTCATCATTTCTTAGAGCACAATATTATTCCATTACATTCTTCTACCATAATTTATTCAGTGTTTCCCCAATTGATGGGCATCCCCTTGATTTCCAGTTTTTGGCCACCACAAAGAGGGTTGCTATAAATATTTTTGTACATGTTGGGCCCTTTCCCATTTTTGTGATTTCTTGGGGATACAGCCCTAGGAGAAGTATTGCTGGGTCAAAAGGTATGTGCATTTTTGTAGCCCTTTGGGCATAGTTCCAAATTTCTCTTCAGAATGGTTGGATCAGCTCACAGCTCCACCAACAATGAATTAGTGTTCCAACTCTTTTACATCTTCTCCAACATTTATCATCTTCCTGTTCTGTCATGTCAGTCAATCTGATAGGTGTGGTATGGTATCTCAGAGTTATTTTGATTTGCATCTCTCTAATCAATAGTGATTTAGAGCATTTTTTCATATGATTATAGATATCTTTAATTTCTTCCTCTGAAAACTGCCTGTTCATATTCTTTGACCATTTATCAATTGAGGAATGACTTGTATTCTTGTACATTTGATTCGAATCTCTAGATATTTTAGAAATGAAGTCTTTATCACAGACACTAGTTGCAAATATTCTTTCCTAGATTTCTTCTTCCCTCTTAATAATCTTGGTTGCATTGGATTTGGTTGTACAAAAACTTTTCAGTTTAATGTAATCAAAGTAATTTATTTTGTACTTCATAATAGTTTCTATCTCTTCTTTAGTCAAAAAATTCTTCCCTTCTTCATAAATCTGATAAATATACTAATCCTTGCTCCACTAATTTGTTCATAGTATCAATCTTTATACCTAGATCATGTACCCATTTGGACTTTATTCTTCTGTACAGTGTTAGGCATTGGTCTACGCCTAGTTTCCACCACACTTTTATCCAGTTTTCCTAGCAATTTTTGTCAAACAGTGAGTTCTCCAGAAGCTGGGGTCCTTGGGTTTATCAAACAATAGATTGCTATTTTCATTGATCCTTATTAGTTTTCAAGAACAAAAATGTTCAACTTTTTTTGGACACACTTTAAGAAAACAATAGACTCTATAGAAATAATGAGGATGTTGGGTACCCAATTTTGCACTAAAAATAGATAGGCATTCTAAAAGAATGGAAGATGGCTTCAAATGAAAGTCATTTGTATGAGATATAGGGAGTAGTCAGCAGTGGGGCAGAGGTAGGGGTTTGGGGCTAGAATATAAACTTATACCTTTTCTTCCTAATTAATTTTCTATTTTTAGTTTTCAATTTTCAGTCCACAAGATTCTGAGTTTCAAATTTTCTTCCCCATCTCTGCCCTCCCTCATCCCAAGACAGCATGCATTCCGATTACCTCTTCCCATAATCTTCCCTCCTTTTTATCACCCCCCCCTTTTATCCCCTTCCCCTCTTACAGGGCAAGATAGATTTCTATACTCCATTGCCTGTATGTCTTATTTCCCAGTTGTATCTATAAATAATTTTTAACATTCATTTTTAAAACTTTGAATTCCAACTTCTCTCCCTTCTATCCTCCCCATTCACTCATAGTGAGAAGGCAAGCAATTTAATATAGGTTATAAAGGCATAGTCATGAAAAACACTTCCATAACAGTCATGTTGTGAAAGACTAACTATACTTCCCTCCATCCTATCCTGTTCTCCCCATCTATTATATTCTCTCTTTTGACCCTGTAACTCCTCCAAAGTGTATACTTTTAATTATCTCCTCCTTCCATTTACCCTCCCTTCTATCATCTCCCCTCCCCCCCAACTTCCCCTTTCCCTACTACTTTCCTCTAGTGTAAGATAGATGTTTATACCAAATTGAATGTGCATGTTATTCTCTCCTTAAATCAAATCTTATGAGAGTAAGGTTCACTCTTTGCTTTTCATCTTCCTCTTCTTCCCTTCCATTGTAAATACTTTTTCTTGTCTCTTTTATGTGAAACATAATTTATTCCTTTCTATTTCTTCCTTTCTCAGGCTCTCAATATATTCCTCTCTCACCCTGTAATTTTATTTTTTTAGATGTCTTCACTTTGTATTCAACTCACTGTGTGCCCTCTGTCTATATATAAAATACCTCCAACTACCCTAATACTGAGAAAACTCCCAAGGGTTACAAATATTATCTTTTCATATAGGAATGTAAGCAGTTCAACTTTAGTAAATTCCTTATGATTTCTTTTTCCTTTTTACCTTTTCAAGTTTTTTTTTTGATTCTTGTATTTGAAAGTCAAATTTTCTTTTCAAATCTGCTCTTTTCATCAAGAATTCTTGAAAATCCTGTTCCATTGAATGACAAAGTTTTCCCCGAAGGATTATACTCAGTTTTGCAGTATTGGTTTTAATCCTAACTCCTTTGACTTCTGGGATATCATATTCTAAGTCCTGTAATCTCTTAATGAAGAAACTGCTAGATCTTGTGTTATCCTGATTGTATTTCTACAATATTTGAATTGTTTCTTCCTGATTGCTTGCAATATTTTCACTTTGACCTGGGAACTCAGGAATTTGGCTATAATATTCCAAGGAGTTTTCCTTTTGGGATCTCTTTCTTTCTTTCTTTCTTTTTTTATCATTTTTTTTAATAATATAAATTTATTTATTTAACTTTTTACATTCATTTTTACAAAATTTTGGGTTCCAAAATTTTCTCCCCATTTGTCCCCACCCCCACCCCAGTACACCAAGCATTCTTATTTCCCCTATCACCAATCTGTCCTCTCTTCTATCTTTCCTCCCTTCTCTTCTCCCCATCTTCTCTTTTGTCCTATAGGGCAAGATAACTTTCTATTCCCCATTGTCTCCATTACTTATTTCCTAGTAGCAAGAACAATACTCAGCAGTTGTTCCTAAAACTTTGAGTTCCAATTTCTCCCCAT
>CM053773.1:43501737-43542047 GCA_028658325.1 Potorous gilbertii
GCTGCCTCAGCCTCTGCCGCAGGGGCCGCTTCCCAGGGGGTCCGAGTCCCGGAGATCCCCCGCTCCCCTCTCAGCCCGTCTCTCTCACTGACCTGTGAGTCTGTGGGTGGTGGGACCTTCGCGGCTGCCCGGAGATTCAGGTCCCTGACGCCTACAGGGCTCTGCTCGCTCCTCTCAGTGCCGCGTGGCCAGGGCGGGGGAGGGGAACGCTCGGCTGGGCAGGACTTCGCTCCCGTCCAGGGTACCTTTGTGGTCGGTTTTTCAGGGCTCTCTGCAACGGAAATCTCCTTCACTGTGTTGCTGCGCGGCTTCCACTGTTCCAGAATTTGTCAGGAGTTCTTTTTACAGGAAATCTATGGGCTGTGGGTTCGGACCTAGCATAGGTGAGTCTTTCTACTCCCTACCTTTTTCATAAGTAAGCAAATACGCATAAGATATTATCATTTAAGTATATCCAGGAGCCAGAAGAGGAGAAACAAGATTATGAGAATCAGTGTGATGGATGTAGGCATAAACAAAAGGTATATTTCCACTGATCCATACTACAGACTACCTGGAAAAAGAAGAGGAGTTTGGAAAAATGATCTCAATGTCTGGATCCAAAGGAGAGACACAATGACTGTATGCCAACTTAAAAGGATGTCTATGGTAGAGCAATATAGGGACCTGTCTTTTGTTCTGTGAATATTCTTTTATCAGTGAATTGGATAAATGATTAAAAACCATGTCTATCAGATGTGGGGATGATACAAAAAGCTAGGGACCCCAGAATCTTGACTGACTAGAATAAGCCAAATCTAATAAGATGAAAAGATAGATATAAAATTTAAACTTAAAATTAGGGGAAATGTCTTCTAAAGTAGAAGATGGGAGAAGCATCTTTCCATGGCAATTAGTCTGAAAAAAATTCGGGGGTTTGGGTGGCCTGGAAGTTCAAGATGCATCAATAGTGTGGTGTCAGCCAAAAAAGGCTACTGTTCCCTTAAGCTTCATTTAGAGGCACAGTGCCCAGGGAAATGTTAGTCTCATTTCAGTGCAGACTGCAGTATTGTGTTCAGTTATTGTGACACCATTTAGGAAGAGTTTTAATATATTAAAGCTTGTCCAGATGAATGTAAGCAGGGTAGTGATGGCCCTTGAGATCACTCCATGTAATGACTGTCTAGAGGAAAAGGTTTGTTTAGCCTGGAGAACAGAAGACTCAGAGACCATAATACTTTTCTTTAGGTATTTGTAGGATTGTTATATGGAAGAGGAAATTTTTTATTTGGCAGGTTTGGTTTGATGATGAGGGTAGAACTAGAAAAAATGGGCAGATGTTGCAGAGAGTCAAATTTAGACTTGACATAAGAGAGGAAACCAAACCAACCAACCAGAGAAACAAAACATTCCTGACAAATAGAAAAATGAAAATGTAATGGGAATTTCAGGAGGTAAAACATTTTCCTCAGTAAAGGTTTTTAAGCACAGTGGTTACTTATTTGTCAGCTATGATGAGGAGGGGATTCTAGTTTAGTTTTTTTTTTTTGAGGTCTCTTCCACCTCTGAGGGTAAGCAATTGCTGGAGGATGACTTAGGTATTGCCTCCTGTGATCAGGCCTACAGAGCTCTCTGGCTCCTAACAGATGGCTCTTGAAAAAACATTAATCTTTTGCCATCAGTAATAGTTCTTTAATCTGGGTACTCCTCTATCTATGGCAAAAGAAGCACTCTGGGATCTCAGGCTTGGCAAAAACACATTCATCTCTTGGTACATCAGTGTATTATAAGGGGTCTCTCTACTGAAGAATTTCTTATGTAATATATTTCCTAATGAGACCTCTGATCTTGTACAAGGCTGCCCAGAAGCCAGCAATATGCTACCCTTCTCACTTCTGTGCAAATCTGTGATATTAATTCTACTACAATGACGTGAATACTAACTTCAAAACATCATGTTCTTTTTTCTCCAAGAACTCCAAGAATAAGGTGGTATGTCTTCTGACTGAAGGACTATGACCCTCCCCATGGGTCAGGGGTCATATCACCAGGATTTTTTCTATGAAGTTTAGATTCAAAGGGATATACTTGAGGACCTCAAGGACCCCATGATATAGACACAACAGAATACGATGATGTCTTATCAATTGTTTCTACTCCCCAAGCCTTCTCCCAGGAGCAACTGATATGAATTTTAAAATAACCTTGGACTATTTTCTTCTATGTCCAGAGTTATGGGTGATAGTATGGGAAGCCACACATTCCTTGGAACATGAAAAAAAACATCTAGACACAGATTTTGACAAAGCACATTCTTTTGGCAAAACCCTGTTAAAAGTATGTTTTATTTTACTGAAATAAAGAATGTTCCAGAAAAACCTAGAAAATATGGTCTCTGTACTTCAAATTCTATAGGATATTTACACTCCTGGAAAGACTGCTCCCTTTCTCATATCTCAAGTCCTACTTATACATACCTGGGAATGAGAGTCAAAATAAAATTTGTGATATGTACAATCCATTTTTTTGGGCAGATTTTTAAAACAGGCACATTCTATTTGTCAAACACAGTGTACAGCTGCATATGCTATCATTCTGTGGCAGCATCTAATAACATTTCAATCTTCTACCCACTTATCTGGGGAGAGGAAAAAACACTCACAGGAGTATGAATGAACACTGTTCTCTTTCCTCTAACACTCATGTATTATTTACAATTACAAAATACTACTTTGAAACTTTAAACACTATTTTTTTTTGTAAAATAGGTTGCTTTTACCCTACAGCACTACCTAACTGTGGCCAGATACATTTTTGCTCACTCACCTCAGTCTATTGAGGGCTTAAGCCCGGACTGGGATGCTCTGACCCTTCTGGGTTTCTTGGGTGCTTCTGATCATGGATCATTGATAAATATTCTAAAAAGTATAAGGCATTGTTCAGAGCACATATACAGACATAAAATGATCCTTGTTCCCTGGAAACCAAAGACAAATAGATGTGTCTTATTAGAGTGACCCTGCTTTCCCAAGGGTAGACATGGTTGATTGGAGTGCCATGATACATCTGATGCTCCACATTCATCCACAGGAAGATGTGGGACAGAGAGAAAGGAAAGAGACAATTCTTTAGTTGACATTTTATCTCTATATTTCTTTTCCATGTTTTTTCTGTTATTGAGGGAGGCCTAGGCTTGGAGCTTTATAACTTCAAGTGGTTCCAGTTCCACCTTCAGGGGTCCTTGAGTGCTAAGCAAAAACACAGCAGTGTGACTGAGCTATGCTAGTTGAGACTTAGGAATATAAAGACAAATAAAGAGTTCCATAGCCTGTTATTTGTGGCAGTAGGGCACAATATAAAAGATGTTGAACTGCACAAATGTGGGATCTCCCAGGTTTTTGGATCATAATGTTGATGGCCATGTTGAGTTCTAGGGAACAAGGACCATTTTATTCTCTGAACGGTTCTCCATACTTTGTATACTTTACATTAAAAGTGGTTTAAAGCTGCCATTAACTATTATGTATGAAATGGAAAAGGAGATATATATGGAGCAAGGGAAAGAAATCAATGACTATCCAAAGAATATACTGGTATGAAGAGTGTTCTGGAACAGCATGAACATTTAGAAATTAGAAATCAGCAGGGTATAAATCAGGATTTGATGTGTCATTTTGCTAATTGTCTAGATTTAAGGAAGTAAAAGAGAAAATGTTAATAAAGCAGATTAAAGTTAAAAGTGTGTCACATACACATTCTTTTTCAAAGCTGGTTTTGAAACATTTTCCATCACATTCCTGTCTGGTACCCACAAGAGTCAGAGGAAGACCTAGAGCATTCTTGGTAGATTGTCTATAGGAGATTTATGGATAAATATGGAAGAGAATATGAGAAGGTCTGGGGAAACTCCAGTCCATACTGCTAGAGTGACCTCACAGATGACGAGATTTCCATCTATGTTAGAACGGATCTGAATTGAGCGGTATATTTATTTAGAGCTTTATGATTTCTAAAATACTTTCATGTATATTATCTTATAGATATAACTCAGTCACATAAGAATAGCCCATAGTTACATGACAGGCAGCTAGGTGGCGTAGTGTATATTATGCTGGGCTAGAGTCAGGAAGACTCCTCTTTTTGAGTTCAAATCTGGTCTTAGACACTTAAAGACACCATTTACCTCAGTTTCTTCATCTATAAAATGAGCTGGAGAAGGAAATGGCAAACCGCTTTAGTATCTTTGCCAAAAAAAACCCCAAATGGGGTCACAAAAAGTCAGGCATGATTGAAAATGACCGAAAAACCACAAAAATAGTTGTACAGTTCTTTAGGGTTTAAAAGCACTTTCCTGACAATAATCTCAAGAGGAAAGGGGTGAGATTTTCCTGTGATGTAGATAGCATTTGTATACCCATTTTACAGATGAGAAAGCTAATGTTCACAAATATTCAATGATTTGTCCATGATCACGCAGTAAGCAAATGTAAGAGTCAGTCTTAAAACAGAGGTTACCTGATGCCAAGTCTATGATTTTCTTTACTACACCATACTGCCTTTCCGTGGTAACTTTCAAATTCCTAATTTTTGTGACCTTCCACTATACCCATTGTAAGCCCCAAGGATCCCCAGTTTCCATTATTTTCATGTTCCTCTTCTAGAGAAAGTCATTAAAAAAACCTACTTACTGGGCCTATTCTAGGTTTCATGCTAACTAATATTAATTGGGCATTCAATGAGGCTTAGCAATTTTCCATTCATGTCACTGACTTCTGATCTCATTCACCATAGTAGTTATTTGTTATATACATGTTCTTAAGGGGACATTAATGCAACGAAGTAATATCATTCATTTTGAGTGCTTTAGTATATTGTAACTCTTGAATTTTCATGGTAGATAATATAGTAATTCCCAGTGTTCTGCAGCAATCATTCAGTCATATTTGAAAGGCTGCTTACTGGGGTCTATTGACAATACCTGACAACAACACAATATATCAATGAGAATGGGACTCTGCTAAAGTTGCCCAAATACTTTAGTCACAAGTACTCTGGGAAGCATGTGAATAGAACTTTTATTCCTTGCTTAAATCAATCAATAAAGCAAGTATTTATTAATAACATCAGATTTGCCAAGACCAGTTGTAGGTGTTACCAATTTGAAGACTTAATGAAACAGCCCCTGCTCCTAAGGCGTTTATATTCCATAGTAATGGACAGCACGCATAAACAGAAATATTTGCAAACTAAGCATGAGATAAATTTGAGGGGGAACTGGTAGAATCAAGACAGGTTTTATATGATGTTTGAGCTTAGTTTTGATGAAAAGTAGGGGATTATAAGAGGTGATGGTAAGGAGGAAATGCATTCTTAGGATAGTATAGGCTTTGAGTTGAGTGTCTGATTCGACCTCTATAACCATCTTCAACCTTGCCCTGAATATATAAGCTTTCTGTCTTTCTGTCTCTTTGTCTCTGACTCTCTGTCCCTTTTTCATCTCTGTGTGTCTGTCTGTCTCTCTCTCTGGCTTTGTAATTGTTTCCTTTCACAATCTACACTATGCGGTTTGTAGATTTGAGGTTCCCCAGAGGGAGGGTTAACTTTGGTATATGGCTATTTGTACTAATACCATAGTTCTTGAGTCCCCACTGATGCATTTCCTATGAACAAATCAGCCAAAAAACTCCATTAAGTCAAACAAAATATTTACTAAATAGATGAAAAGAACAAGAATAATAGTTACATAATATTTCACCCATATATTTGCAATGCACTCCTCCACCAATGCTCATACTTTCTATGTAGAAGAGAAGATACAAACTTAATGGGGTAATATTGCATCCATGTAGGAAACACATGTGACCAAGGCAATTCACAACTCAGGAACTATGAGCATCAAAGATTTTTCTCTTATCCAGGAAACAACCTTTTAAAGTTCATGGATAGACAGTCTGTGTTAGACAAGTGATTCTACCACTAAACTGGGATATTCCATAGCTATGTGAATTTTTCTCCTCATAGGGCATGATACCATAGCAGGATAGCCCAATGTGCTTGACTGTTTCACTGTTACTCTTACTATTCTGGGCACTTCCCCTGCTCAACTGGGCTTATGCCCATTCTATATGTGTAACTTTACTCTTCAGTACTTCCATTTCAGATCTAACTAACATCCTCATTTGTGATAGTGTTATTTTTTAAAAAGGCAAGATATTGTCATAAGAGCCTCCAGTTCTGCATCCTCAACTGGGTTCTGAGGGTTTTCTTCTCTATTTTCTTGGTGGTATGTTGCAGAGCAAAGAAGTATCTCCTTTCTTTTCCTCTCCCTCAGTAGTAGGTGGAATTGAAGAGGGAAATGTCTCTTATCAATCAATTCTTTTCAGCAATAGGTGATGTGGAAGAGAGACATAGCCTTACTTCATATAACTGCTAGGTCAATTTTCTGACTCTTGGGCAGGAAGCTATACCTTTACTTCGGCAAAGCTCCAGAGTCTCTTCTCTTACCCTTTTAGTGACTCAGAAATTTATCCTGACCTTGAGAAACATTAATCCAGTTTATAACAATAGCTAGGTGCAATTGTGGATAGAGCACTAGATTCAGGGTTGGGAATACACAAATTAAAATTCTGTCTCAGACACTTACTAGTTGTGTGGCCCTGGGTAAGTTACTTACCCTCTCTATACTTTAGATTCATCATTTGTAAATATGAGTGTAATAAAAGAACTTATATCATTGGATTGTTGTGATTGTCAAATGAGAAATTACATAAAGTAATTCATAAAGCTAATGTGCTATATACCTAATTGTCATAATGGTTGATGATGATGAAGATGATATTGCAAATAAACAAAATCTCATCTCTGTAAGTTGAACCATGATCAAGAGAAGGATACTGGTCTAATAATTATAAGACAATTCTGGAGTTCAGAGTTCCCTACTCATTAATCCTGAAATTCTCTGGCCTTTAAAATTCAAATGATTAACCAAAACATAGAAAACCTTGAGCCAGGTGTTATACTTGGTTATGTGTCATCTCTGTAGATGCCTTCTCAGCAAAAGTCTCACATTTGTATCTCATCTTTGCATCTTTCAGTCATCAAAATTGTCAGTCTGAAAGGAATATCCCTTTAATAGTTATGAGTCTCAGATGGTGCATAAACATGGGGAAGGAGAAAACATTGATAACTTCCCTCTAGGCAAGAAAAAGGGGTAGTTTAGCTGGAAGGGGAGCACTGTGTAAAAAGTTTGGAAAGGTAGGCTAGAATGAGATGGTGAAGGGTTATGCGTGCCAAACAGACATGTTTGCTTTTTATCTAAGAAGCCACTGAACCCTGAGAGGAGTAGTGATATAGTAAGATCTGTGTTTCAGGACAATGCATTTGAAAGAGAAACCATAGTTTGGTGCTATAAGGCTTGAAGATGGCAGAAAGATGGATCATATTCTACCCCTCATCATAACAGCCATTTATGGGGCTTATTTTCAATAGGACCACACTAACCATTTTAGCTTATACCTTCCCCTCTATCTGTTGTGTGAGCTTTCAGACTTCTCCTTTCTTGTAATTACAGCCTAACCTCAACTCGTGCACCAGTTTTACAGGTGTCACTGAGGAAAATATATTTGTCTTCCACCAATCAGTGTACTCATTCTCTCTTTTACCCACATTATCACCTTGTGGTATTGACAGGTATCTCTTAAGGTTCAGACCCTACACTCTGAGTAAGAGCCCTTTCTCTCTCCTTTTTTTATTTGGGGTGGAACAGAGTAGCACAAGATTTTTATACATGCCTAGGTTGTGACAGTACCACCAGTTTTATTATAGGTGTTCAGGGTGCATCTTCAACACCTTATTCTCACTCACCCTATATATCCAAGCAGTTTACAAACTTTGTAATTTTTGCCCGTGTGGTATCTCTCTCATCTGTCCCCTTCTCTTGACTCACACAACCACAACCTTGGTTCAGGTACACACCAACTCTCATCTGAACTACTACTGAAATAAATAGCTTTCTTATTGGTCTCCTTGTCTCAGCATTCTTACCTCTCCAATCCATTCTTCAGAGAGATGTCACAGTGACTTGTCTAATGTGCTGGTCTGACCATGATACTTGGCTACTCAACATACTTCAATGGTTGCCTATAAAATTTGATTTGTAGGAGCAAATATTATTCCATATTTCCTTAGTTCTTTTAAATATATATATTTAATATATGTTTTGGAGCATGCATTGTTAGTACAGTAGTATATTTATAAAGTGTAATTTATATTGCTTTATAAATAATATTTCAGTATAATTTATAAATGATTAAATATGTATATTTTATGGGTGCATACTCAACATATTTTACTATTTGAGATGAATGATCAGAATAGTTTGAATACTAAACATTAAGGGATATTACTTTGGCAGCTGTTTAGCAGATGGATTGGAGAGGGGAAAGATTGGAGGTAGGGAGACATATTAAGAGTCTGAATGTTAATAAGGGTCTGAGTAGTTTTGTGGTCATGAAGTTGAAAAAAATAAGAGAGAGATGCATGAGCTGCTGTGGACATAGAACCAACCAATTTTGGCAGCCTGTTAGATAAAGTGGGTAAGGAAAAGTGAAGAGTCAAAAGTTTCCCAATTTGTGAAACTGAGAGGTTGGATGGAAAGTGATGGCCTCAATAAAAATAGGGAAGTTTAACTGAAATATCGGCATGAAGAGAAAGTTAAATCTGTTGTGAATATATTGAATTTGATATTCATGTGATAACTAGTTGAAAATGTCAAATTGGCATTCAGTGATATGGGACAGGTGTCATTTGTACAGAGGTGATAACTGAACCCAGGAGAATTGATGAGTTCATTAAGATGTACAGAGAAAATAGAAGAAGGTATAGAGCAGAGCCTTTAGGGAATAATTTCAAGCTTTTGAACTCATCCATTTGGAAGGATGGTCTCACCAGAAAAGAAAACTACTTTGGTGTTTCAGCCTGAGCCTAGGTAATTCAAAATGCAGGTTGAGGGTGGAGTTGAGAAATGAACTGCATGCAAATTATCCTATGTTTAGAGGTAATTAAAGATGAGAAATAAAGAAAAAAGATTGACCTATGGAGTAAACAAAGCCTACAGTCAAGGGGAACCATGAAAGATTAAAAAAAAACATCAAGGGAAAAAGATATGATTTGAATATAAAGAAAAAGGAGAAGTGAAGGTAGTTCAACTGAAAAATACCATGGGCTTAGCCTGTGAATATATAAATACATATATGTGTGTGTGTATATGTGTGTGTATGTATATATATGTGTATTTACACACACACACACACACACATATATATGAAGTATATCCCCCCCCATGAATAAATCAATGCATTTTGTGGCAGAAAATTACAGAATGAGTGGGTAACATATGGAGAGACAGGAGGCAGAGGACAGGCAGCAGGAGAATGGAAAAAGTGACAGGAGAGAAGTATTGAAACTGGGACACTAAAATAGAGGTGGGGAAAGTCAATGAGAGATAGTGTCTCTTTATGAATGTTCCAGAGGGAGCTTCAATCTTTCAGTGGAATATGTGATACTCCTGATGAGTTTGATCTAGGAGGAGTTGGAGTTTGGGGACCATATCTTCTCTGAGATGTTGTGTGTTTCCAAGGCCAATATTCTTGTTCAGGAGAATGGCACCAAATAGAGTGGGGAAAACATTGGCTCAGAGATGAGATGGCATGGTTGATGGAAAGATGAATAGTCATGGGGAGGGCAGTGGATAGAATGGGATGACACAGTTAGAAACTGGGAATAATTTATAATGTGGGGCATTCTTTCCATTTACATTATTTCTCCCACAAATTGATACTTCTTAGACTGAAGCATGACAGGAAGAAAAGGACAATGAGACAAAATCTCTTAAGGCAATTAACATAGAAATTGGAAGAGAGCGCTTACCCTCAACTTCAAACACATAAGGAACACAAAGAGATTCAAGAAGGAAAAAAATGAAAAAATAGACCACAAATCAGAGAACAAAACAAAAGATAATCATCTTTGATAAAAGGTACAGAAGAATGAAAACTAACAAACATAAGAAGTAGGAAAGAAGAGAACTGATATTTTGAACTCAGTGGAGGAAAAATGGGAAAAAAGGATAAATGGATAACTAGATGAAAGAAAAAAATGAATCAATAATTTGAATAAACCTCCAAAACTAAGAAAACATTGACAAATAGGAGAAAGGAAGTAGAGGTAGAGAAGGTAACCTATCTGAATACAGTTGCATCAGAGTAATTAAAAGAAAAAACTGTCATAGTGACAATGTATTGACTTAAAAAAGGAAAGGAAAATATTTAAAAATCAATACTAAAAACATAACATAGGAAAAATACAAACCTAACCCTAATAATTTTAAGTGTGATTGGACTAAACATTGAAGTAAAATGAAAGAGAATGACACAATGGATAAGAAAAAAAAAGTCCTGTAATCTGTTGCTAATAAGGAGTACATACATACATACATACATACATACAAACATACATACATACATACATATACGTTGCTAATCTGTTGCTAATAAGGAGTACATACATACATACAAACATACATACATACAAACATACATACATACATACATACATACATATACGTAAAAGCAAAGACACACAAACAGGCTAGAACAAAATGTACAATGAGTCATGTGCTCCTGAAAAAGCAGAAGATACAGTCCTTCTATCAAATACAATAAAAACATAAATTTGTAATATTAATAGAGATAAGCAAATGAATCACATTATACTTAAGAAAACACCAACAATGAGTCAATATTTGTAGTAAATGTATATATTCCAAATGACATACTATCTAAATTCCTGAAAAAAACCTGATTTATATATACATGATGTAATATTATTAATCAACTTCAAAATTCCTCTAATAGAAGTGGACAAAAGTAAATAAAAAGACACCAAAAGACAAAAGAAAAAAGATTTTGTTGCATCTTTTGAACCACATCATTAAATAATTTAAATATTCCTTGATAATTATTTCCCCAAATAATACATTAAAAATAGTAAAACCCCTGAGAACTAATGAATTGAATATGCATGTAACAATTAGCAAGTCAACAAATAAACTTAAAAAAATCACAAAAGAAGAAACCGTGAAAATTAAGAAGGCAAATAATTTTATATTGTAAGTTCTGATAAACTTTTAGCCAACCTAATTAAAAAGAAGGGAGGAATAAATTGACTATGAAAATTGTAATAGAGAAGAAATAAAAAATAATAATCAGAAATTACAATATAAAATTATTTGCCAAAAATATCCTGAGAATTTTAAAGAAAGTGAATTATATAATTATATAGATTAACAGAACCCAAGTAGAGATCTTAAATAATCAAGTCACAGAAAAAGAGATTGAAGTAGCTTCAACTGAAGATTGAAACAACTGCCAAAATTCAAGATTGAAGGAACTCCCCAGAACACTCAATAATCCTATTTCAGATGAATTTATGGGTATATTCTATCAAAATTTTAAATAATAGTCAATGCTCATATTGCATAAATTATTTCCAAAAATTGCAAAGAAATCACTCCTACTCATTTTATAAGGCCAATATAATCTTAACACCAAAATTGGGGAAGGACAAAGGAAAGAAAGAGAACTTTAAAACAATATCATTATTGAGCCTTGATCCAAAATTTTAATTAAAATCGTGGTAGAAGACCATAACAACATTTTGAAAAAACATTCACTATCACTAGATTAGATTTATCCCTGTTATCCAATAGTGATTCAGCAGTGGGAAAATAGTTCACTTAATTAATCATATTAAAAACAGAGACATTAAAAACCACAAATTTTTCAAAAAATAAAAGAATAGCCTTGGCAAAGTATAATGCTCATATATGTTAAAAATCTTACAAAATAAGGACTTTGAGGAAAATTTTTTTAATATATTTAAATTTGTCTATCTCAAACAAAAGGATAAGAAAAGAAAGACCTCATATTCACCAAGATATTCATAGCAGCATGTTTTGATAACAAAGAACTGGGGGGAAAATGTGCTCAACAATTAGGAAATGGCTAAACAAATTATAATGTATAAATAAAATGGAATATTAATATAATATAAGAAATGATGGATACAGAGAAGCATGGAAAGGCTTATATGACATTATGCAAAGTAACTAAATAGAACTTGGAAAACAATATACATGATTAATACATCAGGGTATATTAAAATAGCAGCCACTACAACAAAGCAATTAAAAGAGAATGTTGCAAAGTAACAGTGACCAAACTTGTCTCAGAAGAAGACAAGTTGTTTCTTACTTATTTGCAAAAGCTAAAGAGCATAAGTGTGGAACAATGAATATAAGATTTTTTAAAATAAATTTGTTTTATTCAATTTTTCCCTTTTTCTCTTCACCATTTAATAAAAAGTATGCCTCTCTAGAAGCAGTTTGAGAAGGAATATAGTTAGCATTGTAGGTGATGTAAATAAAACTATCTATAAAATATATTTAAAAATAAAAAATACTAGACTGAATTGCAATGAATGTAGAGAAGTCATTGGCCAGGAAGGATTCACAGCAGTGCTTAGAAAACTAGGCCATGTATGCTTTGCCAGGGTTTTCCTGTTCAGTGTTGGGTCTTATACACTCTCTCCTTGCCTAGACCATGCTTCTTAAAGTGCCTTAATATTACTATAGCAGCTCGATACATTCATTTGTCACATATGGAGAGATAATTCATTAATCTTCTCAAATTCTGGTACTCTCAAGTAGGGGATGAAAGCAGGGGTATGTTGGTAAAAGCTGATAAATATTCACTGTAAATATTTACATGGAGATCAGAAAATTGTATGAACCAGGGACTGGTTTATTTTTTTTGTTGATTATCTAGATTTAGAAAGGAAGTGGTAGAAAAAAATGTTCCTTCTCTAGCTCATTTTACAGATGAAGAAAGAGGAACAGGGTTGTAACTTGCCCAAGTTCACACATCTGTCTGATGCCAGATTTGAAGTGAGAAGACAAGTCTTCCTGATTTCAGGCCTGGAACTCTATCAATTGTGTCACCTAGATGCCAAGATTTATGGGAAATGATATTTCTTAGCTACTATACTCAAATTACCCATCTCACTTAAATACGGACTAGATGCTGTGAAACAAGATACTTGAGCCATCTTTAAGTGCTTTTTTTCTCTGAGTAGATTAAATTATTTGTTGTTCAATCATTTCAGTTGTGTCCTACGCTTCTCTACCCATTTGTGTGTGTGTGTGTGTGTGTGTGTGTGTGTGTGTGTGTGTGTGTGTGTGTTGGGTTTCTTTTTTTTGAAGATACTGGAGTGGTTTGCCATTTCTCTCTCCAATTCATTTTACAAATGAGGAAACTGAAGCCAATATAACTGACTTGCCCAGGGTTGCACAGCTGGTAAGCGTCCGAGGGTGGATTTGAATTCAGATCTTCCTGCCTCTTGGCTCTGAACCACTTAACTACCCTTTGTGAGGAAGAGGGTGGAATTCATGAGAGCAGGAGAGAGTGGAGTTCTTCAGATTGTTTCATTCAAGACTTCTTTGAATCACTGAGTGGCTGAACTTTGGGCACTTCCAGCCTCCATAGGGAAGACAGAAGAGGCTAATGCCCCTTCAGGTTGCTGAAGAAAAACACTGGAAGACATTAGAGGGGCTGATAGCCTCCGTCATGTCATTATTTCTGAACTACTATGCTTAAAATCTCATGGAACTTCCCCTTGAGTGAGTTCGAGTGAGATTTACTCCACTTTGGTTGAGGAGAGTTATCTCATTCCTAAGGACCTCCTTCACTCCAAATTGTCTGGTAAATATTCTTCTCTGTATATTTCTTCTGATTTCTGTAGAGGACTGAGCTTTGCCATTCTTTATGTGTGCTTATATTGGAACTGGTATTTGATGAGAAGAAAGTCAACCCTTGGATTTAAAATTTGGGGTCCTCCTCCCCCATTAACACTGAATCAGCAAGCAGAAGTTAACTTGAACCTAACACTCACATCCCTTAGACTAACTATTTAAGAGAGCAGATAGATATGACCCTAGCCTAGTATCCCTTCTGTCTGAGGACAGCAGAGTGACCTCTGGCCTTGATCTGCTGTTTCACTTCCTAGCAAAAATTAAAGTCTTCCTTGAAGAAAAGGGGAGTTCACTAGAGATGTCTATTCTGCCTCCCTTTGAGCCACCACATGGCATGCCCCAGTATTTTATGGGGGTAGCCCATGCTACATGTGAGGTCTCACCACATTTAAACTTAAGTAGTACCTCTTTGAAACACCTCCCTTTCCCCCCAAAATGGATAGTTGTTAAACATTTACTTACACATTCCTGGCTGAAAGAAACTTGGAGATCATATAGACCAAATGTTTCATTTTATATATGAAGAAATTCATGACCTCTTGGGTCCCCTTTATCTTTCAAATTCTAGGAGTGTTTAAGACTCAGAGAATAGAAATGACTTGGCCAAGGTCACACAACAAGCTAGTAACAGAAAGGAATAGAGCACTGACCTCAGACTCTGAGATCTAAAGATAGACAGCATTAAAATACATTGCTATCCCTCCTTTGTGTGAGACTGAGGTGTTTGTATTATTGAATACAATCCCATCTGTCATTACATTTCATACTCTGGGTCAATATCTCTCTGAGAGTACTGTTGGTCATATTACAGAGTGGCACCATCTCATTTAACAAGAGATTCATGATGAAAATCTCTAAAAATACCCTTTGGACATTTTTAATATATCAAGACAAGATCCTTCCCAACAAGACTATACCACAACATGTCATTGAAATGAAAGCAACTTCTAATATAAATGCTAGCTTTAATAACCAGGCAGAGGACTCCTGATGACAGGGACTGCAGAACATGCACGCTACATAACTACAAATTATTTCAGACAAAAATCCAGCTAAAGTTTCACAGTATTTGTCTGGGATATTCCAAAATGTAGAGTGAGCAGTCTGCAAAAAGATACATCCTATTATTAAATATCCATCAGAGGGAAACCCAAGGACTCCCACAACAATTCACATACATTGCCACAATAGCAAAATTTTGGAGTAATATCAAAACCAATGAGACAAAGGCAATTTGTCTTAGAATACTATCAAAACTCTAAAAAACCTTTTTACACAAAGGGCTGTCTATTGGAAAGCCACTACTTTCACTAGAATATAAAGGAATCCTGTGAAGTCAGACTCACTCGTATGATCATGTTTTCCAAAAAACCAAAGGAGATGTTAATTTCTGATCTCTTGTGTGATATCGAGGAAAGAGCACTGGATTCAACACTGGCAAACTTGTTTTCAAATTCTGACTTTACTATTTATTTACATGTATGACCCATGGATAAGTCACTTTATGTCTATGGACTTCTTTCCTCATGTGTAAAGTGAGAGGATTGTGTTAGATGATTTCTAAAATGCCTTCCTGTTCTGGCATAGGGCAATTAATCTATTTTATTTCAATAAACACAAATCAATGTCATACATTTGATGCTCCACTTCACAGTATTGGAGTAGTATGTAAACAAAATGTCAGATGTTACTGAGGTAGCAATTATTTATTACTCCAAAACAATATAGTTTGCTGGATGAGTTCATTCACCACATCAATCAGCTATTAAGCACCTAATATGTGTTAGGATAGTGAAGAAGATACAAAAGAAATGAGACTCAGATCATATACTCACACAAACCAATGAATAAATCTTTGGTATTACTGCAAGAGTAAAGGAGTTCCAATTGATCATTTAATCAAGAAGTATTTAATAAATTCATACTATATGCCAGGTCATGTGTTAGGTGTTGGGGAAATGTACAAAGAGTGAAACAGTTCTTACAAGAAGCTTACGCTTTACAAGGGCAGACAAGTTCATATAAAGTTAAAAAATACAAACATATTTCAGTTGTTTTTCAGTTGTCTTCTACTTCTACTTTTTTTTGATCCTATCTGGGGTTTTCCTGGTTAACATATTAGAGTGGTTTGCCATTTCCTTCTCCAGCTCATTTTACAGATAGGAAACTGAAGCAAACAGCAGTGACTTGCACAGGATCACACAACTAGGAAATGATTGAGGCTAAATTTGTTCTCAGAAAATGCCTTTCTGACTCAAGGCTGGCTACTTTATCCATTGTGCCATCTAACTGTATATACGTGTGTGTGTGTGTGTGTGTGTGTGTGTGTATGTGTATATATATATATATATATACACATACACACACACATATGTATATATATATATATACAAACACGTACAAAGTAATTAAACAAAAATAGTATAGGAGGGAGTTCACTGGTATCTGAGAAATAAGAAAGGATTCATACAGAAGATGACACGAGTTTCATTCATTTTAAAGGGAAAGGAAGACAGCATGAGGCAGATATAATGAGGGAATGCATTCCTGGCATAATGGTCAACTAGTGAAAAGAAAGGAGGTTGAAAGATAGAACATGATGTGTGAGGAATAAAAAGAAGATTTTGACTGAATTTCAAAGTGTGGGATGGAGAGTGATATCTAATGGAATGTAAAAATTGGCAGAGGCTATGTTGTATGTAGCTTTCAAAGCTAAAAGGAGCTTACATTTTATCCCAGCCAATAAGGAGCAACCAGAGGTGGTTGAGTAGGGGATTCAATGGTTAGATCTGTGCCTAAGTGAAATTACTTTGGCAGCAGGGGGAAGGAGAAGGTATGTTGGATAGAGACTTGCAAAAGATTCCTTTGTAATAATCCAGGCCCTGCAATTATGATAGTAGCTTTGTGAATGGAGAAAAAGGATCAGACAGAGCTGGTTGGTTGTTCTTCGTTCTTGAGGAGGAGCAAAATGACATCACTATGACAGAGTCAAGTCCTAGTGCTTCCAGCTGTGGATGATCAGCCCAATATAAGCTCAGAATGCTCTGCCACAGGTCAGGCACAAATAGTCTATGTGAACATTTGGGATGGATTCTCTAAATTTGTGCTTCTCACATTTCTTTTGAACTACTTCAATTCTATTTTGCTAATACAGCACAATACCTTCTCTGATGAGGACATGCCTGCTGGGCAGTCTTGTGCCAGCGCCTTCCATATCACACAATCAATTCTAAAGCTGTTAAGAGAGACCTTGAGAGTGTCTTCATAGTGGTTTTTCCGACCACCATGTGAGCATTTGCCCTGGGTGAGTTCTTCATAAAATAATCTTTTTGGTAACCATAACTTTGCCATTTGAACAATGTGGCCAGCCCATCAGAATTTCACTCAGTAGTGGAGTCTGAATGCCTGGCAGTTTAATTTGAGAAAGGACCTCAATGTCTGGTATCTTATCCTCCCAGGTCATCTTCAGAATCTTCTTAAGAAAATTCAAAAGGAAGTGATTCAGTTCTTTGTCATGGCACTGTTAGACTGTTCAGATTTCACAGGCATACAACAATGTGGTCAGCACAACGACTCTGTAGACCTTCAGTCTAGTAGTCAGTTTAATACCTCTCCTCTCCCACACTTTCCTTCAGAGCCTGCCAAACACTGACCTAACTCTGGCAAATCTTGTGTCAACTTTATTATCAATGTATACTGAAAATATACTGCCAAAGTAAGTGAATTTATCCACAGTATTAAAAACTTTTTCATTTACTATAATCAATGCTTCCACATATGGATGGTGTGGTTCTGGCTGATGGATCACTTGCATTTTCTTGATGTTAATTGTCAGGTCAAAATTAGCACAGGCAGCAGAGAATTGATCCATACTTTGTTGCATCTCAGCTTCAGGGATTATACTGAATGCACAATCATCTGCAAACAGAAAATCATGCACCAACCCTCCTTCCACTTTGGTCTTGGCTTATAATTCTTCAATTTGAAGAATTTATGGTCACTGTGGTAGATGACTTTGATGCCATGTTCATCCTCATTGAAGGCATTTGATAGCATAACTGAAAATATCATGCATGGGAGCAAGCACATAGCTTTGTTTCACTCCATTGGTGACTGGGAAAGTATGAAAGCACTCACCATTATCCAGAACTCAGGCAAGCATGACCTTGTGAAATTGACATACAACACTGATGAACTTTTCCAGGAAACAAACTTTGGACATCATTTTCTATAAGCCCTAATGACTGACAGTATCAAAGGTCTTGGTCAGATCTATCAGTATTGTATACAGACCTCTGTTCTGTTCTGGCATTTCTCCTGGAGTTGTTGGGTAGCAAACACTATAACAACTGTTCCTTGGCGCTTTCTGAAGGCATGCTGGCTCTCATATAGATGACCGACCATCTTCCAAGTGAAGGATCAGCTTGTTAAGGAGGACTCTAGCCACAATCTTGCCAGTAATGACTAAGAGAGAATCCTACTTCCACTCCCCCACCCCTGGTTGTCACAGGACTAAATATTTCTTTCACCTTTATAGAGATAGACAATGGAGACATCCTTGAATTTCTGGGGAGGGGGGAGATAACCTCCTCTTTCAATATAACCTGGAAAATTTCAGTCAGCAATTTTATGAGCAATGGTTCCCCTACCTTGTAAATCTCAGCTAGAATAGATTCAGCACCAGGTGTTTCACCACATGAAGGGATCCTAATGGTGTTCAAAACCTCTTCTGCAGTTGGAAGTTCATCTAGGGACTTCCACCTGAGGTAAAGAGTCAGTGGCTTCAGCATTGATTGATGATGATCTGTTGAAAACATTATGGCAGTGGTCAGCACATTTCAATGATCATATCCTTATCAGTAAGCAATGTAGCTCCATCAGCACTAAGTAGTTGAGATGCATCATAGGTCGTCAGCTCATAAATATCCTTAAAGGTATCATAAAAGCACTTTGGATTGTTACTCTCAGCATAAAACTGAATTTCATCTGCCTTTTTACTGAGCCAAGAATCCTGCATCTCTCTAAGCTTTGCTTGTAATTTACTTTTGAAGGAATTAAATGCTACCTTCATAGAGATGGATGAACTATCCCACTGGTAAACCCTGTGGAGTTCTCATTTTCCATTTAGCAACTTCTGGATTTCCCCATAATTTTCATCAAACCAGGCTTGATGTGTACATGAGTGCTAAACCAGATGAGCAAAGGCAATGCTGTATGCCAAATCTCTGAAAGTTGCCCAGTCTTTTTCTGCTCCACTGTTGCCAACTGTGTTGGCTAACTTTTCCTCCAAATTACATCAAACTCTTACCTCTCAGAGAAGCATTCTGATCTGTTGTCATTAATTCTTCAGGCAAACTGCTTTTGTTGAATGTAACTATTTAGCTTGGAGAAGATAAGTTAAGCTGTTATCAGTCCAGCACTCTGCACCACACATTGCCTTCATCACTCTTACATCCTGTCTGTCTCTTCTCCTTATAATTACATGTTCTATTAAATGCCAGTGTTTTCTTCAAGGGTGCATCCACAAAGTTTTATTGCAATCAGGTAAATGGAAAACAGTGTTGGTGATGAGAAGGTCACGAGATGCAAAAGTCTTCAGTTGCAAGTGATCACTGCTGTTGGTGTTTCCAGTTCCATTTCTGTGAAGGACTCCCTGTCATGTCTGATAGTTTGAACCTATTCTAGCGTTAGTGTCACCTAGAATTATAAGCTTGTCTTCTTTTGGCACATTGATATAAGTGTCTCCAGGTCTTCACAAGATTTTTCTTTGATGGTGGGAGCATAGGCACTGATGATGGTGGTGTGACTTTTCCCTACAATTGGCAATCACGTTGTCATGAGTCTGTTGTTCAGTCTTTTTTGATAGGCATATTAGTTTGTTGACTAGATTAGTTTTGGTTGCAAAACTTAGACCAACTTCATGGTTCTTGCCTTCATTGCAGCCCTTACAGAAAAAATGCATCCAGCTCCAACTTCAGATAGCTGGCCTTCATTTGCCAGTTTTGTTTCACTCGGACCTCTATTTGGATGGGATACCTACTGAGTTATTTCTCAATAAGAGTAGTTTGTCTTTCAGGTATAGTGGATTTTGTGTTGTCTATAAGTGTGCACACAGTCCATGTACAAATGGTGAGTGGAATCATCTCTGAAGTTTTTATATACTTTCTGTGTTTTGAACAAAAGATGACATCCCTGCATGCTGTGGTAAACTGTCCAGAGTTGCATAAATGTACAATTTTTAGGGGACCTTTTATAGCCCCTTCCTCACACCAGAAGGTGGGCAGTGCAGCCCTTAAAAAGCTGCTGACACCTAGGGGACTGTTGAATCTCGCTGTTGTTTTCAGTGAGAAGACAACCTGATTGTTTGGACTACCTGTGCTCAGGGTTGTGAGTACAGCTCCTAAGGTATCTACATCTGCTGCTTCATCACTTGCCTGTCAGAACAGAACTTTGAGACAGGTAAAAATGGTATGGGTGATATACTTTGATTCAGGTATAAATTGTATTTTAGTAAGGTAGAGTGCACAAAATGGTACTCATTCTCTCTTCCAGAGGCCTCCCTCTCTCTTCCAAGGTCATCACAGTCCAATGGCAGGAGAGAGTCAAGATACAGTAATGACCTTGGTGTCCTCAATGTGTAACCAAATTCAAAGTCTAGGCTATGCTTATGGAAGACTAGTACCTCTGGTTTAAGAGCTACTCTCTACCCCTGGTGTTCACCTGATCCACCTCTCACCTGTGGTTCCAAGAAGCTGTAGCATGCATAGACCCGAAGATAGAAAAGTAAGATTAAGCAATAGACTGAATTTTGGGAGTAAAAGAAAATAAAGAATCCAGAGTAATGTCAACATTATGAACCTGAGATGCTAGAGGTTAGAGTTTACTTTCAATAGCCATAATGAAATTTGAAAAAAATGTATATGTAAAAAGATGACCAGTTCTGTTTTAGAAATGTTGTGTTTAAGATGTCTGTAAGGCATCCAGGAAAGAAACTTATGTAGATCTGGGAGTTAGTGGCATAAAATGGTAGTTAAATATATGGGAGCAGAAGAGATTATTAAGAGAATATAGAGGCAGAAATAAAGAAGACCCAAGACAGAACCTTCAATAACACCCACAGATATGAGGAGTCATATGGTTGATAAGCCAGAAAAAGACATTGAAAAGGAGTGGTCAGAGAAGAGGAAGACTGGAAGAGACCGGGGTCATGAAAACTCAAAGAAAAGGGAATGATGATGAAGAAAGAGTAGACTCCAATTTTAAATGCAGTACACAAGCCAAGAATAATGAGCAAGAATAGACCATAGATATCTTTGGTAACATTGGAGACAGCACTTTCCTTTGAGTGATGAAGTCAAATCACAAAGAGGATGAGCCACGAGTCAGGTGGGAGGAAGTGGGGACAACTTTTTCTAGGAACAGGGTTGAGGAAGAAAGAAGAAGATGGGAAGGGAGATAATGGAGTGCACGTGGCAAAACTGACTCTTCCTCATAGATAAAGGTAAAGGATGCATGAATATATAGAGGATTTGAGGCTACGGAATAAAGATGATGGAGGTAAATGTGAATGCTTCCTCTTTTCTCAGTAAAATGGGGGGGGTAAATTTATCTGCTGGGGGGGATTGGAGGTTTGAGGAGAAAAGACTAATTCTCAAAAGAATTATCATCGCTTCTAGTTCTATGTCAAATCTTTGTTGCAACAATCATAGCTTTATAAGAGCATGTCCAACATGCTCAGACTGTGGCTGCCTCTGACTTCCAAAGTCTGCATTCTTATTCCATCCAGGTATATGCATATTTGCAACTATAACTCATTATTTATCAAATCCTCTTTGGAATTTTAAAAATTTTCCCAACTTTGGGCAACCCCCAAAGGACTACTTATTACATTTAGACTAAAATATATCTACTACAACAGAATAAAAATCAGCATGCCACATGGTTAGAACTTCAGAACAATGGTCAGAGACTGAAAACTCAATTGCACCACCCACACTATCAAATACAGTTTTTGACAGCTGCATCCCCAAATCCTTGTTCATCTTCCCTGAAGCATTTTTGTCCCAGCACATTTCCTTCCTACCATCTCACTGCTCTTGTTGTAAATGACACCTGATATTTTCGTGATCTATTCTAACCATTTCCTCTCAATATCGTATTTTCTCAGTTTTGTTGCTACCAAATCAGAAATGCATACTGAAATCTTGAATCCCTAGAAACTCCAGAATATAATTCTTCTAGATAAAAGTAAGTGCCCCAAATGGGGCAAGTGGTGGTGAAAAGTAAAAGGAGGTACAAACATGCTCACAAAGAGTTGCCTAACCGATCAAAAATTTACCCGGGGAGTTGTATCCTCTTTCAACTCTGAAAACTGATCCTTTATGCTGCCAAACGCTTATCACCCCCATTTCCAGCTTTTTTTTTGTCATGTACTGAAAAATGAAGAAGGGAGAACAACAGATACTTGCAACTTACCAACCATTGCTACGCAGGTGATCCATTTCACAGCTAGTTCCCTTACTCTATTGAAACTCTTCCCCTATTTGACTGACAGCATTCTCTCAGAATTCGCCAGTCACAACTGTATTATCATATAATTAGTGTTCTTTGTAATCCTATGTATTTTATGGTATGCATTTAAATCGTTATTTGGAGAAGTGGACCAAAGTCTTCACCAGATTGGCCAACGGTTATATAACACACATACACACATACACACACCAAACACACACACACACACACACACACACACGCACACACACATTGATCTAGGCAGAGTCTTTGCTTTATAGAATCAGAGACTCAGAGAGGTGAAGTGAGATAAAGATTTCAAAGGTGAAAGCAAGATTGGAATTCTGGGCTCCTAATCCTCCTTGCAGTGCTTTATTTTGTTTTAATTATACCAACTCTACTTCCGTTGAATAGCTGTCACTCTGTGTTGGCACAGGGAACAAGCAAACTTAATATTCTCCTAAATGCCCTAGGGATTTTCACAGCCTAGAGGAGCTGAGTTGTTCTATATAGCATAAACTAAGGAGTATGCAGAAGAGTTAGAATGATGAAAAGTAGTATGCTAAAGTGCAAAGAATATTTGACTTGGTATCAGGAGACCATGTTTTAAATCTTGCCTCAGATATCATTAAGCTGGGTCAATAAATGTTTATTGATTGAGTGAACGAGTGACAATATGCAAGTTAAAACCTCTCAGAACCTCCATTATTTCATTTATAAAGTATAAATGGTATAAAAATACTTGCATAACCAATCTCAGAGAGTTTCTAGGTCTAGAAATGGAAGATGACTTAGGTAAACTAACCCTCTCATTTTACTGATTAAGAAACTGATGCTAGAAAGGGAAGTAAAATGACCTTGCCCAATTATATGCCCAAATGTCAGAAGGCAATATGAACTCAGGTCTTCTTTCATCCACTGAACTAGTGCCATTTCTATTCACTTGAACTGCCTCCAAGTTGGAGGTCAAATGCTCTGCAGACCTTGTTGAGAAAAGAAAAAGTCTAAAGTGATCAGAGTAATCCCCCAACCAAGTCCATAAACAACATCATCTTTGCTGTTTGAGTGTCTAGAGTTCTCTCCTCTTCTGGGGTAAGGAGAAAACATAGGGTAGGTAGTGGGACAGAACTGAAGCCTCTATGGTGAGTCAGAGATTTAGGCTGATTCTAAATATGCTTAATAAATGTGATACTTTTTTAATACTTTCTTCACAGAAACAAGTGTCATTTTATTGCTATGCCATTTTAAGTGTTAAAGCTATGTAGCTGACACTAAAAATTATCTCTTCAAATCAACTAGAATATAATTGGGAACTCTGGGCACCTTTGTAAGTAATGTCCAATAATCACTCAAAATTTAAGACTTGAAACTGCTTTGAAACATGTCCACAATAAGTATTTGCAGAGTAATCATAAATCCCTCTTTTCTGCTTCCAGTGGGCTATTTATTGACTATTATTATAATTAGTAATTGACTAATGTATTTCTTCTTTAGGAGTTCAAGTCAATGAATACTCTGTCATGTCACTAGGGTGGTTGTAGTGCTAACTTTTTTCTTTATTGGACAACATGGAACAAAGAAAAGATGTGAAAAAGGAGCCTTAATTTTTATGATCAATTTGCAGCAATGACAAAAACATAAAGGATACATATTCCCCAGATCAGCTATTGAAATAGTCATTCAAAATTCAGCTATCTAGGAAAACTTTAACAGCAGCTAGAGTGCTTTTACAGTAACTCCATTCTCAACTTCACTACTACTCTAGAATAAATATTTACTTCTTCCCTGGACTTTTAAATTTGCTTCCTAATTTACCTTTGCCTTTAAGTTTTTCTCACTTCAGATGGCTTCACCTTTGCTACTCACACTTCATCAGCACCCTTAGTTCCTTCCAGCTCTCTGACTGAAGGACTGGAGAGAGGAGAACCTAATTTCATCCCATAGCCTTCTTTTATAGAGGGCTCAAAATCTTAGCCTTCTCTTCATTTGCAATCAATCAGTCTGCTTGGTTTTGACTCTACCATCATCTTCGAGATGCCCCTTTCTTTTCAGCTTCCAATATTATCTTGCCCCATTAGATTGTAAATTCCTTAAAGGTAAGGATTATTTTTCCTTTTCCTTATTTGTATCCCCAGTACTTATAGCACAGAGATTGAAACACAGGAGGCACTTAATACATGTATTTCAAATTATATCATATCATATCCTTTCTGGTTGACATCGAATATTGTAAAATTATTTTCCTGAAGCAGCACACTGATTTCAGTAACTTCTCCATTCAAAACCTTCAATGGCTCCTCATTGCCTGCTAAATAAAATCCTAACTTCTCAGTTGGGCTTTCAAAGTCCTTTATATGGTATGCACTTATTTTTCTAAGTCTACATTCCCTTACTCCTACAAGCATACCCTATATACTAGCTATATTGGAATATATGTTTGGTACTTCAATTTCTGGAAGATCCTCTTTTCCTTTCTCTGGTAATGTTTCCTGAAATTGTACATACATTTCAAGGCTCAGGTAAAATGCCATCTTCTCTGTGAAATTATTGATTTTTTTCGTATCATTATAATTTCCCAATGACTCCTCCCCAATAGAAGCTTCCCTAGAAACAAAGTTTAATTAGGTAGAAATTAACTGTTACAAAGTAAGATAATTAAATCTATTGATTTCTATAGTAGTTATTGACATTTTCCCCAAATTTATTTGTTTTCAATTTTCAGCAATTGCTTCCATAAATTCCAAATATTCTTTCCTCCCTTCTCCTTCCGTCCCCAAGACAACATGCAATCTTATATAGGTTCTACACATACATTCTTTTTTTCCTTTTATTTCTTTATTTTCTTTTATTTTTTTATTTTAATTAATTAATTAATTTTTATTTTTTTGGTGTTCTACAATCACATCCTTAAAATTAAGATTTTATCCCCCCCTGCCCCTCCACCTTTCCCCCACTACCCTCTCCCTCCCCACGACAGCATACAATTCTGTATAGGTTCTACATATACTTTCCTATTGAGTGCATTTTCACAATAGTCATGTTATGTAGTCGAACTAAAATAAATGGAAGAAATCATATAACAAATCAAAACATAATATACTAAAACCTACACATATACAAACATGATCTGCTACATTTTGCGAATGACTTCCATATTTCTTTCTCTGAGTGTGGAAGACATTTTTTGTTAGAATACTACCATTGGGATTTTTTTTTTACACATACATTCTTATTAAACACATTTTCATATTAGTTATATTGCATAGAAAACAAATGGGAGAAACCACAAGAAAAACAAAACTTAATATAATAAAGGAAAAAATAGTTGTTTCATCCTACTCCATAATTCTTTATGTGGATGGCATTTTGCATCATGGGTCCCTTGGAAATGTTTTAGATACTTACATTGCTGTGAAGGGCTAAGTCTATCAAAAGAAATTCTCACACACTGTGGCTATTTCTCTGTATGACATTCTCCTGGCTCTGCTCACTTTACTCAACATCAGTTCATATAAGAATTTCCAGGTTTTTCTGAAGTCCTCCTGTTCATTATTTCTTATAGCACAGCAGTATTCCATTACCTTCATATATCACAGCTTGTTCAATCATTCCCCAATTGATGGACATCCCCTAGATTTCCAGTTCTTGACCACTACCAAAAGAGCTGCCAAAAATATTTTGTACATGTGGGTACTTTTCCCATTTTTGTGATCTCTTTAGGATATGGCCCTACAAGCGGTATTGCTGAGTCAAAGGATAAGCACATTTTTATAGCCGTTTGGGCATAGTTCCAAACTTCTCTCTAGAATGTTTGGATCATGTCACAGCTCCACCAACAATGCATTTTTTTTTGCAAGGCAATCATGGTTAAGTGATTTGTGAAAGGTTACACATTAAGTGTAAAGTGTCTGAGACTAGATTTTAACTCAGGTCCTCCTGACTTCAGGGTGAGTGTTCTATATGTACTTCACCACTTAACTGTCCTGTTATTGCTATTTTTTTACATCTCTAAATAACGTATATGCAAAATATATTTCCCTTTTGTTGCAATTGCTTTAAAAATGATTTATCTTTGAATTCACAAGATTTTACTTCTTTTTCATCGAACCCCACCCCACTGGATATTAAGTATACATTTGATGAACCTTTTTTTCTTCTTTTTTGCATTAAAACTACCTCCCTTTTCTCCCTTTCTCCCTTCTCTCCTTATGCAAATAAGCATAACCAAACAAAACAAATCAATATATTGGATCTATGAATTCTGTTGTATATTTCTTATTAGAATGTAAGCTCAATGGAAAGGAATGTCTTGCTTGTTCATAATTGTAACCCTATCACTTAGCACAACACTTGGCACTCAGTGCTTAATAAATGCATTATCCTCTGTCTGTCTCAGTACATCTCTGTCTCTCTCTCTCTTTCTTTTCTCTCTATCTGTCCATCTTATTCCTTTCTCTCTCACCCATACTTCATCACAAGTCCTCTGATTGTGATTCATCAGTGCCGTAGTCGAAGTTTTCAAGACGTTCTTTCAATTGCTTTTCCCTACAATGTTGCGATTGTACAAATTGTTCTTAGCTCTATTCACATTAACTTTGCATTGCTTTTTAAAAATATTCCCCATTTAGCGAATCTTTCCCAATTGAAAAACCCTGAGTTTTCAATTACAACAACAAGAAAAAGGGCTGCAATGAATATATACATATATGCATATATGTATGTATATATTTGTACAAATGAGTCCCTTTCCTCTTTCTTTTATCTTTTTTGGAGCTTTGGTATTACTAGGTATACATAGTTTAGTGACTTTAGTGTTTTAGTTCCACATTGTTCTGCAAAACGATTGTACCAATTTACAGCTTGACTCATTCATTTGGGAGCTGTCCAAACATGGACTCCTAGGAGACACAGCAGAGAGAGAGCGCTGGAAGATGTAAGTTAATAATTGAACAAGTCACTTAGCTATTTGTGTCTCAGTTTTCTCATCTGAAAATGGGTATAATAATAATATTTACCTCCCAGGTTTATTGTAAAGGAAAAAAAAGATACTATTGTAATGCATTTTGCAAACCTTAAAGCACTATATAAATTATAATTGCTATTAATTTGTAAAGGCGGCACACTACTGACAGTACAACATACTGCCCTTTTAAAGTTTTAAAGTTTATCAATAACAAAATTTATGGCTAAATATGTTTAAATTATTTTTAAAAAAATTGTTTTGTTCAGCTACCCATACAAGTTCATTTAGAAATTAGGATGGATTAGTTTTTGATTCCAAAGTGCCTTTCTTTTTTCTCTTAGAAAAAGTTGATTGCTGAGGATAGCCTCAGTTTCTAAAGAGTAATCACTGTACAAAGTAAAAATGTTCACGAGTATGAGTAGAAGTGGGGTTCCTTTTAATTAGCTCTAACAGTCTAAGCAGGGGAATAGACCATTTGTGACAAAAGGAGAAGCAGCCTGACTTCACTGATATCAAGGTAGCCTGAATCTGGGAATTTTCTCAGCAGGGGACTGATTCCAAGTTAAGGATTCAGGGCAAGAAACAAGCCCTGCACTCAAGTGTGAAGATTAAATTAATTTTAATTAAGTAGTAATTAACGACAGGTCAGTAAGTGATAAAGGCTCCCAGTCACATGTATTGCTTATATGTAATTTTCCTTCAAATATGAGAGGCAGCCATGAAATGAAACACACATTGAATTTGGAGTTAGTAGAGAACAGTATTCGAATTCTAGCTTTGTGACTGTTTATGATATACCTTACTTTCTTATATGTAAAATGGGCCTTAATGTCTGAGACTCTCCATGAGTGACAATGTTTTAGACACTCACCCTCCTTACATGTAAAATGGGGATTACTATCTATAGTACCTATTTAATAAGTTAAATAAGGTGATATATATGCATATATATAATATTGCATAAATTGCAGTTAATTTTTTAAAATATAGCTTTTCAATATTCCAATATTTTGTGGTTTAAATTTTACATTTTTAGGGAAAAAATGGGAAAGATTAGCATAACTTTTTTCTCAATAAGCTTGTCAGTAGTTTGTCTATTTAGACTAGATAGCCATAACAAAAGTGTCACTGTTTACCTGGCAGCACTGTCCCTAAATTGAGGGGAAAGCACCTCAGAAGATGAAAATCCAAACTTAAATGATAAGAATAACTTCATAAAAAGGATGAGTGAGTATGAGACTGAGACCAAAGCACTGAATGCTGAAATTAGTGGCTAATGTTTGACCAAATGACTAACTTGTTTCCTCTTTAATCATATGTAGGCAATTTTACTTTTTTTCTTTGCTTTTGTATCTCTTCACACCTGAAACCATTGTCCTGCTTTGCTGGAAGTGAAATTGAATTACCCGTTATTCTCACTGAGCCACTCTGATGGCCACCAAATCCAATATTTCTTTAGAAGTCAGCATTTCAGACTACATCATTTCGACTTGGTGTCAACTTAGCTCCATTAAGCTGTCAATTTCTCTCTTGATGCTTTGATGGATAGAGCTCATAATTACCTCCCATCATTCTACAGAAGTCATCCGTGGTTAATATCAGAGGTTCTCAAGTATCCAAAGGTATATTATAATGACCCAGTGAATCATGTCATGCAGAGATTATCCCCCCATGTCCCAAATAATTACAAACCCCCGTACGGTGACTATCAGTTTCGCAGTCACAGGATATCACGGTCACACACTAATTTAAAGTACGAAAATTTTTAATGAAAGATTTCCAGAAAAATATTAAAACATGTCATATTCTCTTCTGGCCTGAATTAAAGGAATGATAGATGTAGTACAAATTATGATTATGATGTGACTTTTTAATCAAGCAAATTTTACTAGGATGCATAAGATTCATAAATTTTTCAATATGGGCACTCCTTTTTGAACCCTCTCTTTCTTTCTTCCCTACCCTCTCCCCACCTCCTATGTTTAAGAAAATATTCAGGTACTGCATCAAAAAGGTATCTTGGAACCATATCCTGAGTCTGCAATATTCTTTCAAATATCTTCAGTGGGAAAAAGTCTTTGTGACTGGGTGGTGTTTTTTTACTTCATTTGGAACAAATATTAAAGGGCAGTAGGAGCAAAGTCTGATGGAGAAGGATATAGATGTGAGTCTAAAGTCATAGATATTGATTATCTTAGGTAGATGAAGAGGATTGAAGGTAATAGTTTTTCTTCATTTCTTTTTTCAAACACCATAACTCAAATACAGAAAAGAGAAAGAGAAATACATACATACATATATAGACACACTTTCTTTAGCAAATTCTACTCCTGATCTTTGTTTTTTTTTGTACCTATCTCTTATTTGCTATCCCTCCTAGCTCCTCTACTTCTACCAGCTACCTTGCCCACCTACTACTTAGACTAACCCCCCCAATAATGATCCCTCCCCTATCCTCTCATTCCCATAAAAATAAAATCTATAACCTTCTATAACCCCCTATAACCTATTCCCTCTCCCTTTTCTCTAGAGATCCCTTCCTTATTTTCCTAAGGATCCTCCTTATCCTCCCATTCCCAATGATCTAGATATCCTTCTATACTGTCCTTTAATCTATTCCCCCACCTTCCCATTTAGAGATTCCTCCCCGTCCTTTTCCATCTCCCTATTTCTTTACTATTTTGTTTCTTTTAAATTTAAAAGACTCTTGTGCTCTGTAGATATATATGTATTGTTCCCTCTTAAACCCATTCCTAATGAAAATAAGTTCCCAGAACTACCAGCTCTCCACCTCCATCTAATTCCTCTATGTTGATTCTTTCTCTTGCACATCATTTTTATAAAGTAATTACTTGTGTTAGCTGTTTCAAAATGGTTCTACTTTTAAAACTCATATCATACTCAGATCTACCCGAATATTTCTTATGAACTATCCTATTACTAAGGACAATCTTAAACATACATTTTAAATTTATATACACAAAAGGCGAATGGTCTGTCCTTATTGAATCCCTTATAATCAGGCTTTGGTATGTACCTTATGTTTCTCTTGAGTCTTGTATGTCAAATCTATTAAGCTCAGTTTTGTTTAAAACAAAGTTCTAAAAGTCTGACAGTTGACCAAATCTCCATTTTTTTTCATTCAGGACTATGCTTAACTTTGCTGGGTATGCTATTTTCATCCAGAACCCCATTCTTTTGCTCTTCAATATAAAGTTGCAAGTCCATTAGTAGCTCCACTGCTAGGTCTTTTGTGATTCCAATTGTGGCACCATCAAAATTAAATTTTTTTTCTTATTGCTCAATATTTTATCTTTCAGCAAGGGGTTTTGGAATTTTACTACAATATTCCTATGAGTTTTCCTTATAGACTCTTAAGTGATGATTGATGGATTTTTTTTTCTATTTCTACTCTCTCCGTCCCCCCATTTTAATGCTTCAGGGTAATTTTCTTTAATTATTTCTTGTATTATGTATCAAGATTCTTTTTTATTTTAATCATAGCTTTCAGGCAGCCTGCTTATTCTTGTTCTCTCTTCTTGATCTGTTCTCCAGATCACTTGTTTGCTTTCTGTTCTATTTTTCATTCTTTATGTTTTGTTTATTTCTTGATCTCTTATAACTTCACTGGCTTTGCCTTGCCCAATTCTAATTTTCAAGGAGTCATTGTCTTCCTTAAGATTCTGGATCCCCTTTTCTAATTGGTTGACTTTCTTTTCATAATCTTCTTGTTTTTCTTGGATTGTGGCCGTTTGATGTTACTCTTTGGGGAAGAAGGAGATTTCTTTGCGTCAATATCTACCTCTGAAGATGCACCTCAGTCTTCTGTTTCCATGATGATTTTCTTTAGTTAGATTCTTTCTCCTTTGCTTGTGCATTTTTTGTAGTAGTAGCTTAATTTTTAATTTTACATATTTTAAAGTCATCTTTAGTCCTTGATGGTGCCTCTTGCTCCAGATCTTCCATTCTCCCCTTTAGCCTGGAACCAAAGCCAAACCTCCAGCCTCCTGTAAGTACCTACAGTCAGGAAAATTCAGTTCCCCTCTTTCTGCACTCACTCTGTGTGTGCTGGTTCCTTCTCACCCCCACTGCTCTCTGTAGCACAACTGGAGCTTGTTCCTTGTCAGCACAGGTTCCCTCAATCTTCCCTGGCTCAGACACCCTTTACTGTTGCTTTCATTTACATTATAGTAGTCATTGGATCATTGATCTATTTTTCATTCTAATCAGATCACACAAATATCCCCGTATTTCTCCAAATTCTTCAGATTTTTTTGTTCCTTAATAAGTAAATAGTATTCCATTCCATTGATATAGCACATTTTGATCACAAATACCCTAACCAATGGACTCCCACTTTATTTCCATTTGAGTCACCACAAAAAAGTGCAGCTATCACCATTTTGGTATTTAGCAGCCTTTCTTTTTACCTTTGACATTTTTTTTTGACTCATTCCTAATAGTGGGATTACTGACTGTGTATATGAAGAATTCAGTGACTCTTTTCATATAATAAAAAATTATGAAAGTAAATAGTTTTGAAAGAAGAACCACTAAAATCCTTTTTCAACTCTACGTATAGTTTCCCACAATGACTATATTGAAAGATGACATTCATTCTCTTCTATAGCTTCTAAAATATATTTTTAAAAACAACCTATATTTTATAGCCATACCTCTGACTATTCTTTCAGGTATGCTAATTATTATGAACATATTATGAAAACAGAGCTCAGGGTCATTTATCAAGTCCAAATTCTTATAAAGAACAATATAATATGCATAGAAAGGTGTTGTAAAGAACTTAAAATGTGATATGGTGAAAACTTCATTTCCTTAGCATTCTGAAATTTTATAAATATTAAACCTTACTCTTCCCATTTACTTTAAGAAAGATAATTGCAACATTACTATTGCCTGGAAAGAGTCACTGTCAAGACTTGTTTCCTTATTTGTTTTTAGGAAACAAAACTTTGCCTAATACCCTGTTCAAATGACTATGAGAGAAACCTTGCAGAGACAGCAACCTGTTCCAGCTACATTTTCCAGATTTTTATAACCAGTTAAGTCCATTGATATAATTTGCTTAGTATTTATAGCTATAATCATGGAAAATTTCAGGTTTGTCTTCTAGAATTGATGCTTCAATTGATTTAAAACTATTTTCAAACTCGTTTCCTCTTTCCTTAACAATGAGTAGTATGGAAAATTATACTCGGAAATAATTAATAGCACGGTAATGCTAAAATAAAGGAACAAAAGTGTTCCATGTCCTTCTCTCTTACCGTACCATGATGTGTCTTAATTCTCTAGCTTTTCCCTATATACAGGGGATATTTGTCTAGATCAGGGGTGGAGAATCTGTGACCTTGAAGCCACGTGTGGCCTTCTAAGTCCCTGCGTGTGGTGTTTTGACTGAGTCCAAGTTTTACAGAACAAATCCTTTTATTAGGGGTATTTGTTCTGTAAAGTTTGGATTCAGTCAAAGGGCCACACTTGAGGACCTAGAGGACCACAAGTTCCCCACACTTGTTTAGATAATAGAATTGAGACAGCTCTTTGGTTAATGATGGACTATGATTCCAGTATTCGGTGCTTGTGATTTTCTTTGTGTTAAAGAACACGTGCCTTTTTAATGAAGTTATTGTTATCACTTAAATCCATTGTGGCATAGTGGTTCTAGAGCAGTGGAAGTTCAAATTACACAGATTAGCAGCCTGTATGGGTTGACTTCCTCAAATATATGTACAATCCTACATTTTTTTCTCTTTATGAATAGAAGTCAAAGAAAAAACAAAACTATTTACAGATGCTAAATGAAGGGAAAATCTTGGGAAAATAATTCACAGGGCTGTCTTTAGTATTTTCCTTGTCTTATGAGAAATAAAGGAATAACTATATTTCCATTATCCTATCAGACCAAATCACAACAACTCATCTAGGTATTCTAGGAGATGATGTTCACATTGTGATAGAGACTGAGTTTGGCTTACATGTTACTTCCACAAATAACTTTCAAGTTACTCATTTCCACATTAAAAAAAATCCTCTCCTCAACCTAATCATCTTCAAATTTCCAATCTGGATCAGCATTTCTGGGTGAGGATTTGCATTTCAGTAACAACAACCTCAGAAACCATGTAGCTTAGGTGAGCAATAAAAAGCTTTAATTACTTATATACTTAATTAATTAATTCAACATGCATTAATTGATTACCACCTAAAATGTGACATGCCCTTGAAGGTAGAGGAGGTGAAGGTACAAAGATGAATATGACAGTCCCTGCTTTGAATGTACTTGTAGTCTGGTAGTCTATATAAATGCTTGTCTTGTTGTGGACCCAGCAGTTTCAAAAATGAACTTTTTAAAAGATGAAGAGTCAATTAAAATGTATATTACAATGACAAAGATGAATTAAGATAGCTCTTTTATCTATCAGTCTGTAGTTTGGTTATTCATAAATTACTTTCATGGTACCTTATGCAGTACGAATGTTTCAAGTCCTTCATACTATTCTGTCTGTCATCTTGTCACATTTTAATGTCAATACTGTGTTCATTAGGGACATTCTACCCAGGAGGCTTTTCATCTTTGTGTTTCAGTCAGTGAAGAGAGAAAATGTCACTATGTCCTGGAGTTTTTTTTTTTTTTTGCATAGCATCACATTGACATACCAAGTTAGTGCCTAACAGTACTGTCACATCAAGAGGCAAAGCTTAAAAGCATTATTTTTTCTTAAAGTAGAAATACAAGGTCTTCTAATTTATATGGCTCTTGGTTATATACTCTACTCTGAACTTTCTTCTGTATAGTACAGGTCAATGAAAATAAAATTTAAAGTATGACAGTTAATCAGGGGTTGAAAATATCATATCTTTTAAAATTTAAGTTCAAATGGGTAGGGAATAAGAACATTTTACAAGAACATTTAGAACTGTAGGTTGCCTTCTTTTGTATTTAGAAGATATTTGAAATCTTATAGGAATAAGAAGCATATGGGTGTTAATTTCACAAGTCTCATTCTTTCATTTGGTCTGAAAAAACCTACAAATCTGATGTCCTTTAGGCCTAATTACTAGTCAAGATGCTATTTGCTCAGCATTTCTTTCAAAAGGATGTTATTCAAGATTATAAGTGGAATGAGATATGATACTATTGTGTACAAAATATTTCTGGTGAATATAAATGAATGACATATTACAGTGATAAGTATTAAGAATTAAAAAAATTCTCCACAAAACTAAAACTCATGGATTCATTAGGAATGTTATTTTTATTGAAATACAAGCAGATTTGGTAAAAAGCCTACTTTTGCATGTGAATCAGTGTTGCTTTTTGAAGCAGCACCAATCCTTCCAATTTTGCATGCATAAATAACTTATAACACTTTCATTATCTTTCAAAAAAATAATATTGATATCCATCTCAAAAACTCAACTACTCAACTAATATCAACATATAACACATGCTAAGGAGATAAAATCCCTTATTTCAACATTATGGTTTCATTTACTTTGATTGTACTGTTATCTATTTTCTTAATCACTTAAATATATAGAAATTGTATATCAGATTCTCTGAAAATGTTAAATATTGATCCTCTCATTTTTCCTGTATCTGCTAATGTTTTGTCTACTCATCAATTAGAAGGTTTCTTATTTTTCATGACTAGAACACTACATGAGCTTGCTGTTCCTAACACAAACACCATTGTCACTATTATTTGGAGATAGGTATATCTTACCTAGGGTAATTCACTGATACTGCAAAAATATTGTTAGGTGAAATAATGTTACGGAGGGCAGTTAATTATTAGTTGCTAAACTGGTAGTTGGTGTCTTTCAACTAAAGCTAGCTCTTAAATGATGAAAACATGTTCCATTATCCAACCAATGTGTCATTCAAGTTTGATATGCATTGCTAAGGTTTGATCTTCACTGGCCTATTCTTCCATTTAGTGGACCTACATTGGATTCAATAAATCTTCTATGAAAGATTCAGGAAAATATACTAGACCTCTTTTAATTTCCTATTCTTTTAGCACTCTATATTTAGGCATAGAGTCCTGAAAAATTGCAATCCATTGTAATTTCATATTCTATAAGCAGAGTCCCTGAATTGCTTATTTTGCACTTGGATTACTTTTCTCAGCTGTTTTAATCACTGATTTCTGTACAGTCAGTAGGACTCTTTGGGCATTAGAAATGAATACATTGTTAAGATGGTTCAGAAATCTGGAAGAATGGTACTTTGATTCAGTTTTATTCTTTTTGTAACCATAATCTCAGAGATGGATGGCAAGATGAATGCTATTATCATTAATTCAACAAATATTTATAGAACATCTATTATGTGTAAAACATCATGCTTGGGATAAAGGGAATAGTACATTAAAATCATTAGTCCTTACTCTCATAGACATAAAACATCAATACAAATAAATATGATGCAAGGTCTACTGTTAAAAAGATTACTTCAGAGATTGTATCCTTTCAGATTTATGGTAAATGGCATAGTGATCTCTTTACTGTGACCTCAGTTAGTCTTATGAAGAGGTAAGTCCCATTTTAAAGACAGTGTACCTGATGAATTCTATTCCTTTCATCCATCCTATCCCATCATCCATGTTCATTTGGGTAGGTAAGAATACTCTCATTCTGTTTCACTCTTTTCAAACTGCTCATTAACCCTCATTTTCTATGATTGGAAAAATTGAGCTTATTACATTTCAGATTGGTAATTTGTTGTTATCATAATGGCTGTTTGAAGAGCCCCGTAGGAAACTAACAAGTCAGAGCAATGCAAAGCAGCTGCGATGTTGATGGTAGAGGACCAGCATATTATCTGTGATCAGCTTCATTGTTCTTGGCTTGAACTGGTCTCTTGCCAAAAAAGATACCAATGGAATCTACTAACTGTTTACTCAGTTCCTGAACACAATCTATGTCTTTTATACTTTCAATATCAACTGATATTTACATTGCACTTGACACTCTGATATTCCAAATTATTCTATGTTTCAAAATGATTATAAATTTAAATTTATGGAGACATGGGATTAGCATTTACTGTCACTTATATCCCACTGCTATGTGGAAATTTGGGGTAGAAAGTGGGAAAAAAACCCCATAGAATTTGATGGTCGATCGAATCACTCAGGAAAGGTAGATAAACTTTTGTAGGTTTACATCTTTATTTTGAAAAGTGGCAATAACACCTTAATAATAAAAAAACTAGTGTAGATGCAGTTTCATGGCTGATACAAATGTATTTTCTGTTCCAAATTGATTTAGAAAAATCTTAGCTATTGAAGTTCTTATACTTTCTTCTTTGAAACTTCTTCCAATTGATTACAATGAAATGTAATCTTTCTTGTCATTTGATGCATGGCAACATGATAAAAAAATACAAATATCCCAATCAAGGTACAATGTCAGGGACAGAGCACAATGTGTTCTTCTCTGGTGTATACATTTTTGTAAGAAAAGACAAGGTAAAAATGAAAATCAAGGACAGATTTGAAGAGGAAAAGAGGATTGCAGTGGGAAAAATAAAGAGATAAGTGTAGAATAAGGCAAAGATAGTCCTTTCTACGACAAAACAAGTGATACTTATATTGACTTGTGATGGAGGGATGGCAATGGTAGTGGTGGTAGTTGTGCCAATCAGGTAGAGAAATGGGTTTATCGATGTAGGTGATACTCTCCAAATTCTTCTTGATATTGGCATTGGCTTAAAAAAAATAACCACAAATATACTTTATGGTAGTATTGTTTTGGGGGGGTAATTCTGCGAATTTTCTCCAAAGACCAAGATCCAAGGTGAAACATATGGGAGCTACATGTATTTACCCACAGGACTTTAGAAGCAGGTTCATGACTGATGTTGCTAGTTAGAGGTAGGGAAACATTTCAAGGGTAGTGAAAACTTTGGTACTTGTCTTTAGAGTATTCTCAAGTTGAAGAGTTTAGAGATCTGACCTTCTCAAAATAGATTAGTTCCTGAGCAGTGTTTTCTCTTGGAGAAAAAGGATAAACTAGCCTGTTGCAAGACTCAAATGTTATCATGGATTTAAAGCACTTTGAAATTTTAAAAGTACCATATAAATGCTAGTTTTTTTTAAAATTATTATGAGTCTGTAGTCACCAGGTCTCCATATAGGTAATGACTAGTTTCCTGTAATTTCTGCACTGTTTCTGAATTTGAGTAATATAGAGGTATACTGTGTCCTAATAAATGTTCAATAAATGGGCTCTCTAAAAAATATGCACACACTTTTAAATTTAATATGATTACTAATCTGCATTATTTTTAAATTTTGAGTAATTGTTAAAACAATCAAGCCCTGATTTATGACTATTGGCAATTTCCAAAGTGTTAGTGCTAACGCATTAGGTAAATTAAGGCAAACTGAAGTACAAAGTTCTGAATATGATCAATTTATTAGTAAAGGGTGAACTTGTCAACAAATAGAATCTCAGGTTCCTTAGTAAAGCTAAGACCCTGAGTGAAGGGGACAATTTTTTATAGATTTTCAGGAGCATAGAGCAAAGAACAGGACTTTGTAGGTAGGAAATAAGTTTTGGTTGATTAAAAGAGTTTGACATCACGAATGGTGAAATCAACATGATTGATTACAGAGCCAAGGTATTGGAGACAAGATGATTGGTTGGAAACTGGGAATGAAGGACTAGTAACAACTCCCTCCTTTCCTACTGTGATTAAGAAATGTTCACTATTTGTAGTCCATCTGTTAGATATAGAGAACTAGACTTCTGTGGATAGACATCTTTGAAGGATAATTTGGTGCCATAAAGATACTAGAGCAGATTCCTCAGTACCTGCATCCCTCAGAGATAACAGATTTCCTTGGGATAAGAATGGAGTAAGCAGGAAAATTTCATTTCTAAACTTAACTCATTATATATAGGCTGGCTGAATCATGTCACTAAGTTCAGAGACAAAAAAAAATCAGTTGAGCAGTTACAGGACAAAGTCAACTATCTGTAAATAGGATAATTGAAAGATGATATAGAATCAACATGATCATTTCGCTAATACTGAAAATTTAACGGTTTGCTTTTGCAAATCTGTTAGAAAGGACTTCAACATACTCCTGACATACTCATGTTCCCATACAATTAGGGGAAGAGTAAAAACAAACAAAAAACCCTAAATTTATGGGTTGGGGAGCAGGAGACTAGTGCTTTCCCTATTGCATGGAGATATTGCATGTCCATTGGAAAGGATGTTGCCTATACAACAATCCCAAAGTCTTTTTCCCTTCCATGGAAAGTTCAAATGACAAGGTAGCATCAGAAGTTTAGGAAGGATGTCATGGGAATTCCTGATAGCACCAGAGATTTACCAGAATGTCAGTGCTACCTGTAGCAACCCATAGTTCAGTTCCTTTCAAAGGAAGTCCAATCCTTAAGATGACAATCAATTAGAAAGACTCTTGGATGCTGGAAGAAAAGTGAGACACAACAAAAAGATGGAATGCTATTGATTTAATTATGGGCTATTCAGAGGACTTTATGTGTTTTCTGCATCTGTTTTTGGGCTCTTATGGATCCTTTTAGTTTATTGAATTTTTTGTGTGGTGAAATAAAGTTATGTATATAATATCAATCAGTATGCATATAGTAACATGAATACTTTTATAAGACCTATGGACCCTGTTGCCCACATTTGAGGAAACTAAACATGAATATATTTGATCTTTCAGGGTAGATTCTGTATGTTAGAATACGAGTCAGAAAGTTTGGGACCAATTCCTGAGGATTCCTTTCTCTCATAAAATATCTAGAACTTATGTAGCACTTTAAAAAGTTTTCAAAGTGCTTCACATATATTATCTCATTTTATTTTTAAATGCTGGTATTATCTTCATTTTACAAATGAAAGAGTTAAGACAGATAGCAGCTGAATGATCTGCTCAGTGTCATACAGCTGGTGTCTCAGGTAGTATATGAACTCAGGTGTTCTGACTCCAGGTCCACTGAGCCATCTAGCTTTGCTATTACACATTAGTCTAGAATTCATGGTATTATATAGCTATTAAATGAAATTGTATTAATCCTCTCCTTTAATATATCATGTGGTAGTAGGTCTCTATCTATCTATCTATCTATCTATCTATCTATCTATCTATCTATCTTCCTGCTTCTCATATATTTGACAACCTAACGACTTGGTGAAATAAAGGAAGTCCAAAATGTTTGAAGAGGCTTAAAGAATCCTTTAATTATATAACAGAATAATGTATTTTCCAGTTGTGGATGGGAGGGAAATAACCCAACATTCCCACTATGTTTCCTTCCTATATTGTTCAATGTATTCAGATTTATGTTTCTTTTTTGCTGTAGCAATCGCATCTGCAACTTGAAGAGAGAAAAAAAAACACTTGGTCTATATGCTGATTTTCAATGTGCAGAAATCTGGACTCCAAGGAAGTGTGGCAGAATTTGAGATAATTATTGTAACCTTCTGGTTGTATCTCACCCTAAACAGGGCTATCACTCCATATTGTACTTTCCAGTAGAGTTTTAGCATATTCCATTCCTGTTTAAGAGAGAATATTCTTTTTTTTTAATTTATAAATTTATTTAACTTTTTACATTCATTTTCACAAGATTTTGGGTTCCAAATTTCCTCCCCATTTGCCCCCTCCCCCTCCTCAATACACTGAGCGTTCTAATTTCCCCTATCACCAATCTGCCCTCTCTTCTACCATCCCTCCCTTCCCTTACCCCATCTTCTCTTTTGTCCTGTAGGGCCAGATAACTTCCTATTCCCCATTACCTGTATTTCTTATTTCCTAGTAGTAAGAACAATACTCAACAGTTGTTCCTACAACTTTAACTTCCAACTTCTCCCCATTCCTCCCTCCCCCCCACATTCCCTTTGGGAAGGCAGGCAATTCAATATAGGCCATATCTGTGTAGTTTTGCAAAGGACTTCCATAATAGTCCTGTTGTGTAAGACTA
>CM053773.1:43543412-43559917 GCA_028658325.1 Potorous gilbertii
CCTGAGCCCATTGGATATCTATTTCAGATGTTTGGGATACAGAGGCCTTGACTCCTATACCTTTTGGTATACCTGATGGTAAGCATTGGTCTTCTTCGTCAGAGAGGAATGGCGCAATCATCTGTTCCCCAAGAAAATAACCTTCTATGGTCTTATTTTTTTTCCCCTTTTCTGGGCATTTTCCCAGCCAGTTACTTGACTTCTGGGAGTCCTCTCCACCCCTGGTCTAGGTCTGCCCAGCTAGTGCTTGGGGTCTGAGATGCAAATGCCGCTCCCCAACCTCAGGGCTTTTGGCAGCAGGCCTGGCTGCTATTCAATGGGAGCTTAATTTCTGGTACTCAAGTGGGGACAGGGCCACCTCCCAGGCTCAGTTCCCTCAGGGGTTTATGCAGAGACCTTCTGTAATGGAACTGCTGTCGAGCTCCTGCCTGCTCTGAGAGCCTCTGGCCACCTGCTGCCTCTGCTGCTGCTTCTGCCACTGCCTCCCAAGGGGGCCCGAGTCCCAGAGACACCCTGCTCCCCTCTCAGCCCGTCCAGATGTCTCTCTCACTGACCTGTGAGTCTGTGGGTGGAGGGACCTTCGTGGCCACTGGAGATTCCGTCTCTGAAGCCTGCTCGGATCTACTCGCTCCTCTCAGTGCCCTGCAGCCAGGGCAGGGCAGGGCTCCAGTCCTGTCTGGGGCGCGATGGACCTGTTGGGTCGGTTTTTCAGGGCTCTCTGGAACGAAAATCTCCTTCACTGTGTTGCTGTGCAGCTTCCACTGTTCCAGAATTTGTTGGGAGTTCTTTTTAGAGGAAATGCATAGGCTGTGGGTTCGGAGTTAGCATATGTGAGTCTTTCTATTCCACCATCTTGGCTCCGCCCCCAAGAGAGAATATTCTTTCCTGTTTACTTAAAACTTCTAGGGACAGGCTTTCATGGTTATCTTTCTTCATCTTCATGGTTTTTCTTTTCTATCTTTCATGTGAGAGAGTCAGATTCCTTATTTCCAAGTAGTAATTATAGGGATCTTGTTCATGATTTAAGTCAGAAATTACATGCTATACCATCTTTGGCACTGACTTTTGAAGTCACTTCATATTTCCTTTATATCCCAAGTAAATAGGACAAAATTCAGCAAAACAACAAAAAAACCCAACTGCTATAATTTTTTTCATACTGAACTGAAATTTGATTCCTTGTAACTTTCCTTTCAATTTAATAAGATCAGCATTTGTTGATATTGTTAAAATGTGTTTGCATATTGTCTTATTTCTTATCACAAGTCATAGATTTATATCTGTAAGGGATCTTAGAGATCATTGAATACGATCTATTCATTTTACAGACAAGAAAATGAGATTACTGAGACTCAGAGAGGGTAAGTAACTTGCTTAGGATTGTAGAGCTAGGTAAGTGTCTTTGGTGGGCTTCAAACCTGGATCTTCTGACTCTAAGTCTAGTATTTTATTGACCATGCTATACTGGAAGCTATGCTGTCTCTGAAAATAGATGAAAAATTCTCACTAGTCAGAAACCACAGTCTTCTTTTTTTTGGTCCTTTGAATGAGGTTCTTAATTTTTTTTTTCTGTCACAGATTCCTTTGGCAATCTGAGAAAGCTTATGGATCTTTGAAATAAAGCTTTTTAATGCACAAAATAAAATACAGAAGGTTATAAAAGGCAATAATCATATGAAAATAGTTATTAAATTAAAAAGAAACAATTTCACAGACCACTTGTTTAAGATGCACGTACATATAAAGCAATTCTATGTCACTTTTGTTCTGGTAGATATTTTCTCCAATTTACTCTAATTTGCCTCTAGTCTAGGAGATTTTTGAGCATAAAGTTTCTTATAGCAAGTTACTTGGACTGGACTGGCATGGGTTTCTTAGTTCAAGTATTTGGGCAGAAAATGTCAGTAAGACAATGATAAAGTAGGGCAGCACCATCCTGCTCATTACCCATCTGTGGATTTCTTCTGGGGTGGGTAACTGAGGTTAGTTTCACTACAAGGAATTAGGATGAATTCTTCTGCTAGTGTCAGGTACCTTGGGGAATGTTTATTGTCCTTCAGTAAATTTTATGACATTGTTGTCCACAGTGAATCTTCTTGATTGAAAATCTTGGAAAGCATGATCCTGATGCTAGGACTTAGGAATTCTCCAAGCCTTCCTTTGTTTCTCATATGAGTGATTCTGATTATCATTTAGTCTTCATTTTGATATGTTTCATTTTCTGATCAAAGATTATACATATATTAATTTTTGACTTTTCTCAATGCTTCAGAGTCTCAAAGCACAGAGTAGAATACAGAAGTCAGAGTAGGCATGCACTGATCCTTATGATTAAAGTTTGAATACTTGTGCTATGTTGGGATATAAGTAGCAACAGGACAAAACTGACCAGGTAAGATCAAGATTGAGAGTTCAGCAATATTGTAAGTCATCAAATAACTGACTGAGGCCAGAGAAGTCAAATTACACAGAAAAAAATGAAGTAGATACCTTAGTTCATAAGATTGGACAGGTAGGGTATAGATTCTAGTCAGTCACTCATCAAACATTAGACACTAACCATGTTAAATAGCATCCAGAAATGCCAATATAATCACAAAGACAGTCTCTGCCATCAAAGAACTTATATTCTATTGGAGGATGACAACATATAAAAGGACACTGAAAAACAGAGGTTGAGTAGGGGAGAGAATGAAGGTGCCCACTGAAGGACCACCAATGATATGCAAGAACCAACTCATATTGATTTGAGTGTCCCAACCATTAAATTTTAATATTAGCACTTGCACATTAGAAATCAGCAAGTTCTATAAATCATGGCTTATATTTTGTGGGGGGAGGATTGGCTAGACTTGGTCAATAAACATTTATTAAGTGGCAACTTAATGGTAGGTACTGTGTTAAGTTCTGAGGACAAAAATAATAAGAAAAACCATTCCTGTCCCTAAGGAGCTTACAATCAAAGGGGAAGACTATAAAAAGGAAGCTGAAAAGAAGAGGGGGGGCACCAGAGGGTAACCTAGGAAGGGAAGGTGGTGTTTTTTGGAGTGAAACCAAGCAGAACAATTGGAGATAAATGAACTGTTGGATGGAAAATTCTGAGGGAAGCTTTGATAGGAGTCCCTTTGCTCATCATCCAGTCCTCCCATCAGAGGGGGCAGGCAATTGCAGTAATAAGGAGGTAATGAGTATCAAAATTAAAGTAGCTTCCACAATGATGAGATTTCTAGTGATAAGCTTATCCTTGGGGAAGTGTGGTTTTCATGGAATTGAAAGCAAACAGAGAGAATAGTGGGAAATGGAGAGAAACGAAAATTTCAGAATGTGGTGGAGAAAATAACAATGTGGATTAAACTTTAAAAATGGGTCATGTGTGTGTATATCCCCTCCCCTGAACCTTTCCCAGAATACCAGTAGGAGCCTAGAGAGAAATGAGACATGGTTGACCTGCACATCCTCTTTCAATGGAAGTTCTGGGTACAGCCATCCAATCATTGGGAAAAGCCTCAGTGGCAGAGGGTATTTCCAATTTGGAAGCAAGAAGATAATTAGCAGTAACTTACAGATAGTACTTTAAGGTTTGCAAAGTATTTTTATATGCAGCATATTTTCTCATTTCATTCTCATAAAAATCCTGAGATAATTTATTATGTCCATTTTATAGATGAGGAAACAAAAGCTGAAAGAAGTTAAATAATTTGTCTGGGGTTACACAATTTGTAAGTTTCTGATTTAAAATCAGAATCTGAGCTTTGTTCTTGATACTTTCTCTAACCTTCTAGTCACTATCCTACCTATCTAAGAGAAGAGCTGGTAAGGAGATTTGGCAAATTCAATGCCTAGAGCAAAGAATGTGCTTGCTTTGTGCTTGTTTATACTCATATGTGCCATTTTCTACCCTTCTGCTATCATGGTCTTCTGAGGTCATGAAGTTAACTAAGAGGCATCTTGGATTCAATTAAGTACATTAGTAAACCTTCATAAAACTATAGCTGATAGCTATAGGGAATAGGCTTAGGGTCACTTGATCATCTGTCCCAGCTGTCTCACCTCCTCAACAATAAGACTTGTTAACCTGAATTAACACCGACCCTACCACTGTCTTTAGATATAAGCTTGATTTACATAGGCCCTGTTCATCCTTGGGTTCATGTCTAGGTCATGTTTCTTCTTATGTCTTGGCCATAGCTATAATTCTTCCTCACCATTCTCCTTGGAGCTTCCCCCTTGCCCCTGCCCCACTCTATCCTTCTTTAGGCTTTCCCATTTCCCAGATAACCAAGTCATCAATCCTTAGAATAGACACTTCTCCTGTAAGACAAGGGTTGGGGAAGAAATGGTGGGGGGAGTTTTTCCAGCCTCCCTTTAGTACATTATTAGATTTTGTGTTCTTGGAACTCAGCTAAATTCCACCCAAGCCCTCCTCACCTCTAACTCAGTCCATTTAACCACTCAGAAATCTTTGTAATGTGCTTACAAATTCATAGAACTAGAAAGATGTTAGAGTCAATTGAGTCTGGCCCCCTTGTTTTAGAGGTGAGGGAACTGAGGGACCAAGTGAGTTGTCTAGGGTCACCCATCTAATAAAGGGAAGATGAGGAAGAGAATAGCATTTCTATAGTGTGTGCTATGTTCTAGGCTCTGTGCTAAACACTTCAGAAACATTATCTCTTTGATCCTCACAACTCAGTGACACAGGGGTTATCCCCATTTTATAGTTGAAAAATCTTAAGTAAACAGAGGCTAAGTGACTTACCCAGGATCATTCCATGGCTATTAAATGTCTGAGGAGAGATATGAACTTAGATCTTCCTGATATTAGGCCCAGAATGCTGTTCATTGTGCCACCTAGCTGCCTAATAATAAATGTCCAAGATGTGATTTGATTGAAGGTCCTCTTGACTCTAAGTCCAGTGCCCTATCCATTATACTATGCCTAGGCAGGGACATCTGAGAGCAAGGGTGGCATTCATAAATGGTGGAAGTTCTCTTTTTTGGGCTGAAATTATTGCTGCATGGTACCATCACATCTGAACTTGGAATTATGCTGAGTCTATATTCAGAGACAGCCAACCATTCTCTGTCTCTATTACAAAAAAGAATAAGAGTAAAAAGACAATGTGATGCATGAAGTATTTAAGTTATCTATAAGGAAATATATTATGCATAGGAATGGATTATAAAGTTATTTCAAGAACCTGCAAAGTGTACCAATATGAAATATATAATCTATGGATTTGGTATATTTCCATATCCTTAGCATAGTGCTCTGAACTATGTACTTATTAATGATGAATTGAATTACATTAGATTAACTTTAGTCTAGTTCTCTCAATTCTTTAAAATTAAGAAAATGGCTCCCAATCCTGTTATAGTTTATGGAGAGTTCTGCCAACAGATAAAGAAAAAGATATATAGATGATTTTTAGACTTCCTTCCCTCAATGATTCCCCCATGTATGTATATTGTTTTATTACTTTTGTTTTTGGGATTAACTTGAAAAGGTTATTACACTTATTTTTTGAAAGGTTGATTGTCCTAATTAGTCTTTTGATGACTCATAGCATAAGAATTCCAGAATCAGAGTTAACTTTTGAGTTCATCCAGTTCAGTACTTACTTTAAACATGACTTGCCTTCCCTGACACTTGACATTCTTTTTTTTTTTTTTTACTATTTATTTTTAACACAGTTTATAACAGATAAAGCAATTCCAACTTTGATCAGTTGATGACTTCTTTTTAAAGCATTTACAATATGGACCACAAAAGAAATTTTTTTTTAAGCATTAACCAACTGAGATACAAATAATATTTATGTTGCTAACTTCACAAGTTCTTGAACTAATTGTCTCCACAGTATTACTAAGAATTAAAGTACCCTAACTTGTTGTTGGTCTAAAGTCCTATGCCTAATAGCTTAATTTTAGATAACCTCGGATGTTCCCTTACCCATAATCTATAATTGATAGATCTGGTATTAAGCTTACAAACCTTTTGACTATGGGAAATTGCCACCAATAGTAAGGACATTGCAGGGATAAAATATCACCCCAACTTCATGTCAGTTCCAGGCAGGACTGGATTATCCACTTGCATTCAATCAGGCTTAAAGTCTACCAGGTGTCAGTGGGGAAATTGAACCAGGAGAATCCCACCTCAGCCCATGCTGAACAGCCACTCTCCCACCCTTCCCCTGAAATCATCTATGCAGTTCATATCAGCATCTCATCAGCTTACTGGCATCATGTATTGGAAGTTCAGATTGCTTTTCTTGCTACCCATGCCTGGAATTAGACTCAGAAGAATAGTCACTTAATAGTTCCCTAGCATCTAAAAATGGCAAGTTCCAATAACCAGGTTTCAAATATGATTATAGTTTCACTTTGGCTAAGGAGCATCTTTTGAGGCAAGTCTTAAGTGGCTTACATGCCTTTCTATACATGTTCTAGTTCCTGATTGAATGGCAATCATAAAATCAAATTTAGCATTAAAACATTGACTTTTCCATCAGTGCCAATTTTTTTCCAAGGTTACCTTCCTCTAGGAAATTTAGACTGAAATTCTTTTCTCTAAACTAAAGATGTCATTGATTTATTCTCAGTAATTAATTCAGTCTATTGTTTTAATACTAATTTCTTTTACCTCACTTTGTAACATGTCCAATTTTTCTGCCCATCACTCCCCTCCCCCCCTTCCTAATATTTTGCATTCTGATTACCTCTTCCCTCAATGTACCCTTCCCTCCATCACACCTCACCCCTCTCCTATCCCCATCTTCTCTCTTTTCTTGCAGGGCAAGATAAATTTCCATACCACTATCCCCGTAGTTCTTATTTCCCCCATTATATGCAATAAAAATTCTCAACATTCGTTTCTAATACTTTGAATTCCAACTTCTCTCCCTCCCCCCTCACTCCCCAGCCCTACCGCGAAGGTAAGCAATTAAATACAGGCTAAATATGTGTTGTTTTGCAAAAGACTTCCATAGTAATCACATTGTGTAATACTAATTATATTGCCCTCTTACCTACCCTATCCCCCGTTATTTCCCCCACTACAACTGACCTTGTCTCTTCTTGAAAGTGTTTATTTCTAGTGACTCCCTTTTCCCATTTGCCCTCCCTTCTAACATTCCCTTTGCTCCACTTGTCACCTCCTCTCCTACTTTCCTGTGGTGTATGTAAATTTTCACATCAAATTTAGTGAGCATGTTATTCCCTCTTTCAGCCATATGTGGGGAGAGTAGCTTTATTTTCCCCCCTCTCCCCTTTTCTCTTATCTCCTCCATTGAATAAGATTTTTCTTATCTCTTTTATGAGTTATAGCCTGCCCCATTCCATTACTCCCTTTCTCTTCCCAGAATTTTCCTCCTTCCACCCCTTAATTTTTATTTTATTTCATTTTATTTTTTGTGTGTGGATATCATTTCTTCTGATATAACACATCCTGTACTCTCTGTCTATCTATATGTGTGTGTGTGTGTGTGTGTGTGTGTGTGTGTATGTACAATCTCTTCAACTACCCAAATACTGAGAAAAGATTCAAGAGTTAAAAATATTTTCTTTCCATGTAGTAATGTAAACAGTTCAGCTTTGGAGAGTCTTTTATGATTTTTCTTTTCCTTTTATCTTTTCATACTTCTCTTGATTCTTGTCTTGGGAAGTCAAATTTTTAAATACAGATCTGGTCTTTTCCTCAACATGAAATCTTGAAATTCAATTATATCACTGAATGACCATTTTTTCCCCTTGAAGTATTATATTCAGATTTGCTCGGTAGGTGATTCTTGGCTTCAATCCCAGAAATATCTCACTCCAAGCCCTTCAATCCCTTAATGTTGAAGCTGCTTTTGTTGAAGTGAACTTTTGAGTTTTTGAACCTTCTCCTCCCTTTGGCTAATTCTGCTTTTTTAACACCTTTTTCTCCTCATTGACTTTTTGGACCTCTTTTGCCAATTGAGTTAGCCTCTTTTTAAAGTTGTTATTTTCCTCAGCATTTTTTTGGTTCTCCTTTAGTAAACTGCTAACTTGTTCTTTAAGGTCTTCTATTGCCTGATCCCATTTTAAGTTCCCTTTGGAGGCACAGGTCTTGACTTCCTCTGACAGTATGCCTTGTTCTTCCTCATCTGAAAGTGTGGGGGGAGACACCTGGTGCCCAAGAAAGTAACCTCCTATGGTCTTAATTCCTTTGCCTTTTTTGGGCATTTTCCCAGCCAATTACTTGACTTCTGAGTTTCCTCTCCACAACTACCTTGCCTCCAGTTCCACCCAGCCATCGCTTGGGGGCTGATTCAAATGCTTTGCTCCCAAGTCTTAGGGTTTAAGTTCAGCTGCTCAGGTGGGGGCAGGGCTGCCACACAGCATTCAGTTCCCTCAGGGGGCTTAAGGTGAGACCTTCAATAATGGACTTGGGCCACTGCCTGCTTTGGGAGCCCCCTGTCTGCTGCTGCCTCTGCTGCTGCCTCCTGAGGGGGCCTGAGCCACAGGGACACCCTGCTTCCCTCTTGGCCAGCCGAAAAGACCCTCTCACTGACATTTGGTACCTGTGGGTTGAGGGACCTGCGCTGCTGCTGGAGATTCTCGGATCTGATCCTCTCAGTGCAGCCCTGCCAAGGGAGAGCTGGGCTCTGCTCCATGTTGGGTGCGAGATAGACCTTTCCCGTTGGTTTTTCAGCTCTCTCTGGAACAGAAATCTCCTCCACTCTGTTGTTCTGTGGCTTCTGCTGCTCTAGAATTTGTTGAGAGTTCTTCTTTATAGGTATTTTATGGGCTGTGGGGTAAGAGCTAAGTATATGTGTATCTTTCTACTCCATCATCTTGGCTCCTCGCCCCCTTGGCTTTCTTTTTAATTGACTTTATATTTTATGAATGAGTAAAAATACTCCTTTTTACCTAGATAAATGAAGACATTTAAATAACATTAAAGACAACTGAGCCTGGGAGCATGCTGCACCTTCCTGTTTAAAGCCTGTTTCTAAAACAAAAACAAAGTACTAGAGAGATGATAAAACTGACCAAGCTCTTCTAACTCCATGACTTCATTTCCCATGAAAAAGGTATAAGATTGTGCAAGCTATAAGAAGTCATAATAATAGGGGGAGAAAACCTCTTGAAATCACTAATCCTAAATAAGTATATCTGCACCTTTAGTGGGCTCTGGAAACAGATAAACACAGCTGTCCATAATGAGAAACCAGATTACATCATGTTACTGTAAATAAGTCTTTTAATGAGAAATCAGGATTAAGTGGAATCTAGAGAAGAAATAAGGGTTGTGTTTGCCTTGAAAATTCCGAAGCTTGACTCCCTGGGGAGAGTGTTTGAGCATTAAGAGATTTTCATTTGAAATGAAATTATAGGATTGCAAATTGCTGACAGATAGGTTTGTAAGTGGTTCAGTGTTTGTGTTTACATTCTAGCCCAGGAAAAGGATTTTTTGACTTTTCCAGAACACTATGAGAATATCTTAAAAAACAAGTTTAGCTAATCAAAATCATGTCCAAAGGAGAGGAAAGAATGAGCAGTTAAACTGATATGTTTGAACTCCACATTAAAATTCAACAATAAACCTTCACTATATGAGTGTGTCTTTCTCATTATTAAGTACCTCAATGCCATATAATTAATTTATTAGTATCAATTAATGTACTAGTGCCAGTATTTTTGAGCAAGGGCCATAACTCAAAGTACCAGGCTTATTAAAACCTTAGCTATACTCCTATGCCTTTCTCGCACAATCTATACAAAGATCAAGTCATTTTTTGGGGGGTATATAATGTATCTGAAATGGTTTTTTGAAGATACTTAGAAATGGGAAGAGGTTTGCTTGAAATTTATGCATGTTGTAAGTCATCTCTAGGAGTGTATGCACAGTCATTTTTATCCAAAGTAGTTTTATGAAAAAGTAGTGCCCCTGCATCCCACCTTAATCCCCCCAGGAAGATAGGCAAGTCTGAGATTGATAAGACAACTTACTCTTTTCTCTTATGAAACTTTCATTGACAATATGACACCTTTACTTGGCACAATTCTTTTCTATTCTTTGTGACAAAACTCACACAGCTTGCAAAAGTGGTTCAGCCTTCATTAGAGAAATGCCACCCAAAGAGTCTCTTTCAAAAGCTTTCTGTTTTCCAGCTGGAGTTGGGGCTGAATGCATTCCAGTTCCTATAGCCCAGTACTATATAGCCTTATGATAGACACAACTGTCATTACGGGCATTGCAGGAAAATGTGATATTTCTCACTAGGCTGCCTTGCAGACCAGTGTCACTGGGAAAATATCACAGCCCCACTTTATGAGCTGCTGTCCTATTTTCTATGCAGGGACATCTTAAAGAACTTTATGCTTTGTAGCCTTGCCAGAGACATGGTGATTTCCTCCTAGGTATGATTCTCCTTTTTTTTTTTATTTCTTCCATATTAAAGAAGAAAAGAAAAGCACCTCCCCATTTATCTTTCTATGTCCAGTTCTAATTTAGTAATATCCTTCTTCTCTCAAGTTTCAGAAATCTAACACCCTCTAAGGATTTGTGTCCTTTCCCTTTGCTCTCCCACATACATTTTCTCCTGCCCTAAAACCTGTGCAATTAACTTCTGTCACCTTAAAAGCCTTTTTCCATAGCACACTGCTCCAACTGTTGAAGCATATGTAATTACATCCAACTGAACCTGTCCTGGGGCATACAGGTTTCATACAATTTTCATATCACCTTTTTTCATTTTTCAAGCAGAGTGAAATTTTAAGGACAGTGTGATTAGGTTGAAATTGGAGCTATTCAAGGCATGGCATTGTATAAAAATGCTGACTTCTTTCCTCTCTGAGCAGAGCTAAAACAACTATTGTCTGGAGGATGTTTAATCAGCCTGGCACATGCATGAGTCCTGTGTTCACCGGTCATTGTTGGGACATTTCCTGAGTCCACATTAAGAAACATTAGTGCCTTGATGTTTGAGTTGGAGCTTGAACTGGGGAAATGGAGCTCATGATTAAGCTATTCTATAGGCTGAACTTGGGTCTTTTATAATTCTGCCAGCTCAAATCAAGGAAGACATATTAGAGAAATGTGAACAATGAGAGTATTTGAGCAAATATTTCCACCGGGGTTCTTAGAGCCTATTACATTTCATTGAAATGATCACAATACAAAAACAGAGGAAAGGCAGCAAACAAAAACACTTCAAAGAACTGGCATCTGTTTATGTTCCATCTAAATAAATATATATATGAAAAATCCATAATCACAGGAAAATGATCTCAACATATTTTGTGTTAATAACTACTTTCTTGACTTTTTCTCTAAAACTTCTTAACAATGTCAGTCATGTTGCTAAGCTCCAATGTTTCTATAAAATATAATATGAAGTGCTTTACTTCAGGAGCTTTCTGATAGCCCATCATTGTAGGGTTATTTCAGACCACCAGAAATATGAAGCTTATGAAATCACAGTGCTTTTAGATAATTCCAATTATTACTTTGCTACTAAAGCAAGGGTTGTAAAATCAATCTACGGGTGGGTTATGATGCCATAACACTTGTTCATTGGCTGTCATGCCAAGCTCTAAGAGCCCTCTGTTAATTTGAGCTAATTATAACACACCACTTTCTTGAAGGATATGATCAAGCATTATCATCCTAATAAAATCCTTGATTAGAAAACCATACCCATTTTTCATAAGTGTTGTCAAATTCTTAGTTTTGGGAGATAGTGGACAGCTTCTTACAGGGCAGCCAAGCTTGAGGTCAGGCACGCAAGAAATGAATATTTAAAGTCTTTTTCTGTTTTTGTTTTTGTGTGTGCATTTCTGTGAAAGAGAGTGAGTGAGAGAAAGAGAGAGAGAGAGAGAGAGAGAGAGAGAGAGAGAGAGAGAGAGAGAGAGAGAGGGAGAGAGTGATAGAATATAGAATGCTTGGCAAAATGTAAGGGAATTCAGGTCTATTTCTTGCTATTTTAAAATTACTTCTGTTATCTTTTTCTTTTCAATAGCATAGAAAACAAGGTCAACTGTAGCTATAATCCAGAATCTTCATGCCATCCATCAAAAATTCAGTTAGCTTTAATTTTATGTTGACACACTAGGGTTTCCCTAAATATTTTCCCCTCTGCCTACATTATCCACTGGTATAGGAAATGATATCATTCTGTGTGTCTTTCATGGCCAGTGACTTAGGATAATATTAAATTTCCCTTTATTCATCCCTCAAAAGGTTTAGTTTTGAACCAGAGTGGAGGCAGAAGCTCAGTCATGACCTATTCAACATTAGTTCTAACTTCCAGAATTCATATTATAGAAGCAGTTTGATTTTTCTCAGTAGTCACCAAATTGGGCATACCCAGGGTTACAGTGACTTTAATCAATTATGCTCAGGGCAACCAGATTCAGACACTTGGATATAGCCAGGTGCCTCCAAAAGAGACATAGGCAGAATTTTTTTAATACCAGTGCCATCAATTTTATTCTCAAGTCAGTAATAAGTCTGAGAGAATGGACAAATCAAACACCCCAAGGATTAGAGGGAAGGGAGAGTACCAAGGGTGGGGATTGTCTGAGTTTTGTATTTTTTATGTTTAGCATAGTGCATAAGCACTCAGCCAGGACTAATAAGTAGAAATTGCAAAGATACCAATTTAGGATTAATGTCAGGAAAATCTTCCTACAAATCATAGCTATACTGAGTAGAAGGAGCTCTCTGGAGAGGTGGCTGGTGCCATGTTTTTGGAGGCATCCAGCAGAAGCTAGAGGACTTCTTATAGTGGGAATTCTTTTCATAATTGAGTAGGACTAGGTGGCGACTAGGATACTGTCCAGCTCTTGGAATCCATGAGATTAATAGGTGCTAAATAAATGCTTGTTGATTGATGGGACTGAACTGAATTGAGGGAATTGGAATCTCTCATTAAAGAGTTATTCAGAAAGGTCTTACTGAGAGTTTCATGGGCATATCCTCGATATTCATAATAACAGCTTATATTTATATATACTAATGTACTCTTGGGCTATCATAAGAGTGGGATAGCTTCTATGAAGAATAAGAAAGGAATACTCTTCCTGTAGTCTTCCTTTGACTGGCTCCATCTGAATTCTTATATTTAGTTCTAGGTACCTTTGTTTAGAAGGGACATTGATAAGTAAGAGAGTGCCTAATGGAGGGAAATCCAGATGGAGAAGGGTCTGTATCATATGAGGCTAGTAGAAGGAACTGATGATTCATTTTACCCTGTCATCTCCTCAAGCTATCCTCCTATATCTCTCCCTTTTATGACCAAATTTATAGAGAGGATTTTTATGCTTACTGCTTCAAGCTTCTCACCTTCCACTCACATCTCAGCTCCTTGAGATAAGATTTCTGACATTACCAATTACTGATAAGTCACTCTTGAAGATTTTTTCCCAATGCGTAATTAAATGTTAAATCTCATAGTGTTTTCAGTCTTTGTAGCAGTTTTTGACACTGTAAGCTACTCTGTACTATTGAATATGCTTTCCTTTGCTTCCATGCTTCCACATTTATTGATAAAATTTCTCAATTTTCTTGCTAGAATAGCACGCATCACTTACCACTTAACATGGATTCAGATTATAGATCCTCTTTTCTGTGTATACTTTCTCCTTTGGTGATCTCATCAGCATACACATATTTAAGAATCTTCATTATTTATATAAGACCTGAAACTGTATTTATCACCTTAATTTATTCTTCTGAACTCTAGTACCATATCCCATATAATTTCTGAAGGCACTTCAAACAAAATGTATGCATAACAGAAATCTTGTTTTATTTCCCCCCTCCCCATCCTCTTGCAAACTTCCTTGCTTTACTTTAAGGTATTACCATCCTCTAGTAGTCACTGAGAGTTTACAAGCTCATAATTCTTGAAGAGAGGATCTCTTCACTATTGTTCAACAAACATATTAAATTATTTGCCAAGTTTTGTTGATTCTACCTCTACAGCATCTCTCATACCCTTCCCTTTTCTCCAGACATAGAGCCAACAGCTTAATTGAAATCTTCATTACCTTTCACCCAGACTATTGTAGTATCTTTCTAATTGGACTTACTGTGTTTGGTCTCTCTATCTTCACTATAGCTGCCAAAATAGTACTCTGAAGGCAGGAGTCCAGTTATGTTACTCTTATTCTCTAGGAACTTTATTGGCTCCCTATTGCTTCTAGGATAAATAGACATTCCTCAGCTTGACATTTGAAGGTTATCCTTCACAATCTGACTATGTAGACAATATGGAACTTTCAGAAGAATATTGGATTTGGAGTCAGAGGATTTGAATTGAGATGCTAGCTCTGCCATTTACTATGTGTGTAATCTTGGACAAATACTAGGCTTTGGTTCTTCAACTGACAAAAGAGGAGATTGTTTATTCTTGACAACTTATAAGGGCCCTTCCAATTTTTAACTCTAAATCTATGATTCCATGATTCTTTCTTTCCAGAATTATTTCATACTAGCCCCTTCCAAATGTTATTTCAACCAAAATAGTTGAAAAAAATACATCTGTTGTTCCCTGCATTCAGCATTCCCATCAGCTACTTCCATTCTTTTTTATAGACTGTTCTGTATGCATGGAATGCATTTCCTTATCACCTAAGTCCTCCAGAATCCTTAGCTTATTTTCTAGCTGCTTGCCAGGTGTCACTTGCTAATAATTTCAATTCCTCAAGCTGTTAGCACTCTTTCCTTCCTCAGATTATATTTTATTTATCTATTTAACTACCCTAGCTCTTTCCAGTAGAATGCCGGAAAAGTACTGTTTCCCCTTTTTACCTCTATAATTTCAGTACCTTGCAGAGTGGTTTCCATAGGATATCTATTAAAACATGATGGCTTTAAAAAAAATGAATAGTACATGTAAGAACACTGGCTTCAAAAGCTTGCCAAAGCTCTTGATAAGCCAGTGCCATATACACAAAGGCACTGGAGGGGGACTTGATGGATGGTCCATCAATGATAAATTTAACAAAAAATACATAAGAAGTTCAGGGGCTAAATCAAGAAATCTAGTCCTGACAGATATATAGGGAAAACCCAATGGCACCAGTCAACATTAGACCTTTTTCTCTTGGTGTTCATGATACACAAAAATTGAGTATATGTTTAATTACATAGAAGAGAAAGGTAAAAATTTGAAAACTAGAGATTTTATATCTTGCATTTATGGAGAATAATCCATTAAAATAAACAAGAAATAATAGCAAAATGAATGCAATAAGAAATAAGTAATAACAAAATGTATAAAATACCCATGTAACAACCAAAATATGAATTGTTAAGAGGGGAGAAGGGAAACAAAAAATAGTAACAGATTATATCAAGTAAAATGACAATATGAATTATTGCTATCTATCTAACTCTATATTTATGACACAGCCAAAGCAATATTGAAAATAAATTTATTGGTTCAAATGCCTATAAAAAGAAGAGAAAAGTCAATGGCTTATCTACTTAATTTTACAAAAAAATGAAAAGGTACAAACCAACAACCAATAGAAAAGAGAAGAAAAATAGCTGAAATCAAAATAGGGATCAATAAAGTTGAAAATAAGAAAAAAATGAAAGGATAAATTGCTAGAAGAACAGAATTTTGAAGTGACATGAAGAGATCAATAACTGGCAAATTCGATTTTAAAATATTCTCTATGAAAATATATTTTTTTTTATTTTTTCCCTCTGTTGATTCATACTCTACCATGCTTTGTTCCTTCTACATTTCCTCATAAGTATTTATCCTGAGAATATCACTTCAATTTCCTGGTCTTCCATTGCCTCATTTATAAAATTTATAAAATGTGGCATTTGAACAAGATGGCTATTGAAGTCCTAGGACTGTGAATCTTTCATCTGATTAGCATACATTCCTATATTTTCATTCTTCTATCACTTTTATCTATTCTGTTGCTTTTGATATAAGATATATGCTTTTGTATGATTTTAATCCAGTCATGGGTAATCCAACAACCCCAATGATGTAGTGAACATGCAGTGAGGACTTGAGTAGTTTATTTTTTATGTTTAAAACTAAATTTTATTTTTTTATATTTATTTATTTATATATGTTTATATATATATATATATAAATATTTTGTTATTTTGTTAAATATTTCCCATTACATGTAAATTTTTTTATAGCATTCATTGATTTTTTTAACTTGCAAATGCTCTCTTTTTTTTGCAATAGCAATTCATCAGATTTTTTAATAATATACATAGGAATTACATGTTTTTTTGGTCAAGATAGGATCTATGTGGAGAAGAGCATGGGTCCCTGAAATATTGAAGTATTGGTTCAGAATAAAGTGCAGTTCTGTCTGGGTTTCAGGTAAGCCAAAACAGTCTTACAGCACTATAATGATAGGAATGTAAGAATCACAACCATACTAGTCTTATATATATATATTTATTTTTATTATTTTTTTTATTTTAAATAAATTTAACTTTTTACATTCATTTTCACAAGATTTTGGGTTCCAAAATTTTCTCCCCATTTGTG
>CM053773.1:43560417-43653994 GCA_028658325.1 Potorous gilbertii
ATGGCCCAAGCCCATGGGGTATCTATCTCAGATATTTGGGATACAGAAGCCTTGACTCCCATGTCTCTACCTGATGGCAAGCAGAGCTCTTCGTCGTCAGAGACAAATGGAGGAATGATCTTCTCAAGGAAATAGCCACCTATGGTCTTAGTTTTTTTCCCTTTTCTGGGCATTTTCCCAGCCAATTACTTGATTTCTGAGAGTCCTCTCCACCCCCTGGCCTAGATCTGTGCAGCAAGTGCTTGGGGTCTGGGATTCAAATGCTGCTCCCCAGCCTTAGGGCTTTTGGCCGCAGGCCTGACTGCTATTCAATGGGAGCTTATCTGCTGGTTCTCAGGTGGGGTCAGGGCCGCCTCTCAGGCTCAGTTCCCTCAGGGGGTTTATATAGAGATCCTTTGTAGTGGAGCTGGGGTGGAGCTCCTGCCCTCTCTGGGAGTCTCTGGCTGAGCTGCCTCTGCCTTTGGCCGCACTGCCTCAGCCTCTGCCGCAGCAGCCGCTTCCCAGGGGCTCCGAGTCCTGGAGATACCCCGCTCCCCTCTCAGCCAGTCCCTCTCACTGACCTGTGCATCTGTGGGTGGAGGGTCCTTCGTGGCCGCCGGAGATTCAAGTCCCTGACGCCCGCTGGGTTCTGCTGGCTCCTCTAAGTGCCTCGTGGCCGGGGCGGGGGAGGGGAGGGCTCTACTCCTGTCCGGGGTACCTTTGCGGTCGGTTTTTCAGGGCTCTCTGCAACGGAAATCTCCTTCACTGTGTTGCTGCGCAGCTTCCACTGTTCCAGAATTTGTCAGGAGTTCTTTTTACAGGAAATCTATGGGCTGTGGATTCGGAGCTAGCAAATGTGAGTCTTTCTACTCCGCCATCTTGGCTCTGCCCCTTAATTTTTTTTAATATCATCCCTTCTGAATCAATTCACTCTGTGCTCTGTGTGTGTGTGTGTGTGTGTGTGTGTGTGTGTGTGTGTGTGTAATCTCTCCTACTACCCAAATATTGAGAAAAAGTCTCAAGAGTTTCAAATATTGTCTTTCCATGTAGAAATGTAAGCAGTTCAACTTTAGTAAGTCCCTTATGATTTATCTTTCCTGTTTACCTTTTCATGCTTCTCTTGTTTCTGTGTTTGAGAGTCAAATTTTCTATTCAGTTCTGCTTGAAAGTCCTCTATTTCATTGAAAGCCCATATTTTCCCCTGAAGTATTATACTCAATTTTGCTGGGTAGGTGATTCTTGGTTTTAATCCTAGTTCCTTTGACTTCTGTAATATCATATTCTAAGCCCTTTGATCCCTTAATGTAGGAGCTGCTAGATCTTGTGTTATATTGGTTGTATTTCCACAGTACTTGAATTGTTTCTTTTGAACTGCTTGCAATGTTTTCTCCTTGACCTGGGAACTCTGAAATTTGGCTACAATATTCCTAGGAGTTTCTCTTTTTGGATCTCATTTAGGGGGTGATGGGTGGATTCTTTCAATATTTATTTTGCTTTCTGGTTCTAGAATATTAGATCAGTTTTCCTTGATAATTTCATGAAAGATGATGTGTAGGTTCATTTTTTGATCAGGGCTTTCAGGTAGTCCCATAATTTTTAAATTGTCTCTCCTGAATCTATTTTCCAGGTCAGTTGTTTCACCAGAGAGATATTTCACATTATTTTCTATTTTTTCATTCTTTTGGTTTTGTTTTGTAATTTCTTGGTTTCTCAAAAAGTCGTTTGCTTCTATCTGCTCTGTTCTAATTTTTAAAGAACTATTTTCTTCAGTGAGCTTTTGAACCTCCTTTTCCATTTGGCTTATTCTGCTTTTTAAACCATTCTTCTCCTCATTGGCTTTTTCGGACCTCTTTTGCCAATTGAGTTAACATATTTTTAAAGGTGTTATTTTCTTTAGCATTTTTTGGGTCTCCTTTAACAAGCTGTTGACTTGCTTTTCATGATTTTCGTGCATTGCTCTCATTTTTCTTCCCAGTTTTTCTGCACCTGTCTTACTTGATTTTAAAAATCCTTTTTGAGTTTTTCCATGGCCTAAGACCATTGAATATTTATTTTGGAGGTTTTGGAAGCCTTGACTTCATCTAATGGTATGCATTCATCTTCCTCATCCAAAAGGATGGAAGAAAATACTTATTCACCAAGAAAGGACTTTCTATAGTCTATTTTCCCCCCTTTTTTGGGAATTTTTCCCATCAGTTACTTGACTTTTGAGTCCTTTGTCAAGAGGAAGGTATGCTCTGGGGACCTGTAAGTTCTCAGTTCCTTCAAGGTGGCACAATCAAGGGAGCAGAATTTACTCCTCTCCTGGCCCATGCACTGATCTGGAAGCAACCAAAAACTCTTCTGGCCAGAATCTGCGAGTAGAATTTTCACTCCACAACCACCTCCAGCTCTACTTTGTCAGTACTCCTCCTCCTCACCCCAGGGCTGAGCTCAGAGCTGAGTGTCAGATCAGCTGCTCAAGTCCCCCAGGGTCTTTAGGCAGTGGGTTCCAAGAATGGATGCTGCCTCTGCAGTGGCTGCTTCTGACAGTCCAGACCACATTCCCTTCCCCTGAGTGGAGCTTTCTCACTGACATTTAAAGCTCTCTGTGATGGTTGTGAGTTGATCAATCTGGGAACTGCTGCTGCTTGTGGTTCCCTGAAGTCCATTCTGGGTCCTGTCTCTGCCACAGAGTGCTTGCTGTCCATGCTGGGCTGTGCTCTGTTCCATGCTTGGTGCAATAGACATTGCCTGTCGGCCTTCCAGGCTGTCTTGGGCTGGAATTCACTCTATTGTTTTGTGACTTTTGCTGCTCTACAGGTATTTTATGGGCTATGTAGGGGATCTTCTACAGGTCTGCCTTTCTACTCTACCATATTGTCTCCGCCCCAAATTCTCTCTTTCTTGAGAAATCAATTTGATATCGATTACATTGTGTTCATACAAAACATATTTTCTTACTAGCCATGTTGCAAAAGAAAACACAAGCTAAAAAATGTATGCTTCAGTCTGCATTCACACTTCCTTAGTTCTCTCTCTGGAGGTGAATAGCATTTTTCAACAAAGGTCCTTTGGAACTATCTTGGGTCAGTGTCTTGATCAGAGTAGTTAAGCCTTTCATAGTTGATCATCCTTACAACATTGCTTTCACTATGTATAATGTTCTCCTCGTTCTATTCACCACACTTGTCAATTCATATAAGTCTTCCCAGGTTTTCCCCCCATTTTACTCTTCTCATTATTGATCACAATCATTTACCATAACTTGTTTAACCATTCCCTAATTGAAGGACATTTCCTTGATTTCTAATTTTTTGTCACCACAAAAAGGATGTGTGTGTGTGTGTGTGTGTGTATACGCAACAGGATCCTCAAACCTTTTCTTTTATCTCTTTGGGATGCTGACCAAATAGTAGTATTGCTGAGTCAAAGGGCATACAAAATTTTAGAGCCCTTTGTGATAGTTACAAATTATTCTCCAGAACGGTTGAATTAGTATACAGCTCTCCCAACAGTACATTAATGTCCCAGTATTTTCCATGTTCCATTCAGTAATTATTTTCCCTTTCTGTCATGTTAGCCAGTTTGATAGGTATGGGGTAATATCTCAGGATTGTTTTAATTTGCATTTCTCCAATCAATAGTGATTTAGAGAATTTTTTCATATGACTCGAGGCATTTGATTACATCTTTTGACCATTTATCAACTGGAGAATGGTTCTTATTTTTCTAATTCTGTCTGACTTGTGTATATATTTGAGAAATGATTCTTTAATCAGAGGAATTTGCTGTGAACTTTTTTTTCCTATTTTGCTTCCAATTTTGGCTATGAGTTTTGCTTGTATAAAAGTCCTTTAATTTCAGGTAACCAGAATTATCCATTTTACCTTCCTGTGACCTTCTCTATGTCTTGTTTGGTCATAAACTCTTCCCTTATCCATAGTTCTGAGGTACATTTCCCCATGCTCCCCAAATTAACTTTTAATATCGTCCTATATGTCTCTCATTTACGTATTTTGACTTTATCTTAGCATATGGTCTGAAATGTTGTTCTATACCTAGTTCATTTCAAAGTGCTTTCCAGTTATACCAGCAATTTTTGTCAAATTGTGAATTATTACTCCCAAAGCTTGAACTTAGATTACTTTGGTACTAGATTACAACTATGATATTAGATAACTCTGGCCATTTATTACTCATTTTTGTGTACCTTATCTATTCCACTGATCCACCACTCTATTTCTCAGCGAGTACCAGATTGCTTTGATGTTTACTACTTTGTGCTAGAGTTTGAAATATGGAACTGCTAGGCTGCCTTTCTTCACATTTTTTCATTGATTCTCTTGCTATTCTTGATGTTTTGTTCTGGATGAATTTGGTAACTATTCCTTTTTTTCTAGTTCTAAAATTTTTCTTTGGTACTTGAATTGATATGGCACTGAATAAGTAAACTAACTGATAAAATTGTCACTTTTCTTATATTGACTTAGACATTAACATTTAATATTTCTGTATTTGTGTGAAAAGTGTTTTGTAATTATGTCCATATTATCCCTGGGTTTCTGTTGGCTGATAGACTCCCAAGTTGTTGAGCCAGCAGTTGCTGGGTTCTTGTCCAACAAGGGCTTCCAAAGTCAAGTAGAGAGTGGAGCAAGATGACAAGAAGTATTGTTTTGAGAGAGGAGGGAGAAGGAAGCAGTCATAGTCAACCACTTGATCCATGGGTTTAATCTGTCAAAAAAAACCAAGGAAGGTATTAGTGGGAAGGTAGAGCCTCTAGGCCTCCACCACAATCCATGATGATTCTTATTTACCTTGCTGGGATGTTTATGAGTGAAATTTTGAAAACTATGACTGAACCTCTGAAGGAGGAAGGGAAACAACTCACCAGATTGGGAAATATATTTAGCTATCTGCTGAGAATCTTGAATATAAATATTTTCTCTATTCTTTAGATGTATTTGATAAGTTTGTTCTATATTGATACTAATGAAGTCGTATGTTTGCAAAGTGTCAGAGAGCCTTTTGCAGAAAGATAAGACAGATTGCTCCATTCTTGGTGATGAAGCATAGTTCATTAGAAACAATGATTGCTTTAGTTTCAGAAGCCCTCAATTTGAATTCTGCCACTGCCACTTACTACTAATTTGATTCTTGGCTAGTCATACAACCACTAGTGACTTTAGGTTTCTTATCTGTAAAATTTGGAGTTGGACCAGATGGACTCTAAAATCTGACAACTAGAAACACAACAATAAACTTGGAGTAGAGAATACAGGAGTTCAAATCTTGCCTCAGGGGGTGGAGTCAAAATGGTGGAGTAAAAAGATGCAGCTCCTGTAGCTCTCTCCCCATAGCTGATAAAATACCTATAAAAATGACTCTAAACAAATTTTAGAGCAGCAGAAACCACAAAATGACAAGAGTGAAAATTATTTCCAGGCCAAGACAGCCTGAAAGGCTGTCAGGAATGGGCTATCCCACCAAGCTCTGAGCAGATCACAGCCCATTCTTGGCTGTGCAGGGTGGCAGGGACAGGATTGGAGCAGGATTCAGGGCACAGAATCATAGGCAGCAGCTGTTGTTCCCATGTTTCTCAACCCACAAACACCAAAGACAGCTTTGAAGGACAGTGAGAAAGCTCTTTCACTTGGGTGAGAAGGCAACAGGGTGTGACCCATGTCCCAGCCTCAGAGCTGCAGCAGCCACTGTGGCATAGAGTCCATTTTTGGAGTCCTTGGCCTGAAGACCCTGGGGGAAATGTGCAGCTGATCTGGATCTCAGCCCCAAGTAGTGGCCCTGGGGTGAGGAGGAGCACTGGCAAGGTGGAACTAGTAGAGGCTCTAGAGAGGGAATTATACTCATAGATCCTAGGCAGAAAAATTTGTGGTTGCTCCCAGACCAGAGCACAGACCAGGAGAGGAATAAACTCCTTGCCCTTGATTGTGCCACCTTGGAAGAACTGAGAATTTATAGGTCCCCAGAGTATGCCCCTCCTTGACAAAGGACTGAAAAGTCAAGAAACAGTCTGGGAAAATGCCAAAAAAAAGGGAAAAAATAAGACTAAAGAAGGTTACCTTTTTGGTGAACAGATATTTTCTTCCATCCTTTTGGATGGGGAAGAACAATGCATACCATCAGAGGAAGACAAAAAGGTCAAGACTTCTGCATCCAAAATCTCCAAAAAATATGTATGCAATGGTCTCAGACCATGGAAGAGCTCAAAAAGGATTTTGAAAATCAAGTAAGAGAGGTAGAGGAAAAATTGGAAAGAGAGATGAGAATGATGCAAGAAAATCATGAAAAGAGAGTCAAGTGTTTGCTAAAGGAGATCCCAAAAATGCTGAAGAAAATAACGTCTTTAAAAATAGACTAACCCAAATGGAAAAAGAGGTCCAAAAAGCCAATTAGGAGAAGAACCCTTTAAAAAGCAGAATTAGTCAAATGGAAAAGGAGGTTCAAAAGCTCACTGAAGAAAATAGTTCCTTAAAAATAAGAATGAAGCTGTTAGAAGCTAATGTTTTCATGAGAAACCAAGAAATTATAAAACAAAACCAAGTGAAAGAAAAAATAGAATACAATGTGAGATATCTCACTGAAAAAACAACTGACATGGAAAATAGATCTAGGAGAGAATTTAAAAATTATGGGACTACCTGAAAGCCATGATCAAGAAAAGAACCTAGATATCATTTTTCATGAAATTATCAAGGAATAATGCCCTGATATTCTTGAATCAGAGAGTAAAATAAGCATTGAAAGAATCCACCAATCAGCTCCTGAAAGAGATTTGAAAAGAAAAAATACTCCTAGGACTATTGGAGCCAAATTCCAGAGTTCCCAGGTCAAGCAGAAAATATTGCAAGCAGCCAGAATAAAGCAATTTGAGTATTGTTGAAAAACAATTGGGGTATCACAAGATGTAGTAGCTTCTATATTAAGGGATTAAAAGTCTTGATATTAAAAGTTAAAGGAAATAGGATTAAATCCAAGAATCACCTATCCGGTTAAACTGAGTATAATACTTCAGGTGAAAAATGATTCTTCAATGTAATAGATGACTTTCATGTATTCTTGATGAAACGTCCAGAGCTGAATAGAAAATTTGCCTTTCAAGCACAAGAATCAAGAGAAGCATGGAAAGGTAAGCAGGAAAGAGAAATCATAAGGGACTTACTGAAGTTGAATCATTTACATTTCTACATGAAAAGGTAACATTTTTAACTCTTGAGACTTTTCTCAGTTCTAGGGTAGTTGGAGGAATTATATACATATAGACAGAGGGCACAGAGTGAGTTGAATAGGAAGGGATGATACCTAAAAAAAAGTAAAATTAAGGGATGAGAGGAATATATTGGGAGTTGAAAGGAAGAAATGAAATGGGCCAAATTATCTCTCATAAATGAGAAAAGAAAAAGCTTTTTCAGTGGAGAGGAAAAGGGGGAAGGTGAGAGGGAAAAAGTCAATCTCACTCTCATCACATTTGACTGAAGGAGGGAATAATATGCTCATGCAATTTGGCATGAAAGTCTGTCTTACGCTACAGGAAATTAGGGGAGGAAGGGGACAAGTGGGGTAGGGAATGATAGAAAGGAGGGAAAATGGGAGGAGGGAGTAATTAGAAGTAAATACTTTTGGGAAGGGACAAGATCAAAGGAGAGAATAGAATAAATGAGGGGGCAGGATAGGATGAAGGGAAATAGAGTCAGTCTTTCACAACATGATTGTTATGGAAGTCTTTGCATAACTACCCATGTATAGTCTATATTGAATTGCTTACTTTCTCAGTGGGGATGGGTAGGGAGGGAAGAAGGGAGAGAAGTTGGAACTTGAAGTTTTAGAAATGAATGTTGAGATTTGTTTTTGCATACAACTGGGAAATAAGAAATACAGGTCATGGGGTATAGAAATCTATCTTGCCCTACAAGAAAAGGGAGAAGATGAGAATAAGGGAAGGGAGGGGTGTGATAGAAGGGTGGGCAGATTGGGGGAAGGGTAATCAGAATGCACAGTGTCTTGGGGTGAGGGGAGGGGAGAGATGGGGAGAAAATTTGGAACTCAGAATCTTGTGGAAATGAATGTTGAAAAGTAAAAATAAATAAACAAATTTAAAAAAAATAAAAAAATCAAATACTTCCTCAGATACTAGCAATATGGCTCTGGGCAAATAACAATAATTTCTTTCTTAGTCATTTTTCAGTTATGTCAGTTATGTTGTCATGATCCCTTTTGGGAGTTTCTTGTCAAAGGTAGTGGAGTAGCTTGCCATTTCCTTCTCCTGGTTATTTTATAGATGAGGAAACTGGAAAACAAGGTTAAGTGCCTTTCCCAGAGTCATACAGCTAGTAAGTATCTGAGGCAGTATTTGAACTCAAGTCTTCCTGACCATAGGTCAAGAATTCTATCTACTATGCTACCTTCCTCCCATTGTCACTATAATGCCAATAATAACAGCTGGAATAAATGTAGTTTTTAGGCTTTGGAAAGCAGTTTACATATATTATCTCATCTAAGCCTGACTCACATCAACCCTATGTAGTTAGTGTTATTACTATACTGATTTTGTAGAGAGGAAATTGAGGCCAAGAAAGGTTAAGCAACTTGTCCAGGTTCATACGTTTGAGACAGGATTCAAATTTAGGTCTTCCTGTCTCCAAGTTCAGCATTTTGATTCACTTCACCATATTTAGCTTTTATGTACCTTTTTGTGTGTTGTCATCTCCATCAAAATATAAACTTCTTATTTGAAGGGGCTATTTTTTCCCTTCTTTGCATCATTAGTGCTTAGCTTGGTACATGACACGTAGTAAGCATTTGTCTGAAACTGGGTGGCACAGTGGATAAAGTGGTGGGCCTGGAGCAGCAAGACTCAACTTCTTGAGTTCAAATCTAGCTTCAGAAAATGAGTAGCTATATGACTTAACGCTGTTAGCCTCAGTTTCTGCATCTGCAAAAGGAGATAGAAAAGGAAATGGCAAAGCACTCCATTATCTTTGCCAAGAAAACCCCAAATAGAGTCACAAGGAGAAGGACAGGACTGAAAAACAACTGAACAACAAGCAGTTATTAAATATTTGTTGACTACTGGCTAACAATCCTCAGTTTTTTTTCCTACATCTGTTTTCTTTTTCAGAATGGAGTCTGTCCTCTTTTAACACTAAGATTTACTTTTCAGATCTATTTGACTCTTCCTTTGGAGTGAATCCTATTTTATATTGAGCCCATTTCTTGCTTAAGCTGAAGCCCTCCTCCAACTTCTCAATATTCTGCTCTCAGGGGCAGCTAGGTGGTGCAGTGGATAGAGCACCAGGGGAGGAGTCAGGAGGACCTGAGTTCAAATCTCACCTCAGACATTTGACACTCACTAGATGCGTGACTTTGGGCAAGTCACTTAACCACAATTGCCTCATCCTGGGTCATCTCCAGTCATCTTGATGAATATCTGGGCACTGAATTCAGGTGGCTCTGGAGGAGAAATGAGGCTGGTGACCTGCACAGCCCTCCCTCACTCAAAACAAAGTCAAGTGCAAGTCATGTCATTATTTCTCTGATGGTATGGTCTTCTTTGGCAACGAAGGACGAACGCATAATTCTACTCACATTCAGTCTCAGGATTTCTTCACAATTCTTATGCCTTCTAATTGTATTTGCAATTTTTTTCCTTCACATTCCTTTCAATTCATTTTCCTTCTCCCACAGAATCTTCTTTAAAGCAACTACTTAGAAGAGAAGCTACTCACCTCTTCTTCCTTTGTTCTCTACTGAATATTTTCACTTTTAATTACCCAGGTGGATCACAGCATTGTTCACTGGGGGACAAGCAGCTGCTTCCTCTTCAGAGTAGAAAGCTCCGTCCTCTCAGGCAGGAGCCTCTTAATTGTTTTGCTGTATTATTTAGATTATTGCTGCAGTTAACTTTTCCTCCCTAGTTTTTCATTACTTATCTTTTAATTTTTCCACATTTTATTTTTAGTTAGGCCTAAGGTATATTTATATAATGTCCAACAGAAGGAGGATAATTTGGAAGGTAAAAAAAAAAATTCACACACCCCTTCCCTTAGGGAATAACAGATCTCAGTTTTTAGCTATCTTAACCAGCCCAGGATGTAACTTTTCTAAAAGTCTCTATTTTCTCTTCTATCTCAATAGGTGAAAGATAATGCACAGGCCCCTGATACAGAAACATAGTTATTCATATCAGGTCTACAGGTATAGAATTAGAAGCTAATTCAAAATCTGTCTAGTCCAACCCTCCTATTTTAAAGATGAGCAAATAGAGGCTTTTCCATTGCCACCTGTCCCATTTTCTTATAGTTTCTCTTTCTCAGAGACTGTGGGTATTAGCTTCCCATCATTGTTCATCCGTAGACTTCATTATGGTAAACACACATCTTTTCCTAGCCTCCATTTCCCCTTTCCCTTTTTATGCTCCCTTTCAATCTCCAATTTAATCTCCCAAAAGACAATAACTCAGTTTGGGGGGAGTTATGGAGGATAATGTTTAGTCTTGACAGCTCTTTTACTATCTATTCTTTTTCATTAAATTCCTTTCATCTTTAGCCCCCTAAGTATTCTAAAAAATAAATCTCTTAATGGTCCATCTGTTATTGTTGTGGCTTTAAAATTTCCATAGGTGTCTTGCTCTTCATGTATGTTTTCTTTTAATAGTCTCGAGATGGGGTAATTTATTTCATTACTTATTCTTTCCTTGGTATTTGTATTTATTTACATTCCTTGCATTCCTGTTTGGCTACTTGCAAATTGAAAAATATGCTCATATTTTTCTTTACAGTAATACTTAAAATGTCTCTCTTCTGTTGAATAACTTTATTTTTATTGATGATTAGGCATAGATTTACAAATTATATTATTTTGGGATGCATAGATTTGCAAAGTATATTATTTTGGGATGCACTATGGAGCTCCTTTGCTTTTAGAGGTGTAGTATACTGTTCACTTCTGTGAATTTGTTGGGTGCAAAATAGCTTTATGTAATTTGAATTTTCATGATTTTTGGAAGTCTTTCACACAGTCTCTTGCAGAATTTGTTCTTTGTTATTGTTATTGTTAAGTTTAACTACTGTGCCTTGAAGTTTGAAGCATGTTTGCTTTTGATTTCCCTTGTTATAGAGGGAATCTGGGCATTCTTTTAGTTTTTCCTTTTTTTAAATTTAGGAGTTCTGGGAAGTTTTCCTATAATATATCCTGCATTATGTCATTTGTTTTTAATCTGTCATATTCTTCCTGGAGACTTAGAGTCCTTAGATTGTCATTATGCATCTTGTCTTCAAGGTCCAAGACTTCTTTCAACATTAGTAATTTTTGTTTCTCTTAAATAAAATTATCTTTCCCTTCAATATAGTTATGTTCTAAGTCTACTCTTCCTCTTTTGCTCCTTTGGAGGGACTCACCAACGTAGATTCAAGTTCTGTTCTATTATAATTGCTGTGTAGTCTATAAATTCTGCCTTACCTTCTTGTTTCTTATCTCAAGATTCTTCTTTCCCTTTTGTAACATTCTAGAACATCCCATTGCCATCTCATGCTTTCTTAGAGATCTCTGGATTCTGTGATTATATAGTTTTGCATTGGTTTTCATATTTTTTATGTTTTACACATGCATAAATGCAGAAAGGCAGGGGCAAAGAGAATCTGGGGGAGAAGGCATGGTATGGTAGGTAGAGAGCTTGCCTTAAGTCATCCCTCAGTTCAAGTGCTTCCTGTGACATAGACTGGCTGTGTGACTCTGGACAAATCACTTAATCTTTCTGTAACCTAAGCATCTATCTAAGATTGTTTATTACAGAAAAGGTGATAACTATAATGATAGAAGACTTTTCCAACATGTAGATATTCCCTATAGCAATGAAATCACAGGTCTAGGTTCTATTCACATATTGAATACATGATCCTACTTTTGTCGGGTAGCCACTTTAACCTTATGGCTTTAAAAATAGAAAGGGAAGAGAGAGACAGCACTAATAAGTGGAATGGGTATAAAGAAAATTAGGTTGGTCATATAGAATGTTTATGGGCCTAATTGTTTTTGAAAAACATCAGCAATACTCTGTGAAGCAGCATTTCACATTTATTCCACCATAGCAAGACTATCTCAATTCAAAGTCTTATGCATTTCTTTGGGGGAGGTGGGGTTGATTCATTCTATTTTTTGAATTGTGGCCTAAGAGAAAAGAATATTATTTTATGAAGGAAAAATGAAAGCACTCTTAAAGTTATGATACATAATACTTGGGTGAATGCCTGTTTATCTCATATTGGTTTCCCCTTCAGTTCCATGAAAAACTGTAACTTCCTAATGGCTATTCATTCACCTGTTTCATCTGTTCCAACAGGAAAGCTGAAACAAATACACACTTGAATTGCTCTCAAAATTTATTCACAGAGAAATTATCCTTGAGGAAGTTAGCTACATTCCTGAGACATTCATCTCTTCTCGGTAGTAGGCCACAGATGGTCCCTCTGTAGAGCTCCAGTGGTTGTGAATTGACTCTAATTGAAACATCAACACTCACTTCAAGCATCCTATTGAGGTGTCAGTGCCTTAGTTCTTCCAAGCTTTCAAATCATGAATGTGTAGTACATAGCATTATGTCTGATTATTTTGAGAGAACAAAAATTAATGATGGGATTCTTCATGGAAATTGTCATATAGGAGGTGGCTCTTACAATACTAACATTTGCATTAGATGTAATTTTTACTTAATTGGAGCTATTCAATGGCTCCCAAAAGTGAAATGGTTGACAAAGTCTTATAGAGCATTGAACAGAGGGACAATCTCTCTATAATGGGCATTATTTTGTACTACTCTGCTTTTATTAGGATGTTGCAGTGTGGTCCTAGTGAAGGTGACTGAGATTCAATTACTCTTTGATTATAAATAACACTCAGATTCTGTATTTTTCCATTATGTCCATTAGCAGAAGGGCAAGAAACAACTTCCACTGGTAATAGCAACTGAAACAAATAATGGCAAGTCCTGCATATAACATTTGCAGGTCACATGTCTTGTACTTCCAATGCCTGCCAATATCTGTTGGCTGGATTGTTGAATAAAAACAATATAAAAAATCTCGATTACTTAAAGCCTCTGCTTAATCAAATATTCTGGTTAGCTGAAGCTTTGACAGAAAATGCTTTTTGTTTCAACTTTTGTTGGAATTATTCTAAAATATTTTGATTCATTGTCTGCTTTTGTAAATTCAGTATAACAAAAGCTATTTAATATGTCTTTTCTAATTAAGGATCTTTTAGTCCCATATGTGCAGGGGTATACTGGTAAATGTTTAACAACCATCTCTCTGGGGAAGAAATAAAATTTATGAATGATACACTTTTAAGTTTAATTTTCTTAAGGCTAGAAATTTGCAAAACAACAAATCAAGCCCTGATTTGTAGTAACTGCCAGTTTTTGAGGTGTAAATACACACAGTTTAAATTCAGTAATCAGCTCTCCAGAGCCAGTTCAAACTGGTATAACACTTGTATATCATTCAATAGAAAAGTTTGCATTGATGGTATAGAAATTGTAAAAATTGACGTAATTCTTTGACATAACTCTTGTCTGAACTGATAGCTTTTTATTTGGAATCAGACAGGGGTTCTAAGTCCATCTTTTGTATTTGTGTAAACTTATAGCTATACATACACATATATGTCACATACGTACATGCATGTAACATATAGCTGCACACCCACTACTGTGTGTGTGTGTGTGTGTGTATTCTAAATGGGAGACAATCTTAGAGGGAAAGCGTGAGTAGATAGATCAGAAAAGGCCTCTTTCAGAAGGAATTCAGACATTGAAGGTAAGGAATGAGAGAGCAGCGCACTGTCTACTCCTTCTTTGTCCATTTTTTCCCTTTAATGCGTAAGAAAGAATAAAGTCATATCAGTGAGCAATCCTCCAGTTGACTGGTAGAGGTTCTGCAGAATGGAAACCAAATGAAAGCTACGGAATAATACAAATTCTAGTACTTTTCAGTTAAAAGCATCATTGATTAACTCATGAAAATTATAGAAATAAATTATTTGAAATCACTGGTTTATTTGAATATGTCTGTAATTATTTCTTGTCCTGTGTGTCCTAGGTCTTTACTAGTCTAACTTGACAGATAGTCTCTAATTGGTTTAAAGCTTTTACAACCTTGGAATGTTATCACTAAATTTGACAAATTTCATCCTGTGCACGTTTCTCTGATTTTCAAAATCAATTTCCATTTTCATAATTTCATGCTACTGTTTCCTGTTACACTATCTAGAAAACAATTCCTCATATAATTGTAGACAATAATCACAATCCCCTGAGTTATCCATTTCACCTGTTTATTCCATTCAATAACATTGTGTTATGTTGTTTTAGCCTGAACGTTATTAAAGATTTTATACAGTTTTCAGAACATGTTTAACCACTTCAAAGGTTCTTAAAAGGAAACGTGTTGGGAAAATCAAGTCTGTGCAAGAAATAATTGGAAATAGCAAACAAATGCAAAGTTTGAAATGCAATTACTTTTAAAAAATGGAATCTGTGAACTAGGTCACCGAGAAACTTAACAGAACATTTTGATTTCATTTTGGACTATAGCATATTAGTCAACAATAGTGAAATACACAACCATGGACTATGGATTGAAGAAGAAAAAGTACAGTAGCAAAAGAAAAGAAAATGATTTGCGTATGCCAAGATTTCAAATACATGAAATAGTAAATTAAGCATGTGTTTATCTTAATGCAGCAGGGGGATTTAAAATGTAGATGTCGTCAGTTAAATCACAAAGAGTACTTAATGAAAGAATGACGTTGTGTCTGGTACATGAAGGACCTGTGCAGCAACTCTATTTTTCCCTCTTCCTGATGAAAATACAAATTAAAGCATTAATAGTTTATAAATGAGTTCACCTAAAGGGTAGCTGATGCATATCCTGTTCTTAATTAAGTAAAAGCAGTGATTATTCCATTATATTCTTTGAAATAAATACCCCCCAAAATACTCTATATTTTTGAAATGAATTTTAAAATATTTCTTTTTCTTATTATTTTTCCTCCCAGGAAAAACTCTTTCATCATCAGGATGACTTTTAGCATAAATGAAAGGAAAAAAATAACATATTTAAAATTTATGCACAATCACACACATGCAGACACACACACACCTTCCACTTTTCTCACTATATACTCTTATCTGCTATATGCTTGAATGTGTACATGTTTATATGTATGTATGCATATATATAGGTAGATGATGTATATATATACACACATGTATATGTATTAAAAGCAACACATATGTGTACATGTAGATATGAAAAGTAACATACATAGGATATATATCTATATAGTTTTTGTTGCTCAAGTCATTTCAGTCATGTTCAACTCTTTGTGACCCCATTTGGGATTTTCTTAATAGAGATAATGGAATGGTTTGCCATTTCCTTCTCCATCTTATTTGAGGAAATTGAGGCAATCAAAGTTAAGTGACTTTTGCTCAGGGTCACACAGCTAGTAAGTGTCTGAGGCCAGATTGGAACTCAGGAAGATAAATCTTCCTGCCTTCAGGCCCAATACTCTACTAAATGTGCCACCTAGCTTCCACTCTCTGTCAATCTCTCTCCCTCTGTCTCTCCCTCCTTCATGTCCTCTCCCTCTCTCTCTCTCTCTCTCTCTCTCTCTCTCTCTCTCACACACACACACACACACACACACACACAAACACACAGTCATATACATATATGTGTAGGTATACATACAGTTTATAAAATTTGAATTAAAGGTGGTCCTGATCTCAAGTACTCTCAATTCATCAGGGAGAGATGATAGACCATAGGTGTGGCATGGAACCTAATTTTGTGATTATATTATCCCTGATAAATTTTTTATCTCTAGGCAAATATTCTCCTGGCACCCAAATATACTAATAAAACTAAATCATCTACCTCACAACACCACGTCAGTGTGTGCTTAGTGTGTGCAAATGGATAGCATGGAAGCAAAACATAAAAATAATTAGGGAGGAGACTCTTTAAAAAAATATACAATTCATTCCAAATCCAAATATAAATCAGTTGATTTAACTGATAGTTTAGATCATCAGTGCCTCCTGTTTCCTGTTATTTCTTCTAATAATTTGGTTTACTATAAACAAATAGATTAATAGGATGAGTAGAAAAAGCACTCATAATATGAATTAACAACAAAATAAAATTATATATGCATACATAAATGTACATATACACACATGTGCACATATATACACATACTCATTATGTGTATATGTGAGCATTCTCTATGTGTGTATATATAGTTATGCATGCATATGTGTATATACATATATAACATATGTGTATAAAATACTGTAAACACACACATATGCATACATATATACATAGATATTCTCCAAAATTTGATTTAATGCTGGAAGATAGTGAGTGATAGCACTTTCTTTTTAAATGAGAAATTTTATCATTCTCTCAGCTGATAATGGTTTCCTCCCTCCTAAAATTAGCATGTATTTATTTTATATCTATTTTATATGCTTATGTAATGAGAGACTGGCCAAATGAAGGACCATTTCTGGGAACATTGTCATACGCTATGCCTGCTGCCAACCCACATTTTTTTTGGTTAGCCTGCAAATATATGATGATATGTAGTGGAGTGGTCCAAATCCCAGGTGAGGACAGAGAATAAAAATCTTTTGAATGTCTACTAAACTGGAAGAGACAATGAATGAAAAGACACTAACTGGTCAAACTGATCTATTTTTCCTGGTGACAGTTGAAGGAAGGCATTTTTAAGCCTCTGGATGGGAAAGAGATGTTGGGGCCTTATTTCTTCATTTGAGTTAATTATGGCACTGTTAGGTTTTGATTTCTGTTCATTTTTTCCTACTCTTAGAAGTGCTATTTCTCTTCCTGTTTCTTGAGGATACAGATGATCTGTGTTAGTCTATGACCTTCTAGGATTTGAAAGACTGTAAGAGGAGTTAGAATTTAGGAAATGGAGTCCATACCAGAGGTTACTGGCTGATGAGTACAAGATGAAGACCAGCCCCAAGGAGCATAGCTCTGAGGAATATAGATGCTTCATAAGTGAAGAGAATGACTCGTTCATTGAGTCATACCATACCCAGAATGAAAGATAGCAGTAGGTATGTTTCTAGCTACCGCTTACATTTTGAACACGTTCTCCACTTTACAACTTGGATTGTGTAGAAAGAGAACTCAATAGTGTTTTCTAAACTCTCCTCTTCTATTTTGTGGTAACTGCCACATCTTGTGTGTACATCTTTGTGTACTACTGTCTACAGCTGCTTGATACCTTAAATCTTTCTTTTTGTATCACTTTAATATTATTTTCTTTGACCTGGAAACTCTGGATTCTTACTATTATGTTCCCAGACATTTTCATTTTGAAGTTTTTAAGCAGGTGATTATTGTATTCTTTCTATTTCACTTTGCCCTCTGATTATAACAGTTTTATGCAGTTCATATTTGTAAATTGTGGAAATATGCAATCTAGGCCTATTTTGAAGAAGTCATATTTTAAAATGTCCTATGATTCTCCAATGGTCTCTCCTTGAGACTGTAAATTACTTTTTATAGTGTAAGATACCTTACACATTCTCCTATCTTTTCTTTCCCATCATTCAATTTGTTTCCATATTTTTTGTTGTAGGCTGGAATAATTGCCATCTATTCTAAGCTTTGTCCTTGTTCCTCCTGGTGTACCTCTTGAGCTTTGCTGTGGGTGTTTGTAGGTGATCAGGACTCTTCTTTCCCACTAAGCTTTCATTCAATAAAATTATTTCAGGGCAAAGAAATGTAGTGGCCCTGCTTCCCAGGAAGCACTGGGTGATATGTATTTTTTTCTGTAAAAACATTTCCCAAAGTATAAACTGAACACAAAAAGGGAGCAGAGTTCTGTTTTTTTTTTTAAACAAAAGAACTCAATTCAGCTAGATGTAGTTTATCTCAACAGCCGTAGGTCTGAGTGTCTATTCAAACTTGATCACACTAGTGTCATGCTGTCGTAGCATTGTTCAAAGCTCACAACCCCATTATCCAAGATGATTTTGTTTGAAAATTTTAGGCCAGAGTAATTGGTGAAGTTGTAAAGTGGCTTTTTACTTAGAAGTACTTAATAGAAGAGGGATAACACATGAATAGCTCATTAAAAGTAAGCCTTGGAGTCAAGAACAACTGAACTTAAGCCCTATCTCTGCCAGATACTAGGTTTATAACTGTGGAAAAGGCATTGAACTTTTCAGCAACCCAGGAAATTCTTCACATTGGGTGTTCCCACACATTGATATTGTCCTATACCTAGACAAAAGAAGACAAAAACGTTCAATACAGGAAAACAATCATATACCTAGGGTAACTCCAAAAGACCTACTGTCATGGCAGAGAATCCTCTCTGGATGTATTGGTCTCATTCAAGAAGACATAAAATGGGGGTGCTGGGGAGGAATTTGATTTGCAGATCTGACTAAGTTTTTCAATAGCTAGATTATAGAGCACTAAGCCTGAAGTCTGGAAGACCTGAGTTCAAATCTGTCCCCATGCTCTTACTAGCTCTGAGGTTCTGGGTTAATAATTTAAATTCATGCACCCTCAGTTTCTTCATCTGTAAATTGGGATTAATAATAGCTATATGGCTCAGTAGATAGAGTGCTGAGCCTGGGGTGAAAAGACTTGAGTCTAAATTTGGTCTCAGATAATAACAGTGCAACCTTGGGCAAGTCACTTAACCTTTGTTTGCCTCTGGAGAAGGAGATGAAAACCCCTCCAGTATCCTTATCAAGAAAACCCCGTGCACAATATTTGTGTGCTGTAGTCCATGGGGTCATGAACAGTAGGATGTGATTGAATGACTGGAAAACAATAGCAATGACCTCCCGTAATTGTTTATAAGGATAAAAGAGATAGTATTTGTAAAGTACATTGAAATTCTAAAGTACTACAGAAATTCTAATTAGTTGGCATAGTTCTTTGGACTTTTGATGACCTCAAAGAAATTAAGAGTAGGTTTTGATAACCACAAATATATTTATACTTATATTTAAAACCTTAATGAATATTGTAGAGTTCACACTGACTTATCATCAAAATAACTCTCCCTCAAAGTATCATAATAAGATAACCTTTTAGAGCAAGAAAGAACTTGGAGTTAACCTTGTTTAACCTCTTCATTTTACAAATGGAGAAATTAAATCCCAGAGGGCTTGTCCAGGGTCGTATAGCCAATTAATGGAAGAAGTAGGGCTGGAATTCCCATATCCTTGCTCCCCAGTTCTCTGATCTTCCTTCTAGAATAATGTTAAGAAGGCTGCTACTGAATCAACTGAACAATCAGCATTTATTACACATTTTCTGTGTGTCAGGCATTATTCTAGGGGATAGAAATGGAGCCAAAAAAGGAAACAGGTTCCCCTCCTGTTGCAAGAGGAGAACAGTAGCAGCTGGTGGAGGGAGAATCCTCATATAAAGGGGGGCACCTGAGCCTAATTCTAGAAGACTAGGTACTACAAGAGGCAGTAGCAAGGAATGAGTGCATTCCAGGTCTCAGGAACAGTCTGCATAAAGATACAGAGATGAGTAATGGAGGGTCATATATGGTAGAAAGAGAAAGGAAATGAGCCTTTATTAAGTTCCTGCTGTTATTTCATTTGATGCACTCAATATCCCTGGTTAGTTCAGTGCTATGACTATGTCCATATTATAGTTGAAAAAACTAAGGCAAATAGAAATGAATTGATTTCCCCAGGGTAATGTTGCCAGTAAATATGTAAGACCAGATTTGAACTCAGAGCTTCTTCATCCCATACTCAAGTGTACTATCTAACTTCCACTAAGGCAATATGAAAACTTTAAAGAACCAGTTAGGGAAGATTATAAGGATTTCCTTCTTGCAGTATGGGCCAAAGAGAGATTAAATTGTAAAATATTTGTATGTAACCAAATCAACAATGTTCTTTACCTTTCTCCAACCTTGATGAAAAAGCACATGAGTAAGAACAGACAAACAGATAGTGGGAGTAATCTAAAGTTGGAATGACGATGAGATTGATGGTATTAATGATAATAAATTCTAATAACTTTAACCAAAAGAAAAGTGTCAATATGTCTACTGAATGCAGACAGGTACAATAACTGCAGCAATACTATGAGAATGGTAAAAGACAGGAAAGCACTTTGGAAGTCTTGAATTGCCTTATAGCTAGCTATCTGCTATTACACTAAACATTTTTAGGGAATAGGGAGAATACTGGACTTGGAGTCAGGAAGATTTAGGTTCAAATTCCACCTTTGACATTTATTAGACTTGTGACCATGGGCAAGGTATTTAATCATTCTTAGCATCAGTTTTTTCAGATGTAAAATGTGGACAAAATATATCTGTATGGCCTTCTTTTGGGATTGTGATGAAACTTAAATAAGAAAATATATATAAAGCACTTTGGCAAATTTTAAAGTTACCAAAGTGAAGTTCTGTGAAATAGTGGTAAGGAGTCTCCTTTCTATCTGCCTGAGGGACTTATAAATCACATTCACAACATCTGGTTCCTGGAGTGGCTTCATCAATCACCTAAGAAAAAATATTGAACCTGCTGTAGTAAGGCAGCATGATAATGCCTAGGTACTTAAGCATTCTACCAGCATTGCTGGAGTATGGCCATGTAGGAACAGGCACAGTAGGAGGATGAGTGACAAGAGAATTAGAAAAGTCTAATGCATGGAGAATTGAAGCAAGGTGAGTACAAGTAGGTAAGAATAGAAAACAAATAGTTACAAGAGCCAATGGCGGACAACTCCAGACAAAGTAGCAGACCAGGGAGGCACATCAGCTGGGCTGCAAGAATTGTGACAAATTTCTTTTCCTCCAGAGTAGCAGAAGAGTATGGATTAGAAAGATCAGGGTCCTGTAAGTGTCACAAAGAGTATCTGTGTTTGCAAGGCAAAAGAGCACATTTCTTCCCAGGCTAAGGGGCAGCAATGATTTCCAGATGCAAAGGCCATCCTAATGGTATCACCACATCAACAAGTCACTAATTTAGACTCTACTATGAATAGTTACTGTTTTTTTTTTACAAGCAATATCCATGGATATTGATACAAACAAGCAAAAGCTTGGCATTTGAAATTTCCTCAATCCTTGATCATGAACTTTGACTTCCTAAGTTGAAAATCTGGATCAGGCCTGACACTTCATTTTCATGGGACAAATAGTTGACATGAAATATTTCTTGCCCATTCAAAGAAAATCAATACTGTTATAATATTTGGAAAGCTTAGTTGGGATGTTAAAACTTTTCCCTCCTGTTTATTGGTATCAGTAAAGACTCTAAGATAGGTTTTGCTCTTGAACTTTAGATATTGAGCAGGTGACTGTATTGTGAATGGAGCCAGAGTTTTTGAAAACTAGTGAGACCAAGACTGACCTAATGCATTTTATAGATTTTCTGTCCCCCACTTATCACTGCTTCTCCCTGGTTGGCACTCTTGCACAAAGATATCTTAACATGTCTCCAACTGCTCCTTTTTGATAGCTTTCTAACAAAACTAATCCCTAGGTATTTGTCGGGAATCTCCTAAGAACATAGGGGTGGAGAGGAGATTGCAAAGATAGCAAAGTAAAATGGTAGGAGGCCAGGTAGCAAAATCCAATTTGTCCCATGGAGAAGAAGCTTTGGAAAATCCTGGATGAGTGTATGGCCATTATTGGGCTTGCTCCAGGTAGAAGGAAGATAAAAGGGAAGATGAGTTTCCAGAGATAGATGTTGCTAAAGCTGAATTTCAAACAGGCTAACTAACTCTTTTAGTTGGTGCTGTACATCTCTTGATATGATTGCTTATCTTATCAAAAAAGGAAAGGAGGGGAACTGTTTAATGATTTCAAAGACTCTGCTAAAACCCCCTAATACCTTGGGAGAAAGTAGGAGTTGCAGGGGCAAAGGGACCTGAGAACTAGTTTCTACTCTGTATGGAGTTTTCTGTTCAATCTGGTATGAAATTTTGTGCTGTGTAATTATAAATTTCATTCCATTCCTTTAAGAGCAATCATCAGGGGAAATGACTACATTTATCTTGATATGGGGTCTGATGTGGCGCTCCTTGAAAATCACTGGGTTGATGAATTTGAATAGTAACAAGCCTACATGAGGCAATGCTGCTTGTACAGAGCTGAACAGCTTATCCCGGGAAGCTAAAAATGTCCCTTGCAAGTTGGAAAATGGTGGCTTTCCAGGAGAATGTTTTCCCTATAGCTTAGATTAATATATTTACTAGTCTCAAAAATACCTGGTCTTTAGTTGAATACTATTAATTTAAATTTGCCATCTTTCAACATCTTTTGGTACTCCAGCATCATTGATTTAGAGCTTAAAGGGACCGTAAAGGAAATCTAATCTGATCCCTTTCATTTTATAGATGAAGAAACTCAGGCTTAGAGACATTAAGGGATTTCATTTCCTCCTCAGGTTGGCTTTGCTCAGTGCATATCACAAATGTGAATTTGGAATTGCAGGGCTTGGTTCAGATAAGGCAGAAAGGCATGATGTAAAACAACAAAACCAAACAAAACGCTGGACTCAGAGCGAGGAGCCTTCTGAGCTGTATTTCTGGTACTGCTATCATTTAGTTGTGTGACCTTGGAGAGATCACCTCATCTCTTCCAGTGTCACCTCCTTCATCTTTAAAATAACCATTAAATGATCTTTAAGGTAATTGTTATTTTTTTCTGATAAAAGTTCCCTCTAAATCAAGAATCCTTAACCTAGGGTCTGTAAACTTAATTTGTAATTGTTTGAAAACCGTACTTCATTATAATTTGTTCCTTTTGTAATCTTTTCTAATTTATTTCAGACATGCAGAAACATTCTTCTGAGAAAGAGCTCCATAGGCTTCGACAAACTGTCAAAGAGAGTCATGACATAAAAAAAGATAAGAATTCCTGCTTTTAGTGAACATGGCTGATCATAAGTCAGGACTTCGATTTTCTCACCCTTGGACATGTTAGGGTGTGGATTTTGGACATGAGCCAAAAAGGGCCTAAGTAAACTAGGTATTTGTTATTATTCCTTCTTCTGTACTTTATCAGTGGAAATTTGGCCAATGAATTTTCAAACCTCTACAAGTTTAAGAGTTATTGAAGAAGAGAGATCATATGATTTATCAATCATTTTCTCCAAGACAAGTAGTTAAGGCCATACTTAATTTTAGAAAAGGCAACCAGAAAGCCATTTCATAAAATTATTATACTAAGTGGTTGGGAGCTGTTCATGTTGGGCAGATGAATAATGTTCTCTCCAAACAGTTAATTCTGGGGAAACAACAGAAGAACTCCACCTCTGTCCTCCTCCTACACAAAAGCATATTAAACAACAGGGAAATTTCAGGGATTTTCTTTATTAGTATGCACCTATCTTGTGGGATGAAGAGCAACTATTGAAAGGTACCAATTTTCCTTTTGCAATAGGGAAACCAAGTGCTGAGCACTCCTAGACACTCTCATTTATTCCCAAGGAACTGGGTCCAGCTATATGATGATTGGTATATCCAACTCAAACTAAACCAGCATGCATTTATCAAGTGCCTTCTACATATAACTCAGTAGGTTAGATGTTGGGAATACAAAGACAAATGAAAAGCGATTCTTCTCTTTAAGATCCTATAGATTCTGTGGGGAGAGGAAATACAACACTAAACAGCTAAGTATTGATGTGGTAATATGAGGAGAAAGAAGAGAATACTTAGGGCTAAAAGAATCAATAAATGCTTCCTGTAGAAGGTAGCATAAGAATTTCACCTAGAAGTTAGTATTCTAAGAATTGAGGTTGAGGGTGGAGTGCATTCCACTCAACAGAGATAACTTCTGCAAAAATCCAGAAGGAAGACATAGAATGTTGAATATTAGGAACAACATCTAGGCTGCTTTGGTTAAAATGTAGAATGAGCAAATGGGAATATTGTGTAATGAGACTGGAAAAGTAAGCTAGAGCCAGATTTTGAGGTTCTTTCAAGGCCAAAGTGAAAATTTTGTATTTGATCCTGTAGGTAATAGAGAGTCACTAAAGTTCCTTGAGTGATGCAATCACATTGGTGCTTTAGCGAGATATTTTGTTAGCTATTTGAATGATGGATTGGAGACAGAATGAACTAGAACTCAGGAGTACAATTACAAGGCTCCTGTGACAGTCTAAGTAAAAGGTGATGAAGCTTCCGCTCGGGTGGTGGGTATGTGACTGGAGGAAAGGGAGCTGGAGTGAGAGATATTCACAAGCTTGGGCATGCACATTTGATATATACAGAGCCAGTATTATGACTGTAGGCAAGTCATTTCATATTTCTCTGCTTTAGTTTCATTATATGACAAACAATACCTTCCTTGCCATCACATGTTTTTGGAAGATAATTTTTTTTAAGATGGGAATGACCTTTGCAAAGGAAGGAATTATTAAAAATGTAAGTCGTTATAATGTTCAAAACAGTATTTTTCTCTTAAAAGCACATTTATAGTCTAATAAAATTTTCAAAATCAGCAGTTTCCAAAAATTTGAAATATTATTTTAAATTACCTTAGGAGACAAGTAAGGAAATAACTTATTTTTATTATTTATGAATGCACTGTAGTAGATAAAATTCAAAATCAAGCTATCTCAAACAAATAACATTCCATTCATCAACATGTACTAATGTGTACCTGATAACTGCTAAAAAAAACTGGCATGAGTGTGATATTTTGTCAAAAGGTTAAGAACAAGAGAATAAGTGTGTGAACTTGTTGGCAGTTACATTTCTCTTAGCTTCACACTGAGTTTCAGCTTTAAAATCAAAGCATGTAATGCATTACCAATGGATGAATCTTGACAGATTTGCCAATAGCCTCAGTTGTTTTTCTTCTTTCTGGCAGAACAAAAAGCATAGATTTAATTATTGATCTTTATGCCACTACCCCTCCCTGGAGAAGGCAATGGAACCATTTAGTATATGCCAATCGATTATCATTGGAGAGAATTGGAGTTCTTCCAATTTGAAATCAGAGATTCATTTGAGGATCATATATTAGTGCTATGTGAGCCATCCATATGGGACAACAATCACTATGTTGCAGGAGAAGTCCTTGTGACTCTAATGTTTTTTATGAAATGAAACCTGGATTGACATGAAGTCCAAGCAAAGATGGTTAAAATTCAAGAATGAATGAGGGTATTTTCTTGCTATATAAGTTAATTTTAGATCCCTTGTTTTCTTCTTATTTTAAAGGTCTAATTTAAGTAATTTAGGGTTCAAATTCATAGGAATTATATGAATCTCTCTCATGTTACGTAGGACAAGGAAAACTCCTACCCATCTAGGTGCTTCCTGACATGTTCAAGTGCCGGCTCTAGCTAGAAATTCTAGAAAAGGAAAAATGGACAGTAGGGATTGTCTGTATTTATCTAGCACCATTCAAGAGACTCGAACACTATATTGAGTTATTTACAAAATATAATTTATAATGACCTAATGATAATTCATCAGATTTCAATGGAATGTAAGCACTTTGATTTCAAAAGATCCTTGCTTTAATCTTTCTATTTTAAGAGGCAGACACAGTGTGATATATAATATCATAAAACATACATATATTATATATAATATATGTATGTTGTCCCATATGGATGGCTCACTTAGCATGAATAATATATGGTTGTTGAATAAATGAGTTCTGTCATAATCTAGCCACCTTTATTTGGGTTCAAGACTCTTCAAGTCATTTTCTGACTACAAATGTGGTTTCCTGCAATACCTACTAGGATAATGGAAATGAATATTCAGTCATTTCAAAAGTATATCTCTTATTGAGGTACCATGATGTAGTGGAATTTAACAAATATGGAACTGGTAGTCAGAAAACCTAAGGTTTTTTTTTTTGTTTTTTTTAGTTTTTTGGGTTTTTTCTTTTTGGTCTCAGGATCACCAATCATTAATAGCTATATTGCAGCCATTCAGTTGTATGTGACGCTTTGTGACCCCGTAGATCAAAACATGTCAATGCATGGGGGTTTCTTGGCAAAGATATTGGAGTGGTTTGCCATTTTCTCCTCCAGTGGATTAAGGCAGAGGATCACACAGCTATTAAATGTCTGAGACTAGATTTGAATTCAGGTTATACTGATTCCTGTCCAAGTGCTCTATCCACTGAAGTAATATAATCTCAATAGCTACATGATTTCAGTTAATTCACTGAAACACCGAACCTCAGGATTTCCCTGAACTTCCTTCAGTCATTTCTCCGTGGGGGTTTAACTGTGTTATGCTTCTATTTTCCTGACCCTAACGAAGTCTTCTCTGATCCCTTGTTCTATGAATGGAAAGTCACTTATGAATATGACCCCAAAGCCTCCTTTCTTGGGATTCAGACCATTATACACTGGCCTTATGACTGTTTCTTTCTCTCCTTTCTTGCAAGCTTGCTGTGTTCCTGGGCCCTTGGGAGTTCTGTACTTGGCTTTAGACTTCATATCCATTCTTTCAAGTTTCTCTGGAGCATCCTTGCTAACTGACTGCTTAAGCTGGACTTGTCATCAGTGTATTTTGATTTCTTCACGTATTGTCCCAAACCTGCAACTGATCTTGGTCTAACAAATAACTGTGTTACCTTACAATGGGAATTGTCTTCCCATAGAACACCAATCCTTAACCTTGCTTGGTGTTATGCACCCTTTTAGATCTTTTATCAGAACAGCTTTAATGTATAAAATAATATACATAAGATTTCAGAGGAAACCATTTATATTAAAATAAGGTTATCAAAATATTTTTAAAGAACCCCAAATTAAGAATCCCTGATTAGGGCATCTTTGTATCATATTACCGTATTTTAATCTCTCTTCCTGATTAGAAAACCAAGTCTTTTTTTGATCTGCCTAATGAGCTTTTATTTTATAATACAATTTGGTTCCAGCTAGAATGAATGTAAACTCTAAGAGGTCAGAGACTATTTCTCCTTTAACTTTGAAAATTTATAGTGTCTAATAGAGTACACTGTATGTAGTGAGTATTCAACAAATAAAAATTTTCTGAATTCAATTTCTTGAATTCCTTACTGTGGGGCTCTTTTACAAGGTTTGATTCATTTATACAACTAATGTAGAGGACAGGTCAGAGCACCATAGGAAGCCCTGCTCAGTGGATGATCAGGCCCGTCCTGGCTTGGGGTTACTAATGGCATTATTTTCCTCAAATTTTCTTCCATATTTACCATATCATTTAGAGCTGTAAGAGACTTTAGGAATAATCTTGTCCAGTCCAACTTTGTAATTTTGATGTGAGGAAACTGAGATCCAGGGAGCAAATAGCAGAGACAGGGATTTTTATCCAAGTTCTCTGACTCCAAATGTTGTTTCTAATATAATACCTTGCATTTTGATGTATCAGGTGAGGTCACCATATTCATTCGGAAAGGATGTGAGGAAAGGGGTGCCATGGTAGGTTTAAGGAAGGAAGAAAACTTTTATAATAGCTGCCACTGTGTTGAGATGGTGAGTGGTCTGATTGCTGATCTTATTCAGTCATATCCGATTTTTCATGACCCCTTTTGGGGGCTTTCTTGGCAGATACTGGAATAGTTTTCCATTGCCTTCTTCAGCTGTTTTGATAGATGAAGAAACTGATGCAAACGAGGATCAGTGACTTTGCCTAGTCACACAGATAATAACTGTCTGAGGCCAGATTTCAACTCAGGAAGATGAGTCTTTCTGACTTGAGACCTGGCACTCCGTGCACTGTACCACCTAGCTGCCTCAGTGGATTGATTAGCGAGATATAAAAGGATAGCATTTTGTAAACTATAAAGCACTATATAAATATGTCATTCTAATTTTTTTGTTCCTTTAAAATTATTTTCCTCCACTATCTCCCTTTCCATACTATTGATTTGCTTCATCTCAATCTTTTAACAGAGATAAATAAGAATTTTTACCAGGTACAAATAAGAAGTTTAAATTGCTTGTGCAGCTCCCAAAAGGTCTAATGGCCACAAATCAGCCTGGTATAACATGAATTTGTCCATTGCCCCTTTAGCTGTAACAAACTAAATACTTTTCTGGATATCATGGAAACACAATATGAAAAAATTTTTGTCTTGGATATAGTTCTTTGTACTCAGGGGCTGATTTCATTGATTCCTTCACCTGACTCCCTAATGATCTCATTATTTTTGGTGTTAAGCACCCCTGCAATGGATTGGCAAGAGGGAGAATGAGAATTTGGAGGAAAAGAAAAGGATGAAATGTTGGAGTTGAAAGGAAAGGCTCAGTTCAAGAATCAAAGTGCTAATTTCAATGAGACCTTACTAAAGTCTTACAAGTTACTTCCTTTTCCAGACCAGAGATCCAAATTAATGGGTTGACTCCAATAACTAAAGGAATATTAAGTTTACATAGGCAAAATGAAGAGGAGAATCCAGTAATTATCTAGTAAATCTCATGAATTTCATCAATGCAGACAATTAATCTAAAAAATTCTGACCCCAAAGTCTATTTTTTATTTGATAACTTAAATAGTCTTTCCCTGAATTTTCTGGATATATGCTAGATTTGACTAACATTGGGCATAGACAGAAAGAGGGGGGAAATATTAAAAACAAGGAAGAAGTATCATAGGAGAGAAAGAGTCACAGCTATTTATATGTCTGTCTCTGGACTTAAGTTTTCCTTTAGGAATTCATCCTGCCATTGCTTTGGTAACAAAATGTATTTTATTTCAAAACTATTGGGTTGCATGCAGGGGAACTATATTAGGTCATTGGTATAAAATTTGCCAGGTTTGCTTTCATTCAAAGATAAAGGAGGTAGAGAGTAAGAAAAAATGTATTTGTCTTTGTGATCAAGCTGTGTTTAACCATGTCCATTATTAGTTCAAACCCTTCTCCAAAAATCCTAATCCATATGCTTTGAAACCCTGGATTATTAATATTCAGAAATGGAAGAGAAGAAAGAAGGCCAAATATATTTCAGTATGAGATTTGAACCTGAAAAGAGCCTAGGATTCTAACATAGTATGATATATACTGGTAATATTTTCTCAAGTGGCTCCTTTCTACTCATCTACTATCCCTCTTTCTGTCAAGACATATCTCTGTTATTTTCAACTTCAACCTTCAGTTCATCATCATTTCATTCTAATTCTGATTGTTTCCAAAGAAGTAAAATTAACTTTAATGAAAATTTTGGATAGTGCTTCACCTGGAGGAACACCCATTTTCCTTCGCATGTCACCAAACTATAGATTTTTTTTTGCTTTTCTTGGATTAAAAAAAAAAAGAACACTTCTCTCAGGAGAGTAAATATTACACAAGACGATGACCTATAAATCACTTTAATTTTCTAAATCTTGATTTTTCTCTGCCCTAAAATAGGTCGATAGCTTCCTCATGATTTTTTGAGAAGGAACTTAGTAGACCTTAAGGTACTACATAAACTTGATCTATTATCAGTGCTGTTTTTGCTCAAGGTCATAAAACTAGGTAGTCATCAAGCTAGAATTAGACCTCAGTTTTCTTGTTCATAAGGTCATAGGATTTTAGAACTGTCAGGTACCTTGGAGATCACCTAGAGAATCATATCCAGTGGTTCCTATTTAGTGGCTCAAAAACACCTTCTTGATGATGGTCCAAAGAATTCATGCTAAAAATTCTTTAAGAGTGCCTTAAGCGGTACATAATTGCTAACATGAAGTCTTAAAGGTTTTGCTGGATTACTTCTTTTGGTTTTTACTGAATTTCCCACATAAAATATTAATAATTATTTTGTGATGTTTTATAATTTTGTATTTAAATATTTCAAAGTTATAAGGATTATAACACTTCAAATTTCATAATTATAAAAATATAATGTAAATTTTGATTCAATTTACATTTACTAGAAATTATCATTGTGGTTATTGTAGGCATTTAATGAATGAATTCAAAAATATATTTTGAAACATGTATTATGGACTCCCCAATATATTTATTATTTTTGTTGTTGAAAGGGGTTTACAGAACAAACTTTGGTAACCACTAACTTAGTTGAACCATCTCATTTTATTGGTGAAGAAAATGATATCTTTTCAAGTCTTCTTTGTACCCTATCATGCCACCAAAAGATTTGGCTTTCATTGTCCAATAAACTCAGCTCTTCCAACAATGCCCAATACAGAAATGTAAAACAAATTCTACTTGCAGCTTTTATTGAGAGTACCACAGAGAGCCTTATTTTGTTGAAGTCAGTAGTTGAAAAGATAAGGTGAATTTGAGCATTTTCATTAAGATAATTTGAATGATATAAATGCCATGACAGCTTAGTCTCAAAATAATTAGGATTTAGTGTTTGATTGACTTGAGCAATAAACCTTTATTGCTTATGACACCATTTCAGGATTCCCTAAGGATGATGCTAATTTTCATTTCTGTTATTTTTGTAAATTGCTTTTGGGGTCATGTTGGCCCTGTTCCTGGTTTCTGCTCAATCTTAAAGATTATTCCATAGTTCTAACTCTAAAACAAAAATGAAGGACAAATGTGGAGAGCAAGGGGCAGACATCAAGAAGGCCAACTTCAGTTTTGACAGTTTTCCTTTAGTCAGCTTGAAGTTTATACCCAGTGCTCCTCATGGTTCACAGGAATCTTTAATGAAGCAAATTCCCTGAAACATGAACAAAATGCTGTGCCATGATAGTGAAAAACCCCATTAGGACACTTTAAAACAGAGAGAAATTCTGTAGGCCCCTTTGGCTGAACTTTACCAACAAAGCTTTAAAAGCTTTTTTGCTGCCCTGAAAAACAAGATTTGCTTACTGACAATGATTTATGCTCTAATATCCCCAGCATGTTGCCTCTTTTTCATAATCATAAACTTGCTCAAGTATGTATATTAGAGGTGAGCATGCCGATAGAAAACAAGCTGACCCTGAAAGAGGTGCTTCTATCACTTCCCAACACATTAGCCTTACGGTAGAGCAGGCAGGAAATAAAAAAAAAAAAAAAAAGAAAAACAAACCAAAAAAACAGTAAACACAACCTTAACCCACTGGGTTTTTCCATTTCATTTGGATGCTGCAATACAAATCAAAATATTCCTTTTTAAATGCTGCCAAAGATAGGCTTGAAATGTGATTTTTTTCCCCTTAGGAGTAATCTAGATTGAGTTATCTAAAATATACACAGCTGTGAAAACAACTGGATTATGTCAATGTGCATTTTAAAAATTATTATTTTTATATTTTCTAAATCTATTTCAATAGATTTTAAGATTTTAGCTTTGAATAAAATTTGACTTACAAGAGATCAAATATGCCAGTATAATTAACTGTTCCATACCTCTCAGAAGGACAGATGAAAAACAACTAGCAATCAATGACAAATTATTAAATAGTACCAGCTTTAATTTATGGTTACAAAGCTTTGCTTTGGTTACCTAGCATTGCTTTAGGTGATGCTATCATCAGTGTGGTAGGTTGGAAATTGTGATTTCCAATTTACAGATGGGAATACAGATGGGAATACTAAAGCTCAGAGAGGCTATGTAACTTGTTCAAGGTTACACAACTATTACGTGACAAATTAAGAATTTGAATCCACATATCCTGACGCCATGTCCAGTAATATTTATAGTAGTAGCTCCAATGCATGGAGAAACGTTAATTTCTGTTTAAAACAACAGTAAACAAAATCTTTTCCTTCTTAATTAATAAATCAAGGCTTCTGATCATATTCTATTTGGCCTCTTCTAGGGTGTAGCTGAATGGGAATTTGTTAAAAGAGGGACAAAATTATTATTTATCAATCACCATATTTATTAGGGGCTTTACTATGTGCCCGGTAGAGTGCTAAACTTGAGATTTAAAAAAAAAAGTCAAATAGTCCCTTCCTCTCTAATGGGGAATATAGAATAAATATATACATAATGCATACAAAATGAAAACAAGGTAGTTTGGGGAGGGAGGTTAATAATATACCAGGGGTTCATGAAAGACTTTATGTACAAGATATTGATTGATCTCAGTATTGAAAGAAATCAGGGATACTAAGGGATGAAGGTGATGAAGTAACAGTAAGACTGGGTGTGGGGACAGCCATGCAAAGTGACAGAGATGAAAGACTGGGCAGGATGGCTTATTAGCCAAGTGGAAGAAAAGGAGTCATATGTACAAAGATTGAGAAACAAAGAAGGGCCCACTTGGTGAAGCAATTTAAATATCAAATAGATGAGTCTACATTTGTTTCTAAAGGCAACTGGGAGAAGCAGGAGTTTACTGAGCAAGGCATTGATGTTATTGGACTCCCCTGCTTCAAGTCTCTCCTTACTTCATTCCATCTTTTACTCATCTGCTAAAATCTTCCTAGAGCACAGACCTGACCGTGTCATCCCTTCCTTAATCAATAAACTCTAGTGTCTTCCTGTTATCTCCAGGACCAAATGTAATTCCTTACTTTGTTTTTTTTAGAACAGCAGGTTTATTCTACTTTGCCAGTCTTTTTACATTTTACCCCACTCCATGCCACTCCATTAGTGTTCACAGTAAGTTCTTGCTGTGCCTCACACAGAACATTCCATCATCCAATTTCATGCCTTTTCATTACCTGAATTAGCCTATATTTCATATATAGGATATATATATATATAGTTATATATATATATAACTATATATATATATATATATATATATATATATATATATATCCTATATAAAGGATGCTGTTTCTCTCTCTGCCAACTGACTTCTTTGATTTCCTTCAAGATTCAGAAAGCCTTTCCGTATTCCCTACTCCACCACTGCTAATGCCTTCTGAGACTCATTTCCATTTATACTGCATAAATCTTGTTTGTCTGTAGTTGTTTGTATGCTCCTCCCCTCATTAAATGAGAACTTTTCCAGAGTAGAAAGTTTGTATTTGATCTTTCTTTGCATCCTTAGCATTTTGATAGTGCCTGATGTGCAGTAAGCACTTAATAAATGCTCATTGCACACCTAATGCATCATTCTTTCTTTTTGGCATTTGTACTATATTTGTCTCATAAAACAAGTCTGTTTGAGTGATATCTTATTTTTTAAAAATATTTTTTCAATAATTTATGTAGATGCATTAATTGTTCTTTAACTATTTGACATAAATCAGCTTTAAATTCATCAAAACCAGTGATATTTTTCTCTCTTTGGTAATACTTTTATAGATAGTTATATTTCCTTTTCTGAGGTTTGACTATTTAAAATATCTTTTTGATGTTCATTTAGTTTAGATATATTTTTTAAAGGAATTACTCCATTTTGAGGGTAATTAAATCAATCTTTGAAGTTAATTATGACTTTGATGGTAATTTCATTTGTGTTCTCACTTTGTTGGCGTTTAGCTGTGCATACTACATTGGAAAATTCTTTTTATTTCTTTTAACTTTGTCCTTTGTTCTTATCTCTTAGCTTTTTCATTTTCCTTTTGTTGATTTGATAGTTTTCTTTGGTCTTTTTAAAGATAATGTTGGTATTATTAATCTTTTCAAAGGACTAGCTTTTAGTTTTATCATTTCTATAGTCTTTTTGGTTTCTAATTTATTTCTTTTCTATTTTCAAGATTTTGTCTTTTGTGATCATTTTTGGTTTTATGTGATATGTTTTTATTTTTTGAATGCACATTCAGTTTATTAATTCACTTCTATTTTTAAATGTATGTTTTAAGGGATATACTTTTTTCCATAAGGAATGCTTTATCCGCATTGCAGAAATGTTCTATTATTTCATCATTATAATTGTCTTTCACATAATTATTTTTATAATGTTTTTCTTTGACCCATTCATTATTTAGATCTTGAATATTCAGTCCTCATTTAGGTTTATGTATTTACTTTGTGTTCCCTGAACTGATTAGAATTTTTATTCCTTTATAGTCTGGAAAGGATGTGTTCACTATTTCTAATGTTTTTACTTTGTTTGTAATATCACTGCAGTAGCTTTCAAACTGACCTCCCTGCTTCAAGTATCTCCCCAGTCCAATCCATTTATAATTCAGATGTGAATGTGATTTTCTTGAAGTTCAGGTCTGACCACATCAATAAATTTCAGTAGCTCCCTCTTACCTCCAACAGTCCTTCACATTCTGAAACCTTCTTTCATTCCAACTACACCTATAAACAGTTTTTGATGGAGCACACAGCACTCATTTTTATTCTCTGTGTCTTTGGCACTAGCCGTACCTCTTTGGTAATTGGTCTAAGTATTAACTTCTACAGTGGACTTTTCCCATTCCTTGCAGCTTCTATAGACTTCCCCTTTCAAGGCTACTTTCTATCTATTTTGTATTTACTTTCTAATATATCTATTTACATAAATGCTGACTTCTCCATTAAAATGTGAGCTCTCTGAGGGCAGAGACAATATTTTTTACCTTTTCGGTATGCCCAATGCCTATCAGTGCCTGACACACAGCAAACACTTAATCAATACTTGCTGACTCTCTTAGCTTCAGTTTCTTACCTAAAAAATAGATATAATAATAGTATCTATTGCACAAGTTTACATAATATTTTTATAGTGTCTTGTAAACCTGAAAATGTTATATAAAATTATAGTTGTTATTTTGCATAGGTGCAAACAATGGTATTTAGATCTTTTTAGTAAATTACTATGAATGATACTCCTTAGTGCTGAAGTGAGCCTCAGAGTTGTCAGAGGACAACTTTTTTTAAGAGATTTTTTTTAATTTTTAAATATATTATTTATTTTTTATTTAGTCCTCAACATTCACTTCCACAAGAATTTGAGTACAAAATTTTCTCCTCATCTCTCCCCCCACCCCAGGACAGCATGTTCCATCCACCCTGTGTTCCAGTCGCCTCCTTTCTTCTATCCCCCTTCCTCTTTGTTTTCCTGTAGGGTAAAATAGATCTCTATACTCTATTGTCTGTATTTCCAGTTGCATGCCAAAATAATTTTTAACATTCCTAATTGAAGCTTTGAGTTCCATATTCTCTCCCTTTCTCCCTCCCCATCCACCCTCATAGAGAAAGCAAGCAATTCAATATAGGTCATACATGAGTAGCCATGCAAAACACTTGTGTAACAGTTATGTTGTTAAAGACTAACCACATCCCCCTCTATCCTGTCCTGCCTCCATTTATTCCATTCTCTCCCTTGACCTGTCTTCCCACAATAGTGTTTCTTCTGATTATCCCTTTCCCCAATTTGCTGCCCCTTCTATTATCTTCCCTCTTCTATCCCCTTCCCCCTTGACATCCTGCTGGGTAAAATAGATTTCCATATCCAATTGAGTGTGTTATTCCTCCTTAAGCCAGATCCCATGAAAGTAAGGCTCACTTATTTCCTTTCCTCTTCCCCTCTTCCCCTCCACTGTAAAAGCTCTTTCTTCCCTCTTTTATGTGAGATAATTTTCTGCATTCTACCTCTCCCTTTCTCTTACTTCTAGTACATGTCATTCAACAGTATTTTTTTGTTAGGTATTCTTGCTTCATATTCAGCTCACTCTGAAGGTGACATCTTTTGCCTGCACAAGGATTTCCTTGATAACATATGGGACAATGGTTACTTCTTGGGCAGGCTGATTCTGCTCAGTCCACTTCGAGATGACAATAACTTTGAGGAAAATTCTCCTGATCTCAAGCCTAATTTCCTCTATGTTGCTCTCTCTTTATCTCCTAGTTTTGCCTTCTAGGCAGAGAGAGCAAGCCTTATGCCTATTTCACTTGACAAGTTAAATGCTTGAAGACAAGTATCCTCTCTATCCTCTGTAGTTGTTCCCTTCTCCAAGCTAAAAATTTCTAGTTCCTTCAATATATTCTCATATAGAATGAATTTGAGACCCTTGACCTGACTCCCTTCCCTTAGACACTTTCTGTCTAAGCAATATTATATCAGAGTTGAAGCATGCTACTAAGGACGAGGTAAAATGATCATTAATTTTACACATTTCACTTTTCTGTTACAATAAATAAGGAGCTCCAGTGTCTGTTTTTGGGACTTAGCACATTTCACAAACAGAATTAACTTAAAGTGACACTGTCACCTTGCTTCAACTTCAAAATTCTCACTCTCAACAAACAGCAGATTTTTCCTATTTATCAAATTCTAATGATCCTCCAAGATATGCTAAATTTATGCATATTTAGGAGGGGAAGACATTACAGTATTTATTCTTAGGTCTTCTCTGACCCAGAAAGTACTTTTGAATAATTTCTAATACTCTGTATAAAATCTGCCACTAATGTGGCTTTAACTTTAAAAAACAACAACACAGTTTTAAAAACATTACAAGTGCACACCTACATCTGATTAAGCTTAGTGAGGGTAAATATGACTTAGAATGGGACAAAAGAATTGCATGAATCTCTCCAAATTAAATTTATAGAAGTTGAAATTGTGGATGGGGAGAAAATTTACAATTGAAAATCTTGTGGAAATGAATATTGAAAACTCAAAAGAAAAAATTCATTGTATATTGTACATTTATGTTACATTTCAAGAAATGTCCTGGTGTAATGAAGGATGCCCTTCCCACTTAAATTTCTATCACTATTTGGTAGCCATTTATTTATATTTTGCAATTACTATAGTTCTGATGATAATGACAGCATTTCTTTAATACCATTAAGATTTTCAAAGTGCTTCACATGTGTTATCTCATTTGGTCCTCACAACCACCCTGAGAGGTAGATACTATTTCCTTCGAATTTTACAGATAAAGAAACCGAGACACAGAGTGATTAAGTGACTTGCTCAGGGTCACATAGTCAGTGATCAGGACAAGATTAGAATTTAGGTCTTCCCAATTCTATGTGTAGAACTCTGTGTTATGCCCCTAGTTGCTTCAGCTAAACTATTTTATAGAATTCCCCATCCTATACTTGTTTAATATGGGGAATACTTTCTGGTATAGTTTGGAATAGATTCCAAGTCTCGTATTCTGTGATTCTCATATATTGATAATAGTTACATCTGTCTCTGCCTCTGTTTCTCTCTCTCTCTTTCTTTCTCCAGGACCACTTCATTTCCTCAGGCCTTCTCCAATATGTGGAATGCTCTTCCTCCTTACCTCTTTCTCTCATCTTCACTGGCTTCCTTCAAGACTTAGTTCTAATCTCACCTTCAAAAGGGGACCTTGTCAAACTTCCCTCCATGTTCCTCTGAAAGGATTGTGTTTATGCCTTTATATTCCTAGAGCTTAGCATAGTGCTTGGCATGTAGTCATCACTTAACAGAATATACTTGTAAAATTACTGACCTCAAGCAAGTCACTTATCATTATTTGGTTTCATTTTTCTTGATCTATAGCCAGGGGAATGCTCTAGATGTCACCTAAATTTCCTTCTAGGTCTATATTTAGGATACCTTTGTAGGGATAGAGATGAGGACTGCATCTGCCATTTCATTGGTGTAGAGATCTTTACAGAGAGGGAACTCCTTCTACCAGTGCAGGTCACTACCTTTTCTTTTCCCTTCCCTTCCCTTCCCTTCCCTTCCCTTCCCTTCCCTTCCCTCCCCTCCCCTCTCCTTTTCTTCTTCTGAAAAGTAAAGTCCTAGAGAATGTAAAGAATAAGAGATCTTACAGTCAGTATGTGTCAGAGGGGACTTGAATCCAGTTCTTTTTGGCTTTGAGACCAGATGTCTATTTATTGTTCAATACAGCCTCTCATGATCCTCAGAGTCCTCTATAAATTATTATATGGTCTTTAAGAATTGACCAATTATGAACTGATCTAACCATTCTGGAGAGCAACTTGGAACTATGCCCAAAGGGCTATAAGACTATGCATACCTTTTAATCCATGTTTATAGCCTAAAGAGATCATACAAATGGGGAAAGGAGTTACAGGTACAAAAATATTTATAGCAGCTCTTTTTTGTGGCAGCCAAGAACTGGAAATTGAGGGGATGTCCATCAATTGGGAAATGGTTGAACAAATTGTGGTATATGAATGTAAAGAAATGCCATTGTTCCATAAGCAAGAATGAGCAGGCGGACTTCAGAAAATCCTGGAAAGACTTATATGAACTGATGCTGTGTGAAGTGAGGAGAACCAGGAAAACATTGTACACAGTAACAGTAATATTGTGCAATGACCAGCTTTGATAGACTTAGCTCTTCTCAGCCATACAACAATCTAAGACAATTCCAAAAGACTAAAGATGGAAAATGCTATCCACATCCAGAGAAATAACTGTGGATTCTGAATGCAGATCAAAGCATACTATTTTCTCTCTTTTTCGGTTTGTTTTTTCTTTCTTTGATTCTGATTCTTCTTTACAATACGACTAATGTGGAATTATGTTCAATATGATTAGTACATGTATAGGCTACATCAGAATGCATACATGCCTTCTTGGGAGGAGGGATATGAGAGGGGAGTATTTAGATCTCAAAAATCTTATAAAAGTGAATATTGCAAACTAAAAATGAATAATTAATGAATTTCTAAAAAAATATGACCAAAAAAGTGGCCCCTAATAATTACGCTGTTGCCTTCCTGACAATGAGAATCCCCAGTTGAACTCAGACCCTCAGACAAGAGACATATACTGGACAATTGTCATCCCAATTCTCAGGATGTTTTATGGTTGGCAGGTTTTGGTAAAACTTGACTTTCAAGGACTGAAGGTCACCTTCATCCCCACAAAGAGGAATCAGGATACACTTTCATTTTCATTCATTTTTATAAGCAATCTAAGCAATAAAGTAAAAAAAAAGTCTTTCCCTATGCCAATGAATACTTATATTCTCTGCCTTTAGGGAAAATTTTGTCAAGGCATTATAGAGGAGGAAGATAAAATCTTTCATTTTTGTCAACCAATATCAACATATAGTAGGATCTTTTTTTTCTGCTTCTATTTTTATAAAAAGTGAAAAAAAATCAAATGAAAACTTTTGGTTTCAATTTTCATGGATTCCCGGGAGCTTAGATGCCATCTACTCCAATTCTTTCATTTTATAGGTAAAGAAACTGAGATTGAGAGGACAACTGATGTAACAATAATTGAACCCAAGTTCTGGAGTGTCTTTCCATTTAACAACTAATATTTACATTTTATTAATTTTGAAAAATATTTTAAAGGACTTAATTGATTTTCCCACATTTTCTACAGTAAAAAAAGTTGCTATTCTATATCTTGAGTTTCATTGGAAGTTCATTCTGTCATCTAACCCACACCTTTTTCAAATAGCAACATCTTTTGATGCTTTTAATCATATGGTATTTGGATATCAATGAACAAATAAATAGTTGCAAGGAATTTGCTAGTGGTCAGTTGATAGGGATGATATTTTTCTTAGGTTCAGGACATTTTCCTGTTCACTATCTCTTAAAAAGAGGTATACCATGATAATTATAGTTATATAGATCTAGGCCAGGTTCTGTACTATGTGTTGGGGATACAAAGACAAAAAGGATGGCCTCAAGGAATGAAAAGCACATACACATACAGGTATATCAATAAAGTTACAAAACCAAACAAAAATAAGCAAATAAGTCAATGAATGAATAAAAGAAAAATAATTTGGAAAATTGTGCAATTGTTGCTGGGAGAACTAGAAAAGGACTTTTGTAGGGGATGATGTTTGAGTTGAGTTTTGAAGGAAAGTAGGGGTTTTCTTAGGTGGCATTGAAGAGAGCATGCATTGGTGGCATGAGGAATAGCTCTTAGAAAGCATAGAGACTAGCTACCGTGTGCCATGGGAAAAACCAGCAAGAAAGGTAATTTGACTGGATCAATGTGTGTTTAGAGTAGCAGGTATAGGATAAGAGACTAGGTAAATGCATGTAGAGTATATATACCCATTCTCAGTGAATCTTATGATAAAAAAATGGAGAAAAAAAGAAATTTACATGATAACTTTGTTGTATATTTGAAAAGAATAGCAAGTGGCACATTAGTTGATTAGCAGTTTCGTGCATAACTTTTTTTTTTATTAAATTGTTATGGAAATGCTTGTTTTCTTCTGTAAATTAAAAATTAAATAAAAAAGATAGAAATATTTTTACTGTCATTGTGTCAAAGACCAAAATAAATGATCATTTTCATCAATAAAGTAAAAAAAAAAGAAAACAGTCCAGCTCATTTATGTGAAACAGACAAAAGTTCTTGGCTGTTGGAATTCTTTCCTCTTTAACCAATTGTTGTAGTACCCTCGAGACATAGCCTAAATGACAGTATGCATTTTCCTAATGGATGACTTTGGATTGTTGTTGTTTTTCCTTCAAATGCAATGCACTACAGAAGTCACACATCATAGGAATCTCACTGTTGGACATTACTAATTCTCTTTTTCCTTTCAGGAAAATGATTACTGCAAAATCAATCAAATTTGAAGGGACAGAGTTGGTTTTCTTTAAGCTAATGAATTATTCTCTCAGTGGTTTGCCTGATAAATTTAAGACCTCTCACCAGGTCAGCATAGTTAAAGAAGAACAGCTCTACACTTTTACTAAGGTGATAATATTTTTTTAAGAAAATGCTGGCAGAGGAAGATTTTTATAACATATAACAGTGACACTTAAAAACCAAAATATTGCAGTGAAATAGAATGTTGGATGGTGTTGAACAACGAAAGTATAACTTAATATTTGTTTTGCTGTAAAATTGCACAGACAATTGCTTGTGAAGAGAGGTTGTATCTATTTAGGGGGGAGGATTTCTAGGTACAAGGTGTGCTGATTGGATGCTGGAGTTGGTGGTGGGGTGTGGTTGACCATGCAATGGCATAAGTCAACAGAACACATGAAGGTGTGGTTTAAGCACAGAAAAAAAACAAACAAGCATATTGCTCAGGAAGATGTACTTCCCCAGATATACTCTTCTGGGGAAGCCCATTCATACCATTCTAGTTGCAGCTCTGACAGCAGTGCATCAACCTGATTGCTAGAAGTTTGTGTTTTGAAACTTAAGTACTCATAAACAGAAAACCTATCATTTATGTTTTTTCACTAGCAACCTGATCATATTGCTATAGGTTTGATTTTCAGGTTCCTTTTCATGATATAAATGGATAAGTAGGTCATACAATTAACTATGAATCAATAACAACTTCTTAGTGAACATCTACTATATTTTATGTGTGATAAAGCATACAGTCTCTATTGATTAAGAAACTTAAAAAATCAAGCTGACCAGATAAGACATTTCAGGAATCAGCAAGCAAGACAGTGCCAATACCTGAACGGTCCTTACTTATTCTTACCATCTCTGCAAATATTGTCTACCCTCATTATTTAGACTTCCTCCCTTATCATTCACTTCTCATCCTTTTGTAGTCTGATTTGTAACCTCTTCACTCATCTGAAATGATTCTTTCCAAAGTTATCATTCATCTTCTGATTCCAAAATCTGGTAGGCTTTTTTCTATCCTTGTCCTCATTGAATTCTATACACATTTGACACTATTAATAACTGTCCTTCCTGATATTCTCTCTCTTCTTTAGGATTTTGTGATACGACTCTGCTTTGGATTTTGATTAATACAAATCATAACTACCTTTTGCTACATATAGATAGTAAAACAAAATAAATCAAGAATTTGATCCTGTCTGAATATGATTGTCTTTTTCTGAATCTCTAGTCTCCCGCCTCCCTAATCCTGACCTCAATTTGAAACATAAGATTCACAATCTTTGTGGAGAAGATGATGAATTGATGCTTCATGGCTGCATAAGAACACAAACAGTTCCAGGCAGACTCATTTCTGGAAGAGGAAATGGGGAGAAAGAGAGACAGAGAGAGACAAAGAGAGAGAGACACAGAAAGAGAAGAAGAAAAAGAAGCAGAAAAAGGAAAAGAAGGAGGAGTATAATGGTACCTTAAATGGGAAGATCTTTCCCATTCATTAATAGGCCCATGTGACCTGCGTGAGTCACATGGAAGCCTGAGTCACATGAGTCCAGTCACATGGAACAGGAAAGGATGGAGTAGGAAGGATGGAACAGGAAGAGGCTGTGTTAGAGCAGAGCTGAGAAGATCTTAGTTAGAGAACACTTAGAGCTGAAAAAAGGCAGCAATTTGAGTGAGAGAACTTGTCTGTGATTTGTTTAAGGGAGCTGGTTTATGGGAAGCCTAACAGAGGGAAAGCTTGGGGATGGTGTTGTCCTCTGCAATATTATTGTGTATAGATTTTTTTGTTACTTGTTGGCTTTCTGGTGTCTGAATAAATGTTTTGATTCAGTCTTCCAAATTGAGAGTCTGTACTATTTGGTGATTCAGCAATGTGCTGGCATATTCATAGTCACCTTAGGTGCTATGAATATTGCATCGGTGCCCAGGGGGAAGAGAAGCAGAAGGAGGAGGAGGAAGAGGAGGAGTCTCCCTAGAGTCTTCAGGGAATTTAACCTTGGATAAGACTCAGTCCCTTCTCTCTTGATTGAACTGAGATATATTCCCTTGGGAAAGCTTTACGCATTGCCTGATATTTTCTAATCTGTATATCTTCTATGATTTCTGTTGACTATCTGTTTGAATGAATAGGTTTACTCACTTTGCACCATTTGCAATGTTCTTTTGTGTAACTTGCATTTGATAGAAAGACATTAAGCATTCATATATAGGTTGAGGTACTAGTTTCTTGTTTAAAGGATAGCAAAGGATACCTAAGAAAAAAGCATTCCCTTAGACTAGCAATATTAGAGGGAGATTAGATATACTTCTAAATTGGTGCCCTCTCTTTGAGGACAATGAAAAGGCTAATCTTATGTGTCTTCTGCTCCCCTTGAAGGCAGTAGAATTTCCCTTCAAGGGAGAGGCAAGATTCCTGAGATATTAATCATAGCCTCCCCTCAAATTTCATTTAGATAAACCAGTATAAATATAACACATGGGCAACATATATACACTTTACACTTCTATGTCAAGGGATAGATATATATATATCATAATCAGTCTTTTGAATTCGTAATTTTGATGCATTGATCAGAATCCTATGCTCTTTCTTGGACAGTCAGTCCTAGGAAAAATGCTCCTCTGCATTTTTTAAAGAGGAGTCTTGATCTGTGATTTCCTCCATGTTGTTACCTGCATTATTAGCAATTGTTCTATAATATATAGCCTTGCAGTGTGCCTTGTGGCACTGAGAGGGTAAATGACTTACCCAGCATCACAGAGCTAATGTGATTTTAACCCAGAGCTTTCTAACGCTCAGTTCAGTTCATGCTGCCTAAATGCCTTTAACTTTGGAAAAACGTTATTTCAATCTCTAGATATGGGGGAAAGGGATGATCTACCACAATCTCCCGAACTATCTGAAAGTTGATAGATTGGTACTTTTATTAGAGTGCTTTCTGGATACACAGGAGATTCTCTCACCTCCATTTACTTTTTGTTTTCTTAGTACCTTCCCACCTCGAGGTACCTGGATGATGCAGTGGGTAGAATACTAGACCTCAATAGAGGAAGACTTGAATCAAAATCCAGCACCACACACTTACCAGCTGCATAGCTCTGGGCAATTCACTTGACTATTCTCTGCTTCGGTTTCCTCATCTATAAAATGGGGATGATGATAGCATCTACCTCTCAGAGTGGTGAGAAAAAGAATATATTTCTAACACGCTTTGCAAATATTAAAGGGCTATATGCATATGTATACCTTTATAGTTATTACTCCTATCATTATCTAATCCTTTGTATAGAATTAAGCATAGGTAAGTTAAATTGTAATTTAATTCTTTGCTATCTAGAGATACTATACCTCATGCCTCAGTACAAAAGTGAACCAAAATATTGTGTCTGGATGTCCTTTAGAAAATAATTTACATCTGACTTCAGTATACTGCCAACCTGTCAGGTTACTACACAAATAGCTCTTTTTTTCCCCCTGTGGCCTTACTTTAGTGTCTAATTTGGAAGGTTCATTGAAAGCAGTAAACAACTAGAAAGACAAGCCTTCCTATGCATGTGAATGTTGCCTGTTAGTGCTAGCTATAAGTCTACATGTCTGATGAATGCTCTATCCTAATCATGCTGCTCTGCTTCCCCAATCATTCTAAAAGTCATGCCGAGCTCATATTAGGCAATACAAGACAGATCATATTTTATCAGCATTGACCATCTGTAAGAAATTCTTCACAATGGAAAAGAACACAAGGTTAATTCTTGTCTTAGCCTTGTCTTTCTGCTTGTAGGAGTTTACTTGGGTTGAAGCAGCCATATTACTGTAATTGGTAAATACAGAACTATTAATATTGCCCAAACCTGTAAAGAATGAGTCAGGACATTTCTAGATCTTTGAGATTGTGTTGAAGGGGTCTTGACATTTGTAATTAATTCATAGCATAGAACAGTGAAGGTTTTCTTACATTTTCCTCCTCCAAGTGGTTGAAATGCTGCCAGAAAACATATGAACAGCTACTGATGGCAATATTAATTTCAGAAAATTCAGTACAGGAGTAGTGGTTTAGAAACTGTTGTTTTTAATAGTTATGCATTCGTAGCTTCCTACAAATGTAAAAGGGGAGGGAGAATATTAATTAGAAGGGTTTTTTTTTGTTGTTTTGAAAACAGAGTCAATCATATCAAATCAAAATAATTCAACAGATGCAGATGGATAATAGATAAATGAAAAAAGAAAGAAGGGAAGAAAGATAGAAAGAAAGAAAGAAACAAGGGAAGGAAGGAAGGAAGAGAGAGACCATTTATTTATGTACCAGGTATTATGCTAAGTGCTGGGAATACAACTGCAAAGAAAAAGAAAAGCAGTGTCTGCTTCTGTGGGGCCTACATTTTAATAGGGGAATGGAAGGAAATTATTAAGAGCAGTTAGTGGTGAAGGGAGAGAAGAGGGGACAACATAGAAAACTCAAGAGAACCAGAGTAGGACAGAGTGAAAATCAATACCTAGGGGGCTTAGACTCTTCCTCAAATTGAAGTTCCAGGCAGGAATTACCAACTACAGAAGGCAACTGATAAAGTGCCCAATATGGTGTTCTGTGTATTTGTACTCCTAGTACCTACCATAGTAGCATCTACAACATGATAAAGTCAGGTGGGACAGTTGTAAAAAAAGGACAGTCAAGAATAGACTTGGAAGAGAAATGAACAACAGGTATATTAAGCTACTATGGTAGACAGTAGGGGTACAAACCCACAGAATACCATATTGGACACTTCATCAATACTTTCAGAATCAAAGAAAGACAAATAATAGTTATGAAATACAACTACATAAGTAGAAATTATTAATGAGGAGCACAGAATACCAGTACTGGATGGAACGGTTAGAAGGCATGATTATTAGAAACTAATACTAGGTAAGGTGAGGCTGTGACCAAGGTAAAAAGAAAAATTTTAGCAAATTACAGGACCAAGAGCAAAATACTTTTGCTACAGAAAGCAGCAAAAAACAGGAAAAAAAAATCATAGCTGGATTAATTACTTAGGGTTGGGAGGCAGAAATCAGAACTGATGAATAGTCAAGTCAGACTAAGCAGTCAAGTGGCGAACAGGCAACTGATTCACAACTTTGACATGCACAGCTTATGACTGGTCAGTATATACTTTTCTATGAACTTTATACATAACAGTTAATATTTCTTAAAGGAATATTATTGTTAAAGATTGGCACTTATGGCCCATGCACATTCCGTATATACAAAACAAAGTTGTTGGGTTTTTTTATGATAATGATGATTTTAAATATTCTTAAGGGAAAAATCACATTCAAGGATTTCTTCTTGCAAAGGTATGTTTCTTTTTTAGAATCATCAGATTCTTTGACAAAGGGAGAGCACCAGTGATACTCTTCTTTTGGGTAAATGAAAAAATGAAAACAGCACCCACATTCCTTTGAGCAAGAGTTTGCCAGTTTATGACTGGCAGCTATTTTGATTTATATTTAGAAAAGAGTGAACTCTTATCTAGGGGTTTCTGGACTACTTTCACTTTTTTGACCATCTACACATCACGTATGAAAATGTACAGATACATGTGACAGATCAGGAAAAAGTAGTACTTGAATTTTCTATGTAATTTTATCCTTTCACATTCTGTGACTTGAAGCTTTCTAAAATATAATTTGCACTTTAAATCAACCAGCCAGCCAATATTTATTTAGTGCTTACTTTGTTAGGTGCTTTGACAAATACACAGATGTGTGTGATTCTAAAATTCAGATATTGTGTATTCGGCATCATACCACAACTACCAGTGACATCAACAAAAACATCCATTAATATGATCAGTTGTATATTGCAAAAAATTATTTCAAACTGATTTAAAAAATTGTATTGTGTTAAGGAATGTTAATAATTCCAAGTTACTCCCTGGTTTAAAAACTCATTTTTTATGCCCTAATAACCTCCAAGTATGCTATATGTCTCTGGATCTTGGAAAACCACTGTCTTTGAAGATTCAAAATCAATGGTGAGATGCATGGCAGATTTGGTAACTAGACTAAAGAATATTAGTAAGAAACATTTGCACACAGGAAGTGACAAAAAATTCTCATCCAGGAGACATTTGATTTTAAAATGAGGTGAGCAGATCATGTAGCACGAACATAAAATAACACCTAATTATTTAAAGTATTGAACTAGAATCAGGAATGTTGAGTATAGGATGCTCCTATATTTGATTTACTGGAAAATGTGTACAACAATCACACAAGATGAGGTGAGGAAGAGTTGTGATATGAAATAGTAGGAAAAGTATCTACCTTAATGATATCACCTATCTTTGGAAGAACTAAGGTTTAAGCTTAGAATGTAATTTATAAGTGCCATTGATAATTATATTTCAGAGCTTTAGTTACAGTTCCTAGCGTCACTAATGCATTTGTACTGAAGTAACTTTTCTATCCATCATATTTAATCAACAAGTATTTATTGAGTACCTTTTAGGTGATCAGTATTGTGCTAAGAGATAGAGAAATGCTGAAGTACAAAATTATAAGATCTTTGTCCTCTGGGAACTTAAAATACAATTTAGGAGATAAAACACACATATTAAAAACTGAACAATGTAAGCTTTATATGAATGGAAGCCTTGGGAGGTATTTGTTTAAGTTTCAAGAGTTTTATATTTTGAATTCTGAGACTGAATGTATAGCTTTTGCCTTGTCACTCAATATTTCTATTCCTATGTTCTTATTTATATCATTTAGGATTCTTCCAGATAATATAAAATTGTAGTTATGAAACTTCTCAAATTCAGCAGTACAAGACTAAAGAGTAGGAATAGAAAAGACCCATGTGGGGATAATCCATGCTTTGAAAAAGGATAAGTGGCAATAGGACAAGAGGACAACAGATTTGAAGGTAGAGATCAATGTAGAATTAGTTAACTATAGCATCAAGAATTTAAAGAGAGTAAAGTGAGACCCAGAGAAATTAAATGATTTGATCAGCTAATTTGTGGAAGAGGTGGGCCTGGAAACTAGGTCACCTTATTTCTTCCTGTCTTGAATTCTTTTCTTTTTATCATGCTGTTTTTGCCAACATCAAGAAGCATTCCACCTATTGAAAGCCCTTCAGCTATTTATTTTATTTGAAAACAATTAGAGGTATATTATTCCTCAAAGGCCAGATTCTAGCTCTATGATGTCTCCTCCATTTAAAGAACTCCAACTGACATCAATGGGAATTCGCAGCAAAAAAGCAAATACCGTAACTGATATTACTTACGGTTTTGTTGTTGCCAGTGGGTTGTCTTCTTCTTGCACTCATTTGGATGAGTTTCACTAGAACACAAAGCTAAAACTGGTATGTAAGGTTAGGGGCTTTGCTTCCTCCTGTTGCATTTCATTTTAATTATGTTTTATATTTCCTGAATTTTAAATTAGATTGAATGAAGAAGCACTGTCAGATGTATTTATCTTTTTTGCATTTTTTTTTAAATTTGGTACCATGGCTTAACATTCAGTTTGCTAAGTTCTATATTGCTAAGCAAACTCCTTTAAAGTCATGATTCTGAAGAACTGCTTACTCTATGGCTCCTTCCTTTCTTTCTCATCAGCAGTATTTGTTGTCTCAAGTCAACAAATTCAATTAAAACATACATTGAACATGTACTGTGTGGAGAATATTGATTTAAAAAGTGGGGAAGTTTAAGTAAGACAGATCATATCTCAGGGAACTTGCAATCTATGAGGAGGATAACACACAAATACATGATTAGCAAAATGAAGAGCTATAAAACAATGTGTTAAGTGATATCAGTGTAGAAACATATTATTAACTGGGGATGGAAAATATGAAAATCAAGGATATCTTGAAAAAGATTACATTTTGGGTTGTTTGTAATGATATGTAAAAATTCAACAGACAAAGATGGGAAAGGAATATAGTCCAGACAAAGGGACCAACAAAGGCATTGAGAAGGGAAATCACAGGGTGTGTTCAAGAGATGAAGTAGTATAGTTTGAAGGAAGCAGTGGTACACTCACAAATGTTTAACAACTGGCTCTCTATTGGGGAAATATGTATAACACTTTTAGGCAGATAAGGGACAATGTGGATGGAGCACTGGGCTAGGAATCAGGAAGACTCATCTTCATAAGTTTAAATCTGTCCTCAGACACTTACTAGTTTGTGACCCTGGGAAAGTCACTTACCTTAAGTTGCCTCAGTTTCCTCACCATAAAATGACCTGGAAAAGGAAATTGCAAACGGATCCAGTATCCTTGCGAAGAAACACCCCCCCATAAAAGAAGGGTCATGAAGAGTTGGACTTGACTTAAAAGTAATGAATAAAAAGTTGACATTGAAATTGTGACCAAACAGTATTTTTTTTTCCAATGATACCCTCAAAGGACTCAAGAAAATGACAAAAAGACCTCTCATAAAATCAAGGATGTTGTGAGGCTCAAATGAAATAAGGGATGCAAAAAACTTTACAAACCCTTAAAGTATTATAGTAATGCCAGATTGCTGTTATTATTAATTAGCTTCTAATCACCAGGTCTCTAGTCTGGTGATGACTTCATTCCTTCTGTGTTCTGAGTTCAGGAAATGTTTATAGAGCAATATGGGGATACAAGAGTGTGCTGGTAAATGCTTAACAAGGCAGCTCACCAAAAATCAGCTTCATGAACACTTTCTTAAGTCTAGACAATCAACAAAAAAGGCAAACCAAGCTCTCACTTGTAGATTTTAGGAATTTCCAAAGAGTAAAAGAGCATACTGGCAGTTTGACAATAAGCTTAAAGATAGCTAACATGTCCTTGGATACAACGCTCTTTTCTTGCTCCATAGTTTGACATTTTAGAAAGAGTGCTTGACTGAGACAGAAGATCTGAACTCCAGCTCTGGGCCTATCACAGTGTGACCTTGGGGAAGTTTCTTCATTTTGTAGGATCTCAGTTTTCTTCTCTGCAAAAGGATAGGATAGGATTGTATGGCTTCTAAGATACCTTCCATACCTGACAGTCTTTGATTCCAGTTAGATATTGAACTTTGGCTCCTTATCCCTGAAGCCTGTTTTTCTCATTCTATCTTGTTAAACAAATATATTTTGGTGTTTAATTGCCTATGTTCTTGGACCACTAAGTCTACTGATTTCTGAGTCTTCTATCATGGGCCTTTGAGTGATGTTTTCCTTTCAAGGCTCTTCCCCATATTCTGCTCCCACAGAGACCAATGACAAATGAAAGAAGAAATGAAAGAAGGAATTTGTAACATACTACACATATTTTGTACAGAATCTTGAAGTCCGAAGGGATCTTAGACAACTTTTTCCCTCTATTTCCTGACTAGAATAGGATTTTGATAACTCAACAGAACATACAGGATGCATTGGGGGATTGTAATTCACATCTAAGTTCTTTATTCCACCTGTACAGAGACAGTTTGACAAGTGAGAAGATCTCCCTTAGGGATGGGGAGTCTCTCATAACATTTTAAGTATACTTCTTCTAGTGTTGTTCTCTGAGGGTATGAAGAATAATGGGCCATTTTCCATCATGTATGGGAAAGTTGCTATTAATTTGATCCCTTTGCATGTCAAGTGGGAGATGGTTCTGGATCTAGGGTTTCATTAGTATAGGGAACTGAACTGTTGGCAAACCTCTCTAACACTGTAGATGGCGGAACAATTGCCAATCTGTGTTGTCAGGTGGTAGATGGGGGAGGCTTCTTTTTTTACATTCATAAAGTACTATATATTTGGAATAAAAGTGAAACATTCAGCCAGTCATCTAGACATTTGAAAATATATTGATGTAGCCACATGAGGCAGTTAATAACAGAATTCTGTGAAATCAGTTGCTTTCATTTTATTTTTTCCTATATTATTCCAAATGATCTATTTGAAAGAATTTTGAACCTTTCAACAGTATTTCTCGTCTTGACCACGTAGTGACCAGTGACAGTATAGATCTGTCAGTAGTAAGTAGGCGAGTAGGGATCATGCTGTGGATAGGATAGCTTTGATAAAAATCAATAAAGGTAGTAAATTTCTGAAGACTGCTTCATTCATGGAGGTCTATTTGGAGAAAACACACGTGGCCACATCAGAATATTCGAGAAGAGTGAACCAGGGCATAAAGACAAGAACCAGAGTCAAAGACTTAAGAAGTAGGACGGTCAATGGAGAAGAGGATTAGGATACAAGCTCTATGTGATAACAGTAAACAGTTATACATGGAAAGAAAATGAATAGTTCCTTACAATAGATATATGACATATGTAGTATAAATGGTATTATTTTCATTTTATAGATGAGGATATTGAGATTCTAATTCACAGAGACTTTAGAAGCGAGATTTTCTACAATTCACATAGTTAGTGACAGACCCAACAGTAGAACCCATGGCTTATCTCCAAACCCAGTGATTGTTTTAGTATCTCTTGCCTGGTGTAACACTACTTCTAGAATGCTCTCTCAACTTGCGCATGTGTTTGTAGTTTGGGATTCTTAAACAGTAAAATGCTAAGTTTCTAGGGGAAACCCTATGGATTACTACTCCCAATACTGTATTTCAGAAATCTCTACCACTGTCCTCCTTAACAATCAGCCAAAAACCACTTATTTTTTAATAAAAGCATTTACTACAAAAATATAGCAATGCCATTTGGCATAAAACATTCCTCCTGCAAAACTTGGAGCACATTTTCCCACTGATACTTCAAACGCTTACTAGATGTGTGATAAATCATTTAACCCTGTTTGCTTTACTTTCTTATCTGTAAAATGAACTAAAGAAGGACATAATAAACCATTTCAGTATATTTGCCAAGAAAATCCTAAAACAGGGTCACAAGGAATCAGACATGACTGAAAAACAACTAAACAATACAATTGTTAGGAGGGTTTTCCACAAAAGCCTAAACTTACCTTTCTGTAGGTTCTACTCTTGGCTCTTATCTCTGCCCACTAATGCCAAGAAGAACGACAGTCCTCCAAATACTTGGGTAACCGTCATGTCCACTTTAAGCTTTCTCTTCTTCAAGTTAATATATCTGGTACTTTCAGTCATTCTTTGAATCACATGATCTTGAGACATTTTACCAATCTGTTTGCCTTCCTTTGGGCATTCTTCACTTTTGTCAGTGACTTTCTTAAAATGGTTTAGCCTAAGACAGTATTCCTTGTGGTCTTAGCAGGGTAGAATACAGGAGCATTGTCATCTTACTAGGCATGGCTTCTTTAAATGCAGCCAGCAATAGTTGTATTGAATGTTGAGAAGTGATTCAAAAGAAATCAGCCTAACTATTCACACAGAAAAGAAAGTGAATGAAAATAAATATTACTCATATTATAATAAGTGAAGTGATCCCTCTTTATTCTTTTAAAAATCTACTAAAATAATGCTGTCATGTGACAGGGACTATTTAGTTCTTGGGATACTTGGAGTTTTGTATGAGCATGTTCTTTGTAGGAGCAATGAGTCTGTATAGGGGACAGAGAGAAAATTTTAAAATAATGAAATTTGTTTTGTGCTTGTGTCTCTAGTTCATGTTGTTGCATGACAAGGAGACCCTCTTCATGGCTTATAAATTCTTTTCATCCCTCAGGGTCACACACACATATACACACACACATATGTGTATACATACAATGCATACATAACAAATAAAACACAATAAATGCATAATACATGTATTGTGTGTTTGTATACATGTTGCATATGCATGTGTGTACGTACATTATCAACATATGTGCTCATGTACATCATGTAGATATTGAATGTAGTGTGTTTTATACATGAAGGCATAGTATACATACAATACATTGTTTTTACATGTACTATGCATGTATGCATATATGTGAAAGATGAAAAGGATTTGTACAGAAACAAGTTCAACTCCACAAATATGTCACATGTGGAAAATATATAATAACAATTTAGTTCAATTTCTCATCTAAATTTGAAGAAATTGAGTAAATGAGGCTTTGACAACTAAAATCACCCAGTTAGCAAAGGAAGTAAGTAAATTTGTCCTGCAGCATTCCCCTCTGTTCAACTTGAGTTGTAGTTTTGAATCTGCTTCCCATAATAATGGCTACCTCACATTAATATGTGTGTTTGTATTTTACAGATACAAAACACTTTTATCTACATCACCTCACAACACGAGAATGTGATAAGTAATGTAAGATTTACTATTACCCCGTTTTACATATACAAAACTTAATATTAGCTATCCTATCATCGTAAGATTTAGGACTGGAAGAAATATTAGAGATCATTTAGTCCAACTCTGTTTGTCAGATGAAGAAACTTTGATTATGTGTTCTGGAAAGACCTAGGAGCTAAAGTGAGATTTGAAATGAGATTCTTACTTCAGGTTTACTAAAATTTCCAATATACTCTCTACTTTTAAAATCTCATTAGACAATTTAACTTTATCTCAAGAAAATTTTGAATATTGCAGTATCTCAAATACCTTTAAATATGAGAAATTTCTTCAGAATTTTAGGCCCATTTTCTAAAAGTAAGAGACAGCTCTTGAAATAACTTTACTATCTGCAACAATTGAGTAGGGAAAATAAGACTGTATGCAAATCCGTTTTGGATTCTGACATTTTTGAAGAAAATTATATGTTCCATATTAAGGCTCAAAAAAAGCCCTCAAACTAGAATTAGTTTTTGTACTAGATGCTAAAAGCTTATGAACAAAATGGAGTTAGAGGAATTCAAAGTCAGTGATTAACAATATCAAAGCCCCCTGATGAGTTCTGTATGAAGAGATCAGGTAGGCAAATGGGATTCTTCAGAAACAAGGAAGCTAATCATGAGTATGTAGCCAGGGGGTCCGTTATATTAGGGTCAAGAACAAAGAAAGCAAGTCTGGAAGACAGAGTCAAAATCAGATCTGAGGGCAAAGGGCAGCTGGGATGAAAGAATGAAAAATAAGGTTTAAAATACTGATCTGAAGGTAATCTGCTGGTCCCAGCATAGGGAACAGTGAAATTTCAGATAGCCAGGGAGATAGTGATGGCCAGTCAAGCAGATGACAGAGACCTGAGTATGTCAATGGGTGATTTTTGGTTGTTTAACAGACTATCTTATACTCTAGCTTCCACCATTTGGAAAACAGGCCAGATATGAGGGGCTAGGTACATTTGAATTGGATAACTTTTAGAAGTTTTTCTAAAAATTCTACAAGTTTATCATTCTAGGTTTAGGAAAACAAAGTACAAACAGAATACAACAAGGATTAGTCCCCTTTGCTCCAGTTTTTATTTTTGGATTCCATGAATTGGGAGGCTGGCAAAATAAATAAATAAAGTATGAGGGAAGGGACAGAAAGACAAATTCAGCTTTTAAGAGATTGTATAACAAGCCTAAGTCAAGGTCACCAATCAAATAATCAATAAGCCTTTATTAAGCGCTTATTAAGTGCCAGGTATTGTGGTAAGCTCTGGGGAAACAAAGGAAGGCCAAAAATGCCCTAGCCCTCAAGGTGCTTACTTTTGAAAGGAGGAGATAATGTAAGTAACTAGGTACAGACAAGATAAATACAGAACCTGAAATGGTAGAGTACACCTCCATCCCTACTACTGGGAAGTCTGAGATTAGTGAATTACTTGAGTTCGGGAGTTCTGCTTAGGTGTCCGCACTGGGGGAAAGGGATAGATTAGTCTGTCCAAGAAGAGATAAACTGTCCCAGGTCAGAAATGGAGTAGGTCAGTGTTTCAAAAAACGGTGAGATCTGGTGATAAGTGGCTCTATACTTCTAGTCTGAACGAGATAGGGAGACCTAAACAGACAAAACCAAATTAAACTAACAATAACAATAACATAGAGTAGATGAAAGTCTAAGAAGGAATGATATTAGCAGCCAAGAGAGATACTTGGAAAAGACAAGCTGAGACTTGAAAATATCCAGGGAAATCAAAAGGGGAGAAATGAGATCATGCCATGGATGAGGAATAGCCTATGTAAATGCACAGATTCAGGAGAGGAAGTATCATGTTGGAGAACGCAGAAGTACATTAGTTTTGTTGGATCATAGAGAGAATGGCAGGGAGTAACGTATAAGAAGACTAGAAAAATAGGAAGAATTCAGTCTCATGAGGGCCAGAAGCACAACTATTCAGTCTAAGTTAAAGCAAGACAACCATACATGCTGGGATCATGACCAAGAGGTTCATTACTCTAGGGACAACAATGAGGGAAATGACTGAAACATCAGGTTGATCTGAAAGAAAGGCAAAATTGGTATACATAGTGGAAAGGGAACAGGACTTGAAGTCAAGAGATCAGAATTTGAGTCCTGAATCTCTTTATTTATTTATTTAAAAGATTTAAATTTATTTATTTATTTTAGTTTTCATTCATTTAGTTTTCATTTCCACAAGATTTTGAGTTCTAAACTTTCTCCCCATCTTTTCCCTTCCCCCACCCCAGATGGCATTCAATCTAATTACCCCTTCCCCCCAGTCTGCCCTCCCTTTTATCATACCCTCTTCTTATCCCTTTCCTCTTCACTTTCTTGAAGGGCAAGATCGATTTCTATACCCTATTGCCTGTATATCTTATTTCCCAGTTAAAAAAAATAATTTAACATTTGTTTTTAAAACTTTGAGTTTCAAATTTTCTCCCTTCTTTCCTCCCCATGGACGTGGATGACCTCCATTGAGAAGGCAAACAATTCAATAAAGGTTATACATGTGTAGTTATGCAAAACACCTCCATAATTGCCCTGTTATAAAAGACTGACTATATTTTCCTCCATCCTATCCTGCCTCCCAATTTTTTTATTTTCTCCTTTGACCCTGTCCCTTGTCCCAAGTGTTTGCTTCTGACTATTCCTTCCCCAATCTGCCCTCCCTTCTATCATCCTTCCCATCCCCTTACCCCCTATTTTCTTATAGGATAAGATACTCAGTAGAGTGTGTATGTTATTCCCTCCTTAAGCCAAATGCCATGAAAGTAAGGTTCACTCCATCTTTCTTACCTACCTCCTCTTCCCCTCCATTGTGAAATCTTTTTCTTGCCTTTTTTATGTGACCCCATATTATCATTTCCTTTCTCCTCACAATATATTCTTCCCTGTCCCCTTAATTTTACTTTTTAGGTATATCCCTTCATGTTCAACTCCCTGCACCAATTATCTATCTTTCTATCTATCTAATACCATGGCCTAGGGGTAGGGAACCTATATTCTTGAGGCCAGATGTGGCCTTTTAGGTCCTTGGGTGTGGCCTTTTGACTGATTCCAAGTGTTACAGAACAAATCCTTTTATTAAGGGGAATTTTTTCCGTGAAGTTTGGATTCATGGCTCCATGGCATGGACCCATCAAATTTTGATAAACTGAAAAACAGTGAAGTAGAAGTTATGAGACCTGTCTTCTAGTCCTAAGTCTGTCAGTGATTAGCTGTGTGATTCTAAGCAAGTCCCTTGACCTCTCTGGGTCTCATTATTGTCCTAATTTGACAGATGAAGAAAACATTAATTCTTCCTCTCACAACAAAGCTCTATATAAATGTATACTATTTACAAAAACTCTGCAGAACTTTATCACCATTGCAATAAATAGGATCTGGTTTATTTTTCAAGGCTGAATTTATTGGAAATGAAGTTGTTTTGCTTCAAGCTTTGGTCCTTGTGGGCTGAAGGATAATTTCAGAATTTTGAATTGGAACATGAAATAGATTTTGTGGACAACAGCCAGGTTCAGATCTCCATTTGCACCTGATGACTCTATTGGAATGAATGAATAGATGAATGAATGAGGCATGCATGAAACACTTCCTTCAAATCTATTTTCTTCCTATGGAAATTGCCTAGAGTTGGGGCTCTTCTAGTGCCACAAGGGGGTTTAACTTTATTTTGGCTTTAGATAGGTTGACAACTTTAGCTTCAAATTGGGAACCTGGCAAGCTTCATTCTTTGTTTAGTCCCTGGAGGGTCTCAGCTTATTTGTCTGTTTCAGGATTAGCCTTGTCATTTTGTGTTTGGCTGTATGACATTGGCAGGAAGGGATACAACAAGGAAGATTCCATATAAGCTGTATGTCTCATTAAGACAGCCCCATGAGATGAAATAGGCCTGATGTTTTTAGGTTGTTGTCAGTTGTAGAGTTCTATAAAAGTGAAGTTAGGAAACATGCTGACAAGATGGTTTTGGTCTAGTATCCCCAGAAAGTTGGAACCAATTCTAGGTAACTCTTGATGGGCAGCACCCAACACAATCTTGTGTATAGATAGAATTGATAGTATATAAGAGAAATACAGTTTTGAAAATAAGAAGTAATGAGGGAAGAATGCACCAATGTTTTGTTCTTGACTTGCTATGTGAGAAACAGATCCTACCTCCTCTATCACATGATAGTACAGATTGGGTGGTTGTACAGTACCTTTATATGGTCTATTTTAGTGGACCTTGGAGATGTATGACATCAACTGGGCTGCTGCTCTCCTGATTTACCAATCATTGCCCTTCCAGGATCACCATGTCTGGAGGTGCCCCAGCCATTTTTCACTCTACTCTCAAATCTCAGACTATTTCTTCCCTAGCCTCCCAAACACTTTTTCTAACCTTCTTCTTCATTTTACTTCTTTTAACCTCTTCCAGTTCATGACCCATGAATTAAGTTAATATAAACTTATCTAAACATTGTGTATATATGTGTATGATTTTTTCTGGATAGCATATGTCAATCCACTCCTACAAAAGACTAGTAAATCTCCTAACCAAAATGACCCTCTCTGCCCAAGACTTCTGTTTGAATGTTGTTTCCCTCTTTGAATGATCAACTTCTTAAGAACAACGGCCCCTTTGCTTTTTGTATTTGTATCCCCAACAGTTAGATAGTGCAATGGATAGAACTCTGGTCCTGGAATCAGGAACATGAATTCAAATTCCATTTCAAACACTACATTTGTTACCCTGGGCAAGTAATTTAAGCACTGCCTGCCTCAGCTTCTTTAACTGCAAAATGAGGATAGCAATCATACCTATTTCACAGGGCTATTGTAAGGACCTAATTAGATGGTATTTGCAAAGAGCTTGGTACAGTGTTAGGCATACAGTGGCTGCTAAATAAATTATCACTCTCTTTCCCTTAGCACTTAGCATAATGCTTGATCCATAGGTAGCACTTAATATTTTTTGTTGTTGTTCACTCCCTTACCAACTGTGCTTTAAGGTTTAAAAAACATTTTACATATGTTATGTTACTGGACACTTGTAAAATCTCTATGAAGTAAATGCTACAGGTATGATGCTTATTTTATATATGAGAAAAACGAGGATGGCAAAGATCAAATCTCTTGCCCAGTATGAAATAAATAGTAGATATGCAAGATATGAATCAAGTCTTTTCGATTGTATGTTCAATGCACCACATACTAAACTATGTTTCTTCTCATGACTCAATAATGTGTGATTTTTCAATTAAATTAAACTTAGTAAACATGATGGGTATAATCAGAGACCCTACCCTCATTGACTTTGGCTAAAGTATTTCCATGAAACATACCTGGAAGTTGAGCCCTTTCAGTAACATATTGGCCCTGGACCTTTATCTCATGTGCTAGCTCAGTCCTAAAAACTTAGAACTTTGTACTGACTCACGACAGAAGCAGGAGAAGGGGTTATATTAAAGAACATTGTTCATCGAAGCAAATAAGAGCTACCCACTCAATTTACCCTAAAAGTGGTGACTCTAGGCTTTTGTGCTCTCTTTCTTTCTCTATTTGAAATCTGGCATTCTGTTTTTTCTCTTTGTGGCTTTCCAACCTTGTCTGATGTGGTCATTGTTCACTTATGACAGTTAGATCAGGAGTTTGGCTTGGTGAGTGAACCTGTACCTCTCTCTGCTTCTTCTGTTTGTGCTTCTGTTGCCTGATCATAGATGTCTACATAGTGATACTGAGCATTGTGTTCAAAATTTTTGAGTTCCAAAGGTTAGGAGCTTCAGATTTCTTTATTTTATGTCAATGGTGCTATGGGAAGTGCTCTCTACAATAACTTCAACATGTCTTGGAAGAGAAGACAACTATTACCAGTTAGAGGAATCATGCCAGTTGATAAGCTAAGCCAGCTCCATGGGATATATTCTATTCATAGTCAATCAGGGAAGGGTCTTCTAATTACACTACCCATCACATAAGCATTTATTAACTGTCTGCTTGGTGTAAGTCACTATGGTAGGTACTTTAGGTACCTACCTGTAGGTAGGCGTGGTAGGGATACAAAAAGAAAAAAATGAAAACAGAAACTAAATAGTCCTTCCCCTTAAGGAACTTTAACATTACTGGAGGCATACATCGCTACATACAAAGATAAGAAAACGTTGAATAACAAGAAGCAGGCTTGAAGGGTGTGCATTGATCACTAACAACTCAGGATCAATAAAGAATTTATGTAATGGTAACTAGATTTTAGAAAACAAGGCTAAGGAGGGAGAACATTTCAGGCTTTAAAAATAATCTTTTTAAAGACACAGAAATGTGTGGTTTTATACTGAATTTAAGGAAACAAAAAATGTAACTTGATTTGGCCGGAATGTGGAATATTCGAGGAAAAGTAAAATAAATAAATCTAGAAAGGGCTCTAAATAATAAGCAAAGTTATTGATATTAATCCAGGAGCTGCTGTAGTTTCTTGAATAGGGGAGTGAAATGATGAAACCTCTGCTTTGGGAAGACTAGATGATAGATTAAGGAGAGAGCCTTGAAATGAAGAATTTAATTAGCAGGTCATGGCAATAGTTTAGAACAGGGCTGAAGAAATCCTTTAATTATACAATTGGTGCCTTCAGCTTATACCATAAGTCCTGACACTAATGGGGGAATTTGAAGTCCTAGGCTAGGGGGGAAGAACCTGTGATCTCAATGTCATAAGAGGCCCTCTAGGTCCTCAGGTGTGGCCCTTTGACTGAACCCAAACCCCCTTAATAAGAAGATTTGTTCTGTAAAATTTGAACTCAGTCAAAAAGCTGCACTTGAGGACCTAGGAGGCCACATGTGGTCTTGTCCCTGCAGGTTCCCCACTCCTGTTCTAGGCACAGTGCCAAAGTTATGGCAAGAGGAGAAGCATGTGCATGATTTAGAGAAACATTTCTCATGGGTTTTTATTTAAGAATTTAAGATTTCACATTTTCTTCCAAACCTTGCCTTTTAATTTTTTTACTGAAGTTTGGATATTTTGTTAAATCTGCACAATTTTTTTATCAAAATCATTGAATCGATACATAATATTTGCCTTATAATTGAAATATCAGCTATCTATAATTACTATGCATGCCATCCAAAGAAGTCCATGCTCTATGTTTCTAGGAGTCATGGGGAGTGAAAGACTTAATTTAATTCTATAATCATGTTAATGAGAAGAAAATTGTTAAAGAACTTTAAATGCATTATTCTCATGTAGTCATTACCCTGTTTGAGAGGGAATGGAGTGCCGGGATACCATATTTAGCACAGCTTGCCATAGTAGAGTATACTGTCCATAAATACCTAGCTTCTGATGAAGATTGTTTTATGAAAGGTTTCTTTCTGTCCTTTGCTCAACTCCTCCTTGTCTGTGTGTTTGAGACAGTTCAGGGTTATAATGAAGACAATATATTAGACTTAAGAGTCAGAAAGATGTGAGTTCTATTATTGCTTCAGATACTTACTAGCTATATGACTCAAAGTGAGTCACTTAACCCCTCTCTGCCTTTAATTTCTCATCCAAAACTGAGGGTAAGAGTGGCACATAGCCCAGAGAAGTTTTGAGAGGATGAAATGTGATTATATATGTAACGCATGTTGCAAACATCAAGATGCTGTAAGTATCTTAGTACTGTTGTTGTCACTATCAATATTATTAAACTATACAAAAAAATCACAGCAAATTGAGCAAGGAACCGCAGAAGTTATCTAGTTCATTTGAAGAGGAATCCCTTCTATTATATACCTCAACACTTGCCCTCCAGGGTCATTTTGAAACCTCCATTGGAGGTAGGGATGAATTTACTAACTTCTAGGATGCTTGTTCCATGTTAGCTTCATTTTAATTGTTAGGAAGATATTCTTTATGTGAACCTGGAGAACATTTTTCTACCACTTCCATTTGTTTCTGCTAGTTCTGCCCTCTGGGGCCAAGATGAAAAAACCTTCTAGAAGAAAACCCTTGAAGAACTAGAAAGTAGCTATGGCATCCAGCCTGAACTTCCTCTAATTCAGGCTAAAGATCTTGAATTCCATTAACTAATGCTCATGTGGGATGTTCTGTAGTCCTCTTAACATCTTGGTTGTCCTCCATTGTACATACTCCAGTTTACCAAGATTATTCCTAAAATGTAGCATCCAGAACTGGCACAATATTCCAAAGGATGGGCAAAATAATGTAGAACCCTCACCTCTCTTGTTTTCCACACTATGAACCACTTAATGCCACCTGGAATCATATTAATTATTTTGAAGCCACAATACATTATTTTGTATTGAGCTTGTGGCTTAGTGAAACTATCTTTTTTTTTTTAACAAGTTGAGCACGATTTTCCTTTCTTGTATTTTGCAACATATTCTTTAAGTCCAAGTGTAGAACTGAAACATTCATTCCTATTAAATTTCATTTTTTAAATTTATCTCATTGTTCTTGTCCACTGAGTTCCTCTTGAATTCTGATTCTCTTATGATTCAACTGTCACTCCTAGGTTTGTATCACCTTCAGACTGGACAAGCATAGCATCTGTACCTTCATCCAAGTCACTGCTAAAAATGTTGAACACAGGGGCAAAGACAAATCCTGGAAGTACTATAGTAAAAAGCTCCTTCTAAGGGGAGAGTGACTTGTCAGTGACTCATTTTTGGATTCTGTAGTTAGTTTACCTGATTATATTCTCACTTAGGTCACATCTCTCTGTCTTATCCAGAAGAAGCACATGAGAGGCTATGTCCAAGGTGTAGCTAAAAACTAGTTATGCTGAATTTATGGGATCCCTCTTATATACATTTAACTACATGCTTAAGAGTAGGGACTGGCTAACTTTTATATTTGTAATGTTTTTGCTTAGAACCAGGTAAACATATAACAATACTCTTTCCATTTATTTATATCAGCTTGATACCCCTTTCTCCTTCTTAAATGAAATGAGGTTAACTGTCTCCTGGCTCATTACAATTATATGAAAAAGATTTCTCTCCTTCCTCTAATTTTTCATCTCAATTTTAAAAAAATTCTGCAATCCCATTGCTTAGTTATATCTATTTTATATCATTTCCTCAACTTTCATAGTTCTTTTACTTTATGATTCAGAATTTCTTCTTGTGCTAAATGCCTCTTTATTTTCATATAAAACATTGTTATTTCTTTTTGAAAACTTAAGCAGATAGAGGCTCAGATGTCATATATTTTGCATTGTACTATAATATCAGTTTACAATGTCACATGCTTAAGCAAAGGGACTTTGGCTTTGGCCATTGCTGATTTTCTTTAGCATACTGGGGGTATATATTTTCCGAATTTCTGCTACCCAAAACCATAATAGTGTCTAGACCTATTTGAGACATGCAAGACTCTTTTTGTTTTTCATCCTTTATTTTCAAAAGGACCATTGACATCATGGAATGATTTCTCAACTTAGTCATGAATTGCATTTATGTGATGCAGAATAGTACAAAGTCATCAGCCTTGCTCTCTCTTCCAGAGTCACAGAATCTAGTGACAAGACAGAAGTCAAGATGACTGGTGATAGCCTAGAATATAGTGCATGATCTTGGCATTTTCTACATTTCTCCAAGCTCCAAGCACTTCATGTCACTTAATTTAGATGCCAACATTGGAACAAATTTTTCTCATCTGCCCATTCTGCCAGGGAAAGACTTTATGTCTTGGGGTAGATCTGGGGAAAGAGGTACCATCCTTCATACCTTAGGGTTGGAGGTGATTACAAAAATTAAGCTATTACCACAAAAAAATGCACAGGCAAAGGAGAAAGAATCCAACCACAGAAAGTTATTATGGAAGAACAAAAAAACTGGGGCTCTGGCTAGAAATATACCCAGCAAAGTAAAGCATAATTCTGAATGAAAAAAGGACATTTAGTCAACTGTCAGAGTTTCAAGACTTTGTTAAGAAAAAAGAAACGAAACAAAACAACACCCCAAACTTAACAGAAGATTTGGCATACAAGAGCCAAGTGAAACGTAAGGTACATACCAAAGACTGATTACAAGGGATTCAATAAGGACAGATCATTTACTTTTTATATATGTAAAATACAAAAGTATGTCTATGTAAGAATCTTATTAATAATTGGATAGCTCATAAGAAAATTGGGATAAACCTGAGTAAGATATGAATTTAAAAAGTATAACCATTTAAGAACAGCTAACAAGAATAATTATTTTAAACAAATGAGGTACAAGAGGAAGAACACATACAGAGGAATTTGATGGGAGATCTGATGGGTTTAAGAGGGGACACTAAATACATACATACATACATATATATATATATATATATATATAATTAGAAGAGTATAAAAGTCTTCTAAATTTAGAAGAAATAAAATGGCAAAGGGATAGGGAGGGGCCTGAGGACAAGGGAGGGATCTTTAGAGGGGATGGGGAAGGAATAAGCAAATGGGGGGGGTATTGAATGGTGTTTAAATCAAAGGGAATGGGCAGATAAGGGAAAGATCTCTAGAGGGAAGAGTGAGGGAATAGGCTATAGGGAGGTATAGATGGGAGTGTAGATTTATGGGAATGGGAGGAGAGGGGAGGGAGCTTTGGAAGGTGTAGGCAAGTAATAGGAGGGCAAAGTAGCAGGTAGAAGTAAAGTAGAGGAGATAAGAATCAAGCATACAAATAAAGATCAGGAGTACAATTTGGGAAAGCATGTGTCTATATATGTATGTCTATGTATATGTATGTGTACTTATATATCTATAGTTATAGAGGAACATATCCACACTTAATTGTAGCCTTCTGGGGGGGGTGGGGAATAAAAAAAAGTAAACAACAGAGAACAAAAGAAAATTTACAAGGAAGCAAACAAATGATGGACAATGTGTAGTATTTATCATACTTTATTGAAATGAAAATGTATTGTTATATATTATGTATATATATATATATACATATATATTACAGACTTTCTTGAAATGAAAATTTATTGTTATATATTATGAATCCTCTCTTCTGCTCTGCTATGCACATGACATGCTTTCCCCTTTTCTTACTTTATATTTAAGTTCTAATATTTGAGTTTTTGACATATTTTTGTTTCATTTTTTCTATTCTGTACTTATTTTCTGGTAATTCAGTCTAAAATACAATTTTAAAAAAGGAATGCGCTAAAAGAAAAAAAGTATGAGAGAAAGAGTGCATGGAAGGTGAATTGTAAAGTCTAAGAAGACTGGAAATGTGGAAAAGTTTTGAGGGGTAATGAATACCAAACAGAGTTTTTTATATTTTATCTTTGAACTGATAGAGAGCCACTGTAGTTTATTGAATAGGCGAATGACGTGGTTAGACCTGAATTTTGGGAAGATAATTTTGATACTTGGGAGGAGGACAAACTGGAATGGGGAAAAATTTGTGATCCTGCAGACAACCAACAAGCTATTGCAATAGTCTAGACATGAGGGGATTAGGGCAATATCAAAAGACAGAAAAAGACCTATGTAAGAGATGTTACAAAGATTGACTTGACAGGCCTTGGCAGCAGATCAGGTATGAATGGAGGAGCGAAAGTGAGGAGTTGATAATGATACTTATATTATGAGCCTGAGTGAATGAGAGGATGATGGTTTCCTTGACAATGACAGGGAAATTTAGAAGGGGTAAGGGGTTAGGAGGGAAAGATAATGAGTTCAGTTTTTGAATGATGAGTTGAATATGCTTTGAGAATATCCAATTTAAGATGTTCAATAGGCAGATGGAAATGTAAGACTGGAGGTCATAGAGAGAAAGCACTGAATAAGATGTGAAAATCATTAATAGTAGATTAGTTTATACTCACTAACTTGCCAGTCAGGACAGCTTATCTCTATGTTAGAGTTCCAAGGCAAGAGTATCTCCTCCAGGAATCAGAAGTGGTTATCAGGAGTTCAAGTAGAAATGGGTGCTATTCCACCAAAGAGCATAGTTTGCAGTTATACCATAGATACAGTGATGTCTGGTAAAATCCTGGTTTCCTAATGGATTGCCAGAGGGTATTTGAAGCATCGTTTGAGTCATGGTAAATATCCATTACAGAATGCAAATAGAAGAGGATTCCAGATGCTCTTTCCTTGTGGATGATATAGTGTTGATTGAGTAAAGTCAAGAATATGACAAAATTTCTTAAATAAGACTAATGACTCAAAAGACTTCAACCTAACCGCACAGAGAGAAAAAAGTATGAGTAGTATTCAACTTATGATATACAGTGGGATAGGGAGCCTCTGTTGCCCATCTATTGGCAAATATGTCTTTAAAAAAAATTGCAAATGAGCCCTGAACTGGTCCTAAAATTAAATAGGAGGTCAACAAACTGCCTTCAATTTGGTAAACTGTAAGGGGCTTTGATTGACTTTCAAATATTTTCGTTCATCTTTTTAATATTCTTCTTCTTCTAGTCATTCTTCATGTAATATTGTGATTTCTAAAGAACTCAAATCACAGGCCATCACAGAATTATATTGAGAGTCATGGTGAGCACGAATAAGTTACCACATATTATTAATGAAGCCCTACATAGGAAAAGTGGCATAAAAGAAACTCTCAGATAAAAATATGTCATTGAAAAGGGTGTTCTTATAGAGAGAACAAGGGATAACTGATTTACAGAACGGATAGATAAGTGGCCCTTTGTTACATTCAATTTGAAAGGGTCTACAGAAAAAATATCATTATATGAAGACACCCTGTGGAAGATTTATAGTAGAACATGGACAAGAATCCAACAAAAGCTGAAGTCCTGCATAGGTTAGTCATCAGTGAGGCGATATATCCTTCTCAGTATTAAATTATCTACACCAAAGAGATGAAAACATTGAAAAACAAAACCCACACATTTTAGTTGAGGTTATATAAGACTAATGGTTCACAAGACTAAGGCAATTTGTAAGCTAGGAGACAATGCCTCTCAGTATATCTGAAAGTTTGCAAAAGTGAGACTCTTTATCTTGTCATTTGTAGACAACCTCTATAGAAAACCTAAAAGTATCTTTTTACACAGGGAAGTATAAAACCTAGCCATGGTAGAAGTTTCCCTAAAATGCAACAGCTTTTGAAGTGTTAGGAACTCACAATATACACCCTAATCATCTCTGCTATGTCAAATGGCACTTGACTTTCTCACATGAGACTTTATTGTATTTTACACACACACACACACACACACACACACACACACATATGTGTATGTATATATGCATGTATATTTGTTTACTTATGTAGGTATGTATATGAATATGTACATGAATGTATATAGTATATATGTATATATAAACATGTGTATACTTACATGCACACATTATACATGTATACATATGTATATTATATATTAGGAATATTTTAAGAATATATGAACTTTAAACACCCCCAAATTAAACCAACCATGTGCAATCTTAATCTAAATATTCATTAGACAGGCTGACAGCTGAGAAATCTCTAATCAAATGAGAGAGAAAGGGAAGAATAGATCTGACAGATGCATATAATTTTTATATCCCACAAGGTTTACACAAACTACTATTATTCCTCAGATCGGTTAGGAATCAGAGAACTGGCACTGCCATGAACTAGCTGTGTGAAAATGGGCAAGTCACCTCACTAAGATGAAGTTTGTTTAATTTGTATGATTGTAAAATGTTTGCTTAATTGTAAAATTATGATACTTGTATTATCTACAGTGATGTTGTAAGGAAACATCTTTCAAATGTCCTATTATGTATAGATACAAATATATATATAGATTCATATATACATACATATATGTATATGCATACATACTCACACACACACACATATATATATATATATATATGCATGCACATACACATACATATATATGCATAAGTAGGTAGGTTTATTTTTTTATTAGTTGTAATTATATTTATTCTTATCCAGCTATCTCCTTAGATATTAAGGAAAATAGCCTCTAAATCCATAAAATTATCAGGAGAGCTGTGGCTACACCCTTCATAAACTAAAACACTATTGAGGATCTTTCTAGTGAAAATATTGCGACATTTTGAACCAGAATGACAGTCTTCACTACGAGAAAATATTGCGACATTTTGAACCAGAATGACAGTCTTCACTATGAGACATTAACAAAGATAATATCTTGGTGAACTCTCTTTTAGCAATCCACTCTTTTATCTATCAGAACTATCAGTATGGTATCAGTATCAGAAAAAAAAGAGCTATGGAATTGTACTTTTGCCTGTGCCCCCTTTGCTCTTCGCTACTCCAGTAATAGTAATAGAAGGGTAGCTAGGTGGCACAGTAGTTATAATGCCAGGCTTGAAGTCAGGAAGACAAAATCGAATCTGGCCTCAGGCACTTCCTAGTAGTGTGACCCTGGGCAAATCACTTAACCCTGTTTGCCTCTTTCCTCTTCTCTAAAATGAGCTGGAAAAGGAATGGCAAACTCTTCCAGTATCTTTGCCAAGGAAACCAAAATGGTGTGACAAAGAATCAGACATGTCTGAAATGATCCAACTACAGCAAGAATAAAGAGTAGAATTTAGGGCTAGAGGGGCTAGAATTTGTGAAGACTTTATTGATCTTATGTACAGATCAGTAGATCAAAGATATTGCATAAAGGTTTGCACAACTGATACAAAATAAAAGTTGTCAGCAAAAGACAAGTTTGTAAAATTTTTACTCAAATTCATCTCTTCCTTCTGCATCCCTCCCAAACTTTTTGTTATCATAGATTTAGAGTCAAAAGGGCCCTAATAGGGCATTGAATCCAATCCAAACATTTTACAGAGAAAGAAAATGAGGCACTGAGAATTTAAGTAATTTTCCCAAGGCAAAAAAGAGGATAAGTGTTTGAGGACAGATTTGTAGTCAGATTTTCCTGGTTCCAAGTTCAGTGCCATATTCACAAACCATGCTGCCTTTCTTTGGGCTTTCGAAGTTTAGTTGGTTGATAATTTTCCTTCGTTTCATCAGTGATATATACGTATATGTATACATATACATATACGTATATATACACACATGTATATGTGTGTATATATACATATATAGTTTCCACACGCAAACATTTTCTTTTCCTTATGAAGATGTCTTGTGTTCATGTAATCAGAATTTCATATTTTAGAGAATTTTAGGCAATTGGATTCTACCCATCCTCATTGTAAACTCTTCAAAAACTATTCTCCTGAAATCAAGAGTATGTATATATATGGAAATATTTAACTGATTTATCCTAACATCTAAGGTACCGTGTTTGAGGTCTCCCAAAGTTCCCGTGAATTTAACTCCGTTTCAGTCCCTCATCTCTCATCCTTCCTATATCACATCATGATGGAAGAATAATGACTGTTGTATGGGACTGAGTGATGGAATTGGAGTCAGGAAAGACCTCTGTCATGAGGCTCAAATTAAATTGTATGTTTAAGGTACTGCATAAACAATAGTTATATATAAATCTATAAATCCTATGTTATATGCCACATTATGTCATTTATATTATATATGTATATAGCTGTATTATTTTTTAAGGATTTTAAGCAGGCACAGTAACATGTTAGATGGAACTATGAATTCATTTAACCATTGTGGAAAGTGATTTGGAATAAGGCAAAGAAAATGCCAAAAGGTTCATGCCTTTTGATTCAAAAATACTACTGCTAGGTAGACCCAAAGAAGGTTAATTTAGAAAGAAAGATCACATAGATGCTATAATATACACAAGAGCACTTCAGTACAGCAAAAAATTAAAAGTAAATTGCTATTGATGTTCAGTTGTTCAGTCTTGTCTGATGCTTTGTTACACGATTGACCAGAGCATACTAGGCCTTCTGTCCTGCACTATCTTGCGAATCTACCCAAGCTCATGTTCCTTGTTTCCATGATGCTATCTATTCATCTCATCCTCTGAAATCCTCTTTTCCTTCTGCCTTCAATCTTTCACCATAAAGGTCTTTTCCAGTAAGTCCTGTCTTCTCATTATGTGACCAAAATATTTAACCTTTAGCTTCAGTATTTGACCTTTCAGTGAATAACTTGAGTTTTTTTTTTAATATTGACTGATTCAACCCATCCAAGGGACTCCCAAAAGTCTTCTCCAGCATGACAATTCAAAAGCATTAATTCTAAATTGCTCACTTTTCCTTATACTCTAACTCTCATGGACATACATTCTATTGGAAAAAAAAAACATAGCTTTGACCCTCCAAACTATTGTGGGCAAGGTAATGTCTTTACTTTCTAGCAAGTCAGAGTAGAAGTCAGAGTATCACTTGTTCCCCATTTCTACCATCACGCTACAGTGCCTCCTTCATCAACACGCCTCTCTAAAGGTAGCTAATGAATCTGTCTGCTTGTCTCTCACCTTCTCTCTCTCCTTCTCTCAGTCCTAAGTTCCATTCACCATCTTCAGAACTTTGGCATGATCACCTGAATACTTTGACCTCACAGTTCTTCTGCTTACTCAGCACAAATCTCTTCCCCAGTCTGATTTCTTTGCTCTTACTCTTATGCTACTTAAAGCTCAAGAAAGTCATGTAACTGTCCTGCCTGGATCTATTACAAATTCTCATTATTGAATCTCAGCTGTACCCTCTTTGCTGCCAGCAATCCTTTTATTCTTCATTGATTGACACTCTCTTCAACTTCTCCTACTTTACTGAGAAAATTGAGTCCATCCATCATGAACTCCCTTATCTCTCCGCGCTCTATTTCTGAACCATTTAAAATCTTCAATGAGGGTCTCTAGGGAAGAGATGAGCCTTCATCTTGACAAGATTAACCCCTTTTCTTGTGTCCTTCCTCCCACCATTCTTTTATTCCCCCTAGGAACTTACTATAGTTATCATTTTCTCTTTCATCATCTAGTTCTCCCCATCTACTGGATTTCTTTCCTGCCTAGTTCCTCATCCTTAAAAATAAAAGAGATAAATAAAAATATCCTTTTGATTAAGTTTGACAATCTGCGAAGTTATCATTTAATATTTTTCTTTCCTCTCACTAACAAACTTTTAGGGGAGAAAGGCACTACCTTAATTTCCTTAACATACAATTGCTTTTTAACTCCATGCATTTCAGCTTTTGACTTACCACTTCGATAAAACTGAACTCTCTACGTTTACCAATGGTATCAGTCACCAAATTCAATCTTTTCTCAATCTTTATTCAATTTGATCACTTTGAAATTTTGATTTTGTTTCCCCACACATCCTTCTTTTCCCCTGGCTCCTATAAAGCTATGCTCTCCTGTTTCTCTCCCTAACTGATTATTTCTGCTCAGTTTCCATTGTTGAAGCATTATACTGTCTCTTTCCCCAACCTACACACTAATATAATGTGGGTATCTCTGGAGTCTCCCTGATATTCCTCTTCCTACTCTTCTCCTTTGAGGATCTTATCTGTTCCTATTATTTAAAATTTCTATTGTTTTAAATAATATACAATATGATGATTCTAAAAACCTTCCTCTCCAGTTCCAAGCTTTATCCTGAAAGTCCATCCTACATTTGAACAGCTTGATAACTCTATCTGGATGTCCCAATAGTATTTCAGGCTTAGCATTACCAAAATTGAACTCCATATTCTCTGTAGGCCTATCCCCCTTTAAGATTTCCCAACTTTTGTAAGGGTATCATCATTCTTCAAGGTGCCTGACTTCATAATTTTGTAGTTATTCTCTATCATCTGCAAGTCAGTCAGATACCAATTCCTTTCCATTTCTGCCTTCATGACATGTTTCCTGCTTTTTTTGCTCATTAAGCCATCATCTAAATTGAAGCCTACATTGTCTTTTACATGAACTATTTTAATAGTCTTCCTACTTAACGGTCTCCGCCCTTCCAATCGCTTTCCTTCATATTCTATTGTCCTTCAGTTACCAAAATAATCCTCCTAAAGTCTGGCCCTATCATCCCTCATAAAAAAATCTTCAGTTGTTCCCTATTAGCTTTAGCACAAAGAGAAAACACCTTAGCACGACATTGGTTGATGAATTTTTAAAATCTTGTTATCATTTCCTCTACCTAGAGAAACATGACCTCAGCATCATGTTCAGATAAAGGAAAGTTGCCTAGTGGTTTGTTAAAGGAGCAGACTCAAACAAAAGAGAGGGCTGTGGGTCATGCAGTTAGCACTCCCTTAATTCAGAGCTTTTAGTAAATTGAGGCAAATGAGTAAGGTCATAGCCAATTTCACCTGAGGGAGTTCTTCTCAGATAGGATTGTTGCTGTTGTCCTAGAATTAGTCCATCAGAGCAGTCTCATTTTAGACCAAGACTTAAAGTAGTGCTTATTTTTTCGTATTACTTATCACATGCTTTCTACGTTCTGTCATAACTGGATGGCCACTGCTTCTCTTGCATCTTACGTGTGCTTACACAGAGTCTTAACTGGTGCCTCCATGTCTTCCCTCAGTCACAATATCCCCAAAGTGTTCTTGCTACCTATGGGTACAGCACTCATTTCGAGTGTGCTCACTGCTCCTCACCTAAAACAACAGTCTAGGGTTCAGTACTGTTAGGATTTGCTTCCAAAAACAGTGGGGATATTGGGGGGTAAGGGATAGGGATGAGGGGTGGAAAGGTAGGGATAGGTGTGAGAGGATGATTTTTCAATCATCCTCCCCTTCATCTGCAGATCCCTAGATGAAAGCCTATGAGGCAAAATTTCCTGAGGCTCAGATCTGTCCTCATGACTTTCTTCTTGTTAATTCAATGGAATGGGCACTTCACCCAATCCAAACCTTAGCCTCTGGAGGTCCCATCTTTCCTGAGGTCCTCTCAAGTTGTCCTGGGAAGACAACTGCTTGACCCCCTTATTTTTGTTTCTCTGTGTTAATTTTATGGTGATTTTCTGTTTGTGGGGGAAATTTGGAGAGCCTGAAAATTTCTGACCTACTCTGCCATCTTCCCAGAATGTATACACACACACACACACACACACACACACACACACACACACACACACATTCTTCTCTCTTCCCCACTTAATATATTTCCCCTCTTTTTTCCACTTAATATTTTATTTTTTCTAATTACATGTAAAGATAGTTTTCAACATTCACTTTTACATGATTTTGAGTTCCAATTTTTTTCTCCTTTCCTCTGTCCCCAACCCCCTTCCCAAGATGACAAGCAATCTGATTTAAGCTATACATCTAGAATCATACTAAATGTATTTCCACATTAGTCATGTTGTGAAAGAAGAATCAGAACAAAAGGAAAAAATCATGAGAAAGAAAAAAAACAATAAAAAAACAAAAATAGTATATTTTGATCTGTATTCAGACTCTATAATTCTTTCTCTGGATGTAGATAGCATTTTCCATCATGAGTGTTTTGGAATTGCCTTAGATATTCTTCTCTCTTTTAATCAATTCAGAAGAGAATGAGATTCAAGCATTGCCAACTCTCCTCCACTCCCATTTTCCTGTCCATTGTAAAATGTCTTCCTTCTGGACTCTTTTATATAAGATAAATTTACCCATTCTTCCTTTCTTTTCCCCTTCTCCAAGTGCATCCCTCATTCTCACCCATCCAGTTTTTGAGATAATCCCAACATCAGCTCATTCCTGTGCCCTCTGTCTATGTGGAGCCCTTCTAGCTTCACTAATAAGGATAATTTTCTTAAGCGTTGCATGCGTCATCTTTTCAAATAGGAATGCAAATGATTTAACCCTATTGGGTTCCTTAGGATTTCTCTTTCATGTTTATCTTTTTATGATTCTCTTATGTCTTATATCTGAAAGTTAAATTTTCCATTCTTTTATCAGATGGTTGAAAGTCCTTTATGTCATTTAATATCCATTTTTCCCTGGAAGAATTATACTCGGTTTTACTGGGTAGGTTATTCTTGATTGTAACCTTAGTTTCTTTGCCTTCTGGAATATTATATTCAAATTTCTTTACTCCTTTAATGTTATAGTTGCTCTAATCTTGTGTGACCCTACCTGTGATTCCATGGTGTTTCAATGATTTTTTTCTGTCTCCTTGAAGTTTTGTCTCTTTGAATGGGAGCTCTTCAATTTGGCAATAATATTCTTGGTAGTGTGAATTTTAGGATGTCTTTTAACAGGTGATTTGTCAGTTCTTTCAAATTCTATTGTAACCTCTGATTCTAGGTTATTGAAACAGTTTTCCTTGATGATTTCTTGAAATACAACATCCAAGCGTTTTTCTTTGTTGATGTATTTCATGCAATCCAATAATTTTAAATTATTTCTCCTCAATCTATTTTCCAGGTCATTTGTTTTTCCAATGATATATTTCACATTTTCTTTTTTTATTCTTTTCACTGTATTTTACTGTTTCTTGATATTTCATGGAGTTATTAGTTTCTACTTGCCCAATTCTCATTGATATGAAATTGTTTTCTTCAGTGAATTTTTGTACCTCTTTTTTCTATTTGACTAATTCTGCTTTTTTAAGAAGTTCTTTTCATCAGTGAAATTTTGTACCTAAAGTCCATTTAGTCAATTCTGATTTGTAAGATGTAATTTTTCCAAGATTGTTTGTTCCTCTCTTACTAACCTGTTAATTGATTTTTTCAGAATTTCTTTTATTGCTCTCATTTCTTTCCCCAATTTTACATCTATCACTCTTCTTTGATTTTAAAAATCATAGCTCTTCTATGAATTCTTTTTTTTTTAAACCTTTGGTTGTAACTGTTTTGACTTTGTTGTCTTTTTCTGCATGTGGGTCTTGACCATATCATTTATTATAGTAGCTTTTTATGGTTGGGTTCTTTTTATTAACCAATTTTCCAGGCTATTTCTTGACTTGGAACTTCATGTGAAAGTTTAGCTCTGTTCCTGGTGTAGGCATAGTTTCAAGTTTCAGGCTGTTTCACACTGCTGTTTTCAGACCAAGTTCTGAGGGTTTGCAGTTTTCCATGCTTCCAAAGTAATATGATCTAGCAAGAGGTGTTGTCACTGATCCCTTTTGACCAGAAGTGACACTTCTCCTTAAGGGCCCTTCTCCCTTGGTGTATCAAGTGCTCATCTCTACCCTGGAACTATCATCTCAAAGTGAGTATAAGCAACAGCGTTGCTAAACAGCACCCTGTCCTACACCCAGTGCTAACACAGCAGCCTTCTGTATTCTTTCTGACCAGTTGAGAGATCCCCTTACTGTCTCTGACTTAAGAACTCCTGAAACTATTGCTGCTTCCTTTGCTGCCTTCAAGATTCTTTGCTTATGTATCTGCAGCATGGGCTAGACAGAGATGAAAACATACAAGATGTGTGATTGCTCTGAGCCTTTAGAGTTAGAACGTGGTTATGGTGGAGCAGAATGTACGCTTATTTTGAGTCAGAAGAATTGGCTTTGATACTTGACTCTGCTACTTTTTGGCAGTGTGACAAATCTGAGCTTCACTTTGTTGGTTTCAGTTATTTAACCTGTAAAATTAGGGGAATGGGATAAATGATTTCCAATGTTCCTTCCAGCTCTAAAATGGGAATCCATAGTCCTTCATCTGTTCAGAGATTTCTAATGTTCCTTCCAGCTCTAAAATGGGAATCCATAGTCCTTGATCTCTTCAGAGATTTCTAATGTTCCTTCCAGCTCTAAAATGGGAATCCATAGTCCTTCATCTCTTCAGAGATGATAATTGTCCAAAAAAATCCACAGTTATCAGTTCAAAATAATTCCAGACCTCAACAAGGTGGAGAAGCTCCATAGCATGAAGCATGATGGTGGTCATGGGAGAATAAGCATGGAGGTGTTGAGAAAGTAATGGATTGAAATAAGAATCAAGGATGAAAAATAACTATGCCATGCCAGATTCAAGTTTTGACTATCAGCTCTGATGCTATAGTAAGGTCTGTGAAAGGTCAAGTTCTTTACTTTGATGACACTGAACATGTTTTGACTTTCATATTTCTTTGTCCAGCTAAAGCAAGAGTCCTCTGATATTTGTTTTTTGGATTCAGAGGGAGAATGGAATACGGTGGAGAAGCAAAACCAGAGAGAAGATAGACATATACCTTGAATAACTATAGGAAGATTCCCTCTCTTGGGACACTGTGGCTGACCTGGGACTTTGAGCAATAGGTGGAATGAAGCCAGTGCCAGCTAATTGTATTAGCATTTCCTTCAATGAACCTAAAGGAACCATATACGGTAAAGGAAAGAATATGTTTTTGATTTAATTGGCACATTTGTACCGGTGAAAAAGAACATTATGTAAGAATAGGAGAATGAGTATAGAGGAAAGCTCATGGAGTTGTAATATTAATGGAATAGGAAGATCTTCCCCATCCATTAAGAGGTCTATGTGATGTACTTTGAACTCTGACCCAGCTCACAGTTGTGATATAGCCTGAGTCACATGGAGCCTGAGTCACAAGGACCCCATTTTGGGAGGGGCTTGCCCAATGGAATTTTAACTGAAATGGAAGGTTGGGGAGGGAGAAGCTAGCATGAGCAGAAAGAGGGAGGAATTTTGCCTACAGGAACTTTTTTGTGGTGCTCTCTGGATTGGTGATAAATCTTAGCTCCTGCTAACCTAATTGTGATGCTCTAAATAAATATTTTTGGTTTTGCCTTTGAAGAAAAGAGTTTGCTATATTTTGCAAATCTTCCCTGGAAATGTATATGCATATTTATAGTAGCAGGTATGGGTATCACACTGGTGTTACAGAAGTGTGCTACAATGGCTGTTGTGGTCTAGCTGTTGTCATGTCTAACTCATCATGCCTTCATATGGAGCTTACTTGGCAAAGACACTGTAGTTTGCCTTTTCCTTCTCTAGTGAGTTAAGGCAAGCATAGGTGAAGTGATTTGTCTGTAATCACACAGCTAGTGAGTGTTTGAGGCCAGATTTGAGTTCAAGTCATCCTGATTCTAGGTCCAGTGCTCTATACACTGAGTTGCCTAGTTACCTCCATTCCTATAATTACAGTACCTTTAATTTTACTTCTGAGGCTGGGTCATCACTATGGTGCAGGGGAGAATTCAGAAATATATGTTTTAGTCCAGAGACAGTATTTATTATTTGTGTATCAGAATCAGGAATATAAACAGTGAATCAAATTGTAGCCTAATTGAATATAGGCCTGTTTATTATAATTGCACCAGCTGAACTAACTACTGATTACCTACCTTAAGAGATGGGTGTGGAGTGGAAAGCATAAATAGCAATATTGGCTATGAGATAGGAGAATTATATTCAGAAATTTTCCCAATACCTAGTAGTGAAAGTAAATCAGTATGTAAGAAAAAATTGGGTTAAGACATATGAGATGCCAGCAATAAATAGGAAGAAGGGAAATTCAATATTATTCAGAATTGGAGCCACTGGTACTCATGCCTAGAGCAGGAATTTGGTGACTATTAGGATCTAAGGTCAGAGGATTGCTTCCAAGAGCATGGTTTTAGTTTTTGGCTCAGAGGGAATATTCATTTAACAGATGAGATTTTGATCTCCAAATTCTTCTGAGAGTCTAGAGTCTAGCATAGCTAGAATTTTGAGGCTCAGTTGTTTGGAAGTTTCAGTGGGATAGCTAAGCAAAGATAAGGACCTTGAGGAAATAGGTCTACATGAAGTCCAGGGTAGAGTGGTTTCACCTTTGGGAGTCTCTTCAAAAACTAACTTGAGCCTTGGATATGGCAGGTACCAACATAGTATACCCTAATACTAAGATCTTGATCCAGAGATGGTAGTTTTTCTCAGCCAGAAGGATCTAGAATTAGACCATCTGATTTTAGTATTTTTGAAGTTATTTTTGTATATTGTGTACATTGGCTTGTGATTTATCAATGGATCAAGCTTCTAAAACCAATGTGGAAGTAAAGGAAATATGGAAAATTGGTATGCTAATGCATTATTGGTGGAATTGTAAACTAGTTCAAACCATTCTGGAGAACAATTTGGAAATATTCCTCAACCTGTGCTTACCTTTGACCCAGCAATATCATTACTAGGTCTATATGGAGATCAAAGAGAAAGGAAAAGAACTTATATGTACAAAAATATTTACAGTAACTTTTCTTGTGGTGTCAAAGAATTGAAAGCTGAGGGCATGCTCCATCAATTAAGGAATGACCAAATAAATTATGATATGTGAATATGATGGAGTATTAATGTGCCTAAGAAGATGAAGGAAATGATTTTTAAAAAAACTAGGGAAGATTTATATGAACTAATGAAAGTGAAGAGAGCAGAACCAGAAGAGCAACCTTAGTAGTAACAGCATTTTAAAGATTACCATGAAAGACTTAGTAACTGATCAAACAATGAATGGCCTTATTAATATATAGCATCAGAAATGATGCTCAAAATTTGAATCTGTTGTGGCTTAATCATTTTTTCAGGAAGAGATATTAAAGGTTCAGCCTTCGACCTTATTTCTGCCTAAACCTGAATTGTTTTAGGGGTCTTCTGTATCCCAGTTCAATTTAAACACTTTACAGTCAGATTAACTTTTACAAATGAATATTTACTTTATAAATATAGCAAGAACAAATGTACAAACACTCTTCATCTCACCCAAATTTTGGGACTACAACTCACTTTAAACTACCTCAGTCTCTAGAGATGAGAGGAAGTTCACAGCTTACTTCAGCTTCTGTAAATTTAGCATAGTATTACCAAGTTCAAAGTCCAAAATCCCACTTAGGGTTAGCTCCTGGTGCTCTGGCTTCTTAGGGCTTCCCTGATTGGCTGGCAGCAACATCTAACCTGGAAGTCTGCCTTTACATTTGTCATAGTTTTAGTTCCCAGGTACAGGTCCTCTGCCTAAAATTGAAAAGAATAAATTAAACAGACTAAAATTCTAATCTTATTTCTCAAGATTCCCACCCCCACCTAATAGTTTATAGTGCCAGGACCTTTACTCCTTAGATGCTGCTTGAAAGAGAACAAAACTTTTCAATTAAAGTAGTTTTTAAAGATGTAGCCTGTTTTAGTTATGTAGTCATTGGAAATGGCTGCTCTCAGTCATGTGGTAAGAGAATGTAGGATGTTTTCTTCTGGAAGCAAATCACTGGCATCTCCTTTCTAAGTGTCTCTATCTTAGATGATCTGAATATGTATCAAAACTTTGCCATGTGAGCATAATATGGTATTTCAAAAAAACATCTAAAGCTCTATCTGATCTTCAGAATATGTCAGTTAGTATATCTCTTTCCCCTCCTTCCCCACCCCAGGTCTTCTCATGTTAGTTGGAGAGCAGAAATTATAACCTTTTATCAATGGAGCAAGGAATTCTTTGGAGGACATATTTGTCCAAAGGGTGGTCTTTTGCATAAGGTGAACAGGGAACCCTTCCTAGAGTAATTTTTGAAGAATTCAGCAAATCATATAAAAGGCACATTGGTATAGGAAACTGTTCAGTACCTAGATAATTCCCTCTGTTTAGACCCAGACTGTAATTTTTATATCTTGACTTAAATGGTTCTAATAGGTAGGAATAGAAGACTTCTTAACATAAGCCAGAAAGGATGCCTTGGGCCAGGTATTTAGATTCTTATCTCCTTACTGCAAGGTTAATCACTTTCTCCTATCTTGCTCAGATCTGCAGCTCAGAATCCTCTGGGAATCTGAGATAGGACATCTCTACATTACAATGGATGTGAGGGCAGAAGATTAATTAAAAAGAAAAGTGAGTGTGTTTGAGCTGGGAAACAAGGTTGTACCTTCATAGTGGGAAGGGAGATTTATTATATATGATAAACTTTGTCTTTTTGTGATTTCTCTTTGAATGGAGTTTTCTTCTTACCCATGAAAAGGCAAACTTGGGGAGTGAAACCAGGATTTGACTTGGAAAATATACATTGTCAACCTCTGTCTCTGCCATATATATACCTAGAAATACAAATGCAGGTCAAACCAAGGAACTTTCTTCCTATGTGTATTACACCAAGGCATAAACTCTAAACATTCAAGAAACCTAGCTAAAGTACAGCAGAAGCCTCCTTTCCCCAAACACTGTAGTGTTTAAATAAATGAATGCAAGAATGAGTAATGAATAAATCTTTTTCATGTTTTCAGGTAAAAAGCAAGTACTTATTTCTGAGGAACGTATAAATAAAAAGGGAGATTAAGGATATAAATACACTGTGCTTACCTAAAAATTCAAAAGGGTAACAGTTCATACCTTAAAGGACTTTTTATTTTATGATGAAATCAACACCTACTAAGGAGTGATGTCCAGGACAAGGGATAGCTTTAAGAAGTCTTAAAGATGTTGGTGGAGCAATAAGGGACATTGATATATCCTTCCAGAGGCTATGGTAGTAGTGTTAATTTGATTGACAATCTCAGAGCAGGAGTTGTAAAATTGATGAGGGGAGGGGATTGTTCTCATGGTGTGTTAGGATAAAAAGAAGCCAGGTGAAGAGGAGGTTGCCTGGGTTTAGGGAGTACTGATCTAAGCATCCTAACTCCCTCACCTATACATGTTCTATGGGAGTTCATTTTAGAGGGTATAGTAGTAGCAATGTTGTAAGCAACCTAAAGATGTGAGGGGAAAATTAAATTACTTTTTGTGGTGAATGCTTGCTAGGGGTGCCCAGAAAAGTCTTGAGAAACAATGAGAATTTCATTTTAAAGTTTAATTTCTCACATTATGTTTGAAGAAAGGAAGGTATGTTTTTCCTCTTGGTACAATCAAGTTTTATAAATATAGAAGAAAAGACATGAAGCTTATTCTTGAGTAATTCTTAATCGAACATATTTATTTCATCACTAAGGAGACAGAATTATATCAATTTCTTCTTCACACCAGATGTCCATTTGGGCCGATTTCCAGATTCAAACAAAACTGGCAGAAACCAACTAAAACCACTTCATCAAACTACATTCATGTAGATTAGTGCCCATACATTTTAAGCTCAACAGTATTTCAAATGAAAAATGAGCTGAAAATCTTTTAAACATCTAAAAGGATGAGTCAATGTGATATTGTGAGGAGTACAGAATTAGGAATCAGGAAATATGGATTCTGTACTCTTTCTGCTACTGCTAGGTCTAGTGTTTTTTTTTTTTTAATTTTAGAGAATTTACTTAACCACTCTGGATCACTGATGCTTCTAAAGAAAAAAGAGGTGCTAGCTGATCTCTAAGCTGATTGTCCTTTATAACATTTCATGAGCTTATGAGTATGAAAAAATGAAGTAAAATGAAGTCAGTTTGTTGTCTCTACCTCTTTCTCTTTTATGTCACAAAGCAGTCCTTTTTGGTTTTTCCTTTCAGCATCTTAGAACTGTTATCTCTATGCCTATAATGTTTTCCAGTTTGGTGCATTATTTGAGAAATGAGAGCAAACTTCAGTGTACATTTACTTCATTGCCAGGTCTTCATTCAGAAGTATACTTAAGTCATGGTTATCAGATGAGATCTTCTCTTGGTTTTAAAGAACTTGAAAGATAGAAAACCCCAATATCTTTTGGTAACACATTTCTCTACCTAACGATTCAATCAGAGGGCTCTTTCCTCTCTCTCCTGATTGCTTGATGCTTCAACTTCATCTCATATGTGCTTATTTTGTCTCTGGTATAAACAGAAAACAAATGGCTGGGCATCTTTATATGAAAATTCATTTATCAATACTGTTAACTTCTAACTGTTAGCGCCAACATCTTGTATTTATGTGTTTATTTTAGCTAACAACTATCAGTGGCACTAGCGAAGGTACTTGATGTTATCTGCAACCATTTACTTTTTGCAAGGATATAAAGAAAACCTTCATCAAAACCTTGCCTGTCTCAACCCTATTTCATTTCATTTTTTATATCAGTACTTAGAGATTTAAGTAGAAACACACTGTTATCATGGTTAGTTCACTTTTAGCCTAGGGGCAATATAAGAATTCTTGAATCATGATGACCAGTTCTCTGCTATTTTATGGAATTTATAGAAGATAAAAATGTATTAGAATAATCACAATAACTCAGGACCCCCAGGGAAGAAAATTCCTAAAATTCAGGCAAGAATTTGACTTTCTCACCTAACTTAAAATTTTTGTGCATTACTACCTAACTGTTGACCTTTATATTTGAGGAAAAATCAAAATACAAGATATTTTTCTTTAAAAGATGAAAGAAGATTATATTATAGGGTCTGTTACCATTAAGACTGGGGCAGAGCAAGTTGGGGAAAGAACAGAATGCTTGTTTTGCTTGTTTGTTTTGTTTTAATAACTTCGTTCATTCTTCAAGGTATGAGTATAACCAAATGTTTCAGCCTGATGCTGTAGTTATGATATACCTGAAAAAGTCTAGTGGCTCACCTTGCTCTCCCTTTTCTGTCACAGGTAAGTCCTTCTTTTGCGTTCTTTTTTTTCTTTTATTCTTAGATCGGTTGTCGCTGTGTCTGTAATGCTTTCCATGTTTAGTACATTAGGTCCTGATCAGGGCTGGATTTACCATCTCCCAATTAGTTCTTCTCAGTCTGCTTCCTCAAAGACTTTGTGTCATTTTTTTAAGCTTTCAGGCATGACTGAAGTTCCTCTTTCTGATTCAAAGATAATGATAGCAGAAATCACTTTGAGGGTTGTCAGGGAATATTTTTTCATCCAACTCATAAAACACAGAATTTCAGACATTCTAAAACCTTACAGGGTGTTCAAAAAGTTATAATGCAGTGTAAATCCATGAGAGTTTAAAACTGCACTGACTTTCGAGATTGCGTGTGTGTGTGTGTGTGTGTGTGTGTATGTGTGTGTGTGTGTGTATGTATGTTTGAGGGGAGAGATGGACAGAGAGACAGACAAAAACAGAGAGAGAGAGAGAATATAAGACCTGCAAATTTCTTGAGGGTAAGGACTCTTTCATCTTTGTTTTTTTATCCCTAATGCCTGGAATAAAACAAGCACTTAAAATGTTCATTGTAGGAAGAAACCAATGAGGAAGCTTTCCAGCTTCTTTACCAATGAAGGTTCATCCATTTCTTATCTGTTTATATTTATTGTCAGAAAGTTTCCGAGGAAACAGAGTGCAAATGGTTTATCCAGGATCACTCTAAGATAGAATACATGAGGTAGGATTAAAATCTAGTTTTCTTGACTCTTGTGACTATTCTCTGTTCAGTAATCTATATTTTCCTCATCTTGCACATAGAAAGTGTTAATGAAAGTTTGACAAATTGAACTGCCTTTGATGTTTCAATTCCAAGATGACTGTGGTTTCCATTGCACACCAATAGTCCTATTGTTTATATGTTCCCATGACACCTGTTCTATTGTCCATATTCCCTTGGTAGAGAGACTTCTACTACTTACTAACAATACTTTTTTTCCCTTGTTACATCTGTGAAGGGGGGCCTTGTTTGCTTGTTAATTAAACACCACTGAGACCCACCATGAATGGTGACTGCCCTGGTTGACTATTGGAAAATTAAGGAACAGCAATCTCTTTGCACTTAAGCTTGTGTCTACAAGGCAGAAAACAACTATTGGAAAGAGAAAAACTGTGATGCATCCAGTATTCTTAGAACTGCAGCTGTCATGTTGATACATGTCGTCTCTAAGGAATAGTCCTAACAGTGGTACAGGGAAATCTCTGGACCTTATTTGGAAAAATTAACATAAGAGCTCACCAATTCTTTATTCAGATCCCCACCTCCACCCTCATGTGCTAGAATGGAATGCCCTTGCATATTCTGGGGTGTCAGAGAGTAAAGTCTCCAACTCCCTTGCTGATTGTATGTGGAGTGGGATGGGGTGGGGAGAAGTTGCACATAAGGAATGTGGATCATTAACTAGTTTCATTTACTTTATGGGCAAAAATGAAATGTTTAAATTGATGTTTCTTTTCTTTTGAAATTCTCTGTTAAGTCTGCAATTATGTGGCGCAATAAACTGCCATCACAAGAAAATGATTTCATTATCAACTGAGCTCTGTATTTGAACTGAAAGCTTAAAAGTGAAACTTTGTATACAGTAGTTTCATGCAGAACTTTAATTTCTGACTTGTTGAAGTAGGGTTGAATTAGCAAGACATACACTTCCTATAATTTGAGTGGTTCTGTTAGGGTTCAGCCCCGTAATTTATGGAAGGTCTTCCAGGTTAAGGTAATGGTTTTACAGAACAGAACCCTGAGAAATTCTCTCTCCCAGACAGATGCAGATCAGAAATGAAATGGCTTGCTTTCTACAAAAATAAGACTCTTTATTAAAACATTATAGTACAGAATAACATATGGCAGGAGTGAAACTAGATCAAGATTTAAAGAAACAGCAGCAGGCACAATTTTTCTTAGGAACTTTTTCTCAGTACTTCTTAAGCAAGTGGATGGTATCCCACCAGAGCTAATTAGCACTCACTCTGCTACTTGGAATCAGGTGCCTTCCTGAGCAGGGATGGCTTTTTGGAGCTTTGGTGACCAGGTACAGGGTAGAGTCAGCTACTGCTGACAGGATAAGCTTTTAATTACTTGGCTGAATCAAGCTCAGGGCTTGTGAACCTATTTACAGCTGTCCTAAGATTCCTGCCAAATCTAGAGCTTAAGGCTCAGCACTAGGCATTACTACCTTTAAGTGCCCTATTTAAATCATGAAATGATAGAGTTAGAGGAGACTTTGAAGTATGTCTAGTCCCATCCATTTATTGTACAAATGGGAAAGCATAGTGTAGTGAAAATCAATTTTAATATCTCAATAAGATAGGGATATTTTGGTCACTTTAGAATAACTGTTGCTATAGTTTGAATAGGCTTGACTACCTTAAATAAGATGATCTGACAATGTAGCATGACTGATTCCATTTTGCTATAAGCCTCCATTTTGTCACTGAACTGTCTTGAGTAAATTATTTTTCTTTAAGTTGTTTTTACAACAATAAGATAAGCACCCATGTGGGATGACAGAAAACCCCATGTTTGTATTCTTAAAAAACATCTGATATTCATGTCATTCCTTTGATATGAGGGTCTACAATGAACATATATAAATGTTTTCAGCAATTTTGAAATAAACTGTTGATCAAATTATGTGACAAATAATTTTAGTTCAAAGTATTAAAAATCATAGGCGATAGCAGTTATCAACTCATTCTTAATTAGAGCTGGCTCCTATTTCCCCACACTTGAGACTTAAGTAAGTCCTTGGGGCTGAAGGGAAGCACTCATTGCTTGATAGAGATTTGGAGACTTACCAGAAGACCAAGGCACTGGGAGATATATGGCCATTAGTCAGGCACTTAGACTAGTTCCATAAGGAATATGACTATGAGAACCTCTAAAATTTCAGGGTGATGAAGTCTGTTTGCACACTTAGATAAATAGTTTACATGATTTGGAACTGTAAGTCTAATTAGTGTGTGATTGACCAGATTTCTGAAGAAGCTGACATCATCACACAATATGTTAAATACACACATACTACTACTCACAGTGTCTACAATTTGGAAATTATTGATATTTTCAAGATTAGTCATGAAGGAGAAATGTAACACTACAAGACCCTTAAGCTTAAAACCACTAGTGGCTGCTGTGGTCTGGATCCAGGACCACCAACATTGAGGGGATACAATGTCAGGGTCATTGAATCACTCTATCCAAAGCCCCTGTAACTGACAACATGTGTTGTAAAGGAATCTATTTATCTGACATGCTTTCCAAGAGTGCCCATTACTGCCACACATCTCAGGGAGTCCCAATAGGATTAATCCTCCTGGGCAATGTTGCCCTTAGAAACATGTATGAACTGAAGCTAGCATCCCACATCAGCAAGTTACTCAAGGGTAAGCTCAGTGTCAAAGACTTGGGCAAAACTGTGTCTCATCCAATGGCCAATGTCACTGTTGTTGGTATAGAAATTGCTTGCGAACTAGGATTCCTTCTGATGTTAGTGATACTTGTCTCCTATAGAAAGAATACATTGTTTATGATATTGCTCAGGTAAATCAGAAGTATTTACTGAAATTGAAGGTCAAATTTAAGACCTCTCTTGGGTGAATATAGTACTTGCCAGGTGCTTAGAAGTAACTGTTCCCCTCTAACTCAGCTGTAGCACTGAGGGACCTGATAGGATTAAATATCAATGCCCCTTTCAGAAATATAAAAAGAGATTACTTACAGACAGCCATTAACTTTACTAAATCTTCTCTTTAAGAATTTTATATAAGCAAATGCTGTACGTTGAAAAGATTTTTTTCCCAAGTCTGAGTCGCTGAGTTTTATTTGTCCCTGAGGATTTGATTCGCCCACCCAGTTCATGCACACCTGGGACACAGCAGATCTCCTGCAACTGACAAATGAGGAAAAGTTGGAAGAAAAATGATTTTACACAAAATAAGCATGGGGGTGTGTGTGGAAGGATTTTTAGAGAAAAGGAAATTACAATGTGATCTTTACATTATTATATTTCAAAGGAAAATTTCAAAAGGAAAAGTGCTTCCAACTCTTTCTACATGTATCTCAGTTTTGATTTTGGAAAAAAAAAGTGTTAAGTACTCTTATTTTAAGGCAAAAATAAAAGCTAATTTCATACTTAAAAATTTGTGTGTCATGTTAGGGTCCTACGTATTGCAAGGGCTGTCTTTGCCTGTAGCATGGGGTTGTCATAGCTCAGAGGAAGGCAAAATAGATATTTCTAGCCTCTTCTCCCTCATCTCTTCTCCAAGGGAGACTTTTATTCATCCTAAGAGCAGGATTAGTTGGGGCAGAGGACGCTATGCTTTCTTTAGAGAGATAGGGTATTGGCCTAGAGTTATACCCATCTGCTCCTTTAAATATCATTAGTCTAGAGAGTGAAATTTTAAGGTTCAATCTAACATGGTTACTGAGAGAAATCAGGACTGCAAGCTTTATAGACAATGCTTGACCCCTTTCCCACCAAATTCTAGTTCCACAATGAACACACGTAGCACTAAGCCAAGAAAACCATTTATTCAGAATGTACAAAAACAGAAATTAAAGATATACATGGAAGAATAGAGTGAAGGAGCTCTCCCACTGGGAGCAAGGTAATTCAACTCAGCCAGGAGAAATAGGTGATGTCTACAGTGTAACAAGCTTGAGAGAGGAATAAAATGGAGATAGCAAACTCCTCCAATGTTGCTTTAGAATTTTCTAAAAAGTGGGATTGACATATTCTACCTTCGCTCTCAAAGCTGGAAGCCAGAAGTTCTCAAAGTGTGAAGGGTCTCAGTGACTAAATGACAACTCACCTACAGAATGAGGGTGATGATGGCACCTGTCTTCTAGAGTTGTTGTGAAGTTCAAGTGAGATCAAACGTAACCCTAAATATAAATGTAAATATAAATGTAAACTATTATTTCCTGGGAAAGAACTTTTAGAGTCTGAGCATTTTTCTATCGGCCTTTCTAGAAGCTTTTTGGTTATATCTTCTTTGGAATGCTCTGTACCATTGATCTGAAGTTCTGAAGATTCTTCTGCAAAATCACGGCAAAGACAACCTTAAAACTTAAGGAACTTTCTAATGAAGAGGCTGAATAAGTTTTTTTTTTATATTTTTTCCCCCTTTCAATGAATATTTTAAAGCAAACTGCAATAAAATTAATGGGGACATAGAAGAAAATGTAAAAACAGATACATAATACGGCGGCTTTCTCACAAAAGGCTTCCAAGCATTTAGTTCTTCTTGAAAAGGCTATCAAGCAGTCTTTTGATTATTCCATCTTTCATACAACTCTATAAAAAAGCCTTAGAGAAACATCAAGGTATTCAAAGATCAGCAACTCTCAATTATTATTTTTAGGCCATAATGAAATGATAAAATATAACTGGCAATACTTTCATCTCCAGTTCTAGAAAACTTCTGGGCAATTGCGTGTAGAATGAAAGCATATGACTTTCAGTGAAAGGGTAAAAAACTTTAATATCTCAAATGATATAATAATCCCTCAATTTTTAAGAGACTCGTTCAGAAAATGAGAGCAAGATTATACAATAGGAAAGATAAGTCAGTCTTGTATATTTTCCTAACACTAAACATGAATATTTTTGAAATTTTCAGTGGATACTGGAGGAAGTCCCCAATTCTTATTCACAAAAGTTCATTTGTAAGTTGGATATTCTGAACTTGGAAAATATTTTTGCATAGTTGAAATGGTTACATAGGATTGAATAAGATCCTGTTAAGTCATCAACACCTACTTAAATGATAATGCAACTGAACTACTTACAATGCATTTACAATAAATAATAGGAAAAAACACCTTAAAAGAAGGTTTTGGTTTGTTTTTATATCATATTCATTTCCACTTATATACCTCCCTTTCTTTCCTAATCAGCAAACTTATATTAACCTTATATTACCAGCTGAATAGGATGGAAGAATAGTAACAGGGTCTGAGGTGAGTATCCCTCTCCACAAAGTCAGGCAATTTGCATGCCTTAGTAATGATGATGTAAGGGGAAATAGCAAATACTGAATTTATTACCCTATAAAAATCCCAAAAGTCAGAATATTAGATTTCTCAATCTCAATGGTGTTGAGAAAGGATTGAGCCAGAGAAGAAAGATGTCAGGATAGAGTACTTCTAACTCAGCACTGTTAATAGGAGACCTGGATCATTGCATCACCAAAATAATGAGAAAAGGGAAGTAGAACTGGGGAAATCCCCAGCCAATAGAAGAGGCAGGTATGATAGCAAAGTCCCACCACGGTATGCCTGCCAAGAGAAGAATCCTAAGCTGGGACTACTATTTGTATCTAAAACTTGTAAGATAGGCATTTATACATCAAAGACTGCCTACATGGTATTTTAATAATGATATCCAAGTAGAATTTATGAAGTTAATAAAATTTATAGCGTACTAGTTAATGGGTATGCTTAATCTTTTATGCAGACTTCGTGATAGATATTGCTTGAATTTAAACCCTATTATCTGATGTTATAAAAATTATGCAGAGAATATAGTAAAACTTCAGTAGTACATTTTTCAGTGTCCCACACCTCCTGAATATGGGACGATGTTCTATTAAGATGGTTAATTAGAGAGGCTGGGAACCAAAAAATGGCACATAATTGGTGGGAAAATGCACTAATGAGATATTCTAATTATGTTTCTCTATAGTAGAAAATACTACTATGGGTCTTAACTTTATTTCTTTTTCACTCTTTTTGGAGGAATTAATGTACCTTGTAGTACGCTAAAGTACTATTTAATATACCAGCTGTGTCAAAGCTGTGCAGAATTATCTAGAATACTAAATTTGTATGGTGCAGTGACAACCCCCCCGCCACATACACACGCAGTCTTTTCAAGAATTTTATTTTAAAAATACCATCCTTTAAAAACATACTACTTAAAATGATTCAAAATATTTTTCTGATCAAAATTGACATCTAGTGTAATCTTTTTCCTGCATTGAGCATTAAATTAATTTCCAATATTTTCCCAGTAGGATTTGCAGCTCTGATACTCCTGAGTCAGACGTGCTAGAAACAGCAACAGATGCCAAGTCCAAATGGCCTCCAAATCCTATAGTGGAATAGAACATAGCAGGATAAACATTGGCTAATGGAATAACCTGGGGAGGGAAAGAGAAACAACACTTTCTATGAAAAATATGTATATTTATTATGCAGGAAAACAGTAACAGAAAGGGTTTTTATTTTTTTCTTTTAGAATTATTGCTGAAAAAAATTCATTTTTCAGGTACAAAAAATCCTATATATTATGCTCAGATAAAGATTTATAGTCTGTCTGAGAGTGGAATTGTGCCTTCAGCTTTCAGCCCTATCCTCCAAAATACAGATGAGGGTGGCACACATATCTTTATGAGTCTGCTCTGGTGAACATGAGATCTTTCCAATAAACCAAAAGGGTATTCAGAAAATTTTTCAGGAAGCAGACCAAAGGTGTTGATACTATTGAACATAGTATTGGGTTGTAACAAACAGCACCATGGTACATGCAGCAACAAATAATCTTTGGGGAGGGTGAAAGGTAAAACTTAGTGAAGATAAACTTTCCTGCTAGGATACAGCAGCTACACAGAATCCCTATTGGCCTTAGATGTAAAAAATAATGAGCTTTAAAAGGTTTGTGCCTCAAGGCACCATGTTGGCAACTGAGTGCAGCCTTGGGTCATGGGTTTTTGGTACCCTCCTTCCTCCAAAAAAACATAAACCTACAGAATAGAATTCAAATAACTATAAATTAGATACCTTTTCAATACTTAGGTTAGTAAGTGGTCCTTTGTAAAGGGTGCATAGAGTTCCAGATATGTATTTTCAATTGAATGGGCACCTGTTTTATGATGCTACCTAAAGAACACTTTAAATGCCCAAAGGCCCTGGCTGCTTCATTGAATCTGGTTGTGGGCAAATAGATCTGGTGGGTGCATGTTGTGAAGCTCCATTTGCCACATGATAGAATGCCTCTGACAAGATTGCCTTTGTATAAAATGGGCCATTATGTCTTACATTTTTAGTTTAACTGAAAATGGAAATGCATGTATCTTATTGTGTGACAGTACTAAGATCTCTGGTGGTTGGGGAAAGATGATTAAAATTTATAACTCCCACCAGGGGCTAAGACAATGAGAAATTGTATTCCCTCACAGAAGCCTCAGCTTTCTGTTTTAAATTTATAAATAATTTCAGTGACTTTTATATCTTTAAAACACTTCTCTTCCCTCACATTGGTAATGAATTTGTAACTGTGATTTTTGACAATGATCGTCTTGTTAGGTGTTCTGTCTTTTTTAATTGATCTTTTTATTAGCTTTCCACCCCCATAAAAATAAGGGAAGATCCATCTGAAATAATGCAAACAGTCTATATTATTGCCTAAAGGAGAAGATGGAAGGATCTCAAGGAGAGATAAATAAGACCTATGCAAACTTCTTATTTGTAGTAATTGAGATATTTTCTTTTCATTGTTGACTGATTAATCATACACATACAAGAACAGCAAACAAAAAATTGTGAATGTTTAAGAGTATATCATTTCTCTATCTGCATATTATTATAACTGAAATTATAGATTTTCAATTATCCATTGCCTTAACTGTGATGTCTTCCAAAAAACCCACACTTATATTTAAATATTAAGGAATTTGAAAAGTTTAAATGAAATATGAAAGTGGAAGGAATTGATAAGATGCTGTCACCTCTTGCCTAGACTCTCAAAGCAAAAAAAAAGTGGTTATGCTGTTTAAAACATTTCCTTACATTTTTGTATATTAATAGACCTGTGATCTAATTAACAAAGATATTCTTGTACACGGTTTGCAACTCATTTGAGTCTACCTATCTCTTTTCCACACCTTTATCTAATAATAACATTGTTTTGTTACCAAAGGGCAACTGGATTTTCAGTTGCTTATCACTTGCCCTCACTCCCTGAATGTCACCCCTCCCTTCTTCCATGTATAAATATCAATGCGAATAAACTTTATACTATTTTTTCTAAAGAATTCTACATTGGTAATATATTTCAGCCTACTCATGCCAACCATAAACAACTCTTTTGACCTTTTGGTGAAGTCAAATTTTAATTTTTTTGAAGCAAAAAGAATTTTAATTCTTTTGAAACTTGGGTTTTCCACGATAAATAGTCAAACAGAATCATCAGAAGAATATTGATGTTAAAAAGATGAGTCATTGAGTTAATGAGAAATGTGAGATAACATGTTTCATTGAACCATTACCCAAAAGCAAATAAGCCTACTTTTCGTCTCTTCTTCATTTTTTGACCCAACAATTTGTCTATCTGTAGCATCTATTTAAGGTATTCTGCTGACAGATGAACTCAGTGAATTTTCTATCTAACTGGGTATGATGTTGTATTTCACAGCATAATTGTCACAAATTTTATGCTAACTTTTGCAGATAAAAAGGGTGCATTCATTATGTGAAACTTTTTAATCAATTATGCTAGTATTACTTGTCTTTTAGATTCCTCCAGATTTGCACCAATTTTTCACTCATTGCAAACTCTACAGTTCTATTTCCATGATATTCAGGGAAAACAATCTTTCAGATTGAAGCTCACAAAATAGTTTTTATATTTACCTATAATCAGAAAGAAATGCCTCACACATTAGTGTATTGCTGGCACATGAGCTGTACAGTTTACCTAGTGAGGGAAACTGCAAGTCTTACCATATCATATGACTCACTAATGGCAAATTTTTCTGTCCACCCATTCACCTTGTGCCTATGGCTTTTCATTGGACTCAACGTACTGCATCCAAACAAGCCATGTTGGCTTTTGGAAATATACTGACAACGGAAGTGTTCTGAGGATTGGAGACTCATGGCTCACAATGCTCCAGAGATAAATGCATATACATATACCACTGATGAATACATTGCTGTTCTGTGTACCTTATAAGAAAAATGACAAACAGAATTATACCATGTGAGGATTACATGATGAAATGTTTTAAATCAATTTTTAGACTAAAAAATAAAACAGGGTGCAACAGTTATGTGGTGGCCATAATTATGCAGTGAAGTACTGTACTCAAAACAATATTGTTAGGCCAAATTCTTTTTATTTGATTATAACTCTTATTTAATAAGGACCTCCATATACCACAACTTAATATAATGTTGTGAGGAAAAAAAGGCCATCTCAAGAAATTAGATATTTGAAAGGAATCTCTTTTTTCCATTTCAATTTACTTACCATATATCATAGATGCCAGTGGCAAACACCTTTAGTTAGTACACATTTCCTTATTACAAGTCATGCTAAGGTCTTTCCCAGTTCTCACTTTGAGTGAGGAAAGCCCATTCTGTGAACAGGACTATTTAAGAAATGAGTCAAGGGATGGCCCCTTTAATTAAAAAAGAATCAAACTGGGAGGGAAAGACCCTCAGGGTTGTTGGTCAAAAGAAGGACAATTACCATTGACATTCACTCTGAGCCAGGAGGGCCCAAAAAGTAACCATTAAGTGGTGCTTTGGCAGGGACCAATTTGTATTTCAAACAATGAGGGCCAGAATAAATTGCATTTAAGACATCTCTTTAAGAGAGAAATGGAGAGTAGAAGGAAATAGAGGGGAGGAAATTGGAAGGCCAACTGGAACTGCCCAGCTGGTTCCTCACTGGAGTGAACTACCTGCAGGTTGTGATCTGTCCTTCTTTCTGGAAGAGCACTATGGCATCAGGGCGATGATGACATTGTGGTGGTTTCATGGTGTGTTGTGGGGTCATCTTAAATAATTCAGACTTAGACTACTTCTAATCCAAGTAGGGGCATTTATTGAGGATTGACACCCCTCGGAAGCAGGTTGGGTTCTAAGAGGAACCACCAGCTTGGTAAGACAGAACAGGCAATTTTGTAAAAGTGTAATGATGCTGATTACATAAAAGAAAGTATGAGTATTAAAAAGGCAGGAGGGGTTTGTTAAGGGATTAGGAAATGGGGAAGAGGTCTCATCCTCAGAGGAACTGCTCATATGCCCACAATGTATACAGAAAAACCCTAAGGGGGACATTTATGTATGATAATGATATCATAAGAAGTCTCTCTACATCATAAATTTACTCTAGGTCAATTCTTTATTATAACTGCCCATGAACTATCTTTGGGTAAGCTCTTTCTATGGCTTGGTGGTCAAATGTACTGGTTGTGCTGCTTTTCCATTGGCTAGCTATTGTGGTTCTGTGTGGTCAATATGGGTAGTTAGGTACTGTGGTTTTCCCTTGGGCTAGATGGATGATGTGATTGTGGTTGAATGCATGGACACATCATTTTAAACATGAGAATTGGATCTGAGGGCAGAGGCTAGCTAGAGGCGGTGGGCCTGCTATTCAGTCAGGCCCATAAAGAAGTTAAAATATAGAATCTTGGGGCAGCTTTATTAGAATTCCATCAATATGACTTGCAATTGAATTGGATTTGAGAGAGGAGAGGGCTGTGTAAAGTCATCAGCCTATGAAATGGATAGGATCTAAAAGTAGAACCAAAAGCGTGACTATAAACAAGTCATTTAAACTCTCTGGTCTTCAGCAGCTTTATTTTTAAATGGCAATAATACCTATAGTGTATACTCAAAGGATTATTTGGAGGCTTAAATGGGGAAAAACATGAAAAACTTTGCAAAGTTTAAAATACTTTATTAATGTCGGTGATCATAAGATTAGTTCAACCAATGATATTAACGAAGATTCACTTCTGAGAGGTAACAGTAAAAAAAAATCATTTCCTTTTACAGATGAGTAAAGTGTTTAAAGGAGATTTACCTAAAGTAACACAGTTGTTAATGCCAGTGAGGATACAAAACTAGATTTTTTTCAACTCCATAATGTTTGTTTGTTTGTTTTTCTTTATTATGGAAGAACTCAGTCATAAACACAGATAAAACATGGAATGGAATGCAGAATGTACTAGAGTATTCCCCCTCAGTGGAAGTATTCACAGACAGGATAAACTTACGTTGGCAATGTTATAGAGACAATCTGTGCTTCTGATGGGAGATAACTTGGATAACCTTTAACATCTCTTCCGACTCTGATATTTTGTGATGCTAGGAGACTTATTTGGGTTGAGGAATCTTCCTTAAACCCTTCAAATCAAACATTGTGCTTATATATTTAATAAACTTTGTTTGATTCTGAGGAGATTTACCCTGGCTCTATCCATCCAATATATTAGGTTTTAAAATTGTCTGTGAAAAGCAGAGTTAAAGTATTGGCTTGTGATGTTACACTTTTCTGAAAATGTTTATGATACAACTTTTCAAGACCCTGAAATATTCTCTTAGCTATTTTCTGCTTTTTCATATCTTTGAAGAAATATACTGTATATTATATATATTTTGATGGAATGATGACTATGATGACAATGGTAATGTTGTGACTATGTATGCATTGTTATCCTAAAGTAAAAATTAAATGGGAGAGGCACACAAGGCTATTAGAAGTTATGTAATACCAGTCAATATATTTTTTTGGAAATGTAAAATAGAGAACAAAAGGTTTAGAAAGGACTCATAGAAAAACCAATACAATATCAATGAAACATTGGGCCTATTACCCCAAGGAACCTATAAAATGATATAGACTTTTTCAAAAAGAATTGAAAGTCTTAGAGGATGTGTTAAATAGTTTTAAATTTCTTTTTTTTTGTTTTATTTTAAATAAATTTATTTAACTTTTTACATTCATTTTCACAAGATTTTGGGTTCCAAAATTTTCTCCCCACTTGTG
>CM053773.1:43654494-43670369 GCA_028658325.1 Potorous gilbertii
GTTTCTCAGAAAGTCATTGGCCTCCATCTGTTCCATTCTAATTTTGAGAGAAGTATTTTCTTCAGTGAGCTTTTGCACCTCTTTTTCCACTTGGCTAATTCTGCTTTTGAGAGCATTTTTCTCCTCATTGGCTTTTTGGACCTCTTTTGCCAACTGAATTACCCTATTTTTCAAGGTGTTATTTTCTTCAGCATTTTTTTGGGTCTCCATTTTCAAGGTATTGACCCGTTTTTCATGCTTTTCTTGCATCTCTCTCATTTCTTTTCCCAGATTTTCCTCCATCTGTCTAACTTGATTTTCAAAATCCTTTTTGAGCTCTTCCATGGATATCTATTTCAGATGTTTGGAATATAGAGGCCTTGACTCCTATGTCTTTACTTAATGGTAAGCATTGGTCTTCCTCCTCAGAGAGGAATGGCAGAATCATCTGGTCATGAAGTAAGTAACCTTCTATGGTATTATTTTTTTTCCCTTTTCTGGGCATTTTCCTAGCCAGTTACTTGACTTCTGAGATTCCTGTCCACCCTTGCCTAGATCTGCCCAGCTAGTGCTTGGGGTCTGAGATTCAAATGCTGCTCCCCAGCCTCAGGGCTTTTGGCAGCAGGCCTGGCTTCTATTCAATGTGAGCTTAAGTTCAAATGCTCAAGTTGGGGCAGGGCCACCTCCCAGGCTCAGTTCCCTGCTGGGGTTTATGCAGAGACCTTCTGTAATGGAGCTCCTGTTGAGCTCCTGCCTGCTATGGGAGCCTCTGGCTGCCCGCTGCCTCTGCTGCTGCCTCCCAAGGGGGCCCGAGTCATGGAGACACCCTGCTCCCCTCTCAGCCCGTTCAGGTGTCTCTTTCACTGACCTGTGTGTCTGTGGGTGGAGGGACCTTCGCAGCCGCCTGAGATTCCATCCCTGAAGCCTGCTTGGATCTGCTTGCTCCTCTCTGTGCCACGTGGCCAGGGCAGGGCTGGGCTCCACTCCTGTCTGGTGTGTGATAGACCTTTGGGATCAGTTTTTCATGGCTCTCTGGAACGGAAATCTCCTTCACCCCGTTGCTGCGCGGCTCCACTCTTCCAGAATTTGTTGCTAATTTTTTTTATAGATAATTATGGCCTGTGGGTTTGGAGCTAGCATATGTGAGTCTTTCTACTCCGCCATCTTGGCTCCACCCCACCCCTCCAGTCACTATTTCTATAGCACACTTGTATAGGTAACTACCCTGTTAACTTTCATTACATGAGGTACTATGTATCTATCTATACTGAGACAATTTTTATTGTATTTGTAGGGTCAGTCTGTTTCTAGATATTAACTTTTATTTGAAGCCATGGCCAAGAAATTCAATCAGATTACTATACATCATCTTTTGAACCAGGTGTTCATTTCCTGAATGTGACTTTCTCTGAATTCCTTGCCTTCAATTGGCAGATGTGATGAACATCCTGTATTCTAATTTCTTCAGTTTTACATCTGAGACTTTATAATCCTTACCAGTGCTTCTATCATCCTTCTAGAAGCATCATTTGTGTACACACAAAACACCAGAAGTGGTTATTAGTCACGTTTTAGCAAGTCTTCTAAGGAGCTCAGTCATACTGGATTCCTGCTATGGGAAAATACTGAAATTTTGCTTTCTGATCAGGTCAATAAATAGCCTTTTACTCTGTCATCTCCTTTTTCAGTCAAATTCCTTCACCTGTTGTTTTTCCTATATAAACTTTTACTATGAGAACTAGAAATCTCTCATTCACTTTTTCATAGTCTACAAATTTTCTATATATAGTTAATAACTTGGTCATGAACATGGTACGTGGAATTTTTTTTTAACTTTGCATGTCAGCAGCAGTCAAGAAAACATCCTGATTTTTTTAAAAACCAAGAGGATAGTTAATGATTGTTTAGAGTAGAATATTTTCTTCCTTATAAAATTGCCTTTTCCTAAGATTCTCAATCAATCAAACAAATAATCAATCAATGCTAATTTGTTAATCACAAAATATTTTTCTTCAAAAGAAAAAAGAGAATACATGCCTCAAAGATATTACATTCTATTAGCAGAAAGCAATACTTATAAATTTACAGCTATACGTTCATATGCACACAACACACAGGCACACACACATATCATAGACATATGTATTTATATATATATATATATATATATTCAATTGAGGCATGTATGTGTATATGTGCGTACATATACACACATAAATGCATATATATATGCACACACATATAGGTACATATATACATATACATGCCCACATATACATATGCATACTCATATATATATGTATATATGTACGTATATGTGTGTATGTGTAATGGCTAATAAAATAGTATCATGTGCTGTTTTTGTTTTACTAAAAGTGCCTCTGATTGAATAATGGGACTAAAGAAGATCTTTCCCACCCATTGATGGATCTGCCCATTGTGAGAAGCTCGATTAGGGGAGCTGTTTTATAGGAGGGTCTCAAGAAACTTTCATTTTTTTCTGTTGAGGCACTGTGTCAGAGGGTTATGCCGTCTGGCTCCAAAAAGAGTATAAATAGTATGAGGGTGAGGTTTTACTCTAGGGCTTTACTGACTTGAAGTGTTTCTTTGGCCAGAGAGACTCTGGAAAGCCACTAAGGAGCTCCCTGGCTAAAACCCAGAAACTGATGCTTTCCTCTCTGGTAACTGTGTATGTATGCAATGGTCAGACATTTTGGAAGCATGTTGTTGACTTTTGATTTCTCTGTATTTTATCATAAATTTTGATTTTCTCTGATCTCTGTGCTTGATTAAAGTGATTATTAACCCCTTGAAAGTTACTTTCCTTTTATGAACGCAGATCTAAGAACCCTGTGTATGTTGGGTGCTTATGGTATGTGCATATATAATACCTATGAGGTAGAGGTAAAGGAATAATGTATTCCAAATATAGGGAAGGACCAGAGGGAAGGCAGTGGGAGGGGAATGTATAGTGCCATGTAGGAAGAACACAAGGAAGGCCAATTTAACTGCACCCTAGAGTTTGGGAAAGGGTATAATCAACCAGGAAAAAGTTTGGGGTCAAACTGGGAAATGCTTCAAAAGTCAAATAGAGGAGTTTAAATTTTCTCCTAAGGACAGTAGGGGGCTATTGGAGTTTATTAAGTAGTGGAATACTGTGGTCAGATTTGTACTTCAGGAAAATTGCTTTAGCATCAGAATGAAAATTGAGGGAAGGACATCAATTAAGAGGCTATTGTCATGACCAGGGGAGAAATAATAAGAGGCAGAAGTAGAATGGAATCTGTATAAGGAAAGGAAAAAGTGTCAAGTGTTACAGATATTATGGAGATGAAAATGGTAGCATTTAGCAATTGATTGGATATGTGGAATGAAGGAGTATAACACTGATATTATGAAACTTGGATGCCATAAGATTTTCAATTATGTTGACTGAAATAATAAAATTCTGTTTAGGAATTGGTTTTGGGGAAAATATAAGGGGTTTTATATTTTGTATATTTTGAGTTTAAAAGGTCTCTGGGAAATCCAGTTTTTCATTGGCAATTGGAAAAGTGAAACTGGAGTTCAAGATCTTAGACCCTTTCGCAATTTTTTTGCTGGATCAGAAATTAAATCTCCTTTCAAGAGCTCAAAATGAAATAATGTACTTGGATTTAATGTTGATCTAAAGCAAATGGTGTTAAACAGGCTTGCAGTTTACCTTTGTGATTCCAAGTGCTTATGCAACTTCTAAAGTATTGGCTTCCAAGAGTAGCTTAAATACTACCAGAATGAGCCAGATGAACTACATCCTTAGGAAGTGAAAGAAGTGGCAGAAGTAATTGCTAAGACGCTGGTAATGATGTTAGAAAGATCATGTGAAGTTAAAAAGGTAACCTAAATGGATGTCAGTGAGCTTGGCTATGATTTCTAAGAACATTACAGAGAGAATAAATAAAGAATGACTAGTGAATATGTAAAGGGAAAAGTGATTACAAAGACTCAGTGAGAGATTTTCAAAGATAAATCTTACCAGACTATCGCTATTTCCTTTTTTTTGCTAGAATGACTTAGCTAGTAAATAAAGAGGAGTGCTATGGATATTGTTTCCTTAGATTTTTGGAGAGCATTTTATAAAGCATCTTGTATTATTCTTGTGGAAAAGATTACTGGTGAAGTAGATTCTAATGGAACTTGGTGGGCAAGCTGCAATGGAATGTCCCTAGGATGTATGCTGGAGTTTATGGTGGTTTATGCTTTTATCATTGGCTTGGTCAAGGACTTAGATGGCAGGTTATGACACTTATAGAGAGCATATGGCCTTTCTTAGATTATGGTATAGAGAGAATGAGGTGGCAGAGTGTATAGAATAATAAACTTTTAAACCAGATAATCTGTACTTGAATTCTCCCTCAGAATTTTACAAGTTATATAAAATTGGGCAAGTCCTTTATTCTCTATCAGAATCAATTTTAATCAGTGTAGAACGTGCAAAATAATAATTAACTCTGTAGGTTAATGAGGATCAAATGAAATAATGTTCGTAAAGATTTTTGCAAGCGTAAAAAAAAGTTAGTAGTAGTAGTATTGATGATGGTATTGGTATGGGAAGTGTTGGAGGTGGAAGTGATGGACATGATGGTGGAGGAGGTGATGGTGGTATATTCTTTCAAATAAGAGTTGGCCTAAATAAAATTTGATGTTCCTTTCAACTTTATAGCTCACCGAATTAATGAGAATTTACAACAAAATGATTTATTCATTAACTTGTCACTGAGGATAGAGAATGGATCTGTGATTTTATCAATATAGGGAAGCATGGAAAGGGAAAATATTTATTAAACTCCTGCTATATGCCAGGTATCATACTAAGAAATTTGCAAATATTATCTCATGTGATCTTCACAACAACCACGTGAACTAGGTGATATTATTATATCATCCCATTTTACCGTTGAGGAAATGGAGGAAGACAGAGGTTACATAACTTTCCCAAGGTCAAAGAAGTAAGTACATGATTGGGTTTGAATCTTCCTGACTTTGAACCCAATGCTGCATTTACTGCACCACCTGCTGCCTCCCAGATGATCCAATGCAGGTTGTCACCTGTTCTGGTTCATGTGCTTGTTGTTACTCACCATATTTATTTCTCATGAATTTTTTTTCTTCATGGTGTATGTTATCTCCATGTATCATAGAATTTCAGAGCTCATCTAGTCCCAACCTTACTTAGAAAGGATTCTTCTCTACAACCTTCCACAGAAGTAATCATCTACCTTCTAGTTGAAGACCTCCAGTAAAAAAGGACACACTACATTCTATGACAACTAATTCTATTTGGACTTTCTCTAGTTAAGATAGTTCCCCTTCATATTATGATGGAATTTAATTCTTTACAACTTATACCCATCACTCTTCTGAAATCTGCAATCTAGACTTCAGAATGCTTTAAGGTAACTCTCTTTCCTCTGTAGTTATATTTCTTCAGGCAAATATTCTCTATTTCATCAAATGCTCATTATACACTATGATTTCAAAGTCCAGCATATGTTACTCACTCAGTCTGTTCATAGTCCAGCTTATCAATGCCATATATAAAATGTGGTACCTAGAACTGAATATAAAACTCTAGATGTGGTCCAAATCAATGACAGTACCGTGGTGTTATTGATGTTTCAGTTTTGGGTACATATCATTTCTATCTTTGTGCCTCAGCATATTAAGTTCTATGAGGAATAAAAATTGTCACATGATGGATTGCTAAATCTTGGGTGATAAGGCCATTTCAATTTAGTTTTCGAACCTTAGATGTATTGTCCATTGTAGGACCATATTAATAACCTATTTTTGCAAATATCACTTATGGGGGCTTATATTTCCCTCATAAAATATCCAAAAGCCCATGATTCCATTCCACTTTGTGAAAGAAATCTTACATGACGCAGAAAAAATGGTAAATGTTTCCCAGTTGATTGTAAAATTTTGTTGAATATGGAAGTTACAACATAAGGATCAATTTAATCCAAAGTTAATTAAAGCACTGTTTCATGCCAAATTTTCACATGTACCCTGCAGCTATGTATCCAAAAGAGATGGTGTGATATAATTAATAGATTTAGAGCCAGGCAGTCTTGGGCCACAGACATTTACCAGCTGAATGAACCTGGAAAAGTCACTAAACTACTCTTTGCCTCAGTTTTCCCACCTATAAAAAAGATGCGGTAAAAACTCGATGGTCCCTAAATTTCCTTTTAGTTCAAGAGAAATAATCCCATGATTCTCTACTTAATTGATTGTTCTTTCCTGTGATGAAATGTGCGCTGTTTGAGGGGAGTGGGAAAAAGGAATGTCTTCCCTTCTTCCTTCTCCTAACCTTTATTCCTTTTCTTTCTCTGTCCCCTGCCTTTTTCATTCCTTATGCTTAAAATGATAAAATAATCATTTTCATTTATGGCAAAAGGAAGACATTACTCAAAAAGCAAAAGCAATGAAATATTTAGTGCTTTGACACACTTTGCCACCTGATCCTGCTTTAGAGCTACAGTTCATAGAATTTAAAAGGATTTTATTCTTGAAGGGTCTAAACACTGACTTTCTATATAGTGTTTTTTAACTGTAAGGTCTTACTTTGGAGACTTCATCTATTATTTAAAAGCCAATCATTTCCTTAGGGTAATATTTCTTTCTTGTAAACATATGCTGATAGTTTTGAGACTACTAGCACTGCCATCAAGGCCAGATCATTGTGACAGAGTTCACTGGGAGGTCACAGAAATGTCCTTGCCTTTTCTTTTCCAATACTAGTTTGGCTTTCCAAAACTATCTAGATCAGTTCCTTAGTGTTTATGGAAAGGAAATCAGCTGACCAGTTCATTTAGTTTCAGTTTGGTTTTAGATTCTGCTATTTTCTAATATAAATTGTAACTTTTCAGAGGCCTGTTGATTTTTGCCAACTCAAAATTATGTGGCTTCCTGAAGTAACATATATTCAGAATGTGAACCAACAGAAAAGTACTTTGTTCATATTTATCAATTTTTTTCTGCTATTTCTATTTTGAACAATGGAGCCATCATAGTGATCAAGGATCACTACAAGAAGTTATTTGAAAAGACTCAGTGAGAGATTATCAAAGATATGAAAATATCCTAAACTATAGGGACAGAATTATGTGTTTTGTTTTTTTTACCAGATGTCATAAATAATACTATTAGAATAAAACCTACAATTAAAATATCAATCTTTTTATAAAAACAATGCTACAAATAGCATTATCAATTCATTGCTGAAAAATATGATATAATCCTTGATAAGTAAATATAAATGACCCTTAAATTAAATTTGATTTAATTATTACAAGCTCTGTTCCAAAGTGAAGTAGGGTGAAATAAATAAGAAGTACCAGTGTCTATGGCTCATTTGGAATCTCCACTTAGAATTAGTGTGAAGTATCCTTATGTAAATCTATGTGAGTGGGAATACTCTAGTTCCAAAATTTACTGGGTTTTAATGGTAATTTTAGGCATGATTAACAGTCAAAAATTAAGTCTCTGTCCATCAAGTATCTCTCTGTTACTGAAACAATTGGATAAATCCAAATGCTAATATCTTGATACTTCACAACACTCCAGGGAAATAGAAACAAATATGCGCAAATACTCAGATATGTTGGTAATATTTTAAATAGAATACTGATGATGGCAACAGAGAAGGAAAAGTGACATAGGGGTAAAAAAGAGATTAAAAGAAGTCTGAGTCACAATGAAATAGAGGAAATTTAAATAATTCATGGCATTCTTTTCCTATTTTATTTACTAGTTTTATTGATATTGGGTAAGAAGTTGGACCAAATGGGAATCAGACTGGCAAGTGGGCAAAATGAGGATGTTAATTCTGAATATATTTCTGCTGCAAATGGATGAAAAATTATTATGTGAATAAGGGAAAAGGAGTTTCCAAATTTCCTTAGCCAGTGAATGGTGCAGTTCTTACTATGAGATGATATGGTCATTGAAGAGTGAACCAGTTTTGAATGCAAGTTCATTTGTAATAAACAAAAAGGCAAATGAGTGAAGACTACTTCGGAACTTGAAGTAAGATTCCTAGGCTGGGTTGCTTAGTCACCAGATTTTTACTTGCAAGCATGTGAGGTGTATGCAGACAGTGTGAGTATAAACAATTAGTACTTTCCTTCTATAATATTTATTCTGTACAGAAAACCCATAAATCAACAGGACTCCCTAATCGATTCTGTTTGGCTACTAGGTTTTTTTTGCTACTTTATTCTCTGTGAACTATTCCCCTTGATCTGAACTCCACAAACATTATGGTTCCCCCAGGATAAGCTCATCACCTCAAATCCCATCACCTTGGAGACTGATTCAGATTTGAAACAACACCTTAGCAACCTCACCCCTCTCACCCCTCTGAAAGGAGGGATGAAGGACAGAGAAAGGAGCTCCCTCCAAGCCCTGCCTTTGTAGAAGACTTAGAATTCTCCAGGGAACTTCATTTTCCATTAGCTGCTTTATTTGGTTTCAACGTAAACATGGCTCTCTTCCTCTTTCATTTTTCTGCCCAACCTCCGTTTTAGCTTCCTTTTATGTATTGTCTTCCACTAATTCCTTGTAAGCTCCTTGAAGGCAGGCACAGTCGTTACTTTCTTATTTGTATCCTGAGTGCTTAACATAGTTCTTGGCACGTAATGGGTACTTAAATGTTTATTGATTTAAAGTTTTGTGATTGTAATGTAACTTGACTATCAGGAAAAAGAAATATGTGGAAATCTTTGAGTTTGGCCTTATGGTTATTCACCATTTTGTGGCTTTCTATTATTATGTAAAAGGCAAAATGCTACACCTAAGTCCATTAGATTCTGCATCAAGATTATAATCAATATTGTCTCTGATAAAGTAGTTGAGAAGAAAACAAATATATGGAGATAAACATTTGTAGATGATACCAGGGGCAAGACAACAGAGCTGAAATGAAACATCATCTATCACGATCCTATCTTGTCAATGGCAATAATAAAACAACCACATTTGAATTGTTCTACATCTATTTGTACATGACATGATTAAAATGGCTTTTAATATGCTGTTGGAAAGAAAGAATGGCTGGACTGCATCTCATCACACAGAGAAAGCTTTTGTTAGGGGCAACACAATTCGGAAAGTTCAGAAGGATCAATTCTCAAGACAACCCAAAGATCAAAGAATTCCTAAGGAATGTGAAAGAGTTCTTTAAATTTAAGTTTATAGCTAATGTGTGCAGTTCCTTAAAAGTCTTAAGATATCATTTCATAGACCACTGTTGCCTATGTTTCTGATTGATCCTGTATTAGACTGAAATTTTTAGGAGAAAAAAAATTGCAATCTGCCACTCTAACGTGATAGTTGTGTAATAAAGGTTTGTTGAACAAATATTTATATAGTTTTAGCAGTGTTCATATTATTAGTTCTTATACACAACTTTATAAGGTGTGAAAAGATAACAAAGAGAGTAACAAAGTGCAAAACTTTCTATTTCATTTACAACTTTATCACTTTATCACTGCCATTTTTATCCTATGCCTGGTAATATTCTATAACTTCACGAATTAGATTGGAGGAAAATAAAATGATTTAGTGGGTTCTTATCAACATTCCCTTCCCTCTACTCCAGTGAAAAAAAAATAGTGTTGACTGAAAATTAAAAACTATAAAGTACAAACAAGCAAAAATAACGAAATGGTTACATTAATTTGTTGTTGTCGTTACTGTTGTTTAGACACAATGCCACTGGAGATCAACAACTATTTTGGCCTTGTAGTCTAATTAAACTACCTGGAGGAGCCGAGGGGTGATAACTCCTCTTGGATTATATAGCCCTTGTGTGTTAGAGTACAGACTTAAAGTCCAAAGCATCTTGGAGGTTGTCTTTCAATCCCCCATGTACTGTTCATATACACTGAAGTTTTCTCAGTTGAAGATAGTGTTACAATATCAGCTGCCCTGCCCATAATCTGTTCTGATATTGATCTCCATCTATCTGGAAGATGAACAATTGATAAATGGTGAACACGCTAACAGTTACTGAGTTTTATATTCAATGAAACACACATATCCATCAATACATGAAAGTTGGAAAAGTTTGCAATGATTCTCTCACTAGTGTGATGTAATAAGCTCATCTTTGAATAAATCTTACCACACTCATATATCTGTATTACTCCTTAGGAAAGGTAACTCTGTATTACTCCTTATGAAAATCATGCCTATACGAAACCATTTTGCCTTTATTTTTCATCTTGTTTTGCTTTCATTCTTTTCAAGACGTGCTCCTTTTATCTTTCATACTCTCCTGAATTATTCCCCTTTGGCACTAGGCACTCCCCTTGTATGATTCCTAATCCTGAGAGACCAAGAAAGTCATCATTATGACTGGATCCTCTGAGGTTATATGTCCTGGTTCCTGGTGATTGTTATAGCAGAAGAGCATTATCGTACTACCTTCAAACCATTTCACAGTGGTGTCCTACATTTCATTTCTCATCTGTAAGAAGGAAGAAACCCAGTCTTAAGAAGAAGCCTTTGAAAACTGAACAGTTTGCAGTGGAACACAAATTAGTATGAAGCACTAGGCTAAAACAACATCAAAAGTATTTTTCTCTTTTGAGATGTAAGCTATTTTTTGAAGCACAATATTTCAGGCTTGCTATGAGAACATTGTTTCTGGAATGTTTCTGAGAAGTTGTTTTCATACCAGCCTGAATTCTAATTCATAGGTATATACTATAACCATGCAATATTATTTACATTCCAGTTCAGGAACTACTCTCTTAAAAAAAAACAACAAAAAGGAATGAGAAATTTATAAAGTGTTTAGCATGTAGTATCCAGCATATAGTAGGTGTGAGATAAAGTCCTATTATTCCCTTTTTAGAGTTGAAGAAACTGAGGCAAACAAAGGTTAAGTGACTTGGTCAAGATCACACAGTTAGTAAGTGTCTGAGGCCAGATTTAAACTCAAGTCTTCATGAGTCCAGGCCTGGCACTCTGTCTACTGCAAATAATGTAACTTTCTGAGCCTCAGATTCCATATTGTTAGAACTGCTCTACTTCACATGATAACTACGAGTAACAAAAAAATAAAAATAAAAGTAAAGGACTTTGTAAACTGAAAGAAAGCATTTAAAGGTCATCAGTTTTTTAAGTGGGATTTATTAAAGGTAACATGTTAGCACAGGTGACTTCTAAATGTTTTGCCTGAACTCTCTTTTCCTTTTTGCCCTTCCAGTCAAATAGCCAAGCACTAATAAGAATTTATTAATTATCTACTCTGTGCCAGACACTATTCTGAGCACTGAGAATACGAAGTTATAAAGAAAAAAGAGGTCAAAACTCTATTGGAGTGACAGTGCACACACATTCAAGTATATGCAAAACAGATACACAGTAAATGCAAAGTAACTGTGAAGGACAATGATTACCCTGATAGCTGGAGTGAATACAAAAGAACTCATTGAGAAGGAAATGTTTAAGATGCATTAAGAAGGAAATTAATAACATGGGCAGGGGCAGCTAGATGGCCCAGGGGATCATGTGCTGGGCCTGAAGTCAGAAAGTTCTCAGTTCAAATCCAGCCCTAGACACTTACTAGCTGTACACCCCTGGGCAAGGCCATTAAACTCTGTCAAGTACTGAAAATGAACTGAATAAGGAAATGGCAAACTGCTCCAGAATCTATGTCAAGAAAACACCAAATAAGGTCAGAAAGAGTTGGATACAAGAAAAAAAACAAAGTGAATGAGGTCGATTCTTATCCAAAAAACATTGAAAGACTTAATAACTGATCAATGCAATGATCAACCTCAATTGCAAAGGCTTATCACAAATCTTATTACCCATCTCCTGATAAGTGATGGACTCAAGATGGAGAAACATGAGTTTTTTGGTTATAGACAATGTAGTAATTTGTATTGATGAACTGTGTATTTATTACAATTGTTCATTTTTTTTCTTTCCTTTGGTATGGCATAGGAGTGGGAGAAATTACATTCCTCACTTTTCACCTGGATGCTACTTATGCGATTTCTCTCGAATGCCCCTGGAAGCTAATTTTTTGGGAGAACAATAGCCTATCTGTCTTGATCATCCACTATCTGTGCAACAGGCATTTAATAAATGTTAATTGCTGATAAATGATTGACAATTCAAGTTAAAATTTTAAATATGAGTTAATAATAGATCTGTATATGTATAAAGTTCCAGGTAGAAGGTTTGGGAACTAAAATAGCTGTGTAACCCTTATCCTAAAAACCACTTGTATGCATTTCTTTCCTTATTGGTGAAAATAAAAATCCTGTTTAAGTAAAGGGTGAGAAAGAGTTGATGAGAAGAGAGACAGCTCTAGCCTTTACCAGTCTCCCTTCAGGACTCTTCAGGGCCTGATAGAATTGAGGGTTAGAATGGAGTGCTCCCATTGAAACTCTCCAATGATCAAATCTTCTTTGAGCAGAGTCTCTTGTTTTTTTCAATTTCATTTATTTGTTTTCAGTTTTCTACAATCAATTCCATAAGTCTGACATTTTCTGTCCCTTCTTTCCCCCTCTCTTCCTGAGACAACTTGCAATCTTACATGAGTTCTACACATACGTTCTTATTAACTACATTTTCACTTTAGTCTTGTACAGACGAACAAAAATATTTATAGCAGCTCTCTCCGTGGAGGCCAAGAAGTGAAAATCAAAGGGATGCCCCTCAATTGGGGAATGGCTGCACAAGTTGTATTTTATGAATGTAATGGAATACTATTCTGCTATAAGAAATGATACACAGGAAGACTTCAGAGAGGCCTGGAAGGACTTACATGAACTGATGCTGAGCATAGAGTCTTTTCAGATGCTTCTGTCTCCCAGCTTTGACAGAGAAAATGGACAAGGCAACCTCATTTCAGGTTTTCGAAGGAAAAGATTCTGGGAAGATATGAAAGGAGCAGGCAGTCTCCTTTATGTTTCCACTACTAGCTTGCAATTCTAAAGACTATGGGGAGTTTCCCCTTGGGCAAGATCCAGGATTCTCTTGGTTGAACCGAGTTATCTTGCTCCCAGTGTCAGAACTCCTTTACTCTCTATCACTTGGTATTCATTTACCTGTGTGTATACATTCTCTGATTTCTGTTTTGCTATGATTTCCATAAATGGAAATTTTTGCTATGTGTGTTCTTTGTGAAATTGATATTTGGTATGAAAAATGTCAAACCTTGGATATGGAACTTTGGGGACTACTTTCCCCCCAGAAATGAACAAATAATCAGAAGTTATATAATACCCAATCATGCTTCTTAGAAAAATAATATTTAAGGAAGCAGATGGATATAATCCGAGCATGTTATCTCTACTTTCTAAGCAGAACAGAGTAGCTTCTGGTCCCGACTTCTTCCTTCTATTCCTGGCAGGAATGAGTCTCCCTTGGAGAAAGGTGGGAGGAGAGGACAAGAGATGTGGTTTCCCTCTGCCGTCAAACCAATGGCAGCTCATCTCTACATGTAGGTTTCACTATATGTATGGGGCCTACTTCCTTACAGGTTTATGACTTATGGCCAATTTCAACTTTCCTCATATGACTGTATCTTTCTATCCTCCCCTATCTATCTGCCTTTCCTTCCATCTGTCTATCTATGTATCTCTCTATGTATCATCTATGTATCTATCTATCTATCATCTATCTATCTTTTCCTTTACCTGACTATGTCTTTTAGATATAGCTTTTAGAAATATCTGATCCAAAGTATTTTTTCTTCCCAAATTGACTCCTTCATTTCTTACAATAGAATATTTTTCTTTGTGTTAAAATTTCTTTTAATTTCATTTGATTTATGTAATTTTTTCTCATAATTGTCTCTATAATTCAATTAAGAATTAATCTCCTATCCATATCTGTGGAAAATACAAAGTTTGCTTTCCTCCTAATTTTTATACTGTTATCTTTAAAACATAACTCATACAAATTTTAAATTTATTGAGGAATTTGGTGTAACATATGTGTCTGAGCCTAATGTCTAACAGACCACTTTCTAGTTTTCCCAGTACTTTTAATCAAATAGGATTAATTGAATAGGAGATTTATGTTCTGGTGTTTAAGAAACACTGGGTTGTTGAACTTCATTATTTCTGATTCTGCCTTATCTAATCTGTTCCAGTGATGTTCTTTTAACCAACAACATGATTTTGATGGTTGTTGTTTTGTAAATATGATTTGATGTCTAGCAGTGCTATTTCTCCTTTATTCCTAACTTTCCCCTCATTATTTCCCTTAATATTTTGTACCTCTTGTTCCTCTAAGATAAATTTTGTTATTTTATCTAGCTGTATACCTCTGGTGTTTTAATTCACATAGTATTAAATCTGAAAATTAATTCAGTAGTATTGTAATTTTTATTATGTTGGCATGACCTCATTACTAGCACTGAATATTTCTCCAGTTATTTAAGCTGTCATTTGTTTATTTAATGAGCATTTTATAATTAAATCTATATAACTATTTATTTACTTTGGCATACGGATGCCTGAATTTTATTATAATCTTAGAAATAAAAAAAATTATACAAATATGTTGAAAAGACAATCTCTCTGTAGATATCCCAACAAAAGTTGAAGAACACCAGAGAAAATAGTGGCAGATAAAACAAAGGTAAAGAGGAGGAGCCAAGATGGCAGAGTAGAAAGACTCACATATGCTAGCTCTGAACCCACAGCCCACGTAAAAAGAACTGTAAAAAGAACTCCCAACAAATTCTGGAGAAATGGAAGTCTCACAGAAACAGAGTGAAGGAGATTTCTGTTCCAGAGAGCCCTGAAAAACTTATCCCAAAGGTCCATAGTGCACCAGACATGAGCAGAGGCCAGCCCGTCCCTGGCTGCGCAGCAAAGAGAGGAACAGACTGAGGCAGGCTTCAGGGACAGAATCTCCAGCGGCCACGAAGGTCCCTCCACCCACAGACACACAGGTCAGTGAGAGAGACTTCTGGGCTGGCCGAGAGGAGAGTGGGGTGTCTCCGTAACTCAGGCCTCTCAGGAGGCAGTGGCAGAGGCAGTGAGCAGCCAGAGCTCCTAGGCAGTCAGAGGCTCCTGGAGCAGGCAGGAGCTCTGGTAGAAGCTCCATTACTGAAGGTCTATGCACAAAGCCCCTGAGAGAACTGAGCCTGGGAGGCAGCCCTGCCCCAACCTGAGAACCTGATTTAATCTTACCCTGAATAGCAGCCAGCCCACCACTGAAAGCCCTGAGGCTGGGGAGCAGCATTTGAATCTCAGACCCCAAGCACTAGCTGGGCAGATCTGGGCAGGGGTGGAGAGGAATCTCAGAAGTCAAGTAACTGGCTGCGAAAATGCCCAGAAAAGGGAAAAAAAATAAGACCATAGAAGGTTACTTTCTTGGTGACCAGATGATTTCCCCCTTCCTTTCTGATGAAGAAGAACAATGCTTACCATCAGGGAAGAAATAGGAGTGAAGGCTTCTGTATCCCAAACATCTGAAATAGATATTCAATAGGCTCAGGCCATGGAAGAGCTCAAAAAGGATTTTGAAAATCAAGTTAGACAGATGGAGGAAAAACTTGGAAGAGAAATGGGAGAGATGCAAGAAAAGCATGAAAAACGGGTCAATACCTTGCAAAAAGAGACCCCAAAAAAGTGCTGAAGAAAATAACACCTTGAAAAATAGGCTAACTCAAAAGGCAAAAGAGGTTCAAAAGGCCAATGAGGAGAAGAATACTTTCAAAAGCAGAATTAGTCAAGTGGAAAAAGAGGTGCAAAAGCTCACTGATGAAAATAGTTCTCTCAAAATTAGAATGGAACAGATGGAGGCCAATGACTTTCTGAGAAACCAAGAAATCACAAAACAAAACCAAAAGAATGACAAAATGGAAGAGAATG
>CM053773.1:43680175-43705995 GCA_028658325.1 Potorous gilbertii
TAGAGCTACCTTGAAAGAGATGAGTCAATGAAATGGCATAGTTCTAATTAGAATTATGGTTATTGGTTAAAATGACATTAGAATAAATCATATATTGAGGGAAAACTATTTTAATTAGGACGTTCATGGAAGGAATACTGACATTTCACATATATTAACATATTACACATATTCTACATTGACCATTCAGTTCTGCACTAAAAATAATAATAGTACCTCCCTCATAGTTTTGTGAGGATCAAATGCGTCACTCTGTATAACATTTTGCAAATCTTAAAGTGCTATATACATACTAGCTGTTATTGCTATAAGCAAAGCTTTATATTTGAAATATTGGCAAATTAAGTTTGCAGATAACATAAAAATTCTATTCAAATCTACCATTACTTCACGTTGCTCCAGGTGGTACTCCTGTTGGTACAAACATTCACCAAGGCCCTCCATTTTGCATTAGTGTTGATCTTAGACTTTGATATGCTATATTAAAATCATAAAAATGAGAGGTTTTACTAGTATGGAAAGATTTTAAGTACAAATTCTGTTTGTGTTCATCCTTCATTGCCGAAAAAGACTATGTCATCAGAGAAATAATGACATGACTTGCACTTGACTTTGTTTTGAGTGAGTGGGGCACTGTGCAGGTCACCAGCCTCACTTCTCCTCCAGAGCCATCTGAATCCAGTGACCAGATAGATAATCATCAGGATGACTGGAGATGACCCAATATGAGGCAATTGGGGTTAAGTGACTTGCCCAAGGTCACACAGCTAGTAAGTGTCAAGTGTCTGAGGTGAGATTTGAATTCAAGTCCTCCTGACTCTTACACTGGTGCTCTATCCACTGCACCACCTGGCTGCCCTGACAAATTCAATATATATTGTCCAAGTACAAGCCTAACTAGGCAGTGAAAAGGGCTCATGAACTGGAGGCTGAGGACCTGGGCTTCAATCTTTTCTCCTACTTTATGCTTATATGCTGTAAGTAGGTCACTTAACCTCTCCATCAAGTAGAGTTGGAGAAGGAAATGATAAATCACTCCAGTATTTTTGACAAGAAAGGCTCAAATGAGGTCACAGTCATGAAGAGACAGACATGATTGAAAATGCCTGAACAAAGTAGAGATTTTGCTTTCTAATGAGATGTCAATAGACAAAAGAAGAGGATTACAGGAATAGAGCTGAAAGGCCTTCAGAGGCCATGTACTCCAACTCTCTCATTTAGTAAACAAGAAAACTAAGGTCCAAGGAAATGAAGTGATTTGCCCAAGGTTATGTAGTCAGAATTTTTTCTTAAAGACTATTTGTACAAAATTTCCTTTGTGTGGGATGTTGTTTACTTTCATTTCATGTAGTCACATGTCTCACAGGGTCCATATTTCAGAGAAGCTAAAGCATCTACATAATAATCCAAATATTTTACCTATGTCAGTGAGCGTTTCTTGACTCCTTTAACTAGTGCCTTCTCTCTGAAGATTATTTCCAGTTTATCAGTATATGGGCATTGACTCTTCCATTAGAGTGTAAGTTTCTCACAGCAGTCTTTTGTCTTGCTCCATTTCCCTGGTCCTTAGCTCAATATTTGCCATATAGTAGGTATTTGATAATCATGTATGGAATGACTGACTATATAGTAACAAATATCGGCATATCTAGAAAGTTCAGGATATTTGTCATCACAAAGACAAGTTATTCAAGTCATCAAATTTTTACTTTTTCATCTTAATGTTTTGGCATCATGTAATTTCATTCAAAATGCAGAGAGTAAAAGGATTGTCAATTCATCTCCCCCTGAGTAATCTAAAAAAATTTAATAATTACATCTTGCAGTGAGTGTCAAAGTTATTCAGTAACAACTACTATTTCTATTTTTCTCCTCTCTTCATACTGTCTTCTTGATTTATCAATCTTTGTGTCGAGAGTCCTTAGAAGTTATTTATAAGCTATGGAAATGTTTCCAACCAAAGGAAGGTGAGTATGTCTGTAAGTTTGTTTTTCTGTCACAGGAGAATCTTTTCCTGGTATTTTTCCTCCTTTATCATTGACTGACCTTGGCTTGTCATTCCCCTAGAATTAATGGTCTTTGGTCAGGTGACCATTTTTCAGACTCATTTAATTCTTTTTCCTATCCCAGACTTCTTGACAAACAGAAAAGTCATAAAGATTTATTTGAAGAAAAAAAATGATCTCATACATTAAGCACATGTCTACATGATGGCAAAAAGAAAAACAATAGAAAAAGATTCAAATGACATATCACATTCTAGTGACCAAAGAGGGATTTCTATAAGGCTCAGGGATATTTCTGACTGGGGTGAGGTACCTGTCAACCTTATTCTTATATGATTTGATTTGAATGTGCCAAACTACCCTTCCTATAAGTTGTCATGACTCCCATGCTGAGTTGTTATTTTCTCCTGGTAGCCCTTTTAACATGCAAATTTCCTCTTGTATTACTTGTTTCATCACTAGAATGGATCCAGACTCTATCTTCATTGTAATTTAATCTATCCTCCCTTGTATTATAGTTATTTATATATTAAACTATATGGACTAGGTTCATTCCTGGGGACAGCAATATTCATTACTGATGGATAGGTCATACCAATATAAAACATGACAATTCTATCCAAATTAACTTACTTATTCAGGACCATACCAATAAAAGTAACAACAAAAATGTTACTTTATAGAGCTAGAAAAACCATAACATAATTCATCTGGAAGAAGAAAAAATCAAAAATATCAGGTGAATCAGGGAAAAGTGTGAAGGAAGGTGGCCTAATGGTATAATATTTCAAACTATGTCACAGAGTGGTAATCATCAAGATCATCTGATGCTGGTTAAGAAATAGAACTGAATCAGTGCAATTGACTACAATCACAATGTACAGTAGTAAATTACCACAGTAGTTTTTTGTTTAATAAACCCAAGATCTAAATTATTGGAGCACTTTTTATCATGAATCCTTAGGGATTGCCTTGGTTCATTGTCTTTATCTGCATAACTAAATCTTTCATAGTTGATCATCCTGACAATATTGCTTTTACTATGTACTGTCTCCTGGGTCTGCTCAGCTCACTTTACATCAGTTCATATAAGACTTCTCATAAAACCATCCTTCTTGTCATTTCATGTAGCACAATATTATTGTATTACAATCATCTACCATATCTTGTTCAACCATTCCTCAGTTGATGGATGTTCCTGTAATTTCCAATTCTTTACCACCACAAAAAGAACTGTTGTAAATATTTTAGAACACAAAGGCCCTTTTACTTTTTCTGGATCACTTTGGGACATAGGCTTAGTAGTGCTGTGATGCAAACTTTTATGGCCTTTTGGGCATCTTTCCAAATTGTTCCCAGAATGGTTGGGCCAATTTACAACTTCACCAACAGTACTTCAGAGTCCCAATTTTTCCACATCTCAGCCAGCATTTACCATTTTCCTTTTCTTTCACAGTAGCCAATACACTAGATGTGATGGTACTTCAGTTTATTTTAATTTGTATTTGCTAAGCTCTGATTACTTGGAGAATTTTTTTATATGATTTGATTTCTTCTTCTGAAAACTTGCCTATTTATACTCTTTGAGAATTTATCAATTAGATAATGGTTTATTTTCTTATAAATTGTCTGTATATTTGAGAAATGAAGTCTTTGTCAGAGTAACTTGTACGCACATGCCCATGCCAGTTTCTAGCTTACCTTGTCATTTTAACTGCTTTAGTTTTGTTTGTGTGAAACCTTTCTATTTCATGAAATCAAAATTAATCCTTTTGACTTCACTTGATCCTTCCTTTCTTTTGTTTATTCATAAACTCTTCTTCCCATTTCCATAGATCTGACAGGCAATTTATTCCATGCTCCTTTAATTTATTTAGAATATCACACTTTATGCCTAAATCATGTACCTACATAGAGAGTGTGAGATGTTGGACTGCTTTCTGTCAAAATACTATCCAGTTTTCCCAGTAATTTTTGTCAAAAAATGAATTCTGGCCCCATTAGCTAGATCATTGTGTTTATCAAACACAAGATTACTATGAGCATTTAATATTGCATATTGTGTACCTAATCAATTCCACATATCCACCATTCTATTTCTTTGCTAATATTCATTTGTTTTCATGACTATTGCTTTAAAATATAGTTTGAAATCTGGTATGCTAGGCTGCCTTCCTTCACACTTTTTTGCATGAATTCCTTTGCTATTCTTGACCTTTTGCTTTTCCAGATGAATTTTATTATGGCTTTTTTCTAACTTTTTAAAATAATTCTTTGTCAGTTTGATTGGTGTGGCACTGAATATTTAAGTTAACTTAAGTACAATCACCATTTTTATTGTATTGGTTTGTCTTACCAATCAGTAATCAACCAGTTTTTTAGACCTGTCTTTATTTGTGGGAAAAGGGTTTTGTATATTTGTACAAATATTCCCTATGTTTATCTTGGCAGAAAGGCTCTTAAATATTTCATATTACTTACAGGTTTTTAAAAAATAAAATTCATTTTTACATTTCTTCCTGCTCAGTTTTCTTGTGATGATTTATATGGGTTTACTTTATGTTCTACAACTTTGTAAGTTGTTAGTTGTTTCCACTAGGTTTTCAGTTGATTCTCTAAGTATGCCATCATGTCATCTGCAAAGAGTGATAATTTTATTTCCTTGTTGCCTATTTTTATTCCTTTATTTTTTCTTGTGTTGGTACATTAGGTAGGATATCTAATACTATATCTAATAATATTACTCATAAAGAACTCTCATGTTTCACTGCTGATCTTGTTGGAAAGGGTTCTAAATTATCCCCATGATAAATAATTTTGCAAAGGGTTTAGATAGAAACTAATTATAATTTTAAGAAAAACCTCATTTACTCATATTTCTGAATGTCTTAATGTTGTACTTTGTCAAAGGTTTTCTTTGTATCTATTAATATAATCATGTTTTTGTTTGTTTTTGATATGATCAATTATGTGTATAATTTTCCTAATTTTTGTTTGTTTTCCTAATATTGAAACAATTTCTATTCCTGGTATGTATTTTTTCACAGGGTTTTTTAATTTTCAGTTTTATTAATCTCACTCTTGATTTTGAAGATTTCTATTGTAGTGTTTGTTTCGAGACACTTAATTTGTTCTTTTATTGTTTTTTTAAATTTTTATTTGCATGCAAAATTTGTTGATCTGAACCTTGTTATATTGATGTAAGCTATAACTCACAAATTTTGCTTTCTTGTCTCATTATTGCCATTACCTTTAGTGAAATTATTTATTATTTCTATGCTTTGATTTTTGATCCAATCACGCTTTTAGGATTCAATTGTTGAGGTTCTAATTAATTTCTATCTATATTTCTGTTTTTTTGTGTTAAATGTAGGTTTTATTGCATAATTGTCCAAAATGATGCATTTATTACGTCTTTTGGGGGGGCATTTTTTTGTAAGTTTTTTAATGTACTAAAAGAGTAAATTTTTATGAAAGTGCCATACATAGCTGGGAATAAATATAATTCTTCCTATTCCTATTCCTTTTTCATGAGAGTTCTGTCTTATCTAACTTCTTTTCTAAAATTCTATTCATCTTAATTTCTTCTTAAATTTTGCATCTAGGTATAGAGGGAGTAAATTGAATTCCTCCTCCAATATAATTTTACTGACTATTTGTTCATATAACATCTTTATTCTTTCAAGAATTGGTATGTTTGGTACTTTCAGATACAGAGCCAAGATGGTAGAGTAGAGAAAGTACTCAGCCAAACTGTTCCAACATTCCTTTACAAAAAATAAAATAAATTAAAATAACTACCCAAATAGAAACCTGGAGTGGTAAGGCCAAAGGTCATTCTTCCAGTCCAAGAGAACTTTGAATATTGGAAGGAGAGATCTGTGATCAGAGCACAGTGGGATGGAAATACTGGTATAAAATCAAAGTAGATGCCAAGAAACAATAAAGCCAAATTAAAAGAACAAAAAAAAGAAAAGAAAATATGAAATATCTCATTAGGAAAAAAGTAGCCTGAGAAACAGCTCATGAAGAAATAATTTAACAATTATTGGACTACCTGAAAGCCATAAATAAAGGAAGAGCATAGCCATCTTATTTCAAGAAATTAAAAAAGAAAACTAGCCTGACATCTTGCTTATCTCCAATCAATTTCCTTAATGAATATAGGTGAAAAATTTAAATAAAATACTTGAAAAGCAACTACAGTAATATCACACACACACACACACACACACACATACACACACAAATTATATCCTCTAACCAGGACTGGTTCAAAATTGGTGGGTATAATTGGCCACATCAGTAGCAAAAACAACAAAAATCAATGACTTTATCAATAAATTTAGAAAAGCCTTTTTGACAAAACATACTTTTTCTTATTCTAATACTATAAATCATAGGAAGTAATAGTTTTTCTTGAAATGACAAATAATAGCTATCTAAAACCAAGAGTGAACATTATCTGTAAATGGATGATTTTTGAGTACATAAAATTAAAGTATTTCTGCACAAACATAACTAGTGAAAAATAGAAGAAAATCAGGATACTTGTCAAAATACATTATAGCAAAGTTCTCTAATAAAGGTTAAATTTCTCAACTATATAGAGCACAATGACATTTGTATTAAAAACTTTAGTCCTTCACCAATTCATAAATGATCAATGGATATGAATAGGCAATTCTCAGAGGAAAAAAAATCAAAACAATCAATAGTCAGATTAAAAATGCTCTAAATCACCAATATTGAGAGAAATGTAAGTTAAAACAATTCTGAGGTATTACCTCATATCCATCAGATTGACTAAGATGCCAAAAATACCAAATAATAACTCCTGGAAGGGATGATAAAATGGAATGGAGCTGCGCGCTAGTTAAACCACTTTTTAGAAGAATTTGGAACCGTGGCCAGAAAGATAGAAAATTGTGCACACGTTCTGAACCAAAAATACTCCTACTGAGCCTATGCCTCAAGAAGGTCAAAGGAAAAGGAAAAGGACTAACTTCTACCAATAAGAATGTTTATAAAAGTCTTTTTGGTGGTGGCCAATTTGGAAACTGAGAGGATGGCCCTCAATTGGGAAATGGTTGAACGTATTATTACAATACGAATGTGACAAAATTCTACTGTGCTATAGGAAACGATGAAGGGGATAGCTTTAGAAATGTCTCTGAAAATTTATATGAATGCAGCAAAGGGAAGTGAGGAGAGAACCAAGAGAATAATCTACACTATAAAAGCAAAATAAGAAAATCAATCATGAAAGACTTCATTATAACTACAAAGTAAAACGCTATCCACCTTTAGTTAGAGGACTGATGGTGTTAGAGTGCAGGTTGAAGTTCTTTATTTCATTTCTCCATCTTTTGTAGGGGATGGGCTGGGTGGGGACATTGTACGTACAGAAATATGTTTGGCATGATTTCGTGTCGATAATGGATACCATATTTATTGCCTTCTCAATAGGTGGGGGAAAGGGTGCAAGAAGGGATAGAATTTTGAATTGAAAATAAAAATAGAATGGACTTTTTAAAAAGAGGGATAGAAAATACTGTGGGAAACTTAAGGAACAATGAGAAAGTTTGACTTAGACTGAAGAGTGTGGTGTAGCAGTAATAAACAATGACAAAAACCTGCCTGGTTGAGGAAAAACTCCTCTTTTTCTTTTTTATCTCACTTCACTCGGTTACTTCCCCAGGACTTCTTTATTCTTTGTCTTCTCACATAAAGAGATGGCCTTTTCTTCTTATCAACGTCAAAACCTTTACATTCATCCTTGATTTCATCACCTCTTGTCTTCTACAGAAGATTGTCCCTGGTGTTACTACCATTTTCCTTCTCTCTTCTGTCTCCTAGGTACTTTCTTCATTTCTACAAACATTCTCATCTCTCTTCACAACCTGGCCTTTTTTTGATTTCTACTCTTTACTCTTTTCCATTTATTTTGTGTTCCAGGAACATTGACCTTATGGCTATACTTCATATTCTAATTCCCTATTTCAATGACTGCTCCTTATGCCTGGCATACTCTCTTCCAAACCTCAGCTTTCTGCCGTCTTTGGCTTCCTCCGACTTTCTGCCAAAATCCCATATTCTTCAAAAGAATTTTCCTGATTTTTTCCCTTCCTCCCTTTCCTAGTGCTTTCTGAGATTATTTGCCACTTACACTATATGTATCTTAAATACACATTTTTGTATATCTCCCTTTTATAATGTGAGCTACTTGAAGACAGGGATCATATGTTTGCTTTTCATTGCATTCTCACTGCTTATTTTAGTATCTATCATAGAAAATACTTAAATGTTTGTTGATTGGCTAGCTATAGGAAAGGCCCATTAGAGAGATAACATAAATACACCCACATAGCCTATTGTTTTCTTGGTTACCTGATTTTTTTTCGGTCCTTTTGTGAATAGAAATTGAGAGGCAAGTTGACGGCAAGAATTAGGAAAGGCAATAAAAACATGAGTGATGGTTTGGGAGATTATTAAGTGATGGAGCATGAAGAATAAGTTTAGGAAGGGAAAGACATAATGAAAGATGTAAGAATAGTAGGCTCTGATCAAATACATCACTTTTTTATCTCATTTGAATATGTTTTAATCATAGCATGTTATATGGTAACCATTGTTGCTGTACCACCACAACATGAAGGTAAGACCCAATCTATAATTCACACATGATCTCTCAGTGTTAATTAAAATATATGAAACAGTTAGATTAATTTCAAATATGGGAATTTAATAGCTTCCTGGGCCTTCTCAGGTACTTCTAGATGAGGGTATGCCCTGGTATACCTATGGATTTATTAGTCCTAAGACATAGGGATATAAACACCAGCATTCATTTGAGAAATATTGCACAAATATTTAAGAGCAAAGCAGTTTGAGCAGGACTTTTCTTGTTTAGATTTTTTTTAAAAAAATGTTCATTTTTTTAATCTAGTTTATCACCAAAATCTTATGTTCTCACTTTGAAAGTTTGGGTGCTCTGGTTGGCTATGGCTGAATTCATGAACTTCAGTCTTTTCCAAATATGATTTTTTTTTGGGCAACAGAGCCTTGACACAAATTCAAGAACCTCAGTTTTTTAGCTCATAGAGTCATAGATTTAGTGATTTTACAGGTATTTAGTCCAACCTCCCTCCATCCCCGACTATTTTGTGAATGAGGAAATTGAGAGCCAGTGAAGTAACCTGCCAAAGATTACATAAACAAGGTTAGAAATAGCATTTGAACCAAGATCCTCTTTCTCCAAATCTACTATTCTTTCCCCTGCACTGTGCAAATGATTGCTATCTTGATAATCTAATAGAGGCTATACTGGGCAGATTCTCATAATTAGCCTAAGGATGAGTTGTATTCAGTAACCTTGGGAGGTAGTCATGATATCAGGGTGAATAACTTGCCTAGGGTAGGTGCTCGTAATTATTCTGATAGTGACCTGGAGGAAATTATTTTTTATTTATACTTAGGGATAAAGGAAAGCTTAATAATTCTTTTTACAAAAAATAACAAAATGAAAATGAGAAAATCAAAGTGTAACAATCTAATTTTGAAGAAGAATGCCAAACTAAGCAATCTATGAAGTTACAAGCAAATACATTTCAAGGGAAACTACTAAATCTTAAAATGCAAACAAACATTATAATGAACTAAACTTTTTCTACTTAGGAAAAGAATCTCCCCAAATGGAGATTTTATATGCCTTTTCAGGATTCAGTAATTGATAAATTGGCTTGTTTAATCATTTATCTTCACATTTACAGGTGAGAGTGTAAATTAAAAATTCATGCAATAACAGTACATCAAAACATGGTGGGTTGCAATAGTTAAAACAAAACATTGGTTAATGAGAAGGTTACTTCTAATAACAAAAGGGACACATTCATGATCTGATAACACAAAACAATGTAGATATTCATATAAAAATGATTCATTTATAGGATCATAGAATATGCATAGAATTAGCTAGAAGGACCTTGTCATCTTAACATCTTCATTTTAAAGATGGGCAAAATGAGTCTCAGAGAAAATTAAATGACTTGTCCAAGGTCACATAAGCATTTAGTGGCAGGGTTGTCAGTCACCCAGATGTTTGGTTTGCATATTAGAAACCCCCTAATGTTTAGGCTTTGTGTATACCAGGCCTTAATACCCACAAAAATGCACAAATCTATATTCAATCTGGCTTTGCATCTGGTATGCCTATCTAAAATGTGGCAGAACTAATCAGAAATTCTGTAGCATGCTCTTTTAAGGAGAAATAATAGACCAGTCAAAATGCGATTGGGTGATTGCAAAGTCAAATTATTAAGTCAAATTGTCTTTTAGATGCAATGCTGAAGTGAAATGCACAAATTCACCATTACTATTATGTTTTAAAAGCATTATGGCGGAGTGAATAAAGGGCTGTCCTTGTACCTTCTTTATCTTTGGCATATTCCAACTATATGGTTGGAAGTGACTGTAAGTCACTTGGTCTCTCAATGTTCTATACAACTTTCTTAAGGGCATAATTTACAAATGAGTTGTGATTTGCATTTATACAATTTCTATGCAAGTATCAAATCAGTTTCTACCATACACACACATATACGCAGACACATGTGTGTGTCTATGTATCTATGTATATTGATATGTGTATTTATATTTCTCACAGACCAACTTGTGATAGAACTTTGTATCCCTAATATATAAATATTTAATATTTTCCCATGCTTTAGAATGTGTGGTTCAAAAATTAATATGTGATTAGCTACATTTAAAACATTACAACATAATTATTTCTACTGCATTTTTTTCCTTTCCAGACTCTTCCAGTTGTCATCCAGGGCATTGCCATAATAGTATAATCATAGCATCATCCTTGGTGAAATCAACATGGTGGTTTGTGTGATCTTTTTTAATCAAAGATGTCACAAATGAGAAAATTAGAGATCAAATAATGAAAGAGATTGTTTTCATTACAAAGTTAGCACCAGCCCATAATTAGAATGTGTCCTCACAACGCTGTAACAAAGAATAACAGCAATGCACATCATAAAACTTGATAGTAATTAGTTGACCTTTTCAGGAGGTTTTTCACTTGGAGAACTCTGGCCTTTCTAGATTACATTCTTGAACTTCCAGCATTCCACTGATTGCCAAATCAGTATCTGTAATGAAGGCAACTGCTTAGGATGGCACAGACTCATTCCGCAGACTGAAATGACAGTCTTAAATGCATTGAAAACTCTAATGGAAATGATTTAGCTTAGTTGCTTCATGCCAGCCTTTTTCTTGAAGAGACTAATCAATTCTTCCCTTTGATGGGAATTTTAATTGAAGACAACAGCCAGAGGTGAAAATATTGTTCATCTATCTGACTTTCTTGCCATTCTGTCATTTTAATTGGGACTGTCCTAATATTTTCATAGCTGAATTTACTTGGCAGAATGAGAAAATTACATTAGGGCTATTTAAGCATGGATTTTTGTGAAAGTCTTTTTAATTTTGAATAGCATGCAGGAAACATTCAAGTAGACATAGTAAAGGAATGGTTTCACAATCCATTACAATAGTGTAATATCTACACCTATTATATGCATAAAGGTGCAAAATTTATCTTTTATTTACATGTCTAATAAATGTGCATTAATGAAATATTTATATAAATCTATTAACTGAACTGGCTTGTCCTGTATGCTTCCAGTTAGTATGTTACTACATTTGCTAACCATCTATTATATTTGTTAATTTATTAAAATCTGAGACAATGTCCAATATGTCTCATTCAAGGTAAAACATGTAGTGGGTTCTCAGTGTATGCTTGCTGAATGAAGAGTGAATGCATGAATTAATTAATGATGAACTCATTGGGACAAATGATTATGTACTATAAACTTTTTTTATTTGGCTATGGAATTGGCACTCTAACTGGTATTTTAAACTACTTCTATGGTATAGTCTCAATAAATTGTCATGTCACTGAAAGCTAAATAAGACAGAAAATATAGTACTATATTCTGATAGAATTCTATCTTGTGAATATTTAGAAGTGAATTCTGAATTATTACCCAAACATAAAATTCTCCCCTTCTCTATTTCTGTCATGTCTATCACCATTACCTATGCTCTTTATTAGTGTCAATGACCCTTTCCTTTCCTTCATTCCTCATAACAACAGAAACCTGGAATTTTCAGAATTATCATGACCGTGGTGACTCTAGAGTCAATACCCATAAACAAAACCTCATTCTGTCATACCTAACAAGTGTTCACACAGCCTTTTGACTTGAAAGTCTCTTGTAATGGAGAATCCACTAGTGATTGAATGGTCTTGGTGAGTTACTTACTCATGTGATTCTGCCATAACAACAGTTCTCATCTCTTCCTTTGTCTTCACATTGATACCATTTTCTGTTCAGAACTTACTTCTCAGATAATTATAATGTCCTTTAAACTAGCCCCTTGACCAATTTAAAAAGTGTGATCTATAAACTACGTCATTTAAAAAAAAATAGAATCTTATTTTTTCTGTTAGCAAGCATTATTTCCTCTTCCTTGAATTTCTTTCCAGGGGAGCTCCCAAGAAATATAGATTAAAAGGTCATATACTAAAAAAAAATAGAGTTGTAAATAAGAAATTCCCTTTAAAATCTACTTAAAAGGGAAATATTCATGACCAAATAAGGGAGAGAAATGGTTATGGAAGACAAAGTACATAATTTTGATTGCATACAATTTAAAAAGTTTTTAAACAAATACAATCTATGCTATTAATGTTAGAAGGGTAACTTCTAATATGAACTGGGTGAAAAAGAATTTGTAGCAGGATTCTTTGATAAACGTATTTTCAAGATACATAAGGAATGGATTCAAATTTATTCAAATAAAAGAAATTCTCCAACTGATAAGTGGTACTGTGGTGAAATACCATAGTATGACTGTCCCTTCTCTATATCAACTTTTTGAGTGTGTTAAGAGAATTTCTCCCATTCATAGTATCCTTAATGAGAATATGAAATGGGAACTGATGATAGGAAGAATATTTGCAATCTATTAATAAACAAGAATTTATTAAAATACCTTCTAAATTCCAGGCACTCTACTAGGTATACAAATTGAAAGTGTTGCCTTTTTTGTCGTGGGGCTTACATTCTCCTGGGAGAATGTAACATAGTCAGAGAAAACAGGACAGATGAAACAATGCTCAGTGATATGGATGGGCAAACTAACAACTGAAGGAGTCAGGAGAGGTGTTAAGAACAAGGAGATGCTTTTACTGAACCTTGAAGGGAACTAGAGACCTTAAGAAATAAAATGGAAGACAGATCCTTTATTGATGATTAATTTTCCTGGAACTTTTACTCATGGATGACATTCTCCTCGTTGCATTGAATCTAGAAGACTACAGCGTTTTTTCAATAAAGGCTTTAGTTACTCAAAAGTGAAAAACTCTGCATTTTACATGGGAAAAACTAAGCAGATGAATAAAGTATTTGTGATTATATCATTCATTTCTTTGAAAATACCAGGGTTAATACAACATGATGTATCAACACATATATAATGTATATTCATACACATATGTATATGTGTATATATTCATATGCACATATGCATATGTGTATGTGTATGCATCACATACGCATGCATGTATATACACATATATTTGTATTTCTGACTTGAGACCCTGGGCAAATCACTTGAACTTCCAGTGTTTTAGGTGACCCTCAAAAACTCTTCATTCAGGAGTTCTCTTTACCAATGGAATTACAGATTTAGTCCTTATACCTGTCTTTACCACAGAGAGATGTGTGAAACATGGACAGTCTACCAGCGCCATGCCAGGAAACTGAATTGCTTCCATTTGAACTGTGTTAGGAAGATTCTGAGAATGACGTAGCAGGATAAGGTACCAGACACTGAAGTCCTTGCACAAGCTTAACTGTCAAGCATTCAAACTATGCTTCAGAGAGCACAACTCTGATGGGCTGGCCACATTGTTCAAAAGCAAAGTGTATGCTTGCCAAAAAGACTGTTTTATGGAGAATCCACATGGGGCAGGCCATCACATGGTGGTCTGAAGAAGCAATATAAGGACACTCTCAAAGTCTTTGCATTTCACTGTGCAACATGGGAGACATTGGTACAGGACTGCTCAGCACGGCATGCCCACATCAGAAAGGGCGCTGTTCTCTATGAACAAAACAGAATTGAGACAGCACGAAGGAAATGTGGGATGTGCAAATTTGGAGTATCCACCCAAATATTCACATGGACTACCTGTGCTCAAGCTGTGGGAGAACATTCCAAGCTCATACTGGTCTGATCAGACCCAATTGGACTCAATGAAACTTCACTTTATCATGGTGATGTCATTTTAGTAGTCTTCAAAAACTGAGGTCAACAACCAATCAAGGAACCACAGAGAGACAGTTGTCACAAGGTCTGAATAAAAAATGGAGGCTACAGTATTTAGCTTCTGGGAAAATTAAACTTTCAATAATCCAAAGATATTCATACCAACAAAGTATATCTTTTTAACATCATTATTTCTCTCCTTCTATTACCCTTATTGCTAAAGATTTGCCTCCATGTGTAACTCTGATTTATCTTGCCTATACATTATTTGCATATAGTCTTTTGTCTATCTTCTCTGCAATTAGAATATGAGGTCTTTGAGGGCATGGAAAGGTTCTTTGTCTCATTTTACCTTTTCTATATATATCCTCAGCACTTAGCACAGTGCCTGGCTTATAAGAGTTCCTTCATAAATGTTTGTCTACTTATGACACTGTATGACTTTAATTCATGGAATTAGAGTTCTCAGATGAATCTAAATTGTAGGAAGTCCCAATACAAATACATATAATGAGTCTAATCAGACTTCAACTTCTTATGAATAATGAATTGTGTACAATAAATGGCATAAAAAATGATCCAAAAAAATGGATGACTAAAAGAATGAGATGGGTGTATCATGTAGTGAGAATGAAGGAAATGTGTATATGTGTATACATTGGTGACTGCTTGAATGGTCAGACCCAAGGAAAATTCATCCATGGTTCCACTTCAACTTGAAAGGACTTTCAAAGGTAGGATTCCAGAGTTCAAAGCTATGTTTACTCTTGTGTTTTCAAGTATTTGTATTAATGAGTCTGAAAAGGTATAATTTGCAAACATCAAATTTCTGGATAATACAAAGTTGGGAGGAATAATGAAAGATTCAAATTACAGAATTAAAATTAAATATATATTTATACACTATCATGTTAGGCTAATTCAACAAGGTGAAATTAAATTAAATAGAAGGACATAAAAAGTCACATTTTTATTCAAAAATAGAACTTCACAAATCTAAGATGAGGAAGGTATAATTTCCTCTTGAGGAATTCACTTGAAAAGAATACTGATTTTATTTATCTACAAAGTTGAAAATGATGATGATATGATGACCAAGTACGTAAATTTATTTTCAGATAAGTTGAGAGATATCATATCCAGGATTAGGGAAGTTTTAGATAAAATAATAATAGTACTCGCTAATATTTATATAACACATTTATGTTTATAAAACACTTCCTATAACTTATTTAAATTGATCCTCTCAGTGTCTCTATGAGTAGATATTATCATCTCAACTTTATGTTATTATCAGATGAGGAAATGAGTTTGAACAAAGATAAGCACCTTGCTTCAGGTCAAAAAGTAAAATTCTGTCTTAAGCCTATTTGGAACTCAGGCCTTTATCATTCCAAATCCAGTAGTCTTTCCTCTACATCACACTGCCTATCAAAAATATACATCTGGAGCAATTTGTAGTTCTCGAAACCACATTTTTGGAAGGGGTAATAGGATCTTTTGCTGTTTTTGTTTTACTAAAAGTGCCTCTGATTGAATAATGTGGTTGAGGAAGATCTTTCTTACCCATTGATGGGCCTGCTCATTGTGGGAAGCTTGATTATGGGAGTAGTTTTAGAGGAAGGTCCTATGTACCTTTTGTTTTTTCTATTGAGGCACTAATTCAGAAGGTTATGCCTTCTGGCTCTAAAAAGTATATAAATACTCTGAGAGTGAAGTTTTATTTTATTAATTTTGGTAAGAAGGTTTGAATGCCAGATGAGGACTCTGGGATGCCACTAAAGAGTCCCTTGGTTTTGAGAACCCAGATGTTATGCCTCCCTCTCTAGTAACTGATCAGACAGCTGTAACTGTCTGTTGAATTACGATCAGACAGAGGAAGTCATGTCTGTTGATGACTTTGGGGTTCAGGGTATTGACTCCCTTGAACTAGGTGAATCATATATATGCTTGACTAAAATATTGATACATGTGCTTGATCAAAGTGATTGTTAACCCCTCAGAAGTTGCTTTCCCTTTATGAATTCAGATCTAAGAACCTGTGATAGAAGGTCCCACTGTGTATATGTAGAAGGGCACTAATATGTTGGAATGAACCTAAAGAAAAATAACTGCCTTGAACTCATTCCAAATAAACAATTGAAAGAACTGAGGGTATTTAACCTGGGAAGAGAAGTCTCATGGGGTCATGTTAGCTGTTTTCAAATATTGAAAGGGCTGTCATATGGAAGTGAATTAAATTAATTCTTCATGGTCCTTTACTGAAGCTCATGGATAAATGGGTGGAAATTGTAAATGTGTCTCAGGAGTGCCATGGACTGAACCAAGCACTCTACTCAGTTTCCCTTCACTGAAGTTCTTCAAACAAATGCTGACTGATCACTTAAAGGATGCAATATAAAAGGGTTCTTGAAGGGTACTGATTGGCTTACATAGCCTATAAGTTCGGTTTGATTCAATCCTCACAACAGCCCTGTGACATAAATGCTACTATTATCTCTGCACTTTATAGACAAGGAAACTGAGGCTAAAAGTTTAGTTACTTTCACAGGGTCACACAGACAGCATGTGCATAAGGCAGAATTCCAACTCACACTTTCCTGATGCTAAATCCAGAACCCTCTCCACTATGTCACCCAACTACCATGAAAGAGGTAAGTCAATGCACAGGAAATCTTACAAAATGACCTGAGTACCAGAATTGAAAGGAAATTCATAAACTATCCAATCCAAGCACTACTTCAAGAATATTTTTACATTGTACCCTTCATATAGACAGTCAGCATTTATTTGAAGAGCTCCAGCGAAGGGGAACTGACTCCATTCAATGTTTAATATCCCTTGATATATGACATATGTACCATGATAAGTCATACCTAGAATCTGAACCTCATGAACTTCCACAGAGATCTTCATGCGACTAAGTCATTAACACTGTCAAGATTGTATAATATTTATTTAAAATACTATAAATCTGTAACAATCATAATTTGTATTATTTCCACTACACTTTATAGTTAAGGGCATTTAAATGTACAATCTCATTTGATAGCAAGGATGTTAAATTAGCTATTAGAAAAGGGTGGATTTCTAACAAATGATTAATTAAAGACCTTATTGCAGAATTATAAAGTGTTTTCTAAGACAAATTAGGGAGGTGTCTGGATTGTCATTAAAAAGTATGCATATTTTAAGGTTAATGAATTCTGAGGAAGAATAGGGGACATCACATCCATATAACAAGGTTGACATGACTCACTATGAAATATATATGAGTGTCAAAAATGTTTGAATCTATTATTTTTTAACAAATTTAGGAGTGGTGATTATTTTAACCTAGTGCTTATCTCTGTAAATAATGTTTTTTTTTTCTCCCCAGACCTAAGTTAATGAGGTAAAGCCTGGTGATCTGCTAATTAAAGTTCTAAAAATAGGACTGGTGATAAATGTGGTGTTACAGTTTCCAGACTAAGGAAGCACCTGTAAAGCTCACAATGATCAATGCACAGTTCTGACTTTGTGACACCACATATTCTTTAATAAAGCCCTTTATCTATTAATTGTGACCACTTTTTGAATGGACTAACTAATATCATTCTATGAAGAAGCTGACCCTTCATTCAAAGTTATGATTATTTATTTGCTGCAGTTCTTGGTCCGCTGTCGTGACTATTATCATCTCAAATTTCCAAGGATATTGGTTTTAATATAATAATAATGACAGTTATAACACTATTAAGAATAATTCTGTTGAATGGATATTTTTTGTTCAAGAGCTAGGGGCACCTTGGGGAAAATATTAAGGTTCTTCAGACAATACATTACACTAAATGTGATCAGTAGATAAACTTCCAATGGATTATGGGCCACATTTCTTTGGTTCTACCCATTTCGAGTATTTTGTTTTACCTTTGTGAAATATATTATTTCTTATTAATGCAAAGAAAATCACATGAGACACAATGATCCAAGTAATTGCTATAAATAAAATTTCTGATTATAAAGAGAAAGAATAAGGATGTTTTCTACCAATTCTTTCAGGAGATTCACTAGCTAATTACTGATTTCTAGAATTAACTTGACTATTTTAGACGGCTCTAGATGAAGACTGGAGAAATTATTTAACAATATCTGGACAATTCAAATTGAGTTTCTGAAAGTTAAACTTCATTAAGATTGCTTTTATGCATGCATCTCAGTTTCTGGTCAGGTCTGAGATATTTAACCTTATAATCTGCTGACTTGTGGGAAGAATGCTTTTGCAATGCTGTGTGACAATGTGGGAGGAGGAGTTGATAGGTGACCTATAGAGAGACATTCTGTTCTATTATTATTATGAGATAAAAACGTATATTGTTTCATGCTCTGTATTTTGTTTCTGTTAAAGAAAGAGAGACATCCATAGACAGAGAGAAACAGAGAATTTGGAATTTACAAGGTTTGGCTAGAAAGTAAGAACTTATATAAATGATAGGAGACAGGATATAGAAATATTCCCAACTTAATTTATGGCTGGACCATGTAACATAGTCATTAGAGGTTGGTTTCACCAAACTTTATACACAAAACATAAGGCTGATCAATCTTACCAAAAGTTGTGGTTATAATAACTGTACAAAAGATTTGTAATACTATGATTATATAAACTGTTGATACCTAATTCAGATCTACTAATGTTAGCAATGATATTTTTAGCACCACTGTGATATTCACAGAGCCTACCATGGCCATGAATATCCTGTGCAATTCTGAATAATGAGATACAACAAATTCTCCATATACAAGACAGAGCCAAAACATTTACTCAGACACCAGAAAGCCAAATCCATCATAGTAACATAAATCTATACACAATAACAATATGAGGATAACACCATCCCTAAGCCTTCCCCCTACTAGGCCTCCCACAAGCCAACTCCATTAAACAAATCACAAGCAACTCCCTTAAACAAAGGCACAAACATGCTCTTCCACTCATTCTCACCAGCTGTGTGCTTGTCTGCATCTTTTCTAGCTCTGACTAGACTTTCAGCTCTGCTCTAGCTCCACCTCTTCCTGTTCCACCCCTTCAGTAAAATCCTCCCACCACAGACTCCATGTGACTCAGACTCATGTGACTCAGGCTTCCATGTGACCCAGGCAGGTCACCTGGGCCTATTAATGGATGGGGAAGATCTTCCCATTTAAATTATCATTACTCATTTACAACTAATTGATTTCTTATAAACAACAGACTTCTTCAAAACTCTGAAGAATTTTCTTTAGGTAAATGTGAATATGCTGAATTATTTTCTAGTATCTGCATGTCATACAGACTTGGCCCAAATAATAACTAATAGTTTTTTATTGTTATTACCACCTACATCCCATTGACCTAGTATTGTAAAGAAGCTATATTACTGATACTAAAAAAAATCTTCACCATACATAAATCAATTTTCTAATCAACAAGTATTTTAAAATATCTACTATAGGCCTGGTAGTGTGTTAGATCCTGGAGATTCACAGACAAAAATGTTAAGTGGTCACTGCCTTCAAGAAGTTCTTTTATTTCCTGTTAGGGAGAAAACATTTAAATGATTACACATGTACAAATTAAACAGTTTATTTAGCAGAGAGAGTGTTGAATGCTTAGAATATTAAGAAAAGCTTCATGCAGGAGATACCACTTTAAATGATACTATCAAATTATGGAAAGTGTCATAGGTAGTAACTTACTATGCAAAGCTGGTCTTTATTTCTCCAGGGTGGAAATTGCTGAAGACAGATATCTATCATGGAATTCTTTTTTCAAAGGTTTATTTTTAGTTTTTAATATCCAGTTCCATAAGTTTTATATTTTCTTCCCTCCCTCCATTCCTTTTCCCCTTCCCAAAGGGGCATGTAATCTTATATAGGCTTTCTACATATTTTATATATATATATATATAATATATAAAACATATATATTATATATATAAAACACATATATAATATATATTGCTATATTTTCATTTTAGTCATGTTGTATAGATGAATTAAAACAAATAGGAGGGGTCATGGGAAAGAAAACAGCAACAATAAAAGCAAAATAAACAAAAAAAAGAAAATAGTCTGCTTTACTCTGCATTCCGACTCCATAGTTCTTTTTCTATATGTGGATGGCATTTTCTATCATGACTTATTGAGTTATTTTATGACCTTGCATTGCTGAGAAGGGCTAAGTCTATCAAAACCAATCTTCACATACTGTGGTTGTTCTTGTGTACAAAGATCTCCTGGTTCTGCTCACTTCACTCAGCATCAGTTCATATAAGTCTGTCCAGGCTTTTCTGAAGTCTTTCTGTTCATCATTTCTTCTAGCACAACAGTATTCCGTTACATTCATATACCACAACTTGTTTAGCCACTATACAATTCTTTATAACAGCTAATTTCCTATTATTTCTGTCACTAGAGCAGAGGTTTAAATGACAGATTATGAAAGATATATATATATATAATTTCTATTAATATGGGGGATATAAGCAGAGACAGAAATTTAAGATATTTCCCCAGTTCAGATACCCTCCCCTAATAATGTGCAAACTCTCATTCCCATCCAAGCTTTACTCTCAATCCTGTCTTGGCACTGTTATACTCTTGATGAACTATGGCCTGGCTTGACAGTGTATTTTCATATAAAAGTTGAATATTTTCCACTCCTGAAAAATGGAGAATTTATACTCTTTTTAATATTTCAGGTTTGAATAAAATTACGTATCAGGTGAATGGAATTCCATAGACCTTTTCTTCCTTCCAAGCTTATTTCTTTTCCTTTAATGTATGCACCTTTATTTGAACTGATCTTAAGTCAGTGTATAGTCAAAGCTATTCCCCTCCCTTAAGTACTGGCATGAATCTCAGAAAAATCCTCAAGAGACCATAAAGTCTTCATACCCTTCTACATTGGGGACAGAGAGGTTATTTAGAGGACCATTCATTATGGCTCTGAAAATTAAAAAAGTGAACAAGCATTAAGGCAGAACATGCAATTTTTTTTAACGATTACTCAATTTACATGTGAAATAAAACTAGTACCTCCTACCTTGCCCCTCTTCCTGGTCTGGATTTATGTTAAGTAGCTCCTTTGTGTAGAGTAGGGCAAATAACTGTTGCAATTCATTATACAATATTTGCAATGAGTATTAAAAAAAAGTACAAGAAGAATCCTGAAGGCTCACTGTAGAACGTTAGGGATGTTTGCCTCCCGCACTTGACTAATCATCTTTACTGTTCCAGTTTCTAAATCCTGAATCATGTGATAGTAATGATATTAATAACAATATCATGCCAATCTCATCTCTTTTTTTGGGGGGGTGGCAACTATGATTTCACATACTCTGACCCAAAATTACGAACAGATGAAAACCCCCCACAGTTTAGAAACATTTGAAGTCTTCCAAGATCATCTAATAAGAATCTCATGTACAATAAACGCCCTTTGAATAGGCCTAGCAGAAATGTGCACAACTGAATCATGTACTAGGTGACCTTCCTATGCAAGTAATTTGCTGCATTGGTTCCCAGAAAGGGACAGATGGTATCTGTTTGGAGAAGAGATAGATGCAAAAGTTGTTTAAAAAATGTAGACCCCAATGTTTGAGATACTAGCATTATTTTTGCCTTTTCTTATGGTTCCAAATAATTCTGAAGAGACGATAAAGAGCAATATAGGATGAGCTTTCCCTAGAGAAATAAACAAAATGCCTGTGATATGAGTGTTTCTACTTAAATGGCCTTATTTTTTGGGGACTAAATTAGACACTGTGAATAGAATTAGGGGCATTAAGAATCACTCTTTGACCTTTTGGCTGATGAAAACAAGTGATTTTCTTCAAAGAAAGACACCCCTGGGATTTTCCTTATCTGCAGTTTCTTTCTAAAATAAATTCAGGTGGTTAATGATACTTTTCCCCCAATGGATTAATTTCCTTTGAAAGAATCTCTATTTCCATTCTTTTCCTTTTGAGAATTTTTGTAGTCTTCATACTATGACCTTTTCAGCTTTCCTCTTCTAATCTAGTAAACAGTATCATTCATCCATGAAGCTCTGGTTTCACCTACTTCTGTCAGAAAGGACACCACTGCGTGGTTCCTCATTAATACATGGATATATTTATGGATAAAGATCTCCTGATAATTCTGAAATTGGCAAAGACATGGCCCTAAACACACCAGTACGCAAGTTTCTAGGTAGACAATCATTTGCAAGGTCAGACCAGGGTGCAACATTTCACTGGTTATTTAATTTCATATTTTTGTGTTATTATTTCTTTTTAATTTCCTGGAGCCTGTCACTTCCTATTTAACTCTGTGAGAATTTTCCCACTTTGCTTCAGTAAGATGAAAATCTGTCCCTCAGAGGTATGGAACTTTTAAAACACCTCTTACCAGATGTCTCAATGTAGTATGCTTATATTGCTGGAGATGAAAGACTTGGAAAAGAACCTCAGTGAAAAAAAAATAACAATAAAGTCTATGGATGTTACAGAGCACAAAGAGGTGGGAAGTAAGTCATTCCACCCCAGTATTTTGTGAGGTTGTAACTCAAGAGGTATTTAGTTCCTCCACACACACTTCATACCTACCTTAAATTATTTTCCTCTGTTCCTGTGATCCCAGTAATCCATATGGTCAGACATACAGAAAAAGGTTGGATATTGGGATATAACACAATCATTCTATCTACTGCAACACTTTATATGGATAATAGCCCTTTCTCTGGGATTCTGGTGGTATAATTTAGATTATATCTCATGAAATTTTCTTAAAGAAGTCACTAAGGATTTTGGCAAGATCTATTGGGTTTGTTTGTTTCTTTCTTTTTGATGGTGGGGGGGGCAGAGAGAAAGGAATGGTAAGGAATTATATTTGGGTAATTCTGTGATTTAAAATAGATAGTAAGAGATGGTGAGTAAGATAAGAATGTTAATAACCAAGTTTAAAGGGCACAGTGAAGTGCAATGGTGCAAGTCTGCCAGGCAGGAGTATTATAAAACTATGACTGTACTGAGCTTAAGAAATTGAAATTAAATGAAATACATTGTCATAAGCATAGTTAGAAACTGATGAAGTATAAATCAGCTATCTCATCAGTAAAGAATTTAGTAAGTATGAAAAAGTGCATTTCAATGGTTCATTTGTATTTCATTCAATCATGGAATCATCCATTTAGAGCTGGAGGGGACCTCAGGAATAATCTGATACAAAAATCTTATTTTTACAGATAGAGAAATTAAGGTTCAGAGATTTTGTTACTTGACCAGTGTCATAAAGTGGCGAGTGGTAAAGCTAGGATTGCAAATCAAGTCTTTCACTCTAAATCTATCACTCTTTCTACTGTTCCACTGAATATAAAAGTGGGAAAGATCAGGCACTAATGGCTTATGAAAAAAAGGTGAATAATATGGAGTAGAAAAGGATCACAATTCAACAGTCTGCTTCTAAGTCTCATGGAATTATTCAGACTTCATTCTTCTGAGTAAGAGCGAATTTAGCAAATCCATCTACATTTCCTATTTCACTATTTAACTCAAGTAAAATTCAAAAGTAATGACAGAGGGAGCCAAGATAGTGGAGTACAGGCCCGGATCCAGCTGAACTCTCCCAGCATTTTCATCCAAAAAATTTTAAAGTAAAGACTAAAATCAAATTTTGGAGTGGCAGTGTCAATGGAAGGCAAGAGAAACTTCTTTTCAGCCTAAGATAACTTGGGAGGTGTGCAGGAGATGTTTGTAGCAACAGGAGATATGCAGACCAGAAGCATGGCAGGAGTACCAGTAGTAAGTCTTGGAGATAGATGTGAAAGCATCAGCAGCTTCATGAGTTCTCAACCTAGAAATGTGAAGGGGGTTTGACAACTGGTCAGATAAACATTACAGGAGATCTTTGCTGGCCCTGGGTGCAGCTGGTGCTGTTTGGCAACTTCATTGCTCATAAACAGTTTTATGTTGCACTTCAAGGGCAACAAGAAACACTTACATCTGTAGAAGCAGGAGAGCAGGGGACCCACTCACACTTCCAAGGTCAAGATGAGCACTAGTACTTGTTAAAGCAGAGCATGGGCTCTTCCTGGGTAAAGACCAGAGAGCATGATTGCTACCTTTCCTTTTTTTAACCTTAGCTAAAGCATAATAAATTCTGCTCCATCCCCTTAATTTACTCTGTGTGTGTGTCTCTGCTTCAACCATTAATAAGGTTCAAATGTTATCAATCACCCCTCCACCTTTCTCTCCATCATAAAGTTCTTCCTTTCATTTACGTGAGATAATTTCCTGCATTTTCTTCTCCCTTTCTCTTTCCCTAAAGCTTCCTTTTTTTCACCCCTTCATTTTATTTTTTTGAAATTACCCCATCATATTCAACTGTCACCCACACTTTCTACTGCCCTACTAATGACATCTTTGGGGGAATGAAAATCATTGCCTTCCCAAGTAGGAACACAAATAGTTTGAGTTTGATGAGACCCTTGGGATATCTATTTCATGGTTACCTTTTTATACTTCTCTTGAGTCTTTTATTTGAAAGTTAAATTTTCTCTTCAGCTCTACTCTTCATCAGCAATATTTGAAAGTCATCTACTTATCAGATGTTCTTTTATTCCTGAAGGAGTATGCTCAATTTTTCTTGAAAAGTTATTTTTTTTGGTGCTAATCCTAGATTCTTTGCCTTCTAGAATATCATATTCTAAGACCCCCTGATTCTTTAATATGGAATCTGCTAATTTAAAAAATTTGTGATCCTGACTGTGGTTCCATCACATGACTGTGGTTGAATTGCCTCTTTCTGGCTAACTGTAAAATTTTCTTCTTGACCTGGGGGCTCTGGGATTTAGCTATGCCTTTCCTTTGGATTTTCAGTTTATCTCTTTTAGGAGGTGATTGGTAGATTCTTTCAATTCATGTTTTACTCTCTGATTTTAGGATATCAGGGCAATTTTCCTTGACAAGTTCTTGAATATGATGTCTAGGCTCTTTATTCTATCACTCTTTCAAGTAATTCAGTAATTCCTTTTTTTTATTTATTTAACTTTTTACATTCATTTCCACAAAATTTTGGATTCCAAATTTTCTCCTCATCTGTCTCCTCCCCCCATCCCAATACACTGAGCATTCCAATTGCCCCTATCACCAATCTGCCTTCTCTTCTATCATCCCTCCCTTCTCTTGTCCTCATCTTCTCTTTTGTCCTGTAGGGCCAGATAATTTTCTATTCCCCATTACCTGTATTTCTTATTTCCTAGTAGCAAGAACAATACTCAACAGTTGTTCCTAAAACTTTGAGTTCCAACTTCTCCCCATCCCTCCCTCCCCACTCATTCCCTTTGGGAAGGCAGGCAATTCAGTATAGGCCATATCTGTGTAGTTTTGCAAATGACTTCCATAATAGTCTTGTTGTGTAAGACTAACTATATTGCCATCCCTCCTATCATGCCCCCCATTG
>CM053773.1:43706495-43723571 GCA_028658325.1 Potorous gilbertii
GATGATGGAAGGGAGGGCAATGGGAGGAGGGAGCAATTTGAAGTCAACACTCTTGGGGAGGGACAGGATCAAAAGAGAGAATTGCAACAATGCGAGGCAGGATAGGATGGAGGGAAATATAGTTAGTCTTACACAACAGGACTATTATGGAAGTCATTTGCAAAACTACACAGATATGGCCTATATTGAATTGCCTGCCTTCCCAAAGGGAATGGGTGGGGAGGGAGGGATGGGGAGAAGTTGGAACTCAAAGTCTTAGGACCAAGTGTTGATTATTGTTCTTGCTACTAGGAAATAAAAAATACAGGTAATGGGGAATAGAAAGTTTTCTGGCCCTACAGGACAAAAGAGAAGATGGGGTAAGGGAAGGGAGGGATGATAGAAGAGAGGGCAGATTGGTGACATGGGTAATTAGAATGTTCAGTGTATTTGGTGTTTTGGGGTGGGAAGAGGGGACAAATGGGGAGAAAATTTTGGAACCCAAAATCTTGTGAAAATGAATGTAAAAAGTTAAATAAATAAATTTATTTTTTAAAAAAGATAAGACAACTAGTTTAAATGTAATTGAAAGACCTTTCTGAGAAACAGTGAGAGCTAAGCTATGTCTGACATTTAAAGGAGTACCAGTTGTTTGAGGGGAAAAAAAAGAATAATATGGAACTTTTCTGGCATATATCACTGGGCAGATATTTATTTTTTTTTTCATTTCTAGACTAAGCCTGAAAATAAATTGATAAAAATTACCATGTGCCTACTATATTCAAGGTGGGGTCTACTATCTGGTATAGTGGATAGAATTCCAGGTCTTTAGTCTGGAAGACTCACCTTCCTTTGTTCTAATCTTGTCTCAGACACTTACCAGTTATATGGCCTTGGGCAAGTCACATAACCCTGTTTGCCTCAGTTTACCCATCTGGAAAATGATGAAGAAAATGGCAAAACACTTCACTTTCTTTGCCATGAAAATCCCAGTGGTGTCATAAAGTTGAACACAATCGAAAAACAACCAAATAACAAAAATGTTCCATTCATTGTATTAAGCACTGAATATATAAAAAGGGGCAAATGATAGTCCTTGTCCTCAAAAAGTTACAATTTAATGGGAGAGACAACATGCATACAAATATGTACAAAACAAGTGATACATAAAATAAATAGGAAATAATTAGCAGAAGGGAGGCATTAAAAATAGGAGGGACTGAAGAAGGCTTCCTTTGTAAAGTTTGATTTTAAAGGAAGCCAGGGAGGTCAGTAGTCAATTTAGAGGGGTTTAAGAATTCATGATTCATTAAGAATGCATATGCGACAACCAGAGAAAATGCCCAGAGCCAAGAGATGGAATATCCAATGTCACTGAATTTAAAAGTATATGGCAGGGAAGTAAAAAGACTGAACAGGTAGAAAGGAGGCTAGGTTATTTAATCATGGAAACAAGAGAGAGTCATTGTAATTTTGTGGGGGGGATGGAGAAGTGACATGATCAGACCTGCACTTTAGGAAAATCACTTCAGTGATGATTTTCTGTTATTTTTAACCTACCTGTAGGTTTTCATCCTTAGCTACATTTTTCTCAGGGTAATATATGAAAATTCACATGAACTCCACCATTTAGTCAATGAAAAAAACCACAGAATGAACTGAAATGATGTGAAAAGGTTTGTCTGCCAAGAGCCCTGATAGCAGCACAGATTTATGGCAGTTATTGATTTACAAAAATGGTCATTATTGCCATCTTCTATGTGCCAAGGGTAAAGTATAACATGACCAAGGGAAAGTGGAATCTGATAGTTAGGACTCCTAAAGTGTGTCAATTTTAATGGAATTATATAAAGATGAGAAAATAATTTTGTAAATGTAGTTTTATAAAGTCATTCTTACAAAAAGTATATATTACAATGTCTTCTGCCTTATATTAGACTCAATGCATTTATTCATTATATAAGACCATTTGTCTTATAGTCCTCTGGACTTAAAAAGTCAGTCAATGGAAGAAAATAATTTCCACTCTCTTTTTGAAGAGCATAGGGCTCATTATTCACTCGAGAGTAAGTTTTAAAGCAAATTGCAGTATTCTACCCTCTAACCACATAACTTAAGAACATGCCTTACTTCCACTTGAATTTGAAAGGTATACTTTAAACAAAATTTTAAGAAGTAAATGAGATTATATTTTGTAAATTTTAAAATGTCATTTTTGGCAACATACATTTTATGAATCATGAAGCCCTTCAAATTCTTCTTTTCTTATGAAGTATAGGACAGGAAAGATTTTCGAACTCCTCATAAATAGAAGAACAGGTTAGTCCCTTTCTCTGATGCAAAATAAATTTTTCCACAGCTAGCCACATTGAATTCCAAAGTGATCCTTTATCTTTTTCCTTTAACCTTCAAGTGTTCTGATTATATTAGGAAGAAAATTTCAATAAAATTCTAATTCATCTTTAATAATTCCTAACTCTTTAGGAGAATATCTATTCTTGAATTTTGGTTTTCAATGATATGGAATAGGTGTATCAGAAAACTGGAACAGCATTGCCTATAGCTATATGAACTGTTGTTAGCCCAGACTTTAAAATGCCTTCAATTCTTGTGAGTCTATGCCTCCTTTTTATAGCATAATATTCTTCTTTCTAGTCTTTTATGCATCATGACCTTTACTCATTTAACAAAGTTAAATGGCCCTATGGAAAGAGCTCTATGTTCTAAGCAAAAACTCACGGAGGTCAAATCTGGCTTCAGATACTTATTAGAAGTGAGACTTTTATAATTTGATTTTTATCTGCCCCAATATTTTAACTATGAATGAAGATATGATAACACTCTTCTCCCTAGGTTGTTGTGAGGATAAAATGACAAAGTGCTTGAGAAAGTTCCTAACATATAATAGGCCCTTAATAAATAATTATTTGCTTCTTTCCTCTTTTATTCTTTTTTCCTGTCCTAGAGTGTTACCCACTTTGCCTTCTCTGACTTGAAAGGCTTTCTCAAATACCAGGTCTGTTTAGGCCTTTCATGGATTTACCAAGTCATAAAATAGTACTTTGTACCCATATGGAGTCACCATTTTCTATTCTGCACTGTAATTGTTATATATTGTTGTATATTTCTGGGCAGTTTTCCTTGATAATTTCTTGAAATAAGATGCCTCGGCACTTTTTTATCATGGCTTTCAGGTAGTCCAATAATTTTTAAATTATCTCTTCTGGATCTATTTACCAGGTCAGTCGTTTTTACAATAAGATATTTTACAATGTCTTCTGCTCTTTATATTATTTTGCTTTGGTTTGATTGCTTCCTGATTTCTCATAGTCATTAGCTTACATTTGCTACAATCTAATTTTGAAGTAATTATTTTCTTCAGTGAGGTTATGAACCTCCTTTTCCATTTGGCAAATTGTGCTTTTTTAAGGGACTCTTCTCCTCATTGGCTTTTTGAATCTCTTTTGTCACTTAGGTTATTCTATTCTAATGTGTCATTTTCTTTTTTCTCTTTTTTTAAAATTTATTTATTTATTTTTAGTTTTCAAAATTCACTTCCACAAGATTTTGAGTTCCAATTTTCTTCCCCATATCTCCCCTCCCCCACCCCAAGATATCAGGCATTCTGATTACCCCTAGCCCCAATCTACCCTTTCTTCTATCACAATCCTCCCTTCCCTTATCCCCATCTCCTCTATTTTCTTGCAGTGTAAGATAGATTTCTATACCCCATTATCTGTATTTCTTATTTCCCAGTTGCATGTAAAAACAATTTTTAACACTCATTTTCAAAACATTGAGTTCCAACTACTCTCTTCCTCCCTCCTCACCCATCCCCACTGAGAAGGCACACAATTTCATACACATTATACACATGTAGTTATGCAAAAGACTTCCATAAAAGTCATGTTATGAAAGACTATATTTCCTTTCACTCAATCCCGCCCCTCGTTTATTCTATTCTCTCTTTTGACCATGCCCCTCCCCAAAAGTGTTTATTTCTAATTACTCCCTCCTCCCATTTGCCCTCCCTTCTAACATCCCCCCACATCCCACTTATCTACTTCTCCCCTATTTTCCTGTAGTGCAAGAGAGATTTTCATACCTAATTGAGTGTGCATGTTATTCCTTCCTTAAGCCAAATGTGATGAGAGGAGGCTTCACTTTTTCCCTTTCACTTCTCCTCTTTTCCCCTCCATTGAAAAAACTTTTCTTGCCTGTTTTATGATAGATAATTTGCCCCATTCCATTTCTCCCTTTCTCTTCCCAATAGATTCCTCTCTCACCCCTTAATTTTAGTGTTTTAGGTATTATCCCTTCCTATTCAACTCACCTTGTGCCCTCTGTCTACATGTATATAAATCCTCCAACTATCCAAATATTGAGAAAACTCTCAAGAGTTGCAAATATTATCTTTCCATGTAGAAATGTAAGCAGTTCAAGTTTAGTTAAGTCCCTTATGATTTCTCTTTCCTGTTTACCTTTTCATGCTTTTCTTGATTCTTGTGTTTGATAGTCAAATTTTCTGTCTGATCTTTCCATCAAGAATACTTGAAATAGGAGGAGTCAAGATGGTGGAGTAGAAAGATTCACATAAGCTAGCTTCTAAGCCACAGCCCATAAATTACCTGTAAAGAGGAACTCCCAACAAAGTCTGGAGCCGTGGAAGCCACGCAACAAGGGAATGGAGGAGATTTCTTTTCCAGAGCCCTGAAAAACTGACACCAAAGGCCATCTCACACCAGACCTGGAGCAGAGCCCAGCCCTGTCTTGGCCATGTGGCCCAAGAGGAGCAGATCCGAGCAGGCTTCAGAGACAGAATCTCCAGGGGCCGCAAAGGTCCCTCAAGCCACAGGCGCTACAGGTCAGTGAGAGAGCCTTCTGGATTGGATGAGAGGGGAGTGGAGAGTCTCCATAACTCAGGCCCCTTTGGGAGGCAGCAGCAGGGGAAGCAGCAGACAGGGGCTCCCAAAGCAGGCAGGAGCTCAGATCCATTGCTGAAGGTCTCCACATAGACCCCCTGAGGGAAGTGAGCCCTGGGAGACGGCCCTGCCCCCAACTGAGTATCTGATCATAATCTCACATTGAATAGCAGCCCTGCACCCACTGAAAGCCCTGAGGCTGGGAAGCAGCATTTGAATCTTAGACCCCAAGCACTAGCTGGGCGAAACTGGAGGTGAGGTGGCAGTGGAGAGGAATCTCAGAAGTGAAGTAACTGGATGGGAAAATGCCCAGAAAAGGGAAAAAATATAAGACCAGAGAAGGTTGCTTTCTTGGTGAACATATATGTCCTCCTTTCCTTTCTGATGAGGAAGAACAATGCTTACCACCAGGTAAAGACATAGGAGTCAAGACCTCTGTATCCCAAACATCGAAAATAAATATTCAATAGGCTCAGGATATGGAAGAGCTCAAAAAGGATTTTGAAAATCAGTTAGACAGGTGGAGGAAAAACTGGGAAGAGAATTGAGAGAGATGATGAAAAATGGGTCAATAGCTTGCTGAAGGAGACCCAAAAAATGCTGAAGAAAATAACACCTTGAAAACTAGGCTAACTCAAAAGGCAAAAGAGGTTCAAAAAGCCAATGAGGAGAATGCTTTCAAAAGCAGAATTAGCCAAATGGAAAAGGAGGTTCAAAAGCTCACTGAAGAAAATAGTTCTCTCAAAATTAGAATGGAACAGATGGAGGCTAATGACTTTAGGAAAAACCAAAAGAATGAAAAAATGGAAGATAATGCGAAATAGCTCATTGGAAATACAATTGACCTGGAAAATAGATCCAGGAGAGATAATTTAAAAATTATGGGACTACCTGAAAGCCATGATCAAAAAAAGAGCCTAGACATCATCTTTCATGAAAATATCAAGGAAAACTGCCCTAATATTCTAGAACCAGAGGGCAAAATAAGTATTCAAGGAATCCACCGATCATCGCCTGAAAGAGATCCAAAAAGAGAAACTCCTAGGAACATTATGACCAAATTCTAGAATTCCCAGGTGAAGGAGAAAATATTGCAAGCAGCTAGAAAGAAATAATTCAAGTATTGTGGAAATACAATCAGGATAACATTAAGGGATCAAAGGGCATTGAATATGATATTCCAGAAGTCAATGGAACTAGGACTAAAACCAAGAATCACCTACCCAACAAAGCTGAGTATAATACTTCAGGGGAAAAACTGGTATTTCAATGAAATAAAGGACTTTCAAGCATTCTTGATGAAAAGACCAGAGCTGAAAAGAAAATTTGACTTTCAAACACAGGAATGAAAAGTAGCATTAAAAGGTAAACAGCAAAGAGAAGACATAAGGGTCTTACTAGAGTTGAACTGTATACATTCCTACATGGAAAGACAATATCTGTAATTCTTGAAACTTTTCAGTATCTGGGTAGATGGTGAGATTACACACACACACACACTCACACACATACATACACACACACAAATATGCACATACATGCATGCACACATGCGTGCACACACAGAGACAGAGAGCACAGAGTGAATTGAATAGGATGGGATTATATCTTTAAAAAATGAAGGAAAACAGTGAGAGAGAAATGTATTGGGAAGGAGAGAGGGTGAACTGGAATTGGTCAAATTATCCCTCATAAAATAGACAAGCAGGAGACTTTTTAGTGGAGGAAAAAAGAGAGAAAAACATGTAGCTTACTCTCATCACATTTGACTAAAGGAAGGAATAAAATGCACATTCATTTTGGTATGAAAATCTATCTTACAGTACAGGAAAGTGGGGGAGAAGGGGATAAGCAGGGTGCGGCAGATGATGGAAGGGAGGGCAATGGGAGGAGGGAGAAATTTGAAGTCAACACTTTTGGGGAGGGACAGGATCAAAAGAGAGAATAGAAACAATGGGGGGCAGGATAGGATGGAGGGAAATATAGCCAGTCTTACACAACACGACTATTATGGAAGTCATTTACAAAACTACACAGATATGGTCTGTATTGAATTGCCTGCCTTCCCAAAGGGAATGGGTGGGGAGGGAGGGATGGGGCAAAATTGGAACTCAAAGTTTTAGGAACAACTGTTGAGTATTGTCCTTACTACCAAGAAATAAGAAATATAGGAAATGGGGAATAGAATGTTATCTGGCTCTACAGGACAAAAGAGAAGATGGGGACAAGGGACGGGAGGGATGATAGAAGAGAGGGCAGATTGGTGATAGGGGCAATTAGAATGCACGGTGCATTGGGGTGAGGGGAGGGGACAAATGGGGAGAAAATTTGGAACCCAAAATTTTGTGAAAATAAATGTAAAAAGTTAAATAAATAAATTTATTAAAAAAAAAAAAGAATACTTCAAAGTTCTGTATTTCATTGAATGACCATTTTTTCCTTGAAATATTATACTTACTTTTGCTGGGTAGGTGATTCTTCATTTTAATCTAAGCTCCTTTGACTTCTGGAATATCATATTTCAAGACCTTTGATTCTTTAATGTAGAAGGTGTTAGATGTTGTGTTATCCTGATTGTATTTCCACAATACTTGAACTTTTTCTTCTTGGTTGCTTACAATATTTTCTCCTTGACCTGGGAACTCTGAAATTTGACTACAATATTCATAGGAGTTTTCCCTTGGGGATCTCTTTCAGGGGTAATGGGTGGATTCTTTCTGTATTTATTTTACCCTGTGGTTCTAGATATCAAGGCAGTTTTCTTTGATAATTTCATGAAAGTTGATATCTGGGCTCTTTTTTTGATCGTGTCTTTCAGGTAGTCCCATAAATTTTAAATTGTCTCTCCGGGATCTATTTTCCAGGTCTGTTGATTGTCCCATGAGATCTTGCATATTTGTCTACTATTTTTTCATTCTTTTGTTTTTGTTTTATAATTTCTTGATTTTTTTATAAAACCATTAGCTTCCATCAGCTCCATTCTAATCTTTAAGGAATTATTTTCTTTAGTGAGCTTTTAGATCTCCTTTTCCCTCTGGCTAGTTCCACTTTTTGAAGCATTCTTCTCCACATTGGTTTTTTGGATCTCTTTTGTCATTTGGGTTAGTCTATTTTTTAAAGTGTATTTTCTTCAGTATTTTTTGTGTCTCCTTTAGCAAGCAATTGACTCATTTTTCATGATTTTCTTGCATCGCTCTCATTTCTCTTCCTAATTTTTGCTCTACTTCTTTTACTTGATTTTCAAAATCCTTTTTGAGCTCTTCCATGACCTGAGATCAATTCATTTTCTTCTTGTAGACTTTTGATGGAAGAGCTCTGACTTCATTTTTTCTATTTGTATGTTTTGGTCTGCCTTTTCTCCAAAGTAAGATTCTATAGTCTGTTTTTTTCTGGTTTTTGCTCATTTCCCCTGGCATTTACTTGACTTTTGAGTTCTTTGTCAAGGTAGTTCTCTGCTTCCAGTGTGGGTGAGGGGTGTACTGTCATCTGCTCAATACCCCCAAAATCTGTGGGCCTAGCACCCTAGAAAAGTAGCTTCATGTGACCCTGCTGCTGCTGTGACTGCTGTGGGTTCCTCTACCCCCTACCCCCTCAGCTGCCCTGGAGCTGGGGCCTGGACCACTTCACTCTCCTGCACTGGTCCCATAGGCTTTTCCCATTGAACTTCCAAATTATCCTCAGAATTTTGGGGTCATGAAGTCTAAAAACCACTACAAGTATGAGAGATTCAGTCCCCCCAAGACTTGTTCAGATTCCCTCTGTGCACCCACAGCCCTCACTAGACTGCTCTCTACTCCTACTGTGGTGCAATAGACACTTCCCAACAACCTTCCAGACTGTCTTGGGTTGGAGATTTGCTTCACTCCATCATTGTGTGAGTTCTGAAGCTCTTTGCTTAGTCATTTTTTACAGGTGTTCGGTTGGGCTTGGCGGGAGTACTCTAGAAAATCTGTGCTGTTATTCCACCATCTTTAAGATGTTATTTTCTTCAGCATTTTTGGGGATTTCCTTTAGCAAGGTATTGATTCATTTTTCATGATTTTCTTGTATTACTCTCATTTCTATTCCCAATTTTTCCTCTACTACTCATTCTTGGTTTTCAAAATGGTTTTTGAACTCTTCCATGGCCTGAGGACATTTCATATTTTTCTTGGAGGCTTCAGATTTAGGAGCTTTGACATTATTGTCTTCCTCTGGTTGAACGTTTTGCTCTTCTTTGCCACCAAAGCAAGATTCTATGGACTGATATTTTTCCCTCTCTTTACTCATTTTTCCAGCTAATTACTTGACTTTTGAGCTCTTTGTTAAGTGGAGGGTGTACTGTCCCAAGATTCAGGGTTTTTTATGCAGTTGTTTTCAGAGATATTTCTAGGTACCTTCAACGGTTTTATCATCAAAGCAGAGGTGTAGTCTATGTTTTAAAGTGTTATTTTCTTCGGTATTTTGGAGGACTCCTTTACCAAGCTGTTAACTCATTTTTCATCATTTTCTTGCATCACCCTCAGTTCTCTTTCAAATTTTTCCCCTACTTCTCTTACTTGATTTTCAAAGTCTCTTTTGAGATATTCTATGGCTTGTGACCAATTCTTATTTTTTTGTCTTTGAGGCTTTGGATGTAGGATCTTTGACTTTGTTGTATTTTTCTGGTTTTATGTTTTGATCTTCCATTTCATCAAAGCAAAATCCTATTGTCTGATTTTTCCCCCCTCTCTGCTCATTCTCCTAGCAAATTACTTGACTTTTTAGCTCACTGTTAAGGTAGGACTCTGGTTCCAGTGTGGTGGGTATATTGTCCCAATTGTCAGTGCTTTTGTGCTGCTGCTTCAGAGATATTGTTAGGGATCTGTAAATTTTCAGTTCTTCCAAAGTTGTATGAACAAAGGAGAGGTGTTTACTCAATTTCTGGTCTTTGTTCTGATCTGTGAGTAATCACAAGCACTCTTTTCTGCCTTGGAACTATGAGGAGGTTTCCCTCTCTATCACTACTACAAGTTCCACTATGCCAGCACTCCTCCTCAACCCAGGACAGCCACCTAGATTCGTGAACCAGATCCAAGCAGGGTAATGCAAGAGAATCTTACCTCAGCCCTAGAAAAGTGATCACTGCAATCCTTCTCTGATCAGCTGTTTGATCCCCCCTGTCTGTGGGCCAATAACTCTGAAAGTAGTCGTTGTAGCACCCACCACTGCCACACCCAGGACCTGGGGCCAGACCATGCTTCTCTCTTACCAAGGTCTTATAGATCTTTCCTACTGACCATCTAAGTTGTCTTTGGCATTTGTGGATTAAGAAGTCTGGAAACTGCCATAGCTGCCAGTGATTTAGTCCCCTGAAGTCAGCTTCATGTTTGCTAGAGCCACAACTGTGCTGGTGTAACCCATGCTGGACTGCACCTTTCATGCTGCAACAGACCTTTCTTATTGACCTTGAAAGTTGTCATAGACTGGAAATTTATTTCATTCTGTCATTTTGTGGGTTTCACTGCTCTAGAATTTGTTTAGAGTTATTTTTACAGGTATTTAGAGTGGTTTGGGGGAGAGCTCAAGCAAGTCCCTGCTTTTACCCCACCATCTTGACTCTGTCCCTTGCAAGGGATTAATCTTAGAGAGTTGCTTAGACTGCTGAGAAGTTAATTAAGAGGCCAAGGTGATATGGTCAGCAAGTGTCTTGGTGGGGAGAAGGGTCTCAAACTCAGGTCTTCCTGGCTTTGAGGTCAGTTCTCTATTTTTTGTATAATCTTACTTCTCTTATCCTTTTACATGTGATAGATAGTTCAAAAAATGGTTGTCTAATTGGATTGAAATATATATATATATATATATATATATATATATATATATACATGTACATATATACACACACATATATATGTTTATGTGTGTGTGTATATACACACACACACACATCAGGTTGTTTATAGATTTTTTTTAAAAGAAGAAATTCTTCTGAAGCAGTGACTTTAAGACTAGACATTATTCAATATTAAATCCCTTATAGGTATTACAAATACCTAGAAGGAAAGGGGTTATGAGCCCTGTGAACATCAGCTCCACCTCTGGGCTCTGGGGGCAAGTCCAGAGAAACATCCTTGAGCAGAATCTTTAATGCTCTTCTGGGGTTCACAGTGCCAATTTTACCCTAGTGCAATGTACTTTAATGAAATTCTGGGGAATGTTCTCCAAGTACATGTCTGAAAATTCAAACAGACTTGCACTACCATCTGCTAGTTCTGATAAGAGGCTCATCTGTCTGTTTAGAAGGTAGTGATGAGTCTGGCTAACAAAGGGTAATGAAATGCTACCATCCTACAGCATCTATGGATGGCTCATGGACATGCATCACCTAATTAGGGGTCAAACTAACATTTGTAGGATGTGGTGTGATTTTGATTTGAATTCATTGTGACTGTGCTCTAAACAGCTCTGCATGAAGCTTTGGGTATAATTTGGACAATAAACCTGGCAGCTGCTTCATTTCAGTGACAAGACTTAACGAGGGAAAAGTGTGATTTTGAGACTTCATTTACCACAGTAGTTTTTATCATTTCACAAAAGTAAATGAAGGAGTTGTTCTTATATGTGGAGAAAATATAACCCATAATTTTCTCTCTATAAAAATATTTTTTAATATCTAACTAAATAGAGCACAGAGCCTTTTCATATCAAAAGAAACACATAAATCATGCATATCCAAAAAATTCTAAGTAACATATCCATTTGAGTTTAGCACAAATAAACCGACTCTAAGTCACTAAACTAGTAATTCCTTTTGAAACAGAAAGGTTTTTATTGTTTAAAATCAGTCTAGTCTTTGTGTAACCTCATACATGAACTCAAAAAATAAAGATCAGTCAACTTCAACTAATCTTCTTTTGGTTTAAACAAAATGACAGACTAAGAGATCAGAGTAACATCTTGAACGTGGGATACCTAGATTTCATTAAAGCATGTGATATCGTCTCTTATAATATACTAGCAAAATGATGACAAGATGAAAGACCTTGCTTAAATATTGGCAATCAGTGAATTGTTGAGCAAAGGTATATCCAGTGTATCAACAGTGTCTTCTGTTCTTTGTTCTTTGAATTATTGGATGTGATCTACTATAGATAATTCTTTGCTAAAATCAACCTCTCTTGTTTAACAATTATATTCTTGATACTTGGGTAAGTTGTTCTCAAAGTTTCTTCAGAGTTGAGGAGATTGTAGCTATTGGTATAAATTCAAAGACAATCTTTTGCTTCATTTAATTGATGATTATTTCCAAAATAAGAGAGGTGATAGTCCTTCTGTACTCAATCTAGTCAAACTCTCAGAGTCTTTGGTAAGGTAGCTGAAGTGTGAAGGTTCTGAATATCAAATTCCCTCATTTTGAATATAAGGAACTGAGACTGAAAAAGGATTAATAAATTTCCCAAGGTCATGGAGCTAGTAAATAAAAGAGCAAAGAACCTACATCTCCTGATTCCAAATTCATTTATCTTTTCATTGTACCATGATGCTTCATCTAGAGTCGTTTTATGCTTAGTTCTCAACTACACTTTTCAGAAACAACATTGACAAATATCTAAATGCATATCCACAGGAAGTCAACTAAAATGGTGAGGACCTTCAAGACCATGTTATACTAAGAAAGCTTGAAAAAAAATAGGAATATTTACCCCAGAAAAAATTAAGAGAGAATATGTAGGAGAGCTATCTTCAAGTATAAGTAAGGTTGTCATGTGGAAGAGAGATTGAACTTATTCTTTTTAGTCACAGAGATCAAAATTAAGAGAAATGCTGCATTGAAGCATATTTTGTGTCAATATAGTGAGGAAAAAAGTCCTAATGATCTGAACTGTCTAGACCAGATGGTAAATGTATTCCCTCCAAAGTTATCTCCAATATATCCTGTACATATCATCTTTGTACCTAAACATTTACATGTTTTTTAAGTGGCACTTAAATAGAGCACTGGATCTGGAGTCAGTAAGACCTGAATTCAAATCCAGTCTCCAACACTGACTCAGTGACACTTAGTAAGTCACTTAACTTCTATTTACTTCTGTTTTCTCAGTTGTAAATGGGAATAATCATGTCACCTACTACAGGACTCTCATGAGGATTCAAAAAGATAACATTTGTAAAGTACGCAGCCCAGCACCAAGTCCATAGGAGGCACTAGATAAACATGAGCTATGATCACCATCATTGTCATTACTATTGTCTCTCCCTTTCAACTAGGAGCTCCTTGTGGGCACAGAATGTTTTATGCTTGTTTTGGTTTTACTTTTTTGGTTTTGCTTTGGTCTTTGCCTTTCTTTATATCGCCAGGGATTGGCACCATGCCAGGTACATAGAAGTCATTCAATAAATGTTTGGCTCATCTTTGGAAGCCTTCAAGCAGAGACCAGATTGCCATTTTTCAGGGCAATTTCAGAGTAAATTCCTGTTCAGATACAAGTTTGGCTATGGTCCTATGAAGTCCTCTTCAATTTTATGATTCTTCCATTCTAGAATGAGATCTAGAATTTATGATTAGTTTTGATGACCTTCAATAATCTTTTACTAAGCATCTCCTTTGCCCAAACCAGTGTGGTATAGCAAATATGTTGTTGGACTTGTAAGCAAGATGGCTTGGAATAAATCCCACCTCTGACACCTCTTAGCTATGTAGTCACAGACAGTTCATTGAACCTTTCTGAGCCAAAGAAGCTCCGCAGGAATATAAAGTTACAGATGAGTGGTGATCTGCATTGGTGGAGGTAATCCCTGTACTGACACTGATCCTGGGCATATTTATATATGTGCAAGGCACTGTGACAGGATGTTGATTATAAAGAGAAGTTAAAACAGGATTCCTACCCTCAGATATAGTTGAAGACACTGAATTATAGAACTGAGTACTAGAAGGGACCTTAATTGGACAGGCAATTCAGCTCTTACTCAATAGAAACACAAGAACATATACATGATACAATTATATGAACTATATTATATAAAGCACATAGAGGAGAACACACATGCTATGAGATCCAAATATAAGGATATTTCTTAGGATCATAAAATTTAGAACTGGAAAGATTCAAAGATAATTTCATTTAATAGAAGGAAACTTAAAGGTTAAGGCACTTTCCCTAGTAAATCACCAAGGTGAGGTCCAAACCTAGAGCCTCTGATTACAGGTATGATGCTCCTTCTGTTATCACATAATCTTGAATTGTTTCATCCCCAAACATATCCAGGATACCTGTTGCCTAGGAGCTGTTGGTTGTTCCTGAATGTGTATTGTTTGAAACTAAACATAAAATTACTCCAGATGAAGCACCATGGTGCAATGAAAAGAGAAATGAATTTGGAATCAGGAGACGTGGGTTCCTGCTCTTTTGTTTACCAACACCATGACCAGTTAACTCATAAACCCATTCTCACCCTCAATTTCTTATGTTTAAAATGAGGGAATTCAATACTCATAAACTTCCACATCCAACTAGGTTACCAAAGACCCTGGAGGGCTTGAGAATGATATTCTCCCAGAAGCTGTGCAAAACCTAACCAACCCAGGCTCAGGTAAAAAGGAAATCATAGTTCTGAGAGATTTAATGCAATGAAAATCAATTTCTGTCCAAAAAGATTATCATCATACAAACCAGATACTTCATCCTTAGAAGTAGATAACTTTTAAGAAATTAATAAGGTGAATTAAGAAATGATTAAAAATCAAACTTTAGAGCAACCAAGAGTTCTTGAATTTTAAACACAAAATGTATTAAATATTTAAATGTCTTAGAAATATATCGAGTTAAATCAATGAAATAATAAATGATACTTGTTATTTGAACAGTATTTTTCCCTTTCACACTTAGCCCTTGGAAACATCCCATTGGCTATACCCTCTCAATTATGGGTAACAATACTGATTACTGAAAATGTTTAAAAATAGGCCTGACATATTCTAAGGAAAAGACTTTAATAATTCACCAAGTTTTTTAAATAGTGTATCCCTAGACCTTTAGGCTTCATTTATGCTTTCTGTGCTAGTAATCAGCTATATCTAGTCAGGATGCTTTTATGTGGTTCACCTTATTTAATTAGTTTTTAAGCTCCTACAAGGCAAAGACTAAGCTTTTGATATGTGCTTAATGCCATCAAGACTATAGCCATGTCTCTAATGACTGAGTAGAGGAAATGATGTATAACTTTAGAAAGTTATCTTCCTTTGCCTGAATTGCCCAAATAATATGCTCAATAAATTCAACCACTCAGGTATATTTTGGATAAACTTTGGTGAATATTAACAGCTGTCCACTTTGCATATTTTGTTGCTTTCAGAATAAAGAATACAATATTATTAGAAATATTATTAATTATTATTATTAAATAGGAAATTGCTTTTTTCTACATTTTTAAGACTCAGAAAAGGCAAAAAAAAGTTTAAATATAGACTTTTGGAATCATATATCTTATCGTTATTCCACTATTTGTCTGTTACATAAAATAGCACCAAGACTGCAAAGAAAGAATCTACCAGTTACAAAGCAAACCTCTACCTTTTGCATTCTGAAAAGACCTACAAGTAGAGGAAAGATGTCCGGGTAACCAAAAATAATATATTTCAAATTTGGGGCAGGAGTGAAGAATGACTCCTATCCACCTTACTGTTGATCTTTTTCCCTTATAGTTTTCTCACTAAATGTCTTCAGAAGAGAAATCTAGGATGGGGTGAGGAGTGGGGGGTGGTTATGTAATAGAATAGGATCCAGAGGATGTGACTTCTGTGGTCCTAAGTTATGAGTTATGTGACAAGGGGACAAGTCCTTGAACTTCACTTTCATTGTCTGTAAAATTAGAGATGATTGGGGGAGGAGCCAAGATGGCGGAGTAGAAAAATTCACATATACTAGCTCCAAACCCACAGCCCATGGATCTCCTGTATAAAGAACTCCCAACAAATTCTGGGGCAGTGGAAATCGCACAGCAACAGAGTGAAGGAAATTTCTGTTCCAGAAAGCCCTGAAAAACAGATCCCAAAGATCCATTGTGCACTGATGGAAGCAGAGCCCAGCCCTTCCCTGGCCACATGGCAAAGAGAGGATCAGATTGGGGCAGGCTTCAGGGACAAAATCTCTAGCGTCCGCGAAGGTCCCTCCACCCACAGACGCACAGGTCAGTGAGAGAGACTTCTGGGCTGGCCAAGAGGGGAGTGGCGTGTCTCCATAACTCAGGCCTACTCGGGAGGCAGGGGCAAAGGCAGCAGGTGGCCAGGAGCTCCAGGAGCAGTCAGGAGCTCCACCGGAGTTCCATTACTGAAGATCTCTGCATAAAGCCCCTGAGGGAACTGAGCCTTGGAGGTGGCCCTGCTCCTACCTGAGCACCAGAACTTAAGCTCACATTGAATAGCAGCCAGGTGTGTTGCTGAAAGCCCTGAGGCTGGGGAGCAGCATTTGAATCTCAGAACCCAAGCACTAGCTAGGCAAATCTGGGCAGGAATGGAGAGGAATCTCAGAAGTCAAGTAACTGGCTGGGAAAATGCCCAGAAAAAGGAAAAAATTAAGACCATAGAAGGTTACTTTCTTCATGATTAGATGATTCTGCCATTCCTTTCTGATGAGGAAGGGCAATGCTTACCATCAGGTAAAGACATAGGAGTCAAGGCCTCTGCATCCCAAACATCTGAAATAGATATCCAATGGGCTCAGGCCATGGAAGAGCTCAAAAAGGATTTTGAAAATCAAGTTAGACAGGTGGAGGAAAAACTGGGAAGAGAAATGAGAGAGATGCAAGAAAAGCATGAAAAATGGGTCAATCCCTTGATAAAGGAGACCCAAAAAAATGCTGAAGAAAATAACACCTTGAAAAATAGGCTAACTCAATTGGAAAAGAGGTTCAAAAAACCCATGAGGAGAAGAATGCTTTCAAAAGCAGAATTAGCCAAATGGAAAAGGAGGTTCAAAAGCTCACTGAAGAAAATAGTTCTCTCAAAATTAGAATGGAACAGATGGAGGCTAATGACTTTAGGAAAAACCAAAAGAATGAAAAATGGAAGCTAATGTGAAATATCTCATTGGAAAGACAACTGGCCTGGAAAACAGATCCAGGAGAGACAATTTAAAAATTATGGGACTATTGAAAGCCATGATCAAAAAAAGAGCCTAGATATCATCTTTCATGAAATTATCAAGGAAAACTGCCC
>CM053773.1:43725703-43831273 GCA_028658325.1 Potorous gilbertii
GGATGATGTCTAGGCTCTTTTTCTGATCATGGCTTTCAGGTAGTCCCATAATTTTTAAATTGTATCTCCTGGATCTATTTTCCAGGTCAGTTGTTTTTCCAATGAGATATTTCACATTCTCTTCCTTTTTGTCATTCTTTTGGTTTTGTTTTGTGATTTCTTGGTTTCTCAGAAAGTCATTAGCCTCCATTTGTTCCATTCTAATTTTGAGAGAACTATTTTCTTCAGTGAGCTTTTGCACCTCTTTTTCCACTTGGTTTTTTTCCCTTTTCTGGGCATTTTCCCAGCCAGTTACTTGATTTCTGAGAGTCCTCTCCACCCTGGCCTAGGTCCACCCATCTGGTGCTTGGGGTCTGAGATTCAAATGCTGCTCCTCAGCCTTAGGGCTTTTGGTGGCAGGCCTGGCTGCTATTCAGGGTAACATTAAGTCAGGTTCTCAGGTGGGGGCAGGGCCGCCTCCCAGGCTCAGTTCCCTCAGGGGGTTTATGCAGAGACCATTTGTAATGGAGCTGCTGCTGGGCTCATGCCTGCTCCGGGATCCTCTGGCCACTTGCTGCGGATGCCGCCACCTCCCGAGGAGCCTGAGTCCCGGAGACACCCTGGTCCCCTCCCAGCCCATCCAGACGTGTCTCTCACTGACCTGTGCGTCTGTGGGTGGAGGGACCTTCGCGGCCGCTGGTGATTCCGTCCCTGAAGCCTGCTTGGCTCTCCTCGCTCCTCTCAGTGCTGCATGGGCGGGGCAGGGGAGGGCAGGGATCTGCTCCCGTCCAGGGTGCGATGGACCTTTGGGATTTGTTTTTCAGGGCTCTCTGCAACGGAAATCTCCTTCCCTGTGTTTCTGCGCAGCTTCCCCTGTTCCAGAATTTGTCAGGAGTTCTTTTTAGAGGAAATTCATGCGCTGTGGGTTCGGAGCTATCATAGGTGAGTCTTTCTACTCCGCCATCTTGGCCCCGCCCTCCCATATTATTCTTAAAGTAACACAGAACAAATCTTTTTTTTCCCACTGCAAATTTCCATATTCAATCCTCCTCCCCTAATTTTTTTGACAAAATCAAGAAATAAACCCTATTGAAACTGGAGTTACATCCTGGGAGAGGGGGACTGTCCGCAATCATTTGGACATAACAATAAATTATAACAATTTAAGAACATTATTTTAGGAGATGTTACCATATGAATAGACACATCTTCCAAAGTGCAATGTAAAGTTCTCAACATATAAGAGAAAATTCAAAACCAAATGAGAAAAGGATCAAGTACATATTACCTCTGTTCTTCTATCTCTTATTTGAGTAGTTAAGTTGCCCCTACTCCATGAAGATGTTATCAGTTTTAAAACTGCTGAACATCAGTTAACATCCCATTACTTTTCTTCTCATAAAATGTCGTTATTTTTGACCATGATTATTACCCACTTAGCATTAAAAATAAAAGCACAATGGCAGGAAAGCAGGTTCTCCCTGTGTGTTTTCTGAAGTCCTTCAGATAGAAGATGATCTGAATACAAACACTAATGAGAGTAATGACGAACATATATCCAGTTCACTGACATTTGCTAAATGCATTATGTGTCATATCTCATTTGAGTCTCACAAAAATCCTTTGAAGACAAATAGCATAGATATTGGCTGTGATTTAACATATTAAGAAAAATGAAGTTCATAGAGGTATCAATGAAATCATCACATAGCCCATCAGCATCAGAGGATGAAATTTAACATAGGATCTTTCAGCCTCCAATTCCTCAACTCAAATTGCTTCAGGGAAATGCATGGCTAGGTGACTTCTAAACTTCTTTCCAACTTTGAGAGTCTAGACTTCCAAAGCATTTTTAAACCATGTTAAACAGTTCCCTTGTCAAGGGAGTTAACCTGCTTTGGACCATTTCCTCATCTGTGAAATGAGGTTTATAATAATTACAGCACTCATCTTATAAAACTGTGAGGATGGAATTAACTAATGTATGAAAGGTTCTTTGTAAACCTTAAAGCATTATACACATGAACTATTATCATTGTCACTTGAACTTTCTGGTTTTGATAACTACTTTGACAAATTTAAACAATCTGTTATATTTCAAGAAAAAACCAAATGACTGCTACATATGACATTTTATCATATCTGTAAATATTCTCATCCTTTTATTCTTTTAAAAATATTTTAAATTATGGAACAAAACAAGCATTTTTCTAACATAGCAAAATTAAGAACAAAAGGTGATTGCATATGAAACTGCTAATCTATTATATACAACTTGCTATTAATTTTAAACATATAGTGAAATTATCATGTAAATTTCTTTTCTTTTTTTTCTCCCCTCCCATCTTAGAGGTGGCTACCATTAGACATAAAAATATATGAATGTAAAAATATTCTATACATACTTCTATTAGCCAGTTCTTTCTCTGGATGAAGATACTGTCTTTCTTCCTATGTCCTTTATTTTTAATTTGCCTGTTTATAATAGTTAAAATGACTTAGTCAGTCATTCTTAAAACAATGTTCTTCTTACTGTACACAATGTTCTCTTGCTTCTGCTCATTTCACTCTTGTGAAAGTGCATGTTTCACTAAATTCATTAAACTCATCATTTTTAAAGTACAAAAGTATTCCACCACAATCATATACCACAACTTGTTCATCCATCCCACAATTGATGGCACCCCTGCAATTTTCAGCTCTTTGCTACCACAAAGAGAACTGCAATAAACATCCCATTCACATTTGAAGTTGTAATTACTACTTGTGAATTTCCCCTCATCTTATTTTTGCTCACTATTTTCTTTCTCATCCTCTTTTTTGGTTGCTTTTATTTTTTCCCTAGTTTTTCCTTGCTTCCTCTTATTTAATTTTTTAATTCCTTTTTAAGTTCTTCCAAGAACTCTTTCTGGGCTTGGGACCATTTCTTGTTACTCTCTGGGGTATGAAAGTTTTTCTTTTCTTTTATATCTCTACCTTCCCCTGATTATCAACCCAGATTTTCTTTTACTCCAAAGTAGCTATCCATGGTTGGGTTGTTTTTCTTTTGCTTAGTCATTTTTTGTTTTTATTTTGTTCTATTTTATTTTTAGCAGCTTATTATTATGATTTTCTTTCAATTCAGATTTCTGAGTAATGCTGTCCCCGGTCTCAGGTCCCTTCTATTGTTAATTTTTGAATTCTGTCCAGGGCCTCAATCTCAGTAGTAAGCCACAGTTAGGGCCACTAGCCATGTTGTCCCCCAAATTTTCTTGGTCCTTGTGGTTCCACAATCACTGGGCTTATGCTTGCTCCTCCTTGACTACAGCTGTAGCCTGGGATCACATCTGGTCAGCACTGCTTGGCCTGGTAGAGTCCTTCAATCTTCCCTCACTCATCCATTTGCTGTTCTTTGGGTGGTAAAAGTCCCTGAGATGGAGAGGTGGAATTTCTTGAGGTTGTGTGTGAGATGAAAGGTGAGGTGAAATTTTTTGAGGCCTAGTCCACCTCCTCAAGAGAAAAACAGCTCCTCTTTTTTCTGGCAAATACAGAACAAAAGATAAGACTTCACAGGTGGGAAAATAATACAATTCATTATAGGACTGGTAACATCATGGGGTTGAGAACAACCATGTTGTTTCCAAACTGAGGCATGGGGAATGATATGATTGGTTGGAAGTAGGGAATGAGGGGCTTGCAAAAGCCTCCTCCTTTCCTCCCGTAAGTAAGGAATGTTCTTTGTTTGAGCCCACTTGCAGTGTATGAAATAGTGAACTAGATTTCTTTGGATAGTGCATCAGATATCCTTAAAGGATAGCTTGGTCGGGTAAAGATACTAGACCTGACTCCCTGGTGTGAACAGACATTCCTCAAGGATAGCAGATTTCCTTGTGGCAAGAATAAACAGTAATAAGTAGAACTGGGTTTCTAAACTTAACTCCTTACAGATCAGCTGAATTTCTTCATTAAATTCAGAGACCATGACTTAGGCAATGACAGAACAAAATCAATTAACTGTAAATAAAATCAATAAAAATGATTCAGAATCAATGTAATCTTCTCAAGGTTTTAAAGTACCCCAAATACTTTCTGATATTTATTTGAGTTAAGTAGTATAAATATTATTGACTCTAGTTTCAAAGAAAACTAAGACTCAGAGAGGGTAAAAATTGACTTGTCTAAAGTCAAATGACTAGTAAATGTCAGAGATGAGATATGAATCCAAATTTCCTGATCCCGGTACGGGGTTCTTTCTCTGCATATTGGTGTCCCCATATTCTCTGTGAGAAGGAATTATTTTTCATTTGCCAAATCCACTGAGCTTCTCAAATGATGGGGGTGGGATTGACTATGGTAGTGAATGATAGTGCCACAGAGATACAGTGAAGTAACAGAGGAAACATTAAGGAGTTTTCTGCTCTTTCTGTATTTTTTTCCTGATAATACCCCATAATACACTTCTCTTTGCTTGGTATGTCTTCTGGGTCTATTTCTTTCTCCACTATTTTTACACCTAAGGAATGAGATGGGGATTCATTGTGAATATAGCCCCTTCCTAGGACCAAGAATCTTGATCAAAATTCTTCCCCACATTACCCCCAGTTCCTTTCCCCAATATTTAGAGAACAATAACCATATAAACACTACCTTGCTCTGATAACAGAGCCATGGAAGGTAAAGTCCCCAAACAATTGCTATTTCTCTTATTGAAGATGATGCATATCAGACCAAGAGAAAAAATTGGTATAATAATGTCCCTCACAGTCATTTCTAGGTCTCCTTTTGGGTATCATGCCTTAGCAGTCTTCTTCTTTTTATTTTTCTTGTTTTTTTGAGGTGAGGGTAGATCACCCCCAAACTCACATTTCCATTTTTTTATTCACTATTCTTTAGTGTGTTTTCTGTACAGAAGAGGAGAAAGGGGGAAAGGGATTCCCACAAAAGGGGTTTGAAAAGACAGCACTAGTGTCTTAAGGACTTGAAGACGAACACATCTTCAACATTCGAAAGGCAGAAGAGGGAGGCTTTGCTGTCAGCAAAAAAGAAAGGGGGGAATGAGTGGAGCTTCAATTCAAAAGATAATCTGAGGAGGGAAGAAGGGCCTGAGGGTAACAGGTAGCTACTATAAAGCTGGACCAGAAGGGCTGACTTTTATTTGATCATCCCAGGTACCATAACCCCTGATTTTTGTCACAGCCCCTTCCAAATATTTCCCAAGAAGGTAGAGCAGCTCCCCACTACATGCACTTTGTCCATTCAACTCCCCAAGGAGAGCTAGAATGCGATTGCCCGGCTTCTGAGGCCCACAGAACCCCTGGAAAGGCTTTGGAAACAGTCTCCCACCCAGTCCTTTCCCTTGGCCTGGCTCTTTGAAGCCAGAGGGCCAACATGTCCTTAATGAGGACCCCAAGGCATCTGTGACCTGGAAGGAGATCTCCTAGAGGTAGGGCTGCACATTCCAAAGCACATGTCAAACACACTGTCCACCTTGGAGCGTGTGGGCATCTTGGGCAGGTACTCGTGATGGTTCATCACCTCGAAGATATTGATGACCTTCTCGCAGAGCTTCTCTCCCACCTTCTCTCAGCAGATCAGCTGCTTTTGTTCTCTGGCCAACGCCACCACGTGGACCTTGACTGTCAACACCTTCCTTGGGATGCATTCATCAGAAAACGACCACCGTGATTTCTTCTGGTAGAACTCCCAACGACATCTGCCTTGGTTCCGAAGGGTATCCTTGAACATCCCCACCCCTGTCCCCCGCACCCACCGACAAAGACCTTACAGAGGGCCTGATCCAGCTCCTCAGAGGAGAAGCCCCTGTAGGTGAAGTCAATGAAGTCACAGTGGATGTCCTGGGTTCCTAGGGTGACGACGGAGGAGTTGCCCTCTTTCTTGTATTGAAACTTGCCAGTGCTCCAGTGCAGAAGCAAGGTGTGCTGCACTGAGAGCAGGAACTTCTCCACCTGCAGCCTCTCCACGGACCCCTCTAGGACCTCTGCCAGCAGTTATCTCCTAGCTCAGGCCAAATTTGAGCTTAGGTCTTCCTGATACCAAGTTCAGCACTCTACCCACTGTACCCCGGCTGACTCTAATATCACCAAAATGATCAGTTCTATCCTTTGTGAGGTCTCCTCCTCTGAACCTTAAAACTATTTTCCCTCTACATTCAATGTTTCTTATCTAATCTATGTGATCCTTCCACTCTCCCTTCTCCTCCAGAATCCCACAAATCATTTCCTCTTTCAACCTAAATAACTCCCAATAAACCATTTTTTCCCAACTACCAGTATATTCCTGCCTACCCTTTTCTTAATTCCATGCACACACACATACACACATGTACACACACATATGTGCACATACATACACACACACACACACACACATATATATATATACACATTTGACCCTCCCTTTGTGAATTAATGATGACTTTTATTTTTATTTTTTTGCAAAACTCCTGGAAAGAATAACTTAATTCCGTTGCCTTCAATTGCTCACTACCTACTCAATGCTAATTTTCTTGTAATTTGATTTCCAACCTCTCCATTCAACTGAGGCTGCTCTCTCAGAAGTTATAGTGATCTCATACCTATTGATTTTGATGGACATTCATCACCTGTTATATCTACATTGACCTCTCTGTAGCTTTCTTTACTATTGGCTGGTCTAGGATCCTGACTCCAGGACTTAGCAGGAAGCATTCATGGCAGACGCTCAAATGTTTGTTTAATGTAATCAATCATTGATTCTTCTTGGCATTCTCCTTGTCTGTGACTACTGTTTTCCTCTTTTTCATGCTAACTTTTACTGGAGATCAGAATCACAAAATAACAAAGTTAAGAGATGATAAAGACTTCAGCGACTATTTTGTCCAAGTGATATCCAGAAAAGAATTTTCATTGCAAAATACCTGACAATTGTTCAACAAGCCTCTGCATTAAACCTCCAATTAAGTCTGTTAAATCTAATAAGCCTATTAAGTCCCAATGCAGTCCATTAAGCTGTGGGAATGTTTGAATTGCTAGAATTTTTTTCTTTAAGCCTAAAATTGACCTATTTACAACTTTAACCTACTGTTCCCCTTTCATTCTTTATGGTCAAGGAAAATAAATCAAATACTTTTTTTTTATCAGGGTGTCTTTCAAATACTTGAAAACAGTAGTCATGGTCTTCTGGAGAAGTCACATCTTCTCCAGATTAATGTATTCAGTTTCTTCAGTCAACCCTCATTTGGCACAGAACTTCATCATTACTGTCTTCTGGATATGCTCTGTCCAAGGCAGAGTCCAACAGAGATGTCACCAATTATATATTTAATTGAATTCAAGTGGAATGTTGCCTCTTGCATGAAGCCATCCCTAATCTTCCTTGGTCAGTATGAAGGAACTGAGGGTATTAGGACTGAAAGTGGCTAATTATGGAAATTGAGTGAATCACACTGACCACATCTTGTGACTCAATTCTGGAGCAAACTCAGTTTCTATTCCATTATGGGTTTAGTTTGATTTTTGTCTCATGAGAAAAGTTTATTAAATTGTGGGAATTGGGAGAAAACCTTACTACATTTTAAAAATTTAGCCCCATGTGACTTGGAAACTGGACCAACTCTCCCTGCTGATTAGCAATCTTTAACCAAGGACCTAGGTTATTTTGATCAGAAACCCAGTCAGGACCAAACACTGATTCAAGGAGTTTTCTCACAATTGCATGTATCAGGCAATCCATATGTCTTGTCTGAAAACTGGCCCTATACTAGCTCAATCAATTATTGTTTCCATGTTCCTTTGATTGTTTAAAGACATTTGAAAGAAGTAGACTACCTCCTTTTCTGAGTTCAGGAAATTTATCTGTTCACTCTCCCCTCCCAAGTTGGAAAGTCTCTAATCTTTCCTCCAATTAGAAGTTAGATTCTCTAATATTGTATTGTTTCTTTTTAAATAATTAATTTTATGGGCTTATTTTTAATATGTAAAATGTCTGTTTCCTCATATATTTAAGGTCCAGCCTTAAGCTGAGGAAAGGTTCCAATTTGTTAGTCAATTGGCATGCATCGTTTAATAAATTGATATCCTTAGAATAGCCAACCTTTTTTCCCCACAGTGATTTCATCTTTCACACATCACAGGTAATAATAGCAACTGAAATAAAATGACACTCTAATGCTTGCTCTTTCTCTGTGTCTGTCTGTCTGTCTGTCTGTCTCTCTCTCTCTCTCTCTCTCTCTCTCTTTCTGTCTCTCTTCTTTCTTATTGGAGCTTCATAAAAACTCTTTGAGGTAGGTTCTACAAATATTAGGATCACATGATCATAGGTCAAGAGTTGACTAGGATCTTAGAGATCTCATGTAGTCTAATCTTTTAATATTATAAAGGGAAAACTGAGGCCAAGAGAGGTTAATTTGCCCAAGGTCACACTAAATCCAGGGTTTGATCAAAGTTTTCTGATTCTAATTCTAGTTTTTTTTTTCATTTGTACCTCTACTTTATAATGACATATAGAGAGCTGGATAGAACTTTAAAGGTTAACCAAGGCAATTCAGCCATTTTACAGATGAATAAACTGAGACATGCTGAAGTGACTTACTGAACGTCTCAAAGCTAATAAGTGTAAGAGGCAGTTTAAACCACAACCAGAATTCTGGCCATTCTACCAAACTGTCTCTTGACCTTCCCTGAAACCTCACAGAATATCTTATTTTGAACTTTTAAAATTCATTTTAGTAAGATTGTACCTTATACTTATCAAAACTTGAGTTTTATCTGTGAACTTTACATAAGAGCAGGATCATGTCTTATCTTAATTATGTACCATTTTCAGAACAGTGATGTATACATTGTAGATGCTTAATAGTTATTAGTCGAATGAACGAATATTTCTTTTGAAAAAAAGATTGTAACGGGGAAAGAGAATGTAAAATGGAAGTTTCTTGTTCCTTGTGGAAATTCCTAAAGTTATGATATGAGAGATAAGACTTTCTTCTTTATTCCAACTTATTTCTTGACTTCCTGTCCTGACTTCAGAGTCTCTCCCAGTTAATTGAAGAATGAGCTCAGTAATGCATCATTCTCTCATCTATTACTGCAAAACAGAAAAGGTCAAGAAAAAAGCAAATTATCTTTCCCCTTTCTGTTGTTGGGTGTCTTGCTGCTGATAAGCAAAGATACTGTGTCTTGGAAAAAACAGAAATACCAGAAATGACATTTGTAGTCCGAGAATTTTTCTTTTTTGAAAAAAAATAAGATTCAGGATAAGATTTAGAGATAAAATTTCTTTGTAATTGAACTCAAGTCTATAATACTTCTTTTACACAAAAAGATGTGCAGACTTCAATTATTGCAAGTTAAAGAAAGAGGCCTGTGTCTGAGCCTGATATGGGGCTTTGGCTATAAATTAGCTGTAATCTGTACTAGTTAGATGAAACTCCAACATGGAACTGGTTGGAGATACAGAATCAAGGCCTTGTTCTGTACTTAGTTCTCTAAGTGACAGCCAGTCCTCCTCCTCAGCAGGGCAAGTGATATTATTACTGTAAATGAAGATAAGGTTAAAACTTCCTTCTAAGGTGACAGAGAAAATTCTGGCACACAGGGGAGCTAATCTTCCATGAGACTGATTTTCCCTAGTATTTAAAATTCCCCAAAATATCAATGCTTGATGGAAGAGATTTCTCTGGAGAGACAGAGACTTCTAAAATTTATGTTTAAGTTGGCTGATATTGTGCATCCAGAAAACTGAATTCCTCAAAAATTCTGTTTATTGAAGTCTGTCCCAATAATCTGATTAAAGAGCACGCAAGTGATTTAAAGTAGAAGCCTTCAGCTTTCCATGATTCTTGCTTAGATGACTGACTTTTTGGTTCTTCATGCAACAGTGAATACTTAATACAAGCATTAATACAGTTAATATTTACTACCTCAAAGCTAGTTGGCTGTGAAATATAGGACTTTTCCAAATGAAAGATATCAGAGTATTCAACATGGTTTTAAAGTGTGACAATTCCATTATACAGATGGATCAGAGAACATTGATAAGAAAATTGAGAAGCAATGAAATCCCCAAGAGGAAAAAAAATCAGTGGTCAAGGGTACTGATCATGTCAAAATGTTGGCTCTATTGCCAAAAGCAGGAGAAAGTCAGGAGTTTTAATGTGAAAATTCTTTGTGAGGACTCAAACTCTACTTTCAAATGTAAATAAATACTTTATAGTAATGGGTAGTTGTTATAGTACAGGTGCATTTATAATATTTGGCACCAGATTTGATTAGGGTGGTGTGGTGATTAGAGTTAGCCTCAGAATCAGGAAGATCTATATTCAGATTCTACTTCTGAAGCATTCTGAAGACTCACCCTGTGAGTCTTGACAAGTCTTTGAGGATTTCAGGCAATTCTCTAAACCTATCTATTGCAGAAGAGTTGCTGAACTTCATTAGTAGGGGGCATTTCCATATTTGCAGTTCCTTATACCAATGAAATTAAAGATCTGTAACAACTTCCTGTCTTCCTCTCCTTTACCAAAATTAGAAACTGAAATTATTTATCATAGAAACAGAACTTTAAATGAAGTATTTGCTTTTTAATGATAGAAAGGGAGCAATGGGTGCATAGATAATGGAAAGGTGATAGTCCCTTAATATGAAAATAACAGCAACAACTTGTTCTTGAACAATATGAATTCCAAAAGTAAATGTGCGATAGTGAGAAGAAAAAGAGATATCATATTAGATTTTTTATTATCAAATCTCTTCCAACATTCATTTGGGTTGTAGATCTGATGATCAACAAAAAAATGACTTACCAGCTCAGCTATTCGCTCTTGTCTTCATGACTATAATGTGCTTTTTTCTCCCTAGTTTTTCTTAGAAACATTATTTCTTTTAGAAATCTAATCTTTTAAATTCAATTAAGTATCCATCCATCTATCCCTTGAGTGCTTTCATTATCCCCTCCTCCACCCAGATTTTAGTATTGAAATTACTTTGATCTATCCTTTTTCACTGGCCAATCCATCTATCTATCTATCCATCTATCTATCTATCGGTCTGTATGTCTTTCTGTCTGTCTGTCTTCTTTTTTCTTTCTTCGTTTCTTTGTTTCTTTCCTTCCTTCCTTCTTTCCTTCCTTCCTTCCTCCCTCCCTGCCTTCCTTCCTTCCTTTCCTTCCATCTATGTATGTATATGTATGTGTATATTTATATATATATATATATATATATATATATATATATATCAACATGAATTCCCAATCAGCTTAGTCTAATGATTAGAACTCTTGAGTTCAAGAGATCTGCCAGTCACCACTTCCCCTTAGCTGGTATTAAGATATGCATCATCCATTCCCAACAACACATTACTTTCAAAGCATTCTGTGTTTCCTTCTGAGATGCTTTCTGTTCTCTTTTGTGCATTAAAAATGTGTCAATGGCATGATTTGGTATTTTACTTTTTTCCAGTTTTTTGGTGTGATTCTCTATTTCTAGCCCCCTTTCTCCCTCCCACCTCCACATTATAAATTTACGAACAGGAAAACAGAATCTTGTACAATAATATAGATAGTTGACCCAAAAGATTACCATATTAATTTTTTCCAAAAATGTATGTATCATTCTGTATCTTAAATCCATCATCAGACTGTCAGGATATGGGTAGCATATTTCAAAATAATTCCTCTGTAATTGGTTGGTCATAGCATTGTTCATAGTTCTTAAGTACTTCAAAATTATTCATCTTGAAATATTGCATAAATTATTCATCTGGCTCTGCTCATTCTTTCTACATCATTTTATATGTCTTCAGAGGTTACTGTGAAGTCATCCTTTTCATCATTTTTAATGGAATTATTATTCTATTATATGCATATACTATATATTCTTCAGTCATTTCCCCAATCCATTTGTTTCCATGACTTGACCACTACACAAAAAGCTACTATAAATATATTTGTACTCACGGATCTTTTCTCTCTTCCTTTGATTTCTTTGTGAGTATATGCCTACTAGCAATAACACTGAAAGTATATGCTATGATGAAAGAAAAACCAAAGAGAGTTTCTTGGTGATTAATAATAAATTTATTAATTAGATTAATAGATAATCAATAATTTGTTGGTCAGTATCCCTGAATGCTTAAATACTTTTAGAAAAGGTGGTAGCCCTAACAGGTGAAAATCAACTCTGGTGAACAATTTATGAGATGTTAGACTTTTTTTTTTAAGTTTTTTAAGTAGCATTTTATTTTTCCCCCTTAACATGTATAGACCATTTTTAGCTTTCATTTTTACAAGATTTTGAATTCCAAATTTTTCTCCCTCCTTTTCCTAAAATGTGAGCAATTTGACATAGGTTATATATGTGCAATCATGTAAAATATATATCCTTATTAGTCATAGTTGTGAAAGAAGAAATACACCAAAAGGGAAAAAATGATGAAAAAACAAAGAGAATATAAAAACAACTTACAAGGAAGCAAAGATGGACAGCACTGAAAACATGTAATATTTATTATATGGGCTATATGAAAATGGAAGTTTATTACTGAATATTTTGAATCCTCCCTTACATTCTACTGTGCACATGACAATGCTTTTTTTCTTTTCTTATTTTGTACTTAAATTTTACTATTTATGTATATAAAATGTTTCTTTTTCTTCTCTGAGTATTCAAACTTAAAATAAATTAGCAGAAAAACAAAGTTTTATTGTTTTATTTTTTAGGGATTTTTGAATAGTTGACAATCTTTTCATTGATTTTCATATTTTTTTCTTTTCTACATTTTAGATGTGTGCTAGTACATTGCTCTATTTTTTTTCTCTTTCATTGATGAAAATGTTTAGAGCTACCCATTTGTCCGTTAGTACTATTTTAGCTGTATCTGAAAAGTGTTTTGTTTTGTTTTTTGGCATTTTTTCTCATTGTGGTGATTTTCTTTGAAGAAATTTTTTCTATAGCTTTTATGATTGGTAATTTGACTAACCAATTAGCTGTGATTAAATTATTTACCACCTAAATACTTTTTATTCATTTTTTAAAAAAAATCTTGATTGGGTATAATTTTCATTTCTTTGTATCCAGTAAAAGATGTGTTCATCATTCCTCCATTTTTTATTTTTGGGGAGGTTTTTCTGCCTCAATAAATGGTCATTTTTTTTTTACAAAACTGCTGTGATTAGAGAAGAAATATGAGAATTAATTTCTATTCCTTTTGATTAGTCAACAGAAGCTTATCACTTCTAACTTCTCTGTATTCTACTTAGATTCTTGCTGTCTTTTTTTCTTTTTGTTATATTTCTTTAGTGGGAAAGCAACTATTTTATGTTACCTCAACTACTACTGTTTTAATGTCTAATTATCTTATTAATTTGATGAATTTTTCCTTTAAGTAATTACATATGTTTTTAATATATATTATGCAATGAAAATGATTCTATCAATGGTGACTTTCATCACAACATAGTTTCTATGCTTATCTCTTTTTGTATATCATTTTACTGCCATCTGGCCTAGAAAAGAATGATTACCATGTATGATTTTTTAAAAAATTTCCCTAGAGTATAATAGATTTTGTTTTAGCCCCTTGTTTTAAATAAGCTATTCTTTCTATTTCAAGTGTTTTTCTTGTAAACAATATGTTGTTATGGGTAAGTTCATCCCATTTACATCTATGTTCATGGTTGTTTAAACATGTACCTCCATCCTTTTACAATGAAGAGATTATTTCCCAAAAGAGGTGTGTGTGCAGTCATTTATGTACATTTGATTTACTTCTCTTCAATTGTTCATCTCCTCTCCCAGTCTCTGGTCACATATTCTTTCTTGATTTCAATTTATTCCTTAGTTCATGCTTGACCCTATAAAATGGTTTGTTTCACTGATAACTAATTTCTTCATCTACTCATCCTCTTAATTGTCTTCTGCCCTTTCCCTATCCCCATCTGATTTCCTTTTCAATTTAATGCATTTCCACATTGAACTCCCTCTGCTTGACTATGCATATATGATATTCAATCCTCTTTATCTGATTTAGATGAAAGTTAGATTCATTTGTACTCTACCTTACTCCACTTTCTCCATCTTTATATAATTCTGTACTCAAATATTACAGTTATGTGATCTTACAAAGTGACATTTCCTTCCTCCCTCTTTCACCCCTAGTATATTCATTTTCCTTACCTTTTCTTTTGTCTGTTAAGATCAAGAAGGCTTGGAAGTCTCTACTTCACTGGAATTCCATTTTTACCCTGAAGCATCATACTCAGTTTTGCTGGGTAGGTGATTCTTGGTTTTAATCCTATCTCTTTTTGCCTCTGGAATATCATATTCCAAGCCCTCTGATCCCTTAGTGTAAATCTGCCAAATCCCATGTTATTCTCATTGTGTTTCCACAATGCTTGAATTGCTTCTTTCTGATTGCTTGCAATATTTTCTCCTTCACCCGGGCCCCCTGGAATTTGACTACAGTTTTCCTAGGAGTTTTCCTTTTGGGATCTCTTTCAGGAGGTGTTTAGTGGATTCTCTCCATTTCTATTTTATCCTATGTTTCTAGAATATCAGGGCAATTTTCCTTTATGATTTTTTGAAATATGATATCTAGGCTTTTTTTTATCATGGTTTTCAGGTAGACCAATAATTTTAAAATTACTCTACTGGATATATTTTCCAAGCCAGTAGTTTTTCCAATAATATGTTCACATTGTCTTCTATTTTTTCATTCTTCTGGCTTTGTTTTGTAATTTCTTGATTTCTCATAGACATTAGTTTCCATATGCTCCATTCTAATATTTAAAGAACTATTTTATTCAGTAAGCCTTTGGACCTCCTTTTCCATTTGGTCAATCCTGCTTTCTAAAACATTATCCTCATTGACTTTTTGGGCCTTTTTTGCTGTTTGGGTTAGCCTGTTTTTAAAAGTGTTATTTTCTTTATTAGTTTTTGGTCTCCTTTAGCAGGCTGTTGATTAATTTTTCATGATTTCCTTGCACCACTCTCATTTCTCTCCCCAAGTTATCTTCTACTACTCTTAGTTGGTTTTCAAAATGCTTTTTGAGCTGTTCCAGGGGCTGCAACCATTTCATATTTTTCTTGGAGTCTTTGGATTTAGCCTAGCCATCTTTCTCTCGTTGTATGCTTTGATTCTGCTCTGGCTGTCTGCTTTGATCTTCCTTGTCCCCAAGGATGTAAGGAAATGCCTTTTCACAAAGAAAGCAACCTTCTATCATCTTATATTTTTCCTTCTGTTTGGTCATTTTCCCAGCCAGTTACTTGACTTTTGAGCTGTTTATTAAGTGGAGGGTGCACTGCCACACTTTTCAGGGGTTTTGTGCAGATGTTTTCAGAGGTCTCTCTGTAATTGCTATCCTTTCAAAGTCATATGAGCAAAAGAAAGGTGATCACTGCTCTCCTGGCCTGCACTCTGTTTTGTGAGCAACCACAAGTACTTTTTTCTGTCCTGGAACTGCTTGTAGGATCCGCTCTCCATAGGTGTCACCACCATGCCAGTATTCTTCCTTGCCCCAGGATGGCCACCCAGGAGTGCTACTCAGATCAGCTGCTTGATTTCCCCATAGTCCGTGGGCTGAGAGCCCCCAAAGTAGCCCCTGCTGAGGCAGTAGCTGCCACTGCCCTGGAGCTGTTGCTGGGGCTGATGCTGGACCACATTCCTCTTTCATCCAGGTGAGAGAGCTTTCCCATTGACCTTTGAAGCTGTCTTTTACATTTGTGAGTTGAGAAGTTTGGAAACAGCTGCAGTTGACAGTGATTCAGCACCCTGAGGCCTGCTCTAGTCCCATCTCTGCAGGTGCAGCCCATGTTGGACTGTGATCTGCTCTGAGTGCAGTGCAACAGACCCTCCCTGTCAGCATTACTGATTGTCTCAGGCTAGAAATTTGTTTCACTCTGTCATTTTCTGGATTTTGCTGTTCTAGAATTTGTTTGCAGTCATTTTTGCAGGTATTTTGATGGTTTGAGGGGAGAGCTCAAGCAGGTCCCTGCTTCTACTCCACTATCTTGGCTCTGCCACCTAATTGTCTCACTTTTACTAGCACGATGTGAAGATAAATGAGGCAAGTGCTATGAAAATATTTTTGACTCTTTAATAAAAGAGTCTTTGTAGGATTTTGTAAATCCAAGTTATTGTTGTTATAGCTAATCTAAATATTATTTGAAATTCCTCCTAGTATGTTCTCAATGCCAATTGAGAGACTTAATTTACCTTCTGTGATATACTAGAAAACACACTGTATCTGATGTCAAGAGATCTAGGTTTAGATGTCCACTATCACACCTAATAGTTTTGTAATCATTGGCAATTTTTTCACCCACTCAACCTATTTCCTTACCTATAAAATTGGGAAAATGATAATTATAGTATCTTATAGGATCATTTTAAGGAATGTCCCTTGTCACCCACAATGTGAGATACAACTAAGGGTCATTTACAACAGAGGTGTTAAAAACTCAGCCTACTACTTCATTTCAGTGGACAATACACCTGAGTGCAAACTGATCCAGATTAAAGTGTAATTGGGTTAAGACTGAACAAAATAAATAAAAATAAAATAGAACATATATAACATTAATATGTGGTTTTCTAAATCAATATGTGGTAGGCAAGAATTCTTATGTGACCTTTGTAGCACCAACACAATATTTACAGTGCCTACAGTGACCATGAATATCCTGGCACAATTCTGAATCATGGAATACCACAGACTCTCCATCTGGAAGACAAAACCAAAACATTTATTCAGACACCAGAAAATCAAATCCATCAAAATGTATCCACAATAATAATGTGGAAGAAAACACCATCCCCAAGCCTTCTCCCTGCTAGACTTCCCACAAAGCAGCTCCATTAAACAAATCACAAGTAGGATCCATTAAACAAAATAAAAAACAAGCTCTTTCACTCACAGTAGCCAACTGCATGCTTGCCTGCATTCTTCCTAGCTCTGATTGCTCTCATGACTAACTTCCTCTAAGCTCTGCTCTAGGTCTGCCTCTTCCTGCTCCACCCCTTCTTGTTCCCCCCATCCAGAAAGCTACTCCCACCACATGTGACTTAGGCTTCCATGTGAATTAAGCAAGTCACATGGATCTATCAATGGATCGGAATGATCTTCCCATTAAAAGGTAAGATTACATTAACAATAAGCAAAAATGCATTATCAAATGCAACCTTGCATGAAGTTTACTGCCACTGTTTCTATTTCAGTTTTGTCACCACTGAATTATGATACTTTTGACTCTCTAGCTGAAGAACTAACGTAATGACACGAATATTGCCTTCAATAAAACTTGAAGAAGACAATGGCAAGTATGCTGACTCTGGACTCGGTATTTCTGAGCTTTACCTATATTTACTATTTATGCAACCTTCGGCAAATCACCATTTTCTTCTTATCAACTCTAGGATCAAATAGAAATCCTCTCTTTGGTTTTTAAAGCTTTACTTTTCCTGGTCCCGTTGTATCTTTCCATTCTTCGTAAATTTCTCTCCCCCATAAATTCTGCAGTAATATAACACTACCATCCTTATTATTCCTCACACAAAACATTCCATGTTCAAATCTTGGCACTTTCACTGGCTGTTGATTATGTCTGTATTGTTATTCTAATGTTCTTTCCCCAGTTAGAGTGTCAGCTCCTTGAAAGCAGGAACTGATCATTCTTCTTTCACTGTATTTTTCCCTTCCTCTGTTTCTCACGCTTTAGCTCAAATTATGAATATTTGAACTGACCCCCAAAATCTGAAATAATGAATCTAAACCCATTGACGTTAGAGGGTAATAGCCTTTCTTACATTTTCAGCTTTTGTTCAACTAATTCTAAAATTCTATGGTTCTAGTTTATTATTGTTTCCACTAACAATAGATTTGGTTTCTGTAGTTATGAGAAATGAGATGATCACAGATCGAAAAAAGAAGTCAGAGAAAACTCAATATTATGAACACTTACAGGGGCTTTGTGAAATATTTTGTTGGATGACTTTCTTCATTAGCTTCTGTGAAGGGCTTCATTTACTGGGGAATGAAGTGAAGGTACAAGGAGAACTTCTGAGCACTAAAAATAAGTAGAATTTTTAAAAACTAAAACTTGTAGTTGCTCTGAAGGTAGTTCTTGTCTCAGAACTCAGGTGCTTTTTCTCCATAGGTGAAGATGGTAGCAAACAGATAAACCTCATTACCTGCTGAGCTACACACATGTTCAAGGGAAAGTTTAATTAGAGTAAGAAAAGTTATTTGGACTTTTACTATCTTTTTTCAACATCGTTCATCAAGACAGTTCTCTTTGTGAAAATGTGTGTGAGAGACAACTAGGATAGTCACTCTGAGTACAGTTAAAGATGCAAACTACAATGCAGTTTGCAAATAAGAAAGAGTAAACTGAACTAGCCTGGCATGCCATGAATTATGTTAAGCAAAGGCTTCAGCCACACAAGAACTCCTAACCTTAGCATATCTTTGACACATGAGACATCTGACAGATATTTTCTTCTTGCACTTGGTAATGGGGTGAGGTGAATCTAATTTGTAAAAAGCAAGAACAACCTCCCCCGTTCCCCTTGCCCAAAGTATATGAAACTGCATTTAAAATGATAGACAGATTGGTTGATTTGTCAAGGGGTATATCTAGTGGGTGCTAGAGGCAATTTAAACCATTCACTGGTAAATTCTGACACTAAGTCCTGCCCTCTAACCACTATTCCATGCTGCCATTCAATATTTTTATTAATGCAGTTTGGGGAACAAGTTTGATGAATATAAAGAACCCTGGAAAATCGTTATGAAATAACATAAACCGGGGAAAATTGAAAGCCAGAAGAAATGGATTATGAATTAACTACCGCCATGTAAATAAAAGGGAATGTGAAAATGATGACAGTCATAATGAGGACAGGGAATTAAAGGAACAATATGAGACACTTACTAAATAAATTTAATTCATTTTAGTAATTCTCAAAATTAAGATTTCATGCAAAATTAATTTTTAATAAATAAAAATTATTGGGAAAAATGACTGACCAGTTTTTGCACATAGAAGTCTATCTTATCTGAAATGAAATTGTAGATCATTCTTCCAAAGTTATAATAAATTTAGGAAGAGATAGAAAGAGAAAAATCATTCCACATGACTTCTGGTCTGAGTATCAGGTAACATTTAAACCATAACAAATATTTATCAGGACCACTTAATTCTGACCTGACCTTGTTCTAATGTTCTGATATTGAAAATTTCAAACACAGTCTTTCTTCTATTTGGCTGATAGTTTTGTGAAGGACCAGAAAGAGATGCTCTTTGATACATTTTTCTGATGATTTATACTTGTGAAGCTGTTTAAAATACCTCATGAAATGCATGTGCTGCCTTAATACTGATGTGCCACATGTGATGGTGAGACCCACGCAAAAGTAAAAGAAGTAGAGGAAGGTTTCTAGTGAATTTGCTGTATCCTATATAAGGGCAGGACAAGATTAGTGAATTGCTAATTTATGAAATCATAAAAAAGTGGGGGCACACTTGACTCTTTGAGCAGTCACAGGGAAAGACCATCACTCTAAAGTTAGGGAGATCCAGAAGAGCCCTTGGACAGGGGTCCATTGGCATTCCAGCTTCAGAATGCTGTAGGTTTAGCTTTAGAATGATTAGTAACTGTTGCTGTTTCCCTCCCAGTTTGATGTCTTTCTTTTAAAGGGGCCATGCCCTGGTTACTTCTTAAACAGTCCTGTTCAATGAATGGGCATTACCTCACTCTGAGTACCTGCAAAGACCTTGGTCTAAAGGGCCCAAGGTCCCCAATGCATACTGTGTCATGTCCAGTCATCCTGATGAATATCTGGTCACCAAATTCAGATGGCTCTGGAGGAGAAGTGAGACTGGTGACCTGCACAGTTCTCCCTCACTCAAAACAAAGTCTCATGTAGAATATTTACATACCAAAGAGTTGCCTTCAATCAGTTGGACTTATGGCATTTTAATCATTCTCAAACCATGTTATATAAGCAATTGTCTGCTTTGACATCCAATCACAGACTGTCTTGAACTGGCGAGATGGTGAAGTGTGAACATCACTGTCTTGGGCAAGTTTATTCAAAATCCCTATTAGATTTGTTCTTAACACATGCTATACTTTCCTGTCTTTTTTTCTTGTATTTTCCCAGGCCTAAAATGAATGACTATTGTTATCATATTATGCTTTAAGATTAAAGCACTTCAATGGAAATTTCTCTAACTGGATGTAAGGGCCAGCAAAGTAGAATCTTTTGCTGGTTTTGTTCAACTAAAAGTGTCTCTGATTGCATAATGTGATTGAGGAGGATCTTTCCCACCCATTGATGTGGCTGGAAAGATTTGTAGAAAGGTCCAAGCATTTCTGTTAATGAGGCGCTGGTTCTCAAGGGGTGTGATGCCCTCTGGATCTAAAAAGTGTATAAAGACTCTGAAGTGTGGTTTTACTTTGGGACTTTGTTTTTGGAAGAAGGTTTGTGGGCCTGATATGACTCTGAAAACTGCTAAGCAGCCTCCAGGCTTTGCAAATCCAGATATTTGTGCCTCCCTCTCCGGTAACTATGGTCAAACAGTTGGACCTGTCTGTTATATTGTGATGTATGTATTGCTTACTGTTAGTTTGGAAGAGCTGTCTTCTGATTTAGATTTCTTTATATTTTCTCTGAAGTTCAGGGTGCTGACTTTTCCCCCTGAACTAACTAAATGATACATGTTCTTGATTAAAGTGATTCTTAACCCCTCAAAAGTTGCCTTTCCTTTTATAAATGCAGATATGAAAATTTGTAATAGCAGGCCTCCCTGTATATGTTGGGGTGCTTATTGATACTGTGAGGTATTCAGAAGAGATCTCTCCCAAATACAAATTAATATACCTATCTTATTTTTATGTTTCATTCTGTGTTTTGTGTTATTCTTGTCATATCTCTGTATTTCATCTCTCCTACAAAATTTTAAAACTTACCAGGGTTTGGTACATAATAAAGAATTAATTTTTTTCATTCATTCTTTCATTCAGTTCCAAAATATATTCAGATAGTCATTCATTTTTCTTAATTTTCCTAGTACCTATCTATTTTTTGTTTTCGTTTTTTTTTTTTATTTTTTTGTAGATTAGGCCTTTAATTTAATTGTGAGAGGAAACTTCCCATTAGGAAATTCCTTCTATTAATGGAGAGCAGCACTTATATTAATTTAAAGTGTTAGAGAATTGCTTGTGGGAGTAAGAGGCTAGGTGACTTGTCTATGGTCACATGGCTGGTATCTGTCAGAGGTGGGATTGAGCCTAGGTCTTCCTAACTGGAAGTCTGCCCATTACTGTGTGTGTCCTCAGATATATGGAAGGTTGACAGATGTCTGCTGTTGCAATTGCAGGAACACTTTGTAGGATGGGAAAGTGAAACTCGGTCCACCACAAGTCGTTTAACACTACTCTGCTGCATATTACATTTTCTGATAAAATTAAAGGGACTAGGATAAAAATCCTTTGAGGAGACTGTGTGTTTGTGTGTGTGTGTGTGTGTGTCTGTGTCTGTGTGGGTCTGTGAGTGAGAGAAAGAGAGAGAAAGAGAAAGAGAGAGAGCTTTCTGACCGAACTTTACTGTCATTTAATTTGGTTCAAGGAGGGAATAACATACTCTTGCCCTACAGGCAGTAGGAGGAGCAAGGGGATAGAAAAGGAAAGAGATGGTTAGAAGGGAGAAGAAGTAGTAAGAGATAAGGGAAAGAAAAGGGAGAGGACTAATAGAAGGGAGGGAAGACTGAGGGAGGCAGTGGTCAAAAGCAAAACTCTTGAGGAGGGAAAGGGAGAAAGGAGAAATAAAAGCATAAGGAGGGAATAGCATACAGAGATAGACAAAGATAGTAACTGTAACTGTGAATGTTAATGGTTTCTCCCATACAATGAAAGTGGATGGTGGAATGGATTAAATCCTGCAATATGTTGTTCACATGAAATACATTTGAAACAGGGTGATGCACAAAGGGCAAAGGTAAAAGTCTGAAGCAGAATATATTATGCTTCAGCTGAAGTTAGAAAAATACAGGGGTAACAATCCTAATTGCAAACAAAGCAAAAGCAAAAAATAGATCTAATTAAAAGAGATAAGAAAGGAAAGTACATCCTGATAAAAGGCACCATGAACAATGAATTAATATCATTACTAAACATATATACACCAAGTGGTAATGCATCTAAATTCTTGGAGAAGTTAAGGGCATAACAGGAAGAAGTAGCAAAACTCTGCCAGTGGGGGACCTCAACTTCCCACTCTGTGAACTTGATAAATATAACCACAAAATATACAAAAAAGAAGTTAAGTTGATGAATAGAATTTTAGAAAAATTAGATATGGCAGACCTCTGGAGAAAACTGAATGGGGATAGAAAGGAATACACCTTTTTCTCAGCAGCATATCACACATACACACACACACAAATTGACCATGTATCAGGAAATAAAAACCTCACAATCTGATGCAGAAAGGGAGAAATAGTAAAGGCATATTTTTTAGATCATGATGAAATAAAAATGATATGTAATAGAGAACCATGGAAAAATAGACCAAAAATTAATTGGAAACTAAATAATCTAATTCTAAAGAATGAATGGGATAAACAACAAACCATAGAAACAATCAATAACTTCAACCAAGTGAATGATAACAATGAGACAACCTATTAAAACTCATGGAATGCAGCAAAAGTGGTTCATAGGGGAAGTTTTATATCTCTGAATACTTACAGGAATGAAATAGAGAAAGAGGAAATCAATCAAGTGGATATGTAACTGAAAAAACTAGAAAAAGAAGAAATTAAGAATATGCAATTAAATACCAAATTAAAAACACTGAAAACTAAAGGAAAGAATAATAAAATTAAAATTATGAAAACTATAAAACTAATAAATAAAACTGAGCTGGTTTTATGGAAAAAAGCAATAAAATGGATAAGCATTTGATTAATTTGACTTAAAATAATGAAAGAAGAAAACCAAATTTCAAGCATCAAAATTGAAAGTGGTGAATTCTGTCAATGAAGAGGAAATTAAAACAATAATTAGAAACTAATTTGCCCAACTGTATGCCAATAAGTTTGATAATTTTAATGAAATAGATGAATGTTTAAAAAAATGTTAATTGCTCAGATTAACAGAAGTAAAATATTTAATGTCATTTTAAAATTTTAGATTTCATTTATTAATAGCATATAATCTTGAATATATATACTTTATTTATTTTTTCAGTTTTCAACATTCACTTCCACAACAATCTGAATTCCAAATTTTCTCTGCATCTCTCTCCACATTCTACCCCAGGACAGTATGCACCTCCTCTATCCCTTCCTCCATTCTGTCCTCCCTTCTATCACACCACTTCTTCCATCTTCCTCTCCTCTATTTTTCTGTAGGGCAAAATAGATTTCTATATCTCATTGTCTGTATATTTTATTTCCAAGGTGTGCGCAAAAACAATTTTAAAAATTCATTTTTAAAACTTTGAGTTCCATATTCTCTGTCTTCTTCCTTCCCCACCCACCCTCATTGAGAAAACAAACAATTCAATATAGATCATACATGCGTAGCCATGCAAAACACTTATTCCATTTCTTCTCTCTTCTCTTCCTTTGCATTGTTAAAGGTCTTTTTTTGCCTCTTTTATGTGAGATGTTGTGCTACCTTCTACATCTCCCTTTCTCTTAGTACTAGTACATTCTACTCAGTAGTAAATTCTATTTTTTTTAGGTACTCTCCTTTCATATTCAGCTCACAGCTCACCCTGTGCCCTCTATGTATGTGTGTGTATGTGCATATATATATATATATATATATATATATATATATATATAAATGTATATCTATCCGTATGGATACACATATATTTGATATTATTTTAAGATTCCACTGATCTTTGAAGCTGTGTGGTATTTATGGGTTAAGAAATCTGGAAACCACAGCAGCTGCCCATGATTCAGTTTCCTGAAGTCAGCTCCAATCACTTCTGTCCTGGTGTGACCCACACTGGGATATACTCCACTCCAAGCCCAGTGCAATAGACCCTTCCTGTTAGCCTTCCATGCTGTCTTGGACTGGAAATCTGTTTCACTCTGTCGTTTTGTGGCTTCTGCTGCTCTAGAATTTGTTTAGCATCCTTTTTTTACAGATATTTTAAGGGCTTTGAAGGAAGACCTCAACAGGTCCATGCTTCTACACCACCATCTTAGCTCTGCTTATGAATAACCTCATTTTAGAAAAATAAATTGAAAAAGCTATCAAAGTACTCCCTAGGGAAAAAATCCTCAGGGCCAGATGAATTCACAAGTGAACACTACCAAATATTTAAAGAACAATTAATTCAAATACTAAATAGACTATTTGGAAAAATAGACAAAGAAGGAGTCTTACTGTAATGAAAATTTAAATAAGAAGATCTTTCCCATTCATTAATAGAGTTATGTATCCTGCTTAAATCACATGGAAGTCTAAGTTTTATGAGGTGGGAAGGGCTTCCTGAATGGGTGAAGTAGGAAGGATAGAGCAGAACAGAGAGGAAATGAGTGAGAGCAGTTAGGGTGGGGAGAGAAAACACAGGGAAGAAAACAGTCTCATGAGTTTGTCTGAAGTCTCTAGTGTGAGGGGAGGGGCAAGGGGAGGGGGGATGGGCTGGGGGATGGGAGAGGAGTCTTGGGAATGGCTTTGTCTCCTGCAGTGCTAATGTGTATTGACTTCTTGGCTACTATTTGGTTTTCTGGTTTTGGAATTTGGCTTTCTGATGTCTGAACAAATGCTTTTCTTCTGCCTTCTATATGGAAAGTCTGTCATACTTAGTGATTGAGAAGTATGCTGGGATATTCCTGGTCACCACCATAGCTGCAAATATTGTCTTGGTGAAACACCTACCATATTCTTTTTATGATACAAATATTTTACTGATACCTAAACCAGGAGGAGGCAAAACAGAGAAAGAAAATCATAGACCAATTTCCCTAATGAATATAGATGCAAACTTGAAAAAAAATATATTAGCAAAAAAGATTATCACAATTTATCACAAGAATAATACACTGTAACCAGGTAGGATTTATACTAGGAATGCAGGGCTGGTTCAATATTAGGAAAACTATCAGCATAATTAATCATATCAATAACAAAACTAACAGAAACCATATGATTATCTTAATAAATGCAGAAAAAACTTTTGACAAAATACAACACCCATTCCTATTAAAAATGCTAGATAACATAGGAATAAATGAAGCCTTCCTCAAAATGGTAAGTAGTATCCACCTAAAAATAGGAGTAAGCATTATATGAAACAGAGATAAGCTAGAAGCATTTCTAATAAGATCAGGGGTGAAATAAGGATGACCATTATCACTACTGTTATTTAATATGGTGCTAGAAACATTAACTTTAGCAATAAGAGAAGAAAAAGTAATTGAAGGAATTATAATAGACAAAGAAGAACTTATGCTATCACTCTTTGCAGATGACATGATGATATACTTAGAGAACCCTAGAGAATCAAGTAAAAACTACTTGAAATAATAAACAACTTTAGGAAAATTGCGGGATATAAAATAGACTCACATAAATCACTGGCATTTCTATATATTATTAACAAAGTTAACAATAAGAGATAGAAAGAAAATTCAAATTAAAGTTACTATAGGTATTATAAAATATTTGGGAGTCTACATGCCACAAAACACTTTTCACACAATAAAGTCAGATCTAAATAATTGGAAATATATGGTTACTTGTGGATAGGTTGAACTAATATAGTAAAAGTGACAATTCTACTTAAATTAATTCGCTCATTCAGTGTCATACCAATCCTCAAAATATTTTATAGAATTAGAAAAAATAATACTAAAACTCATTTGGAAGAACAAAAGTTCCAGAATCTCAAGGCAATTAGTGAAAAGAAATCCTAGCCATACCAAATCTTTTTCTTTCCTTTCCTTTCCTTTCCTTTCCTTTCCTTTCCTTTCCTTTCCTTTCCTTTCCTTTCCTTTCCTTTCCTTTCCTTTCCTTTCCTTTTCCCTTTCCTTCCCTTTCCTTTTCTTTTGTTTCCTTCTCTAATGGATGATATTGTCAGGAATTAAAGTGAGATCTCCTTGACTCCAGTGATGGTTGTCTATCCACTCCACCTTGCTGTCTCTCCAAGATGCATAACTCTTTATTACTGTTTACATGAACAGACATTGACATCTGTCTAGACACAGAGGTTCATTGATTAATAAATCCTCCAGAAACTTAAGTTCCTTTATAAGGAAATCACTTAAGTCAATTAAAAAACATGATCACAGAAACCATACTGGACAGGGGGAGTGTGGGCACAGGGAGAATTGAGTGGGTCAAGCAAAGTAGTGATATTCCAACAGTTGATTGGTGTTTGAGTGTCTGCGGTGCTGCATTCCTGATTAATCAATACAGAATACAGTACAGTACAATTTCTTGATCTCTAAGAGAAATGAGAGCTTCAGCTCAGTTTGCTAGAACTGCTGAAACCTGCCTCCCTCAAAGAAGAAAGAAGGGAAATGACTAACCAGATGTCTTCATTGCAAACAATTCCTGTCTGTCAAGATTCTTGTTCCTCTTTTTTCTTCTCCAACTTAGGTTTCTCCATCTCCATTTTGTCCTTTCCTCATTCTCTCTCCCTCTTTCTTCTCACCTCATTCCCTTTTCTTCTCTTCCCACTCTCCCTTGGCTGACTTTTCTCACATTCTCCCCTTTTCCCCTTCTACTCCTCTATCCTTTCTCCATCTCTCACTTTCCACCTCTCTCTCCTTCTCCTTATCCCGCTTCTTTTGGCTATAAAAAGCAGAAGCGACAGAGTGTAGTTGTGGGAAAGGATCAAATAAGGGGTTTTTTTCTTCACTAGAGGACATGTTTTTACATAGTAGGAAATTAGCCAGCAGACAGGAAGAGATTGAAAATAAGTGAAAGACTGAAGAACATAGTGGAATATGTTAGAAGACAGTGAATATTATTACCATGTTTTGAAGTACCATGGTACGATGAAAAACACTGAATTCTGCATTAGTTTCTATCCAAGGTCAGCTCTTTACTACCTTTGTGACTTTGGGTAAACCACTTTCCTTCTGAGAACACAATGAAGGTAACATAGATAATGGATAAAAACTCGAAGGACTTGGGTTTGAAATTTATTTCTGATAGTTATTAGCTGTGCAAACCAGGGCAGATCATTTAAACTCTTGGAGTCTAGGTTTTCCTAATGATAACATGTGAAGTTTCAGAAGATTTGTAAGCACAGGTGAGATCATGTATGTACTATGTTTGCCAAACACATTGAACTTTGAAAAATGTCTGGTGAATCTGCCATCGTTACAATCTTCTTAAAACAAACCCCACTCACCCCACAAAATTCAATCATAGAGGAAATGGACAGAATGAAGTTAAGAAGATAGGATTTCTTTAAGGTCACAGATACCTGATTTTTATGATATATATGAACTTTATGGAGAGTTCTAAACATAAACACTTTTGATGGGTTTTGAGTGTGAAGAGTTTGAACATTTGTAGTTCATGGTAGTAATTCATAGTCTCAGTCTAAATAACAGTATAGACATTCTGTACACAGGGGCACTTCTCAGTTTCATATATTCTAATTTCAATCCCATGAAATTCACACTAAGATTAATGATTATATGATATTTGCTAATATCTTCCATGTTTGATCCCTAATTGATCTCCCACATTAACTTGCCTTTTTGTGGTTTTCCTAAAGAGGAGACTTGAGATATACCTGTGAAAATTCAAAGATACACAAATAGAAGAATCATTTCCCCTTTTATAAAGACTGCCCAAAGAGTGTTATCATACCTGAACAGACTTTATACAAATGCTTGGATTATTATTGCCATCTTGCAGGCAAATTTGCTATAAAGCAGATGGTCATGATTAAGATAAAATTGCAGGGGTAAGTATATGAAAGACATTGAATGAGAATCCCAGCTCATAAGTGTGTGTGTCCCTTTTCCTAATCTGCTAAAGAGATGCTTCTCTGTTTTCATATTTAGAGATGGTTCTCTATCTATGAAAAAGCTAGAACTATCTTAGCTTTTATTTTATCCTGCCCTTTGATATCTCTGTGTCTTTGTGCATACCTCCCCTAATTCTTGAAATGGATTATTTCCCACCATACCACCATGTTCTTGTCCAAATGGCAAACTTCATTTAAGACTCATATTAGGTCCTATTTCCACTAAGAAAGTTTTCCTAATCTTTTGCCATCTATTAGGGGCATATCTGCTTCTCCCTCACCCCAACAAAAACTTCTTGTGCTATTTTCTTGTCTGTTCTCTGTAATTTACTAATTTTTATTGTCATTTTGTATTCAATAGATATCAAGGTATAGCCCAGAGAGAGTTAGGCTTGGATTGAGGAAAATCTGGGTGGTTTAGATTCACCTCTGAAATGTAGATTTAGAACTGGAATGACTCTCTGAGTTCAACTAGGCAAATCTTTATTTTAACAACAAGAAAACCAAGACCAAGAGAAATTAAAAGACTTGCCCAAAGTTCCATAGTTAGAGCTTAGATTCAAACCTAAATCATTTGATTTCAAACCTAGTAGGCTTGCTGCCATAAAACCCTGGACAAACTAAGTGGTCTTATGAGTCATTTATTAAGTCAGTTATGGGTTGCTATTTATATTTGAGTTTATAGAAGTTTACATGCCAAGAGTTACCCATATGGAAAAAACTGCAGTTCATTCTATTATTCATATATTTGTGAAACTGTCTTCTTTTCTACTAAATGTTAAGATCCTAGATGGCAAACACAGCGTAGGCTTTCATTTTTGCACTGAGAGCATAACAAAGGGCCTTGCATGTGTCAGGTACATTAGCAAATATTTGTAGAATTAAATTAATTAAATTTAGAGTCAAAAGCTGTGAAGCCTTGTTATTAATTTAAATGTTAAATTGAACTTTTTATATGCAATTTTGACCTCTTAAAAGGAATGCTGGTGTAAATGTTTGTTATGTTTAAAGTTCACCACCTTTCTCAAAGTCCTTTAAGTGCATTGATTTATTTTTTTCTTAAACAAATATTGAACATGTCAACATTAAGGAAATTTGCTTAAAGATTATTCTAGTCCCACAGTCAGCAAGAAAACATTCTTTCCTCTCACATTATCTTCCAGATTTGAAGAGTGAAGTTTCTTCTTTCTCTTTAATGCTTCCCCTCCTCTTCATCCTCCTCCTCTTCCTCCACTTTCTTTATCTTCTTCATTTTCATCTTCTTTCCTAATTATAATAACAGAGGAGCCAATAACTTCCATGTGGCAGATATAAGGAACCAAAAATCTCTTTTTTAATGACTAGAGTGATGCTACCGCTTAGGTTAATACGAAACTTTAAAAATGAAGCTTTTCTATTTTTAAGTTTTTTCCATCAGAAACCCTAATGAAATTCCATCACATTACATATGTTCATGTCTTAAGATGATCTTTACTGTCTAAATATTGCTTCTCAGTCATGTTTGTTTGTAGTAATTAATCTGCTTTCCTGAAAAGCAACTTGGTATGAACAAACTAATGATTAAACAGCTGCACAAAAGTGGAAGTCTACAGGGAACTGGATTTAAAAAAAAAGGAAGATTTTAAACACATATCATAACCTTTATAAAACACCAAGTACAGGCTTTTCACATAATAGGCGCTTAATGAATGAAAATAATTTATAAATTTCAGCTTCATGTCAGGAAAAACTTTCTGTCATTCAGAGTAATCCCAAAGTGGAATGGACTGCCCTAAAGATAGTATATTTCCACTATGGCCAGTACTAAAAGTCTTTAAACAGAGACTTGCATTTGTCAATTATGTTGTGTGGATTCTTTCTGAAGCAGAATTTAGCCAATATGAAGTACTGTGAGGCTCAAACAGGATAATGAATATAAACCTTTTTACAAACTTTAAAGCGCTACGATAATGCATTATCATAATTTAATAGCCTACAGATACCAGACCTCTAGTTTGGTGATGGCTGCAATCCCTGAGTCTTCTATTGGATATTTGTTCACTCGTGTTTATAGAGCAATGCAAAAGTATCTTGCTAATTAACTGGGTTTTCTTTAAAAAATAGTATGCTTATCGAATTTCATGTCTTATTAAGAGTTTATTAAGTCTAGCTATCAGTAAGACAATAAAATAGGTTGTGATTTATAAAAATTGTAGATTTCTGAAGGGTAAGTGCTTACACTGAAAATTTAATAATCAATTTCCACAAGCAGCTGACTCCAGTTCACCCCATTCTATATGGCCACTGAGGTACCATCCAACACTAAAATTTTGTGATCCTATTAGTTTTCTAGTTTATTATCTATTCCTTTGTGTTTCATAAACTTCTCAAATGTGTCTGCTGTGTTTGTCTTAATATTCCAGGCTTTTCATTTGTGTTCTTGTCCCATCATGGACCTTTCTACTAGTTCCAACCACTAAGGACTTATGAACATCTTTCTTCTTTCCTCCTTTTCTGAAAATATTGTCTGTTCTCTGGTTTATCAGAAAACCTAACTAGATGCATTGAGAAATGGATCTCTGCATAAGAAAGAGTCCATTTCCAAAGGGATCTTCTTTAGACATTAGCATAAATCTTCCAACTTTGTTTCTAACCTATTAATGATTCCAGAGGTGAGGATTTTATTACCAATATGATGAATTGTTAGTCATGGATATAGATATTTTGGGGGAAGCAAAAATTTGGGAGAACTTTTAAATCAAACTAGAAGGGCAATTACTTGTACAAGGAGCCAGTGATATAAATCAAGATCACAATAACTGATTTGAAAAGGTACTTAGAAAATTAAAGAATGAATGACTGACAAAATAAATCAAATGATTACTATTAGTCAAGCACTGTACTTAATTCTGTTGATACAATAAATAAAACAGAAATACTCCCCTCTGCAAGCAAAGTACACTCTGAAAGTGAGACATCTTGGCCAAAGAGAGGCACTTTGGTCCGAAAAGTTTTAAGAATGGTGTGTGGTATCATAATTTAGTAGATTGATATGCCCCTTTTATGTGCAATGAATAATTTAATTGGATCACTGTTCCAGATAAACTCTCTTTGGCAACAATGCTGATGAGGCTTGCAAGAGCATGGCTAGTGGTAATGGGGAATTGAACAAGTGCTTGCTATATGGCAGAAATTGAAACACTTTACGAATATGATCTCAATAGCAAGAAGAATTTGTAAAATAAATCAGTTTCATTAGAAATAAATTTGAATCTCTGTAACTGACAAGTTACATTAATTAATAAAAATAACTTGTTTTGATTCCTTTGATCTATGATACAATCACAGTTATTCTCTACATGTAAAAATCGCTAGGATTTAAAAGATCACTGTTACAGAGGGGAGAAAACAATGAAATTTTTTTGTCCAAAATCTGAGGGAAGAAAATGTATTTAATAAGAAAAATCAGTATTCTTTGACTGAAATAGTCACAGTTATAGGTTAGGCTAATGCAACAGGAAAGATTCAATCTTGTCCTTTTCCAAACATTGTTTGAAATTTGCTTCTGACATTCCTCATATTTTGTTTCTTTATCTGAGAACTTTATATTTCTATCATCCCCTAATCCTTTCCAATATTCAGTCAGTCTCTATCCAGTACTTTCTTCCCTTCTACATACAAGCATACTGATATCCATCACTTTCATCTAAAACAAAAACAAAAAATAAAAGTATGTCACCCTGTCATTTCCTCAAGGTCTCTTCCAATATGTCTTTCTTTTACTGCTAAACTCCAGGAGAAAAAAAAATCTACTGTCATTGCTACAATGGCCTCATAACCTATTTTCAATCTGTTCTTCACTAGCTTCTAATCTCACACCTGAATGAAATAGCTCTCCCTAAGATTACTAATAATATCCTTCTTGCTTAATACTATGACTTTATCTCAAGCAGAACGCTAAATTTGAAATCAGGTAGACACAAGTTCAAATCCTACCTCTGATATTTGTCAGTTGTGTGGTCATAAAAAAGAATCATTTAATTTCTCTAGGTCTTAGTTTCTTTATCTGTGAAATGATAATGCCTGTAGGACCTATCTTAAAATCCTGGGAGGTTTCAAATGAGATATTATATGTAATGGTAATCATCTCTAGTGTGGGGGTGGAAGGAAGAAAACAAAGAAATTGACAGTATCATTTTGTTGTATAATTTCATGGCAATAGCAAGTTGTATGTAGTAGATTTGCAGTTTCTTGTACAATAATCTTTTTTTTATTGTACTATGTTATTGAAATGCTTGTTTTATTCCACCAATTAGAAATAAAATAAAAATGATTTTACAAATGCCAGGTATTATCCTTCTTGACATCTTTGCACTAGTTCAAAACTGCACACATTCCTTCCATAGGATTTCCTTATATTATACTCACATATGGTTCCTTTAACCCATCTTAGTTGCTTTACCACTTCATGACAGGTCTCCTATTTGTGAGCATAGTTGTACTATGACCTAGATGCCCTCCTTTCTCTGTTGTCTTCCTCTAAGTAATCTCATCAATTCCTCTAGATTCAAATGTTATCGTTATTAAGAGGACTCCAACTTCTAAATATCCAGTCATCATTTCTTTACAGAACTCTGTTGTTACATCACAATTGTCTGTTCTGTAATAGGTGCCTCCAAACCTCAGTTTAATAAAAAATCAATTCATATTTGTTTTTTCTTTTTAATTTCACCTTTCATCTCAGTTTACTCACTATTTTCACAGCTATCTTTGTCCTTTTTGCCCACTCAGTGTTATAACTAGGAATCATCCTTGACTCTTCACTTTGCATCACTCCCTCATATCCAATCAGTTATGATTCATGTCAGTCCCCACCCTCACCTCAGGATCTCTCACATTCATTCCCTTCTGTATAATCACATGGTATTATTGTAGTGTAGGCTTATTTCATATATTGCTTGGATGATTGTGATAGACTTCAAATGCATTCCCTTCATTCATCTTTTCCATTCTACATATTCAGGCTTTCCAAATCGATAATTCTAAAGCACAATTTTGACTGTTCCACTCCACTTCACAAAAAGTTTTGGTGGATCCCTATTTCTTCTAAGGTAAAATATAATCTCCTCTGTTTGGCTATTAAAGATGATTATAATTTGGATCCAAATTATCATGGCCCTTCCATCCAAACTGGCCTCCTTACTTATCCCTACACATGATATTCTATCTTCATCCTTGGTACCTTTGCACGGGATATCCCCCATGATTAGAGTGCTTTTCTTCATCATCCCAGTCTTTTGGACCCTAGGGTCTTCCAAGGGTCACCAAATGGCCTATTTTAGTTCACTTAGTACCCTCCTCAAAATCACTGTCTTTATTGTGTATATGTCTAGTATTTACATTTTGGTGAAAAATATCCTTTCTCCCCTATATGCCTCAGTAAAATGCAACTTCTTTAAAGACTGTCTTTTCTTTCCTTTTTTCTCTTTTTGTCTCCAGCACTTAACACAATGCCTGGCACAAATGAGACACTTAATAAAAGACTAGTGTTTGAATTTTCTCTTCAGATAGTCATTTTTAAAAGCACTTTATATAGAGTGAAGGAATAAATAGTTATTTAATGAATTTTCACTAAGCTACAAAATTTATGAAGCCTGCCTGAGGCAACTTCCACATCATTTTGTGTATTATGAGTTCTGAGATTTTTACAATAGGGGAACATTTCACTTTGATACTCTTTTGCTGTTAAATATTTTTTAAATGATTTAAAATAATGATATTTTCAATGGGCATTTCATTGTAGAACTCTTTTAGACCTTTGTAATTAAATGTATCTAATATTTAGCATATCATTTTCTACTAAAAATCCACCTTTGTTCTGATCTCCTTTATATCTGTCAGTCTTAACTAGTTTTGCAACTTTGACTTTATCCTTGATATCTTATGCTCCCTCAACCACATATGCAATCATTGATAAAATCCTTGCCATTCCTACCTCAACAACATCTATCAAATCTGTATCTTTCCAGCAAATTCACCATTCTAGGTCAGAACCTCATTCTGGGATACATAGAGTATTGAAATAACTTCCAAATAAGACTTCCTGCTTTTAGTCTCTCTTTTCTCTAATATACCCTAACTCTTTTGCTAAAGTAATTCTTTTAAGTGCAAGTCAGACCTTATTAGTCCCTTACTTGATAAACTCCAACAGTTTACTTCCTTTTAGGATCAAAATAGAAGCTCCATACAACCTTGACCCAATCAGCTTTCTAGCTCTGTTATATAATGTTCTCTTTTCCTCACTTGGTGATCCAGGCAAACTGGTCTTGCTGTTCCCCACATAAAACACTTTATTGACACATCTCAGTGTTGTTCCACTGGCTGTCATTTATTTTCACATCTTACTCTTAGAATCCTGTATTTCCTTCAAAGCTTAGTGGTAGAGCTAATATCTGTCAGACATCTTCCTTGATTCCCTCCAGCATCTTAGCCCCAATTACCTTGTATTTAATTTGTATATTCTTTTTTTTTTTTTGAAAATTTAATTTATTTATTTTTAGTTTTCAACATTCATTTCCGCAAGATTTTGAGTTCTGATTTTCTTTCCTCATCTCTCCCTTCCATCCACCCTAAGACACTATATATTCTTATTACCCCTTCCCCCAATCTGCCTTCCCTTCTATCACACCCCTCCCTTCTCTTACCCTCAACTTCTCCCTTTTCTTCTAGGGCAAGATAGATTTGTATACCCCATTATCTGTATTTCTTTTTTCCCAGTTGCATGAAAAACAATTCTCAACATTCATTCCGAAAACTGAGTTCCAACTTCTCTCCCTTCCTCCCTCCTATCCCCACTGAGAAGGTAAGCAAGTCAATATAAGCCATACATGTGTAGTCAAGCTAAAGTCATGTTGTGAAAGATTAACTATATTTGCTTCCATCGTATCCTGCCCCCCATTAAATCTATTCTCTATTTTGAATTTGTGCCTCCCCAAAAGTGTTACTTCTAATTACTCCCTCCTCCCATTTGCCCTCCCTTCTATCATTCCCCTCCACACCTCACTTATCCCCTTCTCCCCTACTTTCCTGTTGTGTAAGATAGATTTTCATACCAAATTGACTATACATCTTATTTTCTCCTTAAGCCAAATGTGATGAAAGTAAGCATTACATTTCCCTCTCACCTCCCCCAATTCCCCCTCCATTGAAAAAGCTTTATTTTGCGTCTTCTATGAGATGATTTGCTACATTCCATTTCTCCCTTTTTCTTCCCAATATATTCTTCTCTCAACCCTTAATTTTATTTTTTTCAGATATCATCCCTTCCTATTCAATTTACCCTATGCCTTCTGTATATATATGAAAGTTTCAAGAGTTGCAAATATTATCTTTCCTTGTAGGAATGTAAACAGTTCAACTTTAGTAAGTCCCTCATGATTTCTGTTTACTGTTTACTGTTTCATGCTTCTCTTAATATTTGTATTTGAAAGTCCATTTTTCTACTCAGCTCTGGTCTTTTCATCAGGAATCTTTGAAAGTCCTCTATTTCATTGAGTGACCATTTTTTCCCCTGAAGTATTATACTCAGTTTTTCTGGGTAGGTGATTCTTGGTTTTAGTCCTAGTTCCTTTGACTTTTGGAATATCATATCCCAAGACCTTTGATCCCTTAATGTAGATGCTGCCAGATCTTGTGTTACCCTGATTGTATTTCCACAATACTCAAATTGTTTCTTTCTGGCTGCTTGCAATATTTTCTCATTGATCTGGGTACTCTGGAATTGGGATACAATATTCCTTGGAGTTTTCCTTTCAAGAGCTCTTTCAAGTGGTGAATAGTGAATTCTTTCAATATTTATTTTACTTTCTGGTTCTGGAATATCAGGGTAGTTTTCCTTGATAGTTTCACAAAAGATGATGTCTAGACTCTGTTTTTGATCATGACTTTCAAGTAGTCCCAAAATTTTCAAATTGTCTCTCCTGGATCTTTTTTCCAAGTCAGTTGTATTTCCAATGAGATATTTCACATTGTATTCTATTCTTTTTCATTCATTTGGCTTTGTTTTGTAATTTCTTACTTTTTCATAAAGTCATTAGCTTCCATCTGCTCCATTCCAATTTTTAAAGAACTATTTTCTTCATGAGCTTTTGAACCTCCTTTTCCATTTAATTAATTCTGCTCTTTAAAGCATTCTTTTCCTCAGTGGCTTTTTAGACCTCTTTTGCTTTTTGGGTTAGTCTATTTTTAAAAGTGTTACCTCCACTCAGGGCTGAGTTCTAGATCAGCTGCTCAATTCCCCCAGGGTCTTTTGACCAATGCTCCAACAGTGGAAGCTGTTGCTGCTTGAGGCTGGAGCTAGATTTCTGTGTTCCCTTCTCACTCAGGTGAAACAGCTTTCTCATTGACCTTTGAAGCCGCATTTGGTGTCCGAGTTGAGGAATCTGGAACCCACAGCTGCTGCTGGTGGCTCCTTGAAGTCCACTCTAATCCTGTCCCTGCCATGGCAAAGTCAGGGCTGGGTTGCACTCTGCTGTGCTTGAGCTATAGACCTTTCCTGTTGGCCTTCCAGGCTGCCTTAGGCTGGAAATCTCTTTCACTCTGTCATTTTGTGGCCTCTGCATCTCTAGAATTTGTTTAGTCACTTTTCACAGTCATTTTATGGGCTACAAGGAAGGCCTTCTACAAGTCTGTCCTTCTACTCCACCATCTTGGCTCCACCCCCTAGTTTTTTTCCTTACTTTGATGTTTAAAAACTATTCTTAGTAACATATTCAAAAGATTTATCAGAATCAAGATCTAATCCACGGATTTATAGTTGGCAGTTTCTATTTTACCCTTTTCTGAAAAACATAAATATAGTTTGCTTTTGGTAAGATTGTGTTGTTGTTTTTTTTTTTTAACATTTTTTACTTGTCCAATATCACTATAAGTGGTTCAGAAAATATACCTGCCAGTACTCTTGATAATGAGTGGTTTAGTTCTTTTGGGCCTGGGTACTTGAACATATCAAGGGCAACTAGACTCCATCTTACATTCTTTATGGCAGAGGACACAGAAGCCAAATGATACTCAAGTGGTTCTGTCTTGTTTCTGTCATCAGTTATTTTTGTCCCATTCACCATAAGAAGTGGTTATACCTGCTCTTTGATTAGCTTTTTTCTTCAATATAGGTTTTTTCAAAAGCAAGCTTATGATGACCTTTGGTTTCTTGGCATGTCTCAATTCATTCTGAGCTTCAGCACTCCTAGCACTATTCTTTTAGTCTACTATATGTTTTTGTATTCATGCTCTCTGTTACTTGCTTTCTTCTCCCTGGTTTGTAGTTTTCTTTTTCCAAAAAGTGAAGTTGTTTTCTAACTTTTTTTCTGTATTTACCTTGGTATCTTTAGACATCTCTCATTCCTTTCTTCAGAAGAATTTCTCTTTATTTTTTCGGAATTTCTTTTTTTGAGTGCATTCCATTCCACCTTGACTTAATTTCTCTGTGGAATTTTGTGCAGGGGATTCTACTTATTCTTCTTTTTTCAGGTAAGTTTCCATGAACCTTTTGAAATCCGTAATCATCAAATCCACTTTGCAAGTATGACTAGGAGCTGCCTCTGCTACTTTATAATGAATTGATGACTACTCTTAAAGGTTCCCATCATTTTTACACCAAAAAAAAGTTCCTCCTTGTTGGTACAATTCAGGTTCCAAAAAGATTTTCCTGTAGTTTCTTGCTCCACCTTTTGAAGGGTGAAATGGTCATTATTTTGTTAGGAAAAATATTAATTGTTATACTTTTTGGCAAAAGGGAGCACTAATGTCCACACAATGGAAATGTCCTATCACTAGTTTTCAAGAATTGGAAAAATATGTAATTCCTTTCTCAAAAAATTATGTATTTTTTCTTATACTTTATTATTCTTTATGTTTATGTTTCCACTGGTTTTTACCTGTTTTATCTGCAATGATTCCTCCCACAGTGGTTCCTGAATTTTCTTCCATTTCTTCTTTATATAGAGTATATCCTTTCCCTCTTTTGCCCTTTCCTGTTTCTTTAGAATGAGATATATCTTTCTATAGTTAAAATCAGCCAATGAGTCTTACTCCAACCAGCTTCTGTTAAATTTGCCAGCATGAATCAATCTTCAGTTCAGCCTTATATTTGATAAGCTGGATTTGAGACAGATTTACTACACTAACACTGTGGCTACTAAGTAATGTGTATAAGTGCTGTGCCTCCTTTTTTTTGACTATTTTAGCTTTCTGGTTTAGAATTAACTTCTGTTGTAGTTGGTAGAAATAACAAAAGATTTCAAAGCACATTAAATTCTATATTTTGGTTTCTCTAAATAAAACAGTGTCCCTAAATTTATTTCCAACTTAATATCAAGCATATGGAATTCTTTCAAATTAGTGGTAGTCCACTGAGAAGAAGGATATGGGGAATGAAATTGAAGATATTTCCAGATCCATCTAGCATATAGATTTCAATGTCTAACATCTTGCCTTAGATTTTGCAATCTCCTTTAAAATTCATTCTAACAAGTATAGAAAAATCAGAACCAATGAGTTGGGTGCTTTATCTCCTGTGAAAATATTTCTCTCCCAAATCAATGTCCTTATAATGTTTTTTGCATGACCCAGACAACATAAATGCTTTGACTTTCACTTCATAGGTTCTCTCACTTGCTTCAAAAATAATTAACTAGACAAGTCTACCCTCAATTTATTCAGTATACATCTTATTTTTAAACAGTTGTTTAAATGTTGTCTCTCCCATTTAACTGTGAGCTCCTTTATAGGAGAATATGGTGGATTTTTTGCCTTTCTTTGTATTCACAGCATTTAACAACATACCTGACACATAAGTGCTTAATAAATAGTGTTGCTTCTGTTATCATGGTTGTTGTTGATGGTGATGATGATAATGATGATGGTGCTGGTGGTGCTGGTGGTGATGGTAAGGAAGATAAAGATGGGAATAATATTTGAATATTTCTATAGACTGAAAGTCAATATGAGTTAGCAGCGTATTATAGTAGCATAAGTTGCTAATTTGATGTCCTTTAACATTACAATAAATCTATTAATTCATTTATGTGACTATTTCTTCAGTCATGGCATTTTATAATCAGTCATCTAGTCAGGGAGAATTTCTTAAGAACATACTATGGACCAGACACTGTGCTTAGGGCCAGAGATAGAACATGACAAAATTAAGCGTCTGTCCTCAGGGAAGAAGCATTCTCACAGGGGAGACAACATGCCAATAACTATGTACGTCCAAGACATAGTCAATATAAATGAAAGGCAATCTCAGAAGGAAGAGACAGAGTTGGGTTGGGGGGGGTAGCAAAAAGCTTTTGTTGAGACCTTGAACAGTATCTTAAAAGAAGCCAAAAGACTAAGGTGAGGAGTGAGAGTTGTACATTACAGGCATGGAAATTAGAGACTAAGTGTTTTGTGTGAAAACAGCAAATAGATTATGAGGATTGAACAATTGTCCTTGGAAGGATATTCGGTGTAAGAAGGTCAGAAATTTAGAAATGAGCCAGATTGTGAAGGGCTTTAAATATTTGATGTTTTCATAAAGGGAGACTAGAGTTTATTGGGCATAGAACTGACATTGTCAGAACCATGCTTTAGGAAAATCACTTAAGAAGCTTTGTGGAGGGTGGATTGGAAGAGGGAATAGAATTCAAGGAGAGAGATGTACCTTAACGGTAATACAATAGTCCAAGTTTGTGCTTTAGAAAAGTTGCAAGAGAGTGATTACGGTTTGAGTCCAGAGAAGATGATATATATATATATGTGTGTGTGTGTGTGTGTGTGTGTGTGTGTGTGTGTGTGTGTGTGTGTATGTGTGTGTGTGTATATACATATATATATAATATACACACATTTACTTATGTGTATGTATGTGTCTATATAGATATTTACATGCATGCTGTCCCTTTTTGTTTTTTAAGGCTCTATAATTAGACACATCTTTTTCAGTGTTTCAGTCACTGTGTCTCCTTTCTACCCTGTCCCTCAAAATTATACATAAAATGAAAGTAATATGGAGTAATTCATTTAAAAAATTTGACAATATTGTTGTTGACTTCTTTAGTTTTGTTTGTTTTCCTCCAAATTTAAACATGAGAAATTGTTTAAGTTATCTTTTATGTATTGTTATTTCTATGTAATTTTTCTCTAAGCAAGTTTTAATTTGAGTGATACAAGTCTACATAAGGCTTTGATTTTTAGCAGAACATCATAATGAAGACAATTGGATTTTATTGACTATAATGTCCGGTTCATAACTTCATTCTTCAAATTTCCTTTTTGATAGCAAACTTGTCATTTTATTTTCTATACGTTAGTGGATTTTTCTGTTGTTGGAAAAGCAGGATCATCTTTTCCATGAAATTGCTTTTCTAGTCCCATTATTTGTTTTCCTTTAAATCAGAACAGGAAGAAAAAAGTTGAGCTTTTGGTGATAATTATGAGAAATCCCTATTATTTTGTGGTCTTTGGCATCCTTTGTTATTTTTTTCAATTAAATATTATCATTGCAATATGACATGAAAATCATTCTACCTTTGAAAATAATCCCTTGGTATTTGTGATTTGCCTGGTAACCTTTCATGAGATAATGGTGCAGGAACAGATAAGAATGTTCTAAATTTCTTTTCATTGACTTAAAGATCAAACTTTTCTTGAAACTTTGTATTACTTTTTATGTTTTTGATGTCTTTATATGCCTGAGGTCAGAGAACTTCATATCTCTTTTTCCACTGGGAGTTCATATCTGTGAGAATTAGCAGGGAATTAAAGTGATATTTTTCCCCTCTGTGCTCTTCATACTATCTTCTATACTCTTACATTCGCCATTTGATGTTTTCAGGATTTTTGTTTTTATATATTCCATATAGAGCAGAGAGTGTATACTTTTCATCTATTCAGGAAAGTGGAACGTGACTGTGGCTGGGATACATTGTACATACTCTCAGGCTTAGTTTATGTGTTGATATCCCATGCTTAATTGCTTTATTCCCAGTTTTCTTCTCTTTAATTTTTGTTACTCAGAATAGTTGTTCATAGATGATGGATATGCAAATGAAAGTGAAGTAAAAAATAAAATATATAAAAAATTTCATTCATTATTTTGAATTCTACTTTTTAGAGTTATGATGACAAATAACCACACATTAGCTTAAGTATATGGCGGTGCTTTCTTGACCACTTTTACCTTGGAAAGTATTGATTGAAAATAAGATCCGAGCAATAAAATCAAAACCTCTATTGTGTATTTAGACTGGTCAAATTCAGACACAAGAGTAGTACATTATCAACAAAAACTGTTTATAGAGCAACCACTTTTGTATTAAATGTACAGCAATTGCTAAGTTTTAATTTTACAAATAGTTACAAACACCAAGAAGCATATAATTTATCCAAGAAGAGAGACCATATTTATTAAAGTATGTATTAAAAAGCATAGTGTAGAAACTAAATGCTGCAGGAATTCAGAGGCATTGTTATCTTATCCTCAGGAAATAATGAATAAACTTAAAAGACTTGGTTGGAAAAAGCAGTCAGTTAGCTAACTACAGTTAACAATAACATCCATGACAACTTATCAAACAGAGAATTTCAAGATGACCTCAGTTGTGCATGATCCCTTTCTGCTTTTGCAAGAACTAGGACTTGTTCAGAAAAAATGAATTAGCATGATAAAAAATCAGAGTTTTCTTATAATGCCTGTAAGTACCAATTAAATTTCGAATTCTCCAAATGTGGGATCTTCACCCAACATTTCATCAGTATACAGAGCATAGTATAGGTTGAGAGTTGAAAATATCTTAAAACTTAATCTTTCCAAATCATGCATTTTCTTGTTAAAAAAAAAAACCCAGTGACAACAAGGATAACAACAAACTAAGGCACAGGGGCTTCCTAGATTGTCCGGGTCAAGCATCCTCTAACTAAATACAACTATTCTGTTGGAGTCATGGCCTCTCAATAGATTTGATCTGACAGGTTCAGTTCAAAGTTCTGTTAAGATGTCTTATAGGCAAAAGTAGGTAAGGAAGAAAATGTCTTAAGTTCACGCTATGCACCATGTACTATAATAAGCATTTTACAAATATTACATCATTTGGTCATCTTTTTAGAGGTTACACATACCTTAGAAGTCAACAAATGAAAATCTCTTTACCAAGTCATCAATAAAAGAGCATTTATTAAGTTTTTATTAAGTGTCTAACACTAGGCTAGACATCAGGAATATATGCACAAAGAATGAAACAATTCCTGTCTCCAAAGAACTTGCATCCTAATGGGGGACACAGCAAGTATGTATAAAAAATAAAAGAGCCAAATATACATGTAAATTCTTATAAGGTAGTTAAATCTAAGGAAATTTGGCAGGGAGGCACTAGAAGTTGGGAAAACAAAGAAAAAAGTTCATACAGAAGATGGGATTTTGACTATAATTGAATGGAAGAGAGAAACTCATTTTATAGGACCAAAAGCTTAGCTAGGATCACATAAGTAGTTAGTGGCAGTAGTTAGTGCCTAACTTAACTAGGATCACATAAGTAGTTAGTGGCAGTAGTTAGTGCCTAACTTAACTAGGATCACATAAGTAGTTAGTGGCAGTAATTAGTGCCTAACTTAGCTAGGATCACATAAGTAGTTAGTGGCAGTAGTTAGTGCCTAACTTAACTAGGATCACATAAGTAGTTAGTGGCAGTAGTTAGTGCCTAACTTAACTAGGATCACATAAGTAGTTAGTGGCAGTCTGTGATTTGAATTTCTGATTAAAAATACAATATATTATCCAACATAAAACATCTACCAAAGTTTTAAAAAACACCATTTTTGATCCTATTGCCTCTGACATTCTAATTAATTGCTCTTCCATTTGACCTAATTCCCTTCCCTAAAATGGTGCAGCAACAAAAAACAAAAACCCAACAAATAAAGAAGTGAATCAAATTAATCACTATATTTTTCTTATTAATTATTGGACACTGCAAATTGATTGTTTTGCAGTCATCTGAATCACGCCTAAAACAGAGCATATTATTACTTCCCCCCATGAATCCATCCATCTTCTGAGTTCAATAATACTACTAGGAGCAACACTATGCCTCCAGCCACTTAGTTTTTCAAGCTCATTCTCATTCTTGACTCATTCTCATTGTCTATAAATGTAGTCAATCACCAAATCTTGTCATTTCTACCACAACATTTTTGCATATGACTTCTTCTCTTCACCCATTTAGCCACCACCCTAGTTAAAGCTGCATCACATCTTCCCTAGGGCACTACAATATTCTCTTAATTTGGCTCCTTGCCCCAAGTATTTCGTCTCTCAAATCCATTGTCTAAATGGCTACCAAAGGGATTCTCCTAAAGCAGAGGACTGAACGTGTTACTTTGCTCTCAGTAAACTCGAGGGTTTTGTTATTGTCTTGAGATACCTCGGTAGTTCTGTGAACAAAGCACTGGATATGGAGTCAGAAAGACCTGAGTTCAAATGCAGTCTCACACACTTACTATTTGTGTAGTTCTGAAAAAGTCACTTTATGTCCTCACCTGGAAAATGAGGATAGTGATAGCTTACATCTCTCAGGATTGCATAAGATGAAATAATTTCTCTAAAGTGTTTTGCAGCCTTAAACACTATATAAATTCTAGCTACTTTCTTATTGTGTGTTCGCCCTTTGTTCCTGAAGAAGACCATGCCACCAGAGAAATGATGACATGACTTGCAATTGGCTTTGTTTTGGGTGAGGGAGGGCTATGCAGGTCACCAGCCTCACTTCTTCTCCAGAGTCATCTGAATCCAGTGGCCAGATATTCAACAGATGACTGGAGATGACCCAGGATGAGGCAATTGGGGTTGAGTGACTTGCCCAAGGTCACACAGGTAGTGAGTGTCAAGTGTCTGAGGTGAGATTTGAACTCAGGTCCCCCTGACTCCTGCACTGGTGCTCTCTCCACGGTGCCACCTAGCTGTCCAGTTTTATTATTTTTATTGTTTTCATGACCAAAGACATAATCTTTCTGTTTTTGCCATTTACAGGCCTTCATAATCTGCCTCTAAACTACCTTACTGGGCTCATTATACGTTGCTGTCTGTCATGGTTTGTACAATTCAGGTATATTAGCCTTTTTGCTGTTTCTTGCATGTGACATTTCATCTGCCATCTCCACACTTTTTAAGTCTACCCTCCATTCCTTTTCAGGCCTTCTAAGAATTTCAAGCCTGCTTCAAAACTCAAGTGCCTCCTTCAACTTGAGGCCTCTGATAGTCTTCCAGCTGCTAATATAACTGTCCTCCCCCAAAATGACCATAAATATATATATATATATTACATATATACTTGTCATTTATCCCAAATAAATGTAAACTTGAAAGCACAAAATCCCTAATTTTTATTTTTGTATGCTTAGATACACTGTTTGGCACACAGAAACTGTTGAATAAATGGTTACCAATATATTGATTGTTTTCCATAGATGAAAACAGAAGTGAAAAAAGTTACAACTCAATAAAAGATATCACAGAATCTCTTTGGAAAGGAAATTTAAAAGTTGACAGTGTTAGTTTATATCATACATAAAATGGCAGCAAGGAAGATCATTTTATGGGCCATTAAATCATCTTATATTGTAGTAGTCATAATAAATATTTGCAAAAAGGCTACCATGAATATAATTGAAACATATACACAATATCTATCAAAGAGAACAAGAAAATTGAGAAATTCTAGTATTGCTGCACTTCTACATTTTATTGTGAGGTTTTTGTGTCCATGATATAACCAATTTTTGTATATGTGCAACATGTGACTAAAGAATATAGGGAATATTTTCTGCTTCAATTCAGTAATTACAAGACATGTATCATTTCTACTTTTTCTAAAATTTTATTCAGGTTTTGAACTTTATTCTCCTTTATCTTTCTTTTAGTAGCATTGTCTAAATCAGAAAAGGATACGTTGCTATCCCCCATTGTAGAAGTTTTACTGTTTTTCCCTTCAATATATATTTTTGTTAAATATTTAGATGCATGTGTTAATTATTAATATTTATTCAACATCTATCGTGTCTTTAGGAAAAATGTATTTTCCCTGCTTAGTTTCTTTTGTCATGTGTCTTTTCACTGTAACTTTTACTGTCTACCTTTTATCTTTATCCTGCATCAACCCCTCATTTTAATTCTTTGTGACTCTGTTTCAACTGTATTGTTTTGTATTGTTGGATTCTACTTTGTAAGTCATTCAGCTACCCTCTTTATTTTATACTGTGAGTTCACCCCCCACAATGGTCATGATTCCAATTGTTAATTGTGCATGTCCCTCCTACTTCTCTTCCTATATATTTTCTTCTCTTTGGCCCTTCTCCTCCTTACAACAAAAAATATGATGAGAGGTTTGTGTAACACATATTGTCTATACATGACATGATTTATTCTGGAGACATCTCAAACTCAATACATACAAAACTGAACTCATTATTTTCCACTTCAATCAATTCCACTTCAGAAATACCATATTTTTCTTGAAAAGGTAAAACCATCCTTCCAGTTGCCATGTTTGTCATATTGGCTTCACCTTGCTTTCTTACTCTTTTCCACCCTACTTTTCCATTTCACTTCTCCATCTATATATCTCTGTAAGGTGACTTCATATAGTGGGGAAAAAACCCCAACAAACATTTAATTTGTAGTTCAAGGACATGTGTTTAACTACATACTACCTGTGTGAATTCAAGGAAATCACTTTAACTTCAAAAAACTCACTTCCCTCATATATAAAATTAATAGGAGTGGATTTATTGGTTTCCAAGTTCCCTTCTAGTTTGGTATAGAAAGGACGTTTTTAGGGAATGCCCTCCCTCATCTCATCACTATATTTCTTGTGCCCCAACTATAGTGTTTCCATTTAAATAAAACCAGTTACTTACAATGATGGTAACATTAGATCTTAAAAATAAATATTTACTTAACAACAAAGCAAAAGAAATAAGAATTCAAAAATAAAAGATACTCAATATAAACCAAATGATGGAATAAACAATATATTACAGTCCAGACCTAATCCTAGGTCATATTCTTCCACAAATATATTAAACATATGCAAGAAAGGATGGGAAAATAGAGAAGCCTTGTAGAAATTCACATAAACAAAGAAAATTTACTTCAGGAAAATCACAAGTCTAATTTGTAGGCCTTAATATCTGTCATGGTCCTATCAGGGAAATGTGTACAACATGATGACATTTTTCTTCTAACTACTCTCTACTTTTCCTGCAGGGTAACTTTTTCCCCTCTCTCTCCTCAAATTGATGAAGCATTGACAAGCTTCTTTAACTCATAATCACCCTTAAAAGGTGATACTTCTGTATTTGGTAGTGAGTTGTTTTAAGCCAGGGAAAGCACATTAACTAAAAAGCCTGCTTTTTCCCTTTCTGTTTTTCCTTTTCAAACCAGAAAGGACAGTAAAGAGTAGCAGGTAATTCTAAGTGACTTTGCTTCTCTTAAACTATAGATACAACTGAAGATCAATAACTGAAATTTCAGCAGACTTCATCTTTTCCTTCAATAAAATTGACTATCAGGTCAATCAGGAACTAGCAACTGAATTTTGAGTGGAACTAGAGGAGAAAATACATTGCATACTAAGGTCTCCTCTTATCTGGTCAGTTTCAGAGGTCTACTTGTCTAACTCATATCTCCTCATCCCAAATCTATATTCCATCCAGCTTCCAAAATAATTTTCCTAAAGTACAGATTTGGCCAAGTTACTCTTAAATTCAACCAAGTCCAAGGACTCCATCTTTTGTCTGGGATCAAATATTAACTCCTCGGTGTGGCGTTTAAAGTCATCACAAACTTGCCCAATCAATTTTTCCGGGGCCTCTAAGCATTTTTATTTTTTATGTACACTATAGTCAACTTAAACTCATTTTTGTTCTTTGTTCATGAAATACTACCTCCCATAACTTTACCTAACATTCATTCTCCTCATTTGCATTTTTCATTTTGCTTTGTTTTACTCAAGAAATCAGCTCAGGTGCCACTTTCTATGTGACACATTTCCTGACACCCAGCTGCTAGTGATTGCTTTTCAAAATCATCCTGTATCTGGTCTATGCATATCAGTATGTGTAAATGTTGCCTCTTAAGGCTAATTTGAAAACACCTAGACAGTATAGCTAGAGGAAGATTTTCCTGAGTCCCTTGCTATTTGAATGATGTTAATTATTTTCCTTAAAATGTATTGAAATCATCCTGAAGACTTAACTGGCCCAATGGACTGAAAACTCAGAAGGTTGATATTGTTTTCCTAGTTTCTTGAATGAATGTGCCAAGAGGAGTGCCAGCCTTTCTTGGATACCTGGCTGCAGGAGCACCAAGGTCAATGCAGTTGCAAGGGAGCTATGCTTAGCTGAATTAGACACATAATCTTCAGTTTTTCCTATCATATTTAAATATCCTTCCCAATATAATGGAATGTATATTTTTTTAACTTCTTAATTACCTATGGGTGTCTTATTTTGTACCAATATAGGAAATAAATTATCAAGGAGGACTGACCTGAATCAAAAACTACAGTCAGCAGAAATACTTATTTATCAATCAATAAGTAAATGTTTGTCAACTGTGTATGATGTGTTAAGTGTACTGCCAAGTTCTGAGGATACAAAGAAAAAGTGAAAAGAGTATATTCATTCATTGGATCATCAGATTTAAGTTAATACTAGTAATAGAAAAAAATTTTAAAAAGTATTACAGAATATAGAATAATTCAGTTTCCAGGTATACAGGAGTGTATTGGATTGGGGAGAAGTAGGACTGCTATATTCCAGAATGGTAGTAAGATCAAAGACAGTAGACTAAGAGGACTTTCTTCTACAGCAGTCATTATTGAGGCATTGAATAGCTGTAAATTTGAGGTGTAGGCACAGAGGACAGTTTCTCCATTCCATTTTTGTGACCTATGATTTTGAAAGTTTCAATGGTGGTTAATACACAGATAATTTGAGGAAGAAATATAGGAAAGATGCAGTTATTAAGATAGATCCAAAAGGAGGAAAATTATGAAACCAAAGTTACTATTAAGGACATTATGTGTTGGGCATTCTGAATAAAATCAAATGAAAAGTTGCTCTTATATAACTATATGATTATTGTACTTACAATGGCTTACAGCCTATCCAGATCAAACTGACAAAGTCTTAGTTTGCAAAATGTCTATAATTCTTAATAAGTGTCTATGCTTTTATATGTGCTTATTTTGAAGGGCTTGGTTCAAATCTAAACTCTGTTACTTCCCAGTGGGAAGTGACCTTGGGAAATTCACTTAATATCTCTCAAACTCAATATCTTCATTTTTATAAAGGTGTGGTCTAATTGAAAGGTTGGTTTCACTTCTGAAATCCTGTAACTTACAATTGCCAAGAAAGATTTTTCAGAGCCTTTCACTCTTCCCGATGTCCATACCCTACTCTGGGAGACCTGGCCATGTTCTCTTTTACCTGATCAAAGAAGCAGAATTATTGGTATGCACATGTGATTGAGCAAATGGATGAGCAGCATTGATTCCCATCTCATGCCTACCTGATAACTCCAAACGATATATTAAAGTGGTTAGGCTGAAGCAGCATGGTGTGTCAGTGACAAATCCAGCGGTAAAATTCAGCTGTGACTCTCTAAGTTAAGGTCACATAATTCTCTTTCTGTCTCTCTGCCTCTCTTTCTGTCTCTGTCTGTCTGTCTGTCTCTCTCTCTCTCTCATCTCTTTCTCTTCAGTATTTTAGATCCACAATCTATAATCCCAGCGAAGAAGTTTTAAAATCCAGTTTTGCTCTTTATGGTGAATATTTGTGTGCAAACTAAATGGAGAAACAGGTGTAATGAGCCTCTTTTAGTTGCTGAAGCTGTATTTCATCACTTAGAATTCATTTTTAATTGATCCCTTAGGGAGAGAATGATAAACAGTTATTTACCGGGTTACAAATAATACTGTGACAAGTCAGACAGCTTGCTATTTTTTCGACAGAGAACACCAACCCCTGTTCATTAATGTCTCACAGTTTCTCCTACTTATTAGCTTTTTTTGCTCACTTACCATGAGCAATGTTTTTCAAAACAGAAACAAAATTGTTTCATGGCTACTGTGCAAAGTGTTCATGTCTTCACACTTTATGAATATTTGAACAATTTTGGTTAAAAATGAAAAAAGACTTCTGGCCACGGTGGAGATAAATGCCTTCAGTGGATATTTGCTGTATTTAAGAGCTTGCACTGGCCTACAGGAAACATTGCTCTCCCAAGCAGATAGGCAGGCAGGAAATAGATAGCAGTATGGAAGAGTGTTTTGACTGGAACATGGGAGCTAGCTAGTTTCATGAGTTGAGATCCAGACCTGATCGACCGACTGGCCTCTGTTCTTTCGTATGCCCATCTGTAAATTAATTACTTCCTTCCTCAGTGGAAGGATTAATTTGATAAGGCTGTTAAAATGCTTTGAACTCCTCAGAGAAAGATACTGTGTAATTATAATATTAGTATTGTTATTACTGTCTATTTACAATCCGACTGGGATATTTAGTCAGGCTGACATTTAAATTCCTCTGCTTTTTTTTCCTCTAAGAAGTAGCATTTCATGTTAGCTATGAATTTAACTCTCCAATAGTGCTTACTTATTAAGAACAGTTCTTCCTCCATACTGCATAGGATTAGAGTATTATACACATATACATAGACTCAAAATATCTTCATCTATTTCCAGTTAGGGAGATACAGGTTAGAGAAAGTATGTCAATAATAAAAGAAAGCAAAAATACAGAACAAAGGGAAACATGCTAGAATGGATCCTTGTTAATATTCAGAACTTATCAAAAAAGTGACTGGGAATGAGCCACAAGTGAACAGGAATGAGAGTAGGCCTCTACTAATGGTTTTGATCATGTCATAGTAAAAAGCTTCTGTAGAATCACTTGACATGATTTTGGTTAGTTATTTAAATTTTAAGTGTTCCTGGCAACTCATGGATTTTAAGTTGCCAAAGAATTTCTGATCTTCATTGACAAAAATGTTTTCTTTAGTAGAAATTCTGCATATTAATGAAATAATCTACATAGGTCTCATTCCTTTTCCTAGATTTAATGGTGATTCTGCATCATTTTTTTTACTATCTCAGAGAGAATAAGGAAATTTCTCTCCTAGTCCACTATAAAGTTATTTAATTTAGGAATAAAAAGATGGTGAACAAAACATTGCCATTACGTGAGAAAAAGAAAATCACAATGTTGAATTTTCAAAGTTAATAACCCAGAAGATATACCGGGACTATTCAAAAACATTTTATTGAAACCCAGAGAAAATGAATGTCAGAGATCAAAACTACCAGGTATTTTTTAAAAATCCTCTCAAGCTCTTTTATATCAGCCTTTTCAGAGTCTTTTAATCTTCTTTGTTCAAGGCATTACATGGAAAAATATGCTGTAAAGGGTGAGGATTAGGTGCTCTCTCCTCTCTAAAGAAATAGAATGGGGTCTTTGGAACTTGTTCTTTTCCATTTTGGTGAAGAGAGTGGAATCTTTAATCTTTTGAGTTTTGCAAGGTCAGGAGAGAAGGTCAGAGGAATCTGGAGTCAATGCTTGTGCAGAGGTTTTCAGGAAATCCTGTATGTATGCCCTAAAAATGAAGGGTGATATCCTAAACTCAGGTCAGTGAAAATGGAAATGAGGATTAATCCATCAGTTATATCATATCTGAATATGAACTTGGTAGAAATAAAGATCTGTAGGATCTGAGTTAAGTGATGATCTTACACTTCTACCAACACACAAATAGTAAGATCAAAGTGGTATAGGGGAGAGTAGGCCTTCAAGTTGTTGAGGGAAATGACTGTGAATTTATCCTTGCTATATCTTTGATGTAAATACGCCTTTGCAAAAGCTAAAATCATCTCCCTTTGCATAACTATCTGGGAGGGTCAATAAGGCTACTGCAAAAAAAGAATGTCTTTCCAAAATGGAAAGATAGTTTAAATGAAGAGAATATATAGAGAAACCTACAAAGTATGGCAAATCAGGTGGCAATCAAAGAAACTGGATAGGAAAAAACTTTGAAACTGGCTACAAATTGATGATATTCTTTAAATGCATGAGGCAAAGCCAGTTGTAGAGCCAGTAAAATCACTTAGTATTTTGTGGATAAGAAATAGTTGATTGACTTGATGAATAAATTCTGTGTCTTAGCCTGTCACGAATAAAATATTAGGACCATTTTAACTCCCTGATATAAACTGGTTAGAGATATTAAATTAAAATGTGGGCAATGCCTAGGATTCCAGAAGTCCCAGCATCAGTGCAAGAGTCAGGGGGACCTGAGTTCAAATCTCACCTCAGACACTTGACACTCACTACCTGTGTGACCTTGGGCAAGTCACTTAACCCCAACTGCCTCATCCTGAGTCATCTCCAATGATCCTGAAGAATATCTGGTTACTGGATTCAGATGAATCTGGAGGAGAAGTGAGGCTGATGACCATCAGAGCCCTCCCTCTCTCAAAACAAAGTCAAGTGCAAGTCATTTTTCTCATGGCATGGTGTTCTTCAACAATGAAGGACAAACACACATACACACACACACACACACACACACACACACACACACACTACATATATAATATAAGTGGAATTGCTTGAAATGGACCCAAATTTTGTGATGTAATTCAAGCTCATAATTAGTGGTGCTTCACAATAGTAACTATTCTGGAGAATTAGAGAATTGTGAATATGATCTCTTTTCACAGAAGGGGCTCCATAAGATGACTGCCAAGAACACATAAAGACCACTGGTTTTATTTCTTTGCCATAGCAGTTCACTTGTTGAATTGTTCCAAAAAACTAACAAGATAAAAACGGAACTAAAATTCTTCTTTGCAGAAAGGAGGGTTTCTAGGATTTTTTTTTCACTGATCTTCAGAGGGTCCAGGATGTCTGTATTTTGGCCTTGTAAAACTAACCATTATCTATGCTCAAGTGTAGTTTTCTTCCTCTCCTAGTAGGGTACTTAAAAAGAGTGACGGTATTCCTCATTTCTCTTCAGAGTATAAAAGACAATAATTTTTTCTTTTAAAAATGAAAGATATTATGCATATGCATATGTAAACCTACACACAGATATATATATATATATATATATATATATATATATGTATGTGTATGTATACACACAATAAAGATATACATACATAGTTTTAAATCTAACTGTACCTAAGTATTAAAAGAATGAGACAGAGGAAGATGAGAGGAATAAGAAGCACTAAACACCTAGAGCTAAGTGAAATAATAATAAAATAATATTTCTAAAGCACATAGCACAACATCTGGCACATAGTAGGAATTCGGTAAATATTTGATCTCTTCACTTTCCCTAATGTAAATGAAGATCTCTCCATAAAAGAGGATAATACTTGAGAGCAAGGTCTGTTTTTGTATCCTCACCACTGAAACACTGCTGGTAAGAATAGAGATATCTGTTCTCTATCAAAAAATGTGAGAGAAGTTCCCATCTACTATTGACCACTCTTTATTGATGCAATTGTCACTATTTGATATCCACCACTTCTTTACATAGGGATAAATGAGCTTCCCAAAATAATACCAGGCAGCATGAGTATATATTGTGATATTAATTCAATATCCTGAAGATCTTAATGACAAATACAATGCTTTCTTCCCTCCTGTCCGTTGAAGCAAGGTCTGGTTTGATTTTCCAATTTTAAAAAAAGTACTATTCCAAACAGTGAACAATGACTTTCTGGAATTGCCTTTCTTCTATCTCCATCCTTACTAAATTGCTAAGGGTAGAGGGTACAAATTTATTTCCAAAAACGTTTAGGCATAATTATTTAGACCATAATTGTTTAGGCATATTTATTTAGTAAGAGATGTTATGGTATGTTTGTTTAAACAGCAGAAAGCTTCAATAGCTCCTTAGTGGACCTATGCTGAATGTGTATACATGTTTTCTTTTCTTTTTTTTACTTCAGTAGAGATATTACAGGAGGAGGAGGAGGATTAAAATACAGTAGAAATAGCACAGTGCTACACTAACTGTGGAGAGTAGAGAGTAAATTATCTTGTGTCTCAGCTCCCCTTTTCTCTGAGGGACAGTACTACCAAGTGTCTAAGAAGGTGCTCATCTATAGATTTATCTAATGAATATTGGCCCCTATCCTCTGCCTAATCATGCCTTCTTTTAAGACCTTGGTTTCTCACAGAAGATAGAAAATCTGGAATACAGTATCTTTTTAGTTGAGAATATATGATGTATAAGTAAATAAATACTACTTAGTGACTATAGTACAAAATTTATCACAAAACATAAAAACTTATCAAATTTAGTGTGGTCTTCCACTTTCCAAAACCCTGGATATTATTCCCTCCAAATAGTGTCCAAGAACTAAGAATTCTAGGGTTCTAAGGCATACATACTCCCTTACCTGAGGTATTCACCTTTGTTTAGTATGTTTGACTCACTTTTGGATTGGCCGCAAGGTCCAGAGGAAATCTAGAGTTACTGCCTCATTCATTTAGAGTGTATGTATGAGAGCTAGAACTTAATATCAGGCACAAGCTGAAATTCAGGTGGTTTGGTCATTAATTTGGTTCTTGATGGGGTCTGTGACCTTCTCGGGATATAGCTAACTCATTAGGTTTAGTGGAATTAGCCACTAGCTGAGCCAAAGAGTAATCCTGCCAGTATCAGTGAGATTCTTGCATACCTCTACATTTCTTTTACACTGATTTTTGCCATCACTCTCTATATTGCTGTCATAGTTCTTCCTCTTTTGCTCTCTCAGCCCAAAGCTCTTTATGTATCTTTCAGAAAGAGGATGGAAAGAGGATGTCTGTAGAGCAAGGGTCATTCTCTATATGCCTTATCACCAAAGTTAACAGCAGGGAGAATAGTTGCTCCACAACTTGTCCTTTTGAAATGGAGCTGGTGACCAAATAATGGATTCAATATATTACTTTCATAGCCCGTTGTAGTGATTTCTGTCCTTTCAAGCTGTGTGCATCATAGTTGCAATAATCTATTATGTTCAGATGATGACTAGTCAGATAAAACATTACGATTCGGGACAAACGAACGAGAACAAAAGTGTTTTGATCATAACTATTTCTGCATAACAAGTAGTAGCATGTTCTGAGAAATATCCCGGCTTATTTCATATATGTTTCTCTTGATAGGGTCAGTGGACTAATACAGTAATCCACAGTGGATGTAAACGCAATCGTATAATTATTTTCTTGCAAGGAGTCAGTCAAACAATACCTGAAAATGGAAAATTTATCACAATTTTGCAAGTTTTAATCCCTTTTAGGAATATTGGTGGCTCTTGATACAAAACAGAGAAAAGTCACCATCTCCTTCAGTAGCTGCTGTGTCTTCTGCATTTGTGATTCACTGAAAAGACCGGACCAGCCATTCATAGTCAGAATTACTCATTTTCAATGAGACTTTCCTGCTAAGAGCATTCAGGATTTGATAGTTGCACCAGAATCTGTCTCTTCCTCCTCTCACCCCTTCAGTAGGACAGAGGGTTGGAAGCAGTGTGATTCTTATATCCTGCCCTCTACATCCAACTTTGCTAGCAACCTCTTGGGGAAGGAAAGAGAATAAAATGAATTGGAATACTGTGAAGTCTCCAACAAAAGTACTTCTTTCATGAGACTGGAATTCACCAAGTGACATAAAGAAATGGCAGCCCTTGGCTGCGTTTATTTGTTTACTCATGTGTTTTTAATGGTGCTCATCATTGTAACAACTGGGTATTTCACGTCTTAGAAGAGAAACATTACTAGAAAAAAAGATAATGTCAACCACAGAAAGCAGAGTAATTGAACTGAATTGCTTCCTGCAGGGCTGAATGACCCAATAATTGCCCAGACCATGAAATAACTCTTCCAGGAATGGAGGAAAAAGAAAGAATTATACAGATGGTAGATACTGGTCTATAAAAGCCTCCCAGATAGAATTCTAGTAAGTCAAGCCCAACAATATTTGCTGAAAGGTCCTAGGTTTTCACCCCTATAAATAGATTGGAAAGGAACTAAGAATTTCAATGGAAGAGTTAATCTGGTTAACTCTCATTTTATATCAAATAATATTACTAAGAATGTAGAATTTGTATGCTAGTACAAATGTTTCATATATATGTATATGTATACATATATATATGTATACTATATATATGTATACATATACATATATATATATATATATATGTATATATATATATGTCTTTGGGATTCAGATTTATTAAGGTACTTCAACTTGATTCAATTTGTTACTTTCTAACTGCTGTTTTTGGACAGAGTTAGGGGAATGTATTATGCTGATAATTGGGGCCAGACTCCATGTTTGAATAAGAATGTGAGGTTTTCTGAATTACAAAAGTCTATGAGGCATATGTTGTGATAACTGTCAAAGCTAATTATTGGGTAGTCTGTCTTTCAATTTCAGACCAGAATTGATTACTTTAGGAAAAAATACCAGGAATATTTGAAACAGAGTCTATGGGATCCAGAAGGAGAAAGATTTTGGAACCAAACTTTTCTACCAAATCAGAATTACTGAAACCAGTTCACAGAAACAATTTAACTGAAATCAAGGTACGACAACCAATTTACTAAATGCCATTTATATATCAGTCCAAACTTTGCTTTTGATGGTGTCGAGTCTAAAGTAGATAACTGAGGCTGTAAATGGAAAGAATAAGATTTCAAGGTTGATTTCTGATGCATTCTCACAATAACACTAAGATATATGCCAGAAGTACATTCTTTACAGGATCATTTAAACAGTAATCAAAACACAGCACTGGTCTCTTCCAAAGTCTAGTCAGACCTAGAACCAGAACAGAAAGAGGATCTCTGAGTAGCTTATTGTGGTAATTTATACCAGACTAGAGTCACTATAGCAGGACTACTTAATCAACAGTCAGAACCATAGAACTGGATGCTATCCAGGATAGAACCAGAGACAATGACCACAACACACAGACAAGATTCTTGCTTGTATATGAGCAAAAAAAGAGGTTAAAATATCATAAAGCTTTGAGGCAAATGGGGCACCAGATTTTGGGGAAAATTCTTTTTCTTGTTTAGTAAAACTCATAGTTTCTCAATTCAGTCCTTGTTTTAAATATCAGAGTTACAGTAGTTTGCTCATTAGACTATCTGGGCAGCTACCAGACTAAATATCTTAAAGGTTTCACTGGACTGACTATTCAAATACAAGGGTCTAAAAACAAAAACAAAATGTAAAACAATATATGTCACAGGACACACATAGAAGACAAATTTACCTCCATTTCTGTTTTTCTTTTTTGGCAGCAGTCTTTATGGTCTGACTGTGTATTCCCCTTTAACATTTTTCCAAAGCAGATACCCTTGCACAGAAGTTCTGAAGTGAAAATTCCAGGCTTTCCAATCTCTCTGCCTGTCCCTTTGTAGTTTACCAAATTTAACTTTGGAGAATTATTTTCTCTTTTCTTTCATGAGGTGGATAACTGCTGGCAAAAATATATTAACCAGAATGTAAAAATTATGAAGGTTAAAAACCTATGTTTTATTATTCTACTCAAATATGGATTTAAGCTTCAGGGGGGAAAATCCTGAACAGTTATGACGATTCTTACAGGCTTCTTACAGGCAAAACTACATCAGAGTGACATGGAAATAATTCATTTACATGTTGTAATCTTGTACATTTCTCTTAGGTCATAAATATTAAAAAATAGATCCATAATCCTATACTTAATTCGATGTCATAAAATTTGAACAAACTTATTTAAACAGTCATAATCTCAAACATCCCTTAAGGAAACAAACCTCATCAAACAAACTAAACAAATTCAGGTTACTAATTCAAGTATATTTAGAGGATTCACAAATAGGCTGACTGAGGAGAATTTAGATGTAGCCAAAGAATCAGGAGGAGCTGATTCTTCTTCTGGTTTCTTATCTAAGGAATGCCTAAGGCTCCTAAGTAAAATTTTAAATTTTTCAGAACAGATTTTAGTGAGATGAAGTTAATATTAACCAAAAGATGCAGGAAGAATAAAAGGAAATAAAAAAGGAGGAAAACATGAAAAAAGGAATGAAATAAACCTTGTATTAAGCACCTACTGTATACTATTCCAGATATCTACTATATCACTATTCCAGATACTTCGTAAGTATTATTTCTTCACAATTTGGTCTTCACAATAACCTGTGGGGTAAGTGCTATTGCTACCCCCGTTTTATTGGTAAGGAATCCAAGGTAGTCAGAGGTTAAATGACTTTCCAAGAGTCACACACTTGAAAAGTATCTGAGGCCAGATTTGAACTGAGAACTTATCCACTGTGCCACCTAAACAAGCATGGAGGTCTTGGTTAAAAGGCATGGATATAAGAATTTGAGTATTTGTTTCAAGTGTGCAAGTAATGAGGAGACCAGTTTTTTTCAAATACAGTGTATGAAAATAAACACAGTATAAGACCAGAAAAGTAAGAAGGGTACAGTTTATAATTAGTTCTATATTCTAGGAGATTTTACATTTAATCCTAGAGGTAATTGGTTGCTTCTGAGGTTTATTAAATAGGAAGAATGGAATGATCACATCCACTCTTTATAAAAATCTCTTTGGCAATCGAGGGCTATTGTACTGGAGTTAGTAGAAATCTGGGGCAGGGAGAGCAAGCAGTCTATTGTTAATAGTCCAAGCATGAAGTGAAAAGAGCCTGCAACAGCTGGATAGCTCTACATGTGGACAACAGGGAATATATAGTAACAATGAAAAGATTTAAACAAGCTGTATATATGGATAAATTTGATAAGGAATCAAGGATGACATAAGACTGAGATTCTGGATGACTGGGAGAATGATGGTAGTATCCTTAGCTGTAATATGGAAGAGCAGAAGAGGGCAGGGTTTGGCAGTAAAGTTAATGAGTTCTGTTCTGGACATTCTTCTAAGTACCCAAGTTTGATGGTTCAAAAGGCAGTTAGTCATGGTGGACTAAAGCTCAAGGGGGACACCAGGGTTAGAAATAGGTATGTGGGAACTATCTACATAGAGATGATCATTGAAACCATGGTAACATATGAGATCATCAAGGCAGGTGTTATAAAGCAAAAATAGAAGAAAACTAAGGACAGAACCCTGAATACAATTATAGTTAGTAGCAGTGGAGTGCAATAAGAATTGTCAACAGAGAGGAAGGGAGCCAGTAAATAGCAATACATGGAAGACAAAGTGGAATAGCAATGATAGTGGGGGTATCAGTTGAGCACCTGGGATAATAGAATATCAAAGGTGTAGGCAGAAGAAAAGATGGGTGGTCATGACGTTCCCCTATATCTGGAATGTTCTCCTTTCTTCATCTCTGATTACTGAATCCCCTTAATATTTTTAAATGCCAATGAACTCTCATCTTCTTTCCCAACTGCTCAAAATTCTAATGCATTCCCTCTCTTTTGTATTTTCTATTATACTGTATATAGCTTTTTTGTGTGTGTTTGTTTTTTATTGTCTCCTCCAATAGATTGTGAGCTTCTTGAAGGCAGGGCCTGTCTTTTGCCTCTTTTTATATCCCTAGCACTTAGCACAGAACTTGAACATAACAAATATACTTAATAAATATTTATTGAGTGAATAGTGAAGATGAAGAGAAGACCTAGGCATCATAAGGCATAAGGAAGTATTTCATGATAAAATACTTCGGTCAGATAAATTTCAGAATTTGTTCACACAAGTGAAATATTTGGGGCATGATCTTGGAAATGAACATCTTTGCTAAGTGAGATTGAGTAGAAGAGTAGGCATGGTATTTGACTTGATTGAGGTCCTGGGAAGTTAGGGTGTTTAAAGATGTATTAATATGCATATTGGAATCTCCTAGCATAAGAGCAGGAGTTGGGAAGGAAATATAGGTAGTTGAAGATAAGGGTAGGTTTTGTATGCCTCTATTTAAGGGATTCAAAATCATTGAGATTCAAAAGTATAAGGGCATGAGTACGTGCTAACCATTTAGGAGTGAATCTATCCAGAGAATCAGCGATTGGAGAAAGGCTCTTGTAGGCAGATGTGATTAGACTGTTCAAGTCCTAATTTTCTGGAAGATGAGGAGCCTGAACTGTCTTGGCAGATGGGCTAACCCAGACTGAGGATAATTAATAGACTTCAATACATACATGCATTAGGAATTATAGGAAGACTTCCCTTCATGGCATGGGAGGATGAAAGCCATTTACTCCAATGGCAATAAAGATGGCTAAGACAGGTTTTGTGGTATGCTTAGAGCTTCATCAGATATTGAAGACATCAAGGACATCTGCTGCATCCAGGGATATTGTCAGGCATCCTAACTTTTGTCTGGTCACTGAACTTTGATGACAACTCTAGAAGAGAGTGAAGCTGATGACTTTGTACCTTCTGTCTCACTTAAACCCAATTCACTCATGAGATATCACTGGTCCTCTTTGAAAATAAAGGACAAATAACAATCATGTCCATTTTACAGATGAGGAAATGGAGATTACATTTAGGAGACTGACTCTATCACACAGCATAGCTTGTGCTAGAGCCAAGTCTGTACCCTGGATTCTCTGACTGACTGGTGCTGTGTACACTGTCTCTGGGCTAAACCCTGGCTTATAATAACCCTTATGTGGCTCTGCTAAAATATGGATTCAAAATATTATGAGTCCAGGGATGGGGATGAAGGATTAAATCCCCATCTCTGCAGGTAAATGTGAATATGTTATGGCATGTTTATACCAGCAAAGTCCTTATGACAAGAGAATTAGAATAAGTAAATTGTAAGATTTGACAGAGACTTGGCAAACTATCTCTTAAGGGTCTGGAATTGGAAAACTGTCAGGCCTAGAAGAATAAAAATCTTATTAATATAAAGCAGTGTGGTATTTTTTGTTGTTGCTGTAAGAAAGGAAAGGGCCTTTATATTGTCATATCTTTCTTCTCCCAAATATAAAATAAATTAGCCTTTCAGCACTGGATCCAGAAGGGTTTTCCAATATTAAATAATCCTTACAATATCAGCTTAAAGTAGATATAATTTCCCCATGGGGTGGGTGCAATGAATCATTGTAGTGTTGTATCCAGTTTAAGAATATAAATAAAGTTCAAGGGGAAAGGAAAACTAGAACTTGTAAATCTAAGCTCTCTTCATAATATTATCCTTTTGCTGTCTGTGAAGGCATAACTAAACTTCAAGTCTGACTTATTCAGCATATAAAATAGACAAGTTAAAATAATAGCAACAACAAGTCTATCTCTTGACTATGTGTCAGAGTTGGTGAAAAATGGTTAAAGGTACAAGCAAAATGCTGGGAGGACCACTCATCCAGTGCCAAAGCAAGAAACATCATGCTTTTAGAAACTCCATAGTGGCTAAATGCCTCCTCCCCAGGACAGAGTCTCCAGGACAATTGAGTTAATGCCCAGTCACGTCTGGACAACTGATTTTCTAGATACTAGGTTCTGCCGGTAATAAGAAAATTATAGACTCACAGACTATCAGAGATAGACGGGACTTCAGAGGTCAACTCATCTAACCTCTGCTCAGATCACAAATCCTGTCCAGAATATCCTTAACAATTGTTCATTCAGCCATTTTCATTCCCAGTGATGGGTGTTCACTCTCTCTTTAGGAAATCAATTCCACTTTCAGGCAATTCTAATTCTTAGGGAGTTTTTTCTTGTCATGAGCCAAAGCCTACCTATCTGTCACTACTTTTCACTGTTCCTAATTCCAATTTGTAGAAGCAAAACACAGCAAATTTTCTCTTCTACTATTTCTTGATATGGAGAAACCATAAGTTAGAATTATAGAATATAAGATCTGTAAGTAACATTACTAAATGCGCACTAAATCCCTCATATTTGCACATTTGAAAACTGAGGACCAGAGATATTAAATAATATACATAGGGTCATACAGCTAATTAATTACAGGCTCAAAAATAGAGCTCAGGTGTCTTGATTCAAATTTTATTTAAAGTACATTTTTTTTCATTTATTAAATTTGTAGCCCTGGTGCCTAGCACAGCATTTGGTATATATTGACTGACAAAATGATTGTTGATTGGTTGATCATACAAGGAATTTAAAAATAGTATGGACTGGGGACCTTGGGGATATGATAGTAAGTTATTAACAAATAGTTTTCAATAAAAATGTATGCATGATATACCTTTAAATACAATCTGAGTCATTTTTTGCATCGTATTCTTAAGTGGGCACATTCAACAGTAACAAAAAAAATCAAGCCCATACTTACAAAATTTGCCAATTTCCTGGCTTCAACATGCTCCTAAGGTGTATAAGTATATGTGGTTGTGTGTGTGTGTCTGTGTGTGTGTGTGTGTGTGTGTTGGACCCTTTTGATAATTTGGCACCACTTCTAAGTCCAGCTCTGAATACTATTATTAGATGCGTAAAAGAAAATACATAAGATTACAGAGGAAACTAATTATATTGAAATAAAAAAACATTTTTGAAACATTATGGTCCCCAAGGTAATAATCCCTGCTTTATATTAATATGGAAGAAAGCTAGCTTTATGGAAAGGAGTAAGGAGAGGAGGCAAATTTTTTTGTTGGTGGTGTTTAAATGGATTTTTTAAAGCAGAAAAGTGGAGCACATAGTTTAATAATGCTGATAACACATACAAGCAATTCACATTCACAGAGGAGTTTAATGTTGGGGAAGTACATTTCTCAAAACAAGTCTCTGACATGGGTAGTACAAGTACAACTTTTCTCTTCTCTTCTATCCCTTTTCTGTCTCCACTTCTCTTTTTTCTGCCATCTCTCCTTTCCCCTCACCCCTCCCACCTCCAACATTTTACAGATGAAGAAACACACTTAGAAGCATTAGCTGTCAGTGGGGAAGTCACTCCATTAAAATGGGGATTCCACACACAATGTAACTCTTAACTTTTTCATTTCCTTTCCTCCTGGAAAATTGCAAAATTTTCAAAAACTAGAAATTTGTCTTCCAAAATGTCTACTTTCATGTGTTATTGCTTATAATCTGTAATAAAAAGTAAATGGAGTTGAAATATACTCTTTATGACAATATTTAAACATTGCCCACTTTGCTATAGGAATATTACATCTATTTCACTGCTTTTTAAAAATTCTCTGTGGCATTCTGAATCATGACACATATAGTAATAGAATTGCTAGCTATTTAGCAGTAAATGTATCTTGCATGATTCTTTATAGGGAAAAAAATGAATACAAGTAAGCAGAAAATGATGTTTTTAGTAGTTAGAATTTAAATGATCTATATATAAAGTGATTTGTTGTCAAGCCAATAAAGGAAACATTTGGGTGCTTTTGAATCTCCATTTTAAAGCCATTTTTAAATAAAATATATGTATGATAGCACATATATATATATATGTATATATGTATAGCAGAACATTCTAACTTTTCTCTCTTTTCCTCTCTCTCTCTCTCTCTTTCTCTCTCTCTCTCTCTCTTGCTCTCTCTGTCTCTGTGTCTCTCTGTCTCTGTTTCTCTCTTAGTCTCTGTCTCTGTGTATGTGTGTGGACTCATAGGTGCTACATGTTTCTTTTCATCCTTTGAGCTCTTCGAAAATTTTCTTGGAAACTCCAAGAATGTCTGCAAATGGTCTCTCAGAAAGTATAATGGCTTCCTACTTAGACAATTCTTGAGAATTTAGCAGTTAATGACTCAAGTTTTCTTTCCAAAAGAATAGTAAGATCAATATCTTTCCCATCAACTCTCTCTTTTTTGACTTACAAGAACTACCAAAGCATAGTTATTCCATGTATAAATGAATAATCCATATTTGCATGAGATCATCATCATTTTACATTGGTATGAAATGATCAAACCTCCTGTATCATGGAAATCCTCCACCTAGCTTTAATATAACCTGAAGAATACAGGAGGTAGAAAACCACATGCAAGACATACTATTAAAAATACTTTCTAAGTCTAATTTTAGTGAAACATTTTTAACTTAGAATCTTTTCATATGGACATTGGGAATAGGGCATACTAGATGATACTCAACTGAATCTATTGGGGATATTTTCTCTAAAGATGCTAATTGCAATGCAACTATATCTGCCCACCTTGTAAGGTTCTTGACAATAATTTTCATTAAGTTTGGCATAGGGCATTAACCCATGGGCCAGAAGCCTTCTCTCATTTTCTTGTAATATCTAGAAGATATCAATGCTTTGCACCTGTTACCTTTAATCTTGTCATTTGACTGGATTACATTTCTTTTTATCTTACATTCTTTGATGACCATAGACTAAGAACATACATATATGAAACTACCAATCTCCCATTTGTAATTATGTCGCTCTAGAATATAGACGAAAATGGCTTCCTTATGTATTCTTTGACTGCTTAACAGTCCCAGTTGACCCCTCTTATTGTGGAGGTAAAACCTTTCCTATCCTACTCTCCAGTGAGTAAAGAAAAAAAAATTACAATGACAATCAAGACCTAATTATAATCACAAAGCTTCTTTATGCCCCATAGGAATAGAAAACTTGAAACATATCTAAGATTAAATAATCATGCTTTCACTATCTTTTGCCTAGTGCAGTGGAGTCATATATCAGTGAGTCTTTTCACTTGCCTGAGAAATTAGGAGAGGTTCAAGAAAGTGTTAAAGATACAATGACAGATGACCTCATGTAATGCTAATACAAGGTTAATGTAAGATGGGTGGAAGAGATAAAGATCTTCCCTACTCATCAACAGGCCTCAATACCTTTCATTAATTTCTATTAAGGCCTTGGGTCAGAGGGTCCTGCCCTCTGGCTCTGAAAAGTGTATATACACTCTGAGGTGAAGTTTTGTTTTGGGGACTTACTCTTTGGAAATGTTTGTTTGGTAAGCTAAGACTCTGGGCAGTCGCTAAGGATCCTCCTGGCTTTGAAAATCTAGATGTTGGTTCTTCTCTTTCTGGTAGCTTCGTATGTATTGCTCATGGTCAGACAGTTGGAAGGACTGTCTATTGATCTTTATTCCTCTGCGTTTTCTCTGAACTTCAGGGTGCTGACTTTTTCCTGACCTAAGTGAATGATATATGTTCTGGATTAAAGTAGATTGTTGACCCCTCGAAAGTTACTTTCCTTTTAGAAAAGCTGATCTAAGAACCTATACAGCTGGCCCACCTGTATATGCCAGGGTCCTTGCTATTACACCTTATGAGACAATGTCTTCCCCTCTCATTCTCTGGTTAGAAGATCTTGGGTACTTTAGAATCCAGACAAGACGACAGTGTTCCAACTCTGAGACACCCAACAAAGGAGAACACAGAAACACAAATATAATCACCCAGAATTACCAGGCTCAAGTGTCTCACTGCCTTGTGACCAAAGGAAAAAAAAAGTCTCACCTATTTCTTTTGTTAACTATTTTCTCAGGACATAAGTTTTGCATCTTCATATAATGAACAAACAGCATCAATCCAAAGATATAGCCTTTCTCTACTTTTATATTTTGACTCAGAGAGAAAACCTCTGGTCCTTGATAGGCCTATTGTAATTAGCTGCTATCTTCATGATTGTAGGAATTTATGTAAGGAAAAAGAAAATACTTTGGATAAGTCTGACATGCTTCTTGGGAAAGAAAGGGTTAGGGACGTTGTTATAAACACTATTAATGATCAGTGACCAGAGAGCTTTAATAGAGAAAAATAAATATAGGAAGTGGTTGATTAAAATGTTATCTGAGAACAGGCTTTGTATTTATGGACTATAGCCTAAAATACAGGATGATTTGCTCTTAACAATGTCAATAATTCACCTTACCAAGGGCTGGTAATGTATATGCCTCGAGTTTTAACACATTTGAAAAGTTGTTGTTTAGTGATTTTTAATTGTATCTGACATTTTGTAACCCCATTTAAGGTTTCTTGGAAAAGATTATTGAAGTGACTTGCCATTTACTTCTCCAGCTCATTATACAGATGATAAAACTGAGGCAAACAGAATGAAATGTCTTGTCCAGGGTCACACAGCTGGTAAGTCTATGGGGCAAATACGAACTCTGGAAGATGTCTTCCTGACTCCAGGCTTGGGCACTATATCTAATTTCCTCACTTAACTGTCTGACATATCTAAAACTATCTTTTTAAAAACATTATCTAAAAAAATTTGTTAAATTTTTCCCAGTTACATGTCAAAATTTTGACTTTTTTTTAGAATTTTAAATTTCAAAATCTCTCCCTCCAAATTGCCTCTCTCCATCTTGGGAGGGCAAGCAATTAGATTTTGTTTATATATGTGAGGTCATGAAAAACATGTCCATATTAGCCATGTTATAAAACAAAACAATGAAAATAAGACAGTTTAAAACAGTATTCTTCGATGTGTATTCAGAGTTCATCAGTTTTCTCTCTGGAGGTATATAATATTTTTCATGATGGATCCTCTGGAATTGTTTTGAATCTTTCATAGTTGATCATCATTAAAATATTGCTCTCACTGTGCAAAATATTCTCTTAGTTTTGCTCAATTCATTTTGCTTGAGTTTGCTTAAATATTCTTAGTTGTTTCTTTTTTCTGAAACCATCCTACTCATCATTTCTCATAGCACAACAGTATTTCCTTATAATTGTAGAATGATTGTTTGGCCATTCTTCAACTGATAGGCATTACCTCAATTTCCAATTCTTTGCCACCAGAAAAAAGAACTGCTATAACTATAGCAAGAGGTCCTATCCCCTTTACTTTGATCTTTTTTGCAATACGGACCTTGTGATGCTATTATAGGGTCAAAGAGTATACAAAGAGTGCTAAAGACTTTTTGGCTTAGTTTCAAATTATTCTCCAGAATGGATGGAGCAGTTCACAACTCCATATAAAACATTAGGGTTCCAAATTTTCCATAATCCCTCCAGTATTTATCATTTTCCTTCTCTATTATGTTAACCAATCTGAGAGATCTGAGGTGATATATCAGCATTTCTTTAATTTTTCTTTTTTTCTAAAAAGAAGTGATTGAGACCATTTTTTATGTGACTATTGATAGATTTGTTTTTCTCTTCTGAAAACTGCCTCTTCATAGCCCTTGACCATTTATCAACTGGGAAATGCTTTACTTTTATAAATTTGGCTGAATGTCCTACATATTTGAGAAATAAGGTCTTTATCAGAGAAACCCGAGGCAAACATTTTCCTATTTTTCTTCCAAGTTTGATTACATTAACTGTATTTGTACAAAAGATTTTTTTAAAAATTTCATATAACCAAAATTATCCATTTTACTTTCTTTAATCCCCTTTATCTCTTATTTGGTTAGAAACTCTTCCCTGGTTATATACTCTTCCCTGATCTGAAAGGTATATTTTTCCATAATCCACTAATTTACTTATAACATCAAACTATATGGCTAAAACACTTATCTATTTTGACCTTATTTTGGTATGTGGTATGAAAATCTGTTCCATACCTAGTTCATGCCAAATTCTTTCCTAGTTTTCCCAGGAAATTTTTATCAAATTTTGAGTTCTTACAGCAAAAGTTAGAATATTGGATTTATCAAATGCTGTATCACTATGGTCATTTACTAATATGTATTTTGTACACAACCTATTCCACTAATACACTACTTTATTTCTTAGCAAGTACTAAATGGTTTTGATGATTACTTCTTTGTAATATAGTCTGAAATTTTGAACTGTTATATTCCCTTCCTTAAGATTTTTTTTTTTCATTGATTCCCCTGATATATTGGACCTTTTTTTCGCTCATATCTATAAAACTGACAATTTGGTAGCTTTTCATGACACTGAATAAGTAAATCAACTTAGGTAAAATCATCATTTTTTTAATCTTAGCTTGGTTTGCCAATAAGCCGTCTATATTTCCTAAATTGTTTAGCTCTGTCTTTATTGTGTAAAAAATTTTTTGTAACTGTGTTCATATAATCCCTGGATTTGTCTTGGCAGGCTGCCAAGTATTTTATATTATCTGTAATTATCTTAAATAGAATTTCACTTTCTATCTTTTGCGCCTAGGTTTTGTTGGTAGAAAATCAAAATGTTCATTATTTATATGGATTTCTTTTATATTCTGCCATTTAATGTTATTGATAATTTCAACTCGTTTTTAGTTGATTCTGAAGTTTCCTTAGTATACCATCATATTATCTACAAAGAGTAAAAGATTCATTTCATCATAACCTACTTTTATTCTTCCAATTTCTTTTTCTTGTCTTGTTGCTATTGTGAGCATTTCATGTAAAATCGTAAATAACAGTGGTGATAAACAGCATCCTTGCTTCATTCCTGTTCTTATTGGGAAAACTTCAAATTTGTGCCTATTACAGACAGTGTTTGATGATTGTTTTTAGAAAGATACTACTTATCATTTCAAGAAAAGTTCCATTGATTCCTATGCTTTCTAATGCTAGTGTTTTTAAATAAGATTAGTTTTGTGTTTTGGTAGATTTTTTTCTAAATCTATTGATTTAATCATATGATTTTGCTGTTATTATTATGGTCAATTATTTGATAGTTTTCCTAATGTCAAACCAGTCTTATATTTCTGGTAAAAATCCTGTTTATAGTGTGTGATTTTTGTTATATATTGCTGTAATCTCCTTGCTAATTTTTATTGCATTAATATTCATTAAATATATTGGTCTATGGTTATTTTTCTCTGCTTTTGCTCTCCCTGGTTATTTATAAGCACCATATTTAAGTTATAAAGAGAATTTGATAGAACTCCTTTATCTATTATTTTCAAATAGTTCATACATATTGGAATTAATTGTTCCTTATTTTTTTTATAGCCTTCATTTGTTAACCCATCTGGTTGGTCCTGGGCTTTTTTTCTTAGTAAAGTCATTGATGACTTGGTAAATTTTATTTTCTAAGATGTTATGATGGTTGTTAATCATGTCCAATTCTTCATTACCCAATTTTGGGGTTTTCTTCATGAAGATGCTGGAATGAATGATTTCACATTTCCTTATCTAGCTCATTTTATTAATGAGGAACTGAGGCTTAAAGGGTTAAGTGACTTGTACAAGGTCACACAGCTAGTGAGTATCTGAGGCTGGATTTGAATTCATGAAGATGAGCCTTCTTGATTCCAAGCCTTGTGATCTCTCCATTGTGTCACCTAGCTTCCTTCTCTAAAATAGAGTTATTTATATTTTCTCTTTCCTTTTCTGTTAATCTGGGCCATTTTTATTTTTATAAATATTCATGTATTTCACTTAGATTGTTGGTTTTACTGCCATGTAATTAGGCAAAATAACTTAATAGTTATTTTAATTTCATCTTCTTTGGAGGTGCATTTAACATTTTCACTTTTTGATAGAAATGTTTTAGTTTAATTTTTTAAATTAAATTTACCAATGACTTACCTATTTCAATTTTATTAATCTTGCCTTTGACTTTCAGGATTTCTATTTTTATGTTTAATTGAAGAGTAATATGGTTTTTTGTTTTGTTTTGTTTTCAAATAGATTACCCAATTTTGTAATCTGTTTTTTCCTGTTTCTTTTTTTGGCATATGCATTTGAAGATAAAGCTTTTCCCCTAAGCATTGCTTTTGTGATTTCCACTAATTTTCTAATGTTGCCTTATTGTTGCAATTATCTTTAAAGTATTTTTTGTGTGTTTCTATGATTTGTTCTCTGACTCACTCATTCTTTAGGATTAGACTACTTAGTTTCCTATTACCTTTTAACCTATTCTTTCCAAACCTTTCACTAAATATATATTACATTAGGGTCTTTTAATACTTCTGCTCTTATGCATTTGATTGTGATTTATTTTTTTTGTGCTTGTGATACTAATTTGAATTGGAAAATCTTTCCTGTTCATTAATAGACCCATTAAGTCACATGGAGCCTGTGATGGGAGGAGTTTGCTACCTGGGTGGAGCAGAAAGAGGCAGAGCTAGAACAGAGCTGAGAGCAAGTTAGTCTTGAGAGCAGTCAGAGCTAGGAAAGATGCAGGCTCCTGGGGAGCATGAGTGACTTTGTGATGTGATTTTTTTTAAAGAGTGATTTACTGCTTGTGATGAGTGTAATGGATCTGGTTTGTGGGAAGCATAGCAGAGGGAGAGCTTGAGGATGATGTTGTCTTCTGCATTGTTATTGTGTATAGATTTTTGTTAATGTGTTGGATTTGGCTTTCTGGTGTCTAAATAAATGTTTTGGTTCTGCCTTACACAGGGCAAGTCTGTGGTATTTCGCAATTCAGAATTGTTCCGGGATATTCATGACTGGTGTGGGTGCTGTGAATATTGCATTGGCACTACAAGTGCTCAAATACATATTTGAACAAATACAAATGTATTTTATAATACATTTCACAAAAATTAATTAATTTTTGTGCAACTTTCATGTACATCTGAGAAAAAGGTATATGTCTTCTGTTTCCAGTCATTTTTCTCCAGAGGTTTCTCATATGTAACACTTTAAAGATTCTATCACCTTGAATTTGTTTTTATTTATTATATGGTTAAGTTTATTCTAATTATGAGAGGGGAAAGTTGAGATCTCCTCCGTTAGTATATTTTTATTTCTATTTCTTCCTGTAATTTACTTAACTTTTCTTCTGAAAATTTGGATGCTATTCCATTTGGTGCGTATATGTTTAGTAGAGATACTATTTCATTGTCTATGGAACCTTTTTAGCAGATGTAATTAGTCCCCCTTCTATTTCCTTTTAGTTAGATCTACTTTTGCTTTTGCTTTATTCTCGGTCAAGATTGCTACCCTTGCCTTTTTCACTTCAGCTTAAGCGTAATAGGTTCCGGTTTAGCCCCTTATTTTAACTCTCCTTGGGTCTCTTTCAGCTGTTTCTTTTAAATAGCATATTGTTAAATTCTGGTTTCTAATCCATTCTGTTGCATGCTTCCATTTTATGGGTGAATTCATCTCATTCCTATTCACAGTTATAAATACCAATTGTTCATTTCCATCCATCATATTTTGTTCTAGCTTTGCTTCTTTATTTTATCCGTCCTCTAAAGTCTGTTTTACTTCTGACTACTGCTTCTTTTACTGTCTTCCCTTTAGCTACACTTACCTTTCTCTTGTGAACCCCATGTTTTATATCCCTATTGATTAAGAAGGATTATTACTATTTGAGTAGGTACATATATTTTCCCTCTTTGAACCAATTTAGATATGAGTGAGGTTCAATCATTACCTACCCTGACCCATCATTTCGATTTCTACTGCAAAAATTCTTCCTTGCATGCCTCTTTTATGTGAGGTAATTTTCCTAATTCATTCTCTTCATTCCACTTCTCCAAGGACAATCCTCTTTCCTTTCCATCTATTTTTTTTTAATATCATTGCAACATAATTAACTTACTGCTGTTCTCTCTCTATAGGCTCCATCACATTTTCTTAATAAAGTTTCTTAGAATCATCTTAAAATATAGAAAGGCAAACAGTCTAAGCTTTTTGATTTCTCATGCAATTTCTCATTTCTCATGTTTTCATGTTTCTCTTAAGTCTAATATTTATTTAGAAGTCAAGCTTTCTATTTAGCTCTGATCTTTCCACCAGGAATGCATGAAAGTGCTTTATTTCATTAAATTCTCATTTTCATTTGAAGTATTTTGCTTTTCCATGCAATATAAATAAAAAAAAATATGACTGCAAGTTAGTATGAGGATAGAGATAATATTTTTAAATATGTTTGAGTTCCTGAAAAAAAAGGTGCCATATGGGGAGAGAGGCAGAAAATATATAATAGAAAGAATGCTACTTGCAGTCAGTAGAGATGAACTCTAGTCTGAACATTTTTCTGTATAGGTTATTCTTGGTTGTAATCCTGTTTTACTTTCTGGATTAACACATTACAACTCCCCCCCCCCACACACATATTTAATTAACATGATAACTAGTAAATCTTGAGTCATCTTGTCTTTTGTCCCATGGTATTCAATTTTTTTTTTTACTTCCTCGGGTATTTTCTCTTTGATTTGGGAGACGTGGGTTTTGGCTGCAATATCCTTGAGGGTTCCATTCCTTTTTGGTCAAGAGGAGTACTCTTTGGCCTGGATCTATGACCCAGAAATGGACCCACAAGTGAACCCAGAAACCTATAGTCAATGGGTTTGCCAAATAGTTACTCCTCTGGGATCTCACTCTCTCCTAAGTTAAAATTCTCCTGTCTGCCCTTGAACTCTGATCCAGAAGTGAGTACAGGCAATTGTGCTGAGAAATAGTATCATAACCTGAGTCCAGTGCTAATGGGATGGTACCCTGACATCTCTTTCTGACCAGTTGCTGGGTCCCTTTACTGCCTCTGCCTTGAGAGCTCCTAAAGCTTCCGTAGCTATCACTTAATCCCACCACTGGAGTTTCATTCATGTAGGCTCTGGAGTAGCCCCTCTTCCATTTCACAGATCTCTCTTTCCTACTTCTTATGCTGTCTTCAGTTGAAAGAATGTCTACTCTGACCTTCTTATTGTCTCTGCCATTCCAGAATGAATTTGAGGAATTATTTTACATTTGTTTGGAGAGGAGTTGAGTGATTTTTCTACTCGCCATCTTCATTTTACTGTGGACTTTTTTTTGTTAAAACTTCCAGACTGTAGGTAATCTGTGAACTCATCACTATGGACAAATACTACCATGAAGTAAAATTCTAGTTATGTGATACTGATCCTCAGTTATGTGGATATTTAGGTTACTGAAATGGCATATAAAAAGTATTTGTGTGAGGAATGATGATAAAATTAGTTTGTAAACAACATGGGTCAGGAAAAATGCTTTAATAAAATGAGAGTGTTCAGAATCAAATCAAAAGATAACAGTCACTCTTGGTGTTAAATATGCTACTTGAAGATAGGAATGGTTTCAAGGCACTGGTGACAATCAGATAGTTTACATAAGACTATTTAGAGGTTTTTAAATGTCGGAAATGAATTAATATAAATCAAATTAGCAATTATTAGATTATACATGATAGGAAAGTGTTTTGTTTTGGTTTTTGTGTATGTGTGTGTGTGTTATATCTTAAGGTAGAGATTAATTCCTAAATATATGGAGCAATTGGCATGAGGCTTTAGTAGTTATAGAAGACAGAAAGAGAAGTGTAAACAGAATCAGAAAGAATCAGGAACAGAAGACACAGGAGGTCATGAGAGAACCTGCTTGTAGATGAACAAATACAGAATCTGATAGGAGCTAAGCATTGCTGACAAGTATGTTTTGTAACTGAGGCAGAAAAACTTTATAAAACTGCTGTAGCTGATAGAAGTAGATTGGAGCAAAGCAAAATCATCCATCATTTGAATAGCCTTCTGAATTAATTCTATTTTCATGCTATCTAAATATTTAGGGCCTATGTTTCATATCACTAACTTCCACAATTAAGAGAACAAAAAGGTCATATGGAATGATAGATTTTTCACTTATTTTCATAGGATTTATACTGGTATAATTTTGCTAAAATAGTGTCAAACTTTCTCAGAACCCTGGAAAGGGTGGATGTATGTTAAAAGAGTAAAGTATTTCTTTACCAATATGAGAACAGAACCAGTTGACAAATATTGCAAGCCACTCTCTACAGAGATCAAGAAAATCAAGTCTTATAGAACAAAAATTTGCATCATCCTAGGTTTCCCTAGTCATTTACATCTCTGTTAGGTTTCTATATGTCTATTCCCACTTTTCCTCATTGATACTACTTCCAGTGTTGGGAGAGTGTCAGCCACAATTCTGGGTGAAGTTTCATTTTTATTAACTATGATTTTATCTTTTATAGAATAAATGTTTTAATTATTATTGCTTTTGCTTAACAATGTTTAATAAATGATTCATGTTTAAGAGCTAATGGTTTCATAGTGTCTGATTTTGTGAAATTGGGAAGCACACTACTGGAGTACGTAGTGTTAGTGCTGTAATTATTAAGTATGCATTCCTCTTCCCAACATCAGAGTTACTCTGTGGATCCTGAAAGTAGAATTGTAACAGCATAGCCATCCCCTTCCAACCTCTAACAAATTTACCTCCCCTGCCCCCCACCCAATGCCAGATCAAACAACATGAGTATAGGGATACATAGAGAGGTAAAAAATAATCCTTGCTTGCTAGGAACTTGGAGTCTAATAGGAGACATGATTTGAATTTTTAAATTGGAAACAAATAGAAATATTAAATATAGGATAAATTGTTTCAGAAGAAAGGAACTAAAGAGTCCTTAGAAAGAATTCTTGCTTTAGGTAGGACTTTAGATGATATATGAAGTAAGCCAGGGAAACAAGGAGACAGGAATGAAGGAGAACTCTAGGCAATATTGGACAACCACTGGCAACTGTTAGACAAGTATTCTGAAAGAAGGATAGCAAAGAAGCCAGTATCACTGGATCTCAGATCATGTAGAGAGGAGCACACACGTAGAAATGTAGAAAGCAATCAGGTTATAAAAGACTTTAAAAAGTAAAAGAGAACTTATATTTGATTCTGGAGGTAATAGGGAGTCATTGGACTTTATTTTTTGCCAATTTTTTTATTGGCAGAGTGATATGAACAGACTTGCATTTAAGGAAAACTCTTTCAGGAGCTGAATGGAGGATGTATTGGAGTAGGGAAAGACTTAAGGTAAAGACACCAACCAGAATGCTCCAGTGATAGTCTAGGTGTGAGGTGAAAATGGACTGCATCAAGGTAGTTGCAGCCAAAGGAGATCATTCATATATATATATATATGTGTATATATATATATATATATTTATATATATATATATATATATATATATACACATATATATATATATATATGTGTGTGTGTGTGTATGTATACATACACATGTACATATATACATACACACACATATATAGATATTTATCTATCTATACATACATATATACATATAAATACACACACATAGATATATATTATCTATCTATCTATATGATAGGCATTATGAAAGTATTGATGATATACTCATGGCCCCATATCTAATTTCAGGGGAAGGATTCAAATCCATGTCATCCTAAATATAGCACTTACCTTTAACTCCATATTAAGGAAGGTCAAAATTTTAGATAAATAGATAATATGTGATCACATATACACTTCCATATATCTGTTCTTTCTCTGGAATTGGACAGAATTTTACTTCATAAGTCCTTTGTAGTTTATTTGAATATTCATATAACTCAGAATAGCTTAGTCATTCACATTTATTCTTTGAATAATATTGCTTTTACTGTATACAATATTCTCTTGTTTCTGCTCATTTCACTCTATGTTTTTTCATGCAAGTCTTTCCATTTTTTTTCTAAATCAACCTGCTTATCATTTCTCATCGGATAGTAGTATTTGACCCGGATCATGTGCCACAATTTGTTTAGCCATTCCCTATTTGATGGGCATCCCCTCAATTTCCAGTTCTTTGCCACCACAAAGAGAGCTATTATACATATTTTAGAACATACAAGTTCTTTTTCTTTTTGCCCAGATCACTTTGGGAAAGAGAAATAATAGTAATATTGCTGGGTCAAAGCACTTATACAGTATTAAAACTCTTTGGATATATTTTCTTATTGCTCTCCAAAATGGCTGAATAAGGTGAAAGTTCAAAAAACTGTCTTTTAGTATCCCAATTTTTAACATCTCTCCAACATTTGTTATTTTCACTCTTCTATTATTTTAGATAATCTGATAGGTATAAGATGGTACTTCAATGTTTTAATTTGTATATCTCTAGTAAATAGGGATTTGAAACATTTTTCCATTCTTGACCTTGTGTTCATCCAAATGAATTTTGTTATTATTTTTATAACTCAATAAAATAATTTTTGTAGATGAATTGGAGTGGTGCTTAACAAGCAGATCATTTTATTTAGAGTTGTCATTTTTATTACATTGGCTCCTTTTTATTATGCTAGCCTACCAATGAGCAATAAACATTTCTCTAATTATTTTGATCTGTCTTTATATAAAATTGTTTTATAATTACTTTCTTGTAGTTCTTGGGTTTGCCTTGGCTGGTACTCTTAAAGGCAATCTCTTACTAGCTCTTCTAATAGGACTTTGTTGATGATACATAGGAATACTGATCATTTATGTGGGTTTATTTCATATCCTATGGTAGCTAAATGACTCAGTGGATAGAGTACTGAGCCTGCAGTCAGGAAGGCATTAGTTCAAATCTCATCTCAGACACTTACTCCCTGTGTCACCCTGAGCAAGTTACTTAACTTTTATTTACTTTAAACTACAGGAGAAGGAAATGGTAAACCACTCTGGCCTTCGCCAAGAAAAGTCCATGAACAGTTTTGTCATGCTATGATCCATGGGATCACAAAGAGTTTCACACGATAGAACAATGCTTTTCTATTCTCCGACTTATTGATTATTTCAATTATTTTTAGATGAATATCGAGGATTTTCCAAATATACCATGATATAGTTTGTTAATTTTTTAATTGACCTTTCTGATTTCTTCAGTGTCTTGTTCTTTTATTGCTATTGCCAGCATTTCTAGTACAAAACTGAATAATGTTAGTAATCATGTGTATCCGTGTTTCATCCCTGACCTAATAGGGAAGGTTTCTAGCTTATTCCCATTATTGATAATACTTATGAATGAATTTTGATAAATGCTTCTTATCATTTAAAGGAAAATCCTATTTATAATTATGCTATCAAGTGTTTTTAATTGGAACGAATGTCATATTGTGTCAAAAGCTTTCCCTGTGTCTGTTGACATTATTATATGATTTTTGTTGCTTTGGCTGTTGAAATAATTAATTACTCTCCTTATATTGAACCACTCTTGCATTCCTGGCATAAATTCACTTGGTCATAATGCTTAATCTTTGTGATATATTTCTATAGTCTCCTAGATAGCATTATAGTTAAGAATTTTGCATTGATATGCATTAATGAAAATTGGTCTATAATTTTCTTCCTCTGTTTTTGCTATTTCTGGTTCAGGTATCAGCAACAATTTTGTTACATAAAAGGAGTTTTAGAAGACTTCATTGATTAGTATTCAAAATAATTTATTACTTGATCTTTAAATGTTTGGTAGAATTCAGTTGTAAATCCTTCTGGTCCTGATCTTTGTCTTTTTTCTCCCTTAAGAAGCTTATTTATGGTCTGCACACTTCCTTTTTCTAAAGTATATTTATTAAAATATTTTACTTCATCGTCTGTTACCCTGGACAGTTTATATTTTTGTAAATTTTTTTTTCCATTTCGCTGAAGTTCTTAAATTTATTAACACATAATTGGACAAAATAATCCCTAATGAATGCTTTTATTTCATCTTCATTAGGGATGTATTTGGTCTTTTAATTTTTAGTATTAGTGATATTGTTTTCTTTTCTCTCCTTATTAATCATACAAACAAATGGCTTAGCTATTTTATTGTTGTGTTTTCTTCAGAAAACCAACTCACAGTTTTATTTTTTAATCCAATGGTTTTCTTATATGAAATTTTACTAGCATCACCTTTAATTTTCAGGATTTTCAATTTGGTGTTTAATTGGGGATTGAAAATAAATAATAAAAAGAACAATAGTGTTTTTCATTGCATATGCAGTTCATTAATCTGTTCTGCTCAATACTTCTCAACTTAACAGTTTTCAAATGATGAATGGACCACTTGAAATTTCTTAGATTCAATTTGTTCTACATGCCATTGAGTTCCCTTCTGTGGTTCTGTGAAAGTTCATTCCATAACATATGTTTACATTTTTATATCATGACTGTATATTAAATCATACCTTCCAGTTTCTTTTTCTCTTCCTTATGAGCCTTGGAAAGATTTTCATTAAGCAGCTGAGTTTTTGCCTTCTTTATGGTTCTCGTGGTCAAATTTTAAAATAATAAAGGTTTTAATTGTGCTAATAATGGTTAGCATTCATATACCACTGTGCTGAATACCTTACATTTTTTTTCCATTTTATCTTCAAAAGAACCTTGAGAGTAGATTCTATTATTTCTATCATCATCATTTGGGAGATGAGGAAATTGATATAGACTGACTTGTCTTGTGTCTCAAAATTAATGAATATCTAAGCTTGGATTTGAACTTATATCGTCCTCATTTCAGTTCCATTGCAGACCCAGTTATCTTAACATTACAGCAGATCTTGGGTGTCTTTGATATGTATTTTCCTTTTAATGGTGCAAAACAAAATCCTATAATTATTTTCTTCCTGTAAGCAATCCCATTTATACTCCATCTTTTAATACTGTCGAGGTTACCATGCAGAAACTCTGTATTGTATATTCACTCTATATTTTAGTTAGGGAAAAAATGGAACACATATATTTGTATGTATACATATGTGTGTATGCATATATATATAATATATCATATAAATATATATATAATATAAATATATATAAACTCTATATTTTAATATTTTAGCTTTTGATTTTTAAAAGCATACCAAAATGCTACACAATACTTTCCCATTTTTTCCCATTTTCCCATTTATTATTTTCAACATTCTTTAAATGCTGAATTTCAAACTCTCCCTCCTTCCTACCCCTACTATATTCATTGAGAAGGCAATCAAAATGATTTCAATTATTACTTTGAAATAAAACATATTAGTGATTTTGAAAAAAATAATTAAATAAAACAAGGAAAATTGTACTTCTATTTATATTCAGAGTTCATCAGTTTTCTCTTTTGAGGTTGGTAGCAGTTGTTTTTTTTTCATCACAAGTTCTTTGGAATTGTCAGAGGTCTTTGTATGGATTAAAGTATATAGTTTTGTCACAGATAATTACCATTACAAAATAGCTGCTACTGTGCCCAATGGTCTCCCTTTTTTTTGTCACTTCATTTTCATTAGTTCATGTAGGTATTGCCATGATTTAAAAATAAATAGATTCATGATACTCTGTAATTCCTCATAACAACAGTACTTCCTCACAATCATATATCACGCCTTGTTTGGCCATTTCCTAAATGATGAGTATCCTTTTGATTTCCGATTTTTTTTGCCATAAAAATAGATACTAAAAGTATTTTTGTACATATTAGTTCTTTTCCCTTTTCTTCTTTATCTTTAGAATTTAGGCATACTAATGGCATTTCTGGGTCAAAGAGTATGCACAGTTCTATAGTCTTTGGGGCACACTTCAAAATTATATTCCAGAATGTTTGGAGCAGTTCACAACCCCATCAATAGTGCTTTATTGTCCCCATTTTTCCATATTCCTTCTAACATCTATCACTTTTCTTTTGCATCATATTAGCAAATTTGATTAAGTATGAGGAAGCACCTGAAAGTTGTTTCAATTTATATTTCTCCAATCAGAGCATTTTTATATGACCATAAATAGCTTTGCTTACTTCATCTGACAACTTCTTGCTCATATGCTTTGATTATTTATCAAGTGGGAAATTGCTCTTATTTTTATAAATTTGGCTCAGATCCCTATGGATTTGAGAAATAAGGCCTTTTGTTGCTACACAACTTTTCTTCAGTTTCTGCTTTCTTTCTAATCTTGTTTATGCAGACACTTAAATTTTATTTAATCAAAATTATTCATTTTACACCCCATAATGCTCTCTACCTCTTGTTTATTCACAAATCTTTTCTTATCCCTAAATGTGACAGATAAACTTTTCCAAGGTCCCCAAATTATGCTTATGATATCAACTTTTATGCCTAAATCTTATGTCCATTTTGATCTTATCTCAGCATATGGTTTGAATGTTTTTCTACTTCTATATATATTTGGCCAAATTGCTTTACAATTTTCTCAGCAATTTTAATCTAAGATTATCATATCCTAAAAACTTCATCTATGAGCTTTCAAACACTAGATTACTATGGACATTTACTCTTCCACAGGTGTACCTAATCTGTTTCGCTGATCCATCACTCAATCTCTTAGTACCAAACATTGGGGTCTTTTCCAATGAGTCTTGTTTTCTCATTATGTGGCCAATAATTTTAAGCTTCAATTTCGTTATCAATGAGTATTCAATATTAATTTCTTTTAAGTGTTTCCCAATTTGATTTCCTTACTATCCAAAGGCCTCCCAAAAATCTTCTCCAGTACTACATGAAATTGTCAATTCTACATCTCTCAGCTTTTCTTATAGCTCCTCCCTCACAGTCATACATTACTACCAGAAAAATATATAAACAACATAAGTTTGACTTGATGGACCTTTTATGAAAAGGTTATTTCTCTGCTTTTTAGTAAATTGAACTGATTTGCCAGAGCATTAGTTCAAATCAACAAGTGTCTTTTAATTTCGCAGCTATAGTCAGCATTGGTAGTGCTCTTTCACATGAAGAACATGAAAACCAACAATACGTCTATGTTTCTTCATTTATTTGCCAGGAAGTGAAGGAACCAGTTGGCAAGATCTTAGTGCTTTCATGGTAAGCTTCAACCTAACTTTTACACTCCCTTCTTTTATCTTTATCAAGATAAAATAATTAACTCTTAATTCTTCACTTTCTGCCATCTGAGTAGTATCATCTGCATGTTTGAGATCCTTTATATTTCTCCTGGCAATCCTAATTCCAACTTTATATTTTCAGCTTGGCATTTTGCAATATTTTTTCTGCACATTGGTTAACAAATAAAGTGATCATATATAGCCTTGTCCTTTTTCAATCTTAAACTAATCAGTTCCATGTTCAGTTCTACCTATTTCTTCTTGATCTGCATTCAGGTTCCTCAGGAGATAAGTAAGATGATTTGGTACTTCCAGATCTGAGGACTTGCCACATTTTTATTGGTTTGCATATAGTAAAATAAATAATTTAAGAAAGTAGTAGATTTTTTCTGGAATTCCTTTGCTTCCACCATTATAAAGTGAATATTGATCTTTTTAAGTATCACATTTTCTGCAAAAGGTGATAATTTAGTTTTTTCATTGTATATTCTAATTTCTTCAATTAATTTTTCTTGTTTTGCTTCTATTGCGGGTATTTCTAAATGACAGTGGGAACAAGGTCATCCTTTCTTCACAACTGATCTTATTGGAAAGGAGACTAGCATATCACCAGTAAGGATAGTGATTGCTGATGACTTTAGATAGATACTGCTTATTATTACAAACAACTACCCCTTTTATTCCTATGCTTTCTAATGTTTTTATAGCAATGAGTATTACATTTTGTCAAGAAATTTTTTCTACATTAATTGAGATAATCATACTATTTTTGCTGATTTTGTTATTGATATGCTTAATTAGTCTGATTTTCCCAACATTGGACATTCCTTGAATTCTTGCTATAAATCCTAACTCATTTTATTATATGATCTTTGTGACATATTATTGTAATCTCTTTACTATTATTTAATTTATTTTTTTTACATCAACATCGTTAGGGAAAATTGGTCTGTAGTTTTCTTTCTATGTTTTTGTTCTTCCTGGTTTAGATATTAGCAGCGTATTTGTACTGCAAAAGAAATTTGGTGGGACTTCTTATTTGCCTATATCTCCAAAAAGTTAGCATAGTATTCAATTTACTTGTCCTTTAAATGTTTGTTAGAATTCATTTCTGAATCTATCTAGTCTTGGGAATTTTCTTTTCTTTGTTAGCTCATTATGATTTGTTCAATTTATTATTCTAAGATAAAGTTATGTAAGTATTCTATTTCCTCTTGTTACTTAGGGTAATTTATATTTTGGAAAATATTTATCCATTTCACTTAGATTCCTAGTTTTATTGAAATATAATTGAGCAAAATGACTTAATAATTGCTGGTAAATTCACCCTTTTCATTTATTATTATTAATTTATTTAAGTTTTCAACATTCATTTCCACAAAATTTTGAGTTCCAAATTTTCTCCACATTTCTCCCCTTCCCCACCCTAAAATGTCAAGCATTCTAATTATCCCTATCACCAATCTGCCCTCCCTTCTAACATCCTTCCCTTCCCTTATCCTTATCTTCTCTTTTGTCCTGTAGGGCAAGATAAATTTCTATACCCCATTGCTTGTATTTCTTATTTCCTAGTTGTATGCAAGAACAATACTCAGCAGGTGTTCCTAAAACTTTGAGTTCCAACTTCTCTTCCTCCTTCCCTCCCCACCCATCCCCACTGAGAAAGCAAGCAATTCAAAATAGGCTATATAGGTGTGGTTTTGCAAAGAACTTCTGTAACACTCATGTGTATAAGACTAACTATATTTCCCTCCATCCTATCCTGCCCCACATTTCTTCTATTCTCTCCTTTGACCTTATCCCTCCCCAAGAGTGTTTATTTCTAATTGCTCCCTCCTCCCATTTGCCCTCCCTTCCATTATTCCCCCTCCACCCTGCTTATCCCCTTCTCCCCCACTTTCCTTCACTGTAAGATAAGTTTTCATACCAAAATGAGTGTCCATTTTATTCCTTCTTTGAGTCGAATGTGATGAGAGTAGGCTTCATAGTTTTCTCTCTCACTCCCCTCTTTTCCCCTCACTGAAAAGTCTTTTACTTGCCTCTTTTATGAGAGATAATTTGCCCCATTTCATTTCTCCCTTTCTCCTCCCAATATATTCCTCTCTCACCCCTTAATTTCATTTTTATATATAACCTGATCCTATTCACCCCACTCTGTGCTTTCTGTCTCTGTCTTCATCTCTGTCTCTGTCTCTGTGTGTGTGTGTGTGTGTGTGTGTGTGTGTCTGTATGTGTATAATCCCTCCAACTACACAGATACTGAAAAAACGTTTCAAGAGTTATAAATATTCTTTCCATGTAGGAATGTAAAGACTTCAATTTGAGTAAATTCCTTATGATTTCTCTTTCCTGTTTACATTTTCATGCTTCTCTTGGTTCTTGTGTTTGAAAGTCAAATTTTCTTTTCATCTCTGGCCTTTTCATCAAGAATGCTTGAAAGTTCTCTGCTTCATTGAAAGACCATTTTTTTACCTGAAATATTATACTCAGTTTTGCTGGGTAGGTGATTCTTGGTTTTAATCCTAGGTCTTTTGACTTCTGGAATACCATATTCTATGCCCCTCAGTCCCTTAATGTAGAAACTGCTAGATCTTGTGTTATCCTGAGGTGATCAGTGGATTCTTTCAATATTTATCTTGCCTTCCATTTTTCCATTCTTTTGCTTTTGTTTTATGATTTCTTGGTTTCTCATAAAGGCATTAGCCTCCATCTGTTCCATTCTAATTTTTAAAGAACTACTTTCTTCAGTGAGCTTTTCAACCTCCTTTTCCATTTGGCTAATTCTGCTTTTTAAAGCATTCCTCTCCTCATGGGCCTTTTGAACCTCTTTTGCCAATTGAATTTGTCTATTTTTAAAGATGTTATTTTGTTCAGCATTTTTTGAGTCTCCTTTAGCAAACTGTTGACTCATTTTTCATGATTTTCTTGTATCACTCTCATTTCTCTTTTCAATTTTTCCTCCACCTCTCTTACTTGATTTTCAAAATCATTTTTGAGCTCTTCCGTGACCTGAGGCCATTGAATATTTATTTGGAATGTTTGCAATACAGGAGCCTTGACTTTTTTGTCTTTCCCTGATGGTAAGCATTGTTCTTCCCCATCAGAAAGGTTGAGAGAAGATATCTGTTCACCAAGACAGTAACCTTCTATATTTTTCCCCCTTTTTTGAGCCTTTTCCCAACCAGTTACTTGACTTTTGAGTCCTTTGTCAAAAGTAGGGTATACTCTTGGGGTCTGTAAGATCTCAGTTCCTTCAAGGTGGTATAATCAAGTGTGTACACTGGTCTGGGAGCAAGTAGAAATTTTTGAGCCCAGAATCCGAGTAATAGAGTTTCCTCTTCACAAGCACCTCGCCTCCAGTTCTGCCAGGACAGCACTAGAAGCTGAGATTCAGATAAGCTGCAGGGGCAGGGTAGCCATTCAGTGTGAGATAAAGATCAACTGCTCCAATCCCCTTGGAGTATTAGATGGGGGCAGGGCCTCTACACAGAGCTGATGTAAGATTCAGCTGCTCAGTGTCCCCAACAACGGATGTGGGCTGGTTTAGGGACTGCTGTGGAAGCTGCTACTGGCTGCCCATTGTGGCCACTTCAGGGGCTGTTTCCTGAGGCCAAAGGTATGGGAAGGCCCTTCTCCCTTCTCAGCCAACTGAGAAAACCCTGTTACTGACCTTTGGGGCCTGACCTTTGAGGGATCTGCGAACTCCTGCTACTGTGGCTAGGATTCTGTTCAACCTTCCAGGGCTGGAAATCTCCTCCCCTCTGTTGTTCCGTGGCTTCTGCTGCTCTAGAATTTGTCAAGAGTCTTTCTTTCCAGGTATTTTATGGGCTGTACCCTTTTCATTTTTGATAGTAGTTTGGTTTTCTCCTGTTTTTATTCAAATTAACTAATGGTTTATTTATTTGTTTTGCTTTTCATGTAAACCATTTCCTAGTTTTATTTATTAGTTCAATGGTTTTCTCTACATTTTATTAATCTCTCCTTTGACTTTCAGAATTTCCAATTTGTTGTTAAATTGGTTATGTTAATTGTTCTTTTCCCAGTGTATTTTAGTTCCATGAACAATGTGTTGGTTTTCTGTTTCTTTTTTTTTTAATTTTATTTTTCATTTGTAACACAGTTTATAACAGATAAAACAGTTCAAACTTTTGGTCAGGTGATACTTCTTTTTAAAGCATTTACAATATGGACCAGAAAAGAATTTTTTTAAACATTAACTAACTGAGACATAAATAATATTTATATTACTAACTTCACAAGCCCCTGACCTAATTGTCTTCACAGTATTACTAAGAATTAAAGGACCCTAACTTATTTTTGTTGGTCTAATGTCCTAAGCCTATTTAACCTCAGATCTTCCCCTACCGATAATCTATATTGGATTTAGTATTAAGCTTACAAACTTTTTGACTATAAGAAATTACCACCAAGAGTAGGGACATTTCAGGGATACACTATTTCCCCAACTTCATGTCAATTGCAGGGATGATTAGATTGTCCATTTGCATTCAGTCAGGCTTAAGGTCTGCCAGGTGTCAGTGGGGAAATTGAGTCAGGAGGATCCTACCTCAGTCCAGGCTGAACAGCCAGTCTCCCACCCTTCCCATTATATCACTTTTTGCAGTTCATACCAGCATCTCACAGGCTTACTGGTATCATGGATTGGAGACTCAGACCACCTTTCTTGCTATCCATACCTCGAGTTAGACTCAGAAGAACAGTCACTTAATAATCTCGTAGCATCTAAAAATGGCAAGTTCTAATAACCAGGTTTCAAATGTGATAATAATTTCACTTTGGCTGAGGAACATCATTTGAGACAAGTGGCTTACATGCCTTTCCATACATGTTCTAGTTTCTGATTAAATAGCAATCATAAAATCAAATTTACCATTAAAACCTTAACTTTTCCATCAATGCCAAATTTTACCCAAAGTTACCTTCCTCTAGGAAATTCAGACTGAAATTCTTTCCCCCAAACTAAAAATGTCATTGATTCATTCTCAGTAATTAATTCAGTCAATTGTTTTAATACTAATTGCTTTTACCTCACTTTGTAACCTGTCCAATTTTTCTCCCCATCACTCGCCTCCCCCTGCTTCCCAATACCTTGCATTCTGATTACTCCTTCCCTCAATGTATCTCCCCTTCTATTACACCACACCCTTCCCTTATCCCCAACCTCTCTTTTTTCTTGCAGGGCAGGATAAATTTCTATACCCCATTCCCTGTATTTATTTTTCGGTTATATGAAATAAAACTTCTCAACATTCGTTGCTAAGACTTTAAATTCCAACTTCTCTCCCTCCTCCCCTCCTTGTGCAACCCCACTGAAAAGGCAAGCAATTCAATACAGACTAAATATATGTTGTTTTGCAAAAGACTTCCATATTAATCATGTTGTGAAATACTAATTAAATTGCTCTCTGTCCTACTCTATCCTTCCTTATTCTTTCCCCACATTTGACCTTGTCCTTTCTCAAAAGTGTTTATTTGTAGTAACTCCCTTCTCCCCTTTGCCCTCCCTTCTATCGTTCCCCTCACCCCACTTGTTACCTCCTCCCCTGCTTTTCTGTGGTGTGATATATATTTTCATGTGAAATTTAGTGAGCATGCTATTCCCTCCCTCAATCACACGTGGAGAGAGTAGCTTCATTTTCCCTCTCTCCCCTTCTCCCTTTTCTCCTCCATTTTTCTTATCACTTTTATGAGTTATAGCCTCCCCTGTTCCATTTCTCCTTTTCTCTTCCCAGTATTTTCCTCACTCACTCCTTAATTTTTATTTTATTTTATTTTTTTTGAATATGAATATCATCTCTTCTGAATCTACACATTCTGTACTCTCTGTCTATATATGTGTATGTGCATGTATGTGCAATCTTTCCATCTACCCAAATACTGAGAAAAGAGTCAAGAATTAAAAATATTTTCTTTCCATGTAGTAATGTAAACAGTTCAGCTTTAGAGAGTATTTTATGATTTTTTTTTTCCTGTTTACCTTTTCATGCTTCTCTTGATTCTTGTCTTGAGAAGTCAAATTTTCTGTACAGATCTGGTCTTTTCCTCAATATGAATGATTGAAAATCCTCTATATCACTGAATGACCACTTATTCCCTTGAAGTATTATACTCAGATTTGCTGGGTAGGTGATTCTTGGTTTCAATCCCAGTCTCTTTGATGTCTGGAATATCCCATTCCAAGCCCTTTGATCCCTTAATGTTGAAGCTGCCAGATCCTGCATTATCCTGATTGCATTTCCACAATACTCACATTGTTTCTTTCTAGCTGCTTACAGTATTTTCTCCTTGATCTGGGAACTCTGAAATTTGGCCACAATATTTCTAGAAGTTTGTCAGTTCAAGTCTCTTTTAGGAGGTGATCATTGGATCCTTTCAATATTTGTTTTGCCCCCTGGTTCTAGAATAACAGGGCAGTTTTCCTTGATAATTTCATGAAAGATAATGTCTAGGCTCTTTTTGTGATCATAGCTTTCAGGCAGTCCCATAATTTTTAAATTGTCTCTCCTGGATCTATTTTCCAGGTCAGTTGTTTTTCCAATGAGATATTTCACATTATCTTCTATTTTTTTCAAAGTTTTGGTTTTGTTTACTCACCGCTTGGTTTATCTCATAGTCATTCATTTCCCTGAACTCAATTCTCTCTTTCAATGAATTATTTTGTTCAATGAGCTTTTGAACCTTCTCCTCCATTTGACTAATTCTGCTCTTTAAAGCATTCCTCTCCTCATTGGCTTTTTGGATCTCTTTTCCCAATTGAGTTAGCCTCTTTTTAAAACTGTTATTTCCCTCAGTATTTTTTGGTTCTCCTTTAGTGAGCTTCTAACTTGTTTTTTCAGCTCTTCTATTGCCTGAACCAAGTTTAAATTTCTTTTGGAGGCCCTGAAAGCAGAGGCCTTGACTTCCTCTGACAGTATGCCTTGTTCTTCCTCATCTAAAAGGATGGGGGGAGATACCTGTTTCCCAAGAAAGTAACTTTGTATTGGCTTAATTTTTTTCCATTTTTTAGGAATTTCCCAGCAGTTACTTGACTTCTGATTTTCCTCTCCACAACCACTTTGCCTCCAGTTCAGCCAAGTCAGCATTGGGAGCAGAGATTTTGATGAACTGCTCCAAACCCTCAGGGGCTTTAGGCAGGGGCAGGGCTTATATTCAGTGTGAGATTAAGATCACCTGCTCAGGTGGGGGCAGGGCCACCACACAAGGTTCAGTTTCCTCATGGAATTTATGATGAAACCTTCAACAATTGATGGGGGCTACTGCTTCCTTTGGGAGCCCCTGTCTGCTGCTGCCTCCCCTGCTGCCACCTGATGAGACCCTACTCCCTTCTCAGCCAGCTGAAAAGACCTTCTCACTGACCCTTGACCCCTGTGGGTTGAGGGATCTGCACTGCCACTGGAGATTCTGTCCCTGAAGCCTACTGGGATCTGCTCCACTCTGTGCTGCATGGCCAAGGCTGGGCTGGACTCTGCTCCATGTCTGGTGGGGCAGACCTTTCCCCATCAGTCTTTCAGGTCCCTCTGGTCCAGAAATCTCTTCCACTCCATTGTTCCGTGGTTTCTTTACAAGTATTTCATGGGCTGTGGGGTAAGAGCTAGTGCATATGGGTCTTTCTACTCCATCATCTTGGCTCTGCCCTTGGTTTTCTCTTTCTTTTTTTTATTGATATAAACATTTAAAAATATAAATTTTCTCCAAGTTCTTCAGACACATTCCATAAATTTTTACTGTGTTGTTATTGTTGCCATTATCTTTAATGAAATCATTTAATGTTTCTTTGACCTGTTCTTTTACCCACTCATTTTTTAGGATTAGATTATTTGGTTTTCAATTGATTTTATCTAAGTTTCCATGGCCCTTGATGGAGTTCAATTTTTATTTTATTGTATTCTGAAAATTATTGATTTAAAATTTCTACTTTTATGCATTTGGTTGTAAGGTTTTTATTTCCTTATATATGGTCAATTTTTGTCAAGGTGTAATATATATCTGAGAAAAAAGTATACTGATTTTTGATTGTTTCTTGACATGTCATGAGTAATTATCTTGAATTTGTTATATTCTAATTTTTAAAAAATTATTTTCTTCAGTGATTTTTTTGTACCAGTTTTTTTTTTCCATTTGACCACTTCTGTTTTTAAAGGAGTGCTTTTCTTAAATGTTTTTTTGTACCTCTTTTTCCATTCAGTCTTTATAAGGAATACTATTCTACTTTATAAGGAATCCTTTTCTTTAGTTAATTTTCTTTAGCTAATTTTTGTACCTCTTCTATAATTAGGTTATTTTAAAGATATTATTTTCTTCAATAATTTTTATGCTTCTTTTAGCAAACTTTTAATTTTCTTTCCATAATTTTCTTGGATTACTCTTATTTCTTTTTAAATTTTCCTCTACCACTCTTTTCTCTTTCTGTAACCCTTCCTGGAATTCTTATTGGACTTCTGTTCAATTCATATTTTTTTTTTTAAATGCAGCTTTGCTTGTAGCTATTTTCATTTTGTTGTCTTCTGATTTCATACCTTATTCTTGTCTCTATAGTAGACTTTAATTATGAAGTTCTCTTTGTTATTGTTTTTCTTTACTCCTTGTTCAAGCTTATTTTTCCACTTTGAATTCTATGCCAAAGTTAATCACCACCCACCTGAGGCTACCCATGAAAAGCTTCACGCTTTTATTTTGTACTGGTTTTGGAGCCATTTTGAGGGTCTGAAAGTTTTTAGTACTACTAAATTATGTGATCTGAGGAGAGTGGTCATGGCTTTCCTGATCTTCACTCTTTCCTTTTCTTCCTGTTCCCTTTCAGCAACAAGTACAAATGTTCCACTCTGCCCTAAAAGGGCAATTCAGAACCTTATATGGGTAATAGAGTTGCCAAACTGTGTCAGCTGCAATTGTTTAATTGTTTGTTACCAATTGTTTAATACCCTTACTGTCTCTCTGCTGAGATCTCCCAGTTCTCCTACTGCTTCTGAGATGCTTCTGTATGGTCTCCACCCTCGTGTCACAGACCTCTTTTGATGGCCATCTACAAACATTTCTCACTCTGACTTTTTTTTCTCTGCTACTTCAAAATTTGATTTATGGAGTCATTCTAAAAGTTGTTTGAAGGGCAATATTGGGGAATTCATCTGTGTGCAGTTCTCTTGGCTCTACCGCCTCACATATTGCTTTCAGAACTATCTTTCTGTCTATATTTCCTCCTGGATGTCTGTTTTGTTCATTTAAGTAAAACTGTTTCTGTGATCTCTTTTAAGAGGAGGCAGAGGTATCTTTGTTGCTAATCTTCTCTATCTGACTCTTTCTAAATGATCAATTTACCTCCTTTTTTCTCATATATCACTTTGATATATTTTTAAACTATAGTTTTCTTTACAATATTTCTTTGATAATATGTAATACCCTATTTATATTCATTGGCATTTCTCCATTGCCCTTTGGATGACTCAGAATTTTGATTTTTTTAAGATTGTGCTGCCATGATTCATAACTATATAATATTACTGAAAGCATAATGTTGTTTATGAAAAGATAGATTTTTGTTTCAGGAAGAAAAATGAAGTAATTGGAAGCACTATATAATTTCTCAAATGCCATCTAATCTGATCTCTTTTGCCTTTTTCAGTTTTTCACTCATTTATCCATAAAACATCAAAATTGTAAGGAACATTAAAGATCATTTAGACTAATTTCTTCATTGTACAAATAAAGACACTGACGTCATGAGAAGTCAAGTTGTAGACTCTAAAGAACAAGCTAATATTATGAATCCAAAGCCCAAACTTGAACCCAGGTTTTCCAATTCTCAACCCTTAATTCTTTGTACCACTCTAGGCTTCCCACTCTTTTGTTCATTCATCTGTAATATTTAGCAACATCATTTAACTACCTGTTTTTTTGCATTATACTGGAGAACATTGGAAGCACAGCTGTGAAATAGTGGTAGTGGGGGGGAAGTTCTAAATTGAAAATCAGAACACTTGGTTTCAAATTCTGACTTTGAAGCTTCCTGTCTATGTGAGTGTCAGTAAATCTTTTCACCTTTTTGTGTCCTTGATTTTCTGTTTATAAAATGCATGAGTTTAGTTGGAGAAGTGACCTTAGTGTCTGATATCTTATCCAGGTGATCTTCAAAATCTTCCCAAGAGAATTCAAATGTAAGTGGTTCATTGATGGTAAATTCTTCAACTTGAAAAGCCTACAAGCTAAGACTAAAGTGGAGAATGGAGTGTTAGTAAATGATCTTCTGTTTGTGGATGTTTGTGTACTCAATGAAGCCTAGCATTAACACCAGGAAAATACATGTGCTCCATCAACCAATACCCTGTCCTCCGTACTTGGAACCATTGGTTACATAACATGGAATTTTGAAGGCTGAGGGTAAGTTCACTTACCTGCATAGTGTATTTTCCAGGGATGTACCTATTGATGATGGGGTTGACATATGCATTGTCTGAGCTAGCTCAGTGTTTGGGAGGCTCCAAAGAAAAGTGAGGGAGAGAAGAGATATTAGACTGAAACCAAACTGAAGGTCTATGGAACGGCTGGGCTGACCTCATTGCCATATGCCTGTAAAACCTGGACAATATACCAGCACCATGACAGGAAACTGCATCACTTCCATTTGGTTTGTCTTAGAAAGACTCTGAAGATCACCTGGCAGGATAGGATATCAGATACTGAGGAGGGCTATGACAACTGATTTCAAATATTTGAGGAGATACAAAATAGAAAAGCAACTATAATTACTTTACTTGGTCCTAGGAAGAAAGGGGCTGCTTGCTATAAAAAATCTTGTCTCTGAGATTAGTTCTATACTCATTTTCAAATTACTTAAATTGTATAAACTTTAGCTTTCATGTTTATAAAATGAGATATTTAATAGAGGAATTTCCTACAGCGTAAAGATCATGTGAAGAAAGTGGTAGATAAATCTTACAATACTAAAAAACAACTGAGTTATTAGTGCACAAACACAGTTAAATTTATTGCTTATAAAAATTCTTCAGACTAGAGTGGATTAACTCTGGAGGCTGTTGAAACTGGAGTGTTTCAAAAAGCAATTGAGTGACCAACCACACATATTTTAGACTGAATTTCTTCGCACAGGTAAGTTAGATGAGATGTCTTTGTAGGTGTGTTCCAACTGCACTATTCTATGACTCTATAATAAGGTGATCTGTGCAATGGAGTAGTGTAATGTGATGCATTTTGAGTGGGAACTTTTTATCTACTATATGTGTGATTTTGGTCAAATCGCTTAATCTCTTTAAGTCTCAGTTCCCTTGACTGTTAAAATGAAATGGTTGTTTTGGAATCTAGAGCAGTGATGTTAAACTCAAGTAGAAATGGAGGTCCCTAAACTGCACATAATGACCTCTGCAGGTCAAATATTGATTCAGAAAATAACATGTTAATGTAATCAATGACACTGTATTTTTATATATTTTGTTAAGTGTTTCTCAATTACATTTTAATCTTGTTTGGGTCTCAGTTAGTATGTTGTGGGATTCATACAGCCTACAGGCAACATGTTTGATATCAGTTGTAGAGGATCTTTTAGGCCTATTCCATTTATAAAATCATGATAAAGTGAAGAAGTCTAGAAAAAAATCTCTTATTTAAATAAATTTTTAGTGAATGAATTTATAATGATAAAATTAATTTATAACCAGGAATAGTAAAATTAATTGTTCATTATTTTTTAGCAAATTTCTATTTCATTAAATAGAAGGTAATCTCAGATCAAATTTTAGTAATAGATTCTTCTGATCAATGGATTCAAACTATGATATATTAAAAAAGTTATTTTCCAATAATTATTAAAATGGCATCAAGATGCCTCTACATTAGATAGTATAGACTTTGAAGAGACTATATTCAGTGTAATTCTAGCTCCTGAGGAACTAAAGAAGTTGTTACTTGGTTCAGTGCTAGTGTGCAATTATTTTTCACTGGAATTAAATGGACATTAAGCCCAAGTTCATAACTCAGAGATCTTTTATTAAATATTTGGATTTTTTCTTTCATAATCAAATGACAATTATCAATGATGCTTTATACTCTATCTCCTAATAACTAAATCTAATGATCTTTTCTTTACTTTTGATAGTATCAGACACCCGTTCTTTCTGGATATTCTCTTCCTCATTCACTTCCAAGCCATGACACTGTTCTGGATATACTCACACCTACTTGACTGCTACTTGTCTTATTCTTTTTGTATCATCATCCATTACACATGAAATAAACACATTGTCCTTGAAGACTATCTTCTTGGCCCTTTACTGATTTATACCCTCTACCCTGTGTGATCTTGTGAGCTCCAAAGAGTGGAAATAATTTCTCTAAGTGGATTACTGAAATTTTACCCAACTCTAATATTTCTCCTAAACTCTAATTCCATTTCATTATACTAGACAAGACCTACCTGAATGTCATATATATATATATATATATATATATATATATATATATATATATATATATATGTATATATCTCAGACTCATTTGGCCTAAAATGAAACTTGAAATCTTTCTTGATAAAAATATCCTAGTCAAATCTGTGGTTGTTGTAGGAATCAATATGCTTTCACTCACCAAAGTTCTCAAATTTGGAGTCATTCTTCACTCTACCCAATACTACATTCCATCCTAAAGTATCCAATCGGTTTCCAACATTTTTGTTGATCATCTCTCATCAATGACCCTCTCTCCATGCGTATGGTCACTCTCATCTTAGATCTCAACTCTGTGTGTGTGTTCATCCTTTGTTTCTAGAAAAGACCATGCCATTAGAGGAACAATGACATAACTTGCACTTGACTTTGTTTTGAATGAGGGAGGGTTATGCACATCACCAGCCTCACTTCTCCTCCAGAGCCATCTGAATCCAGTGACCAGATATTCATCAAAATGACTGGATATGAGCCTGAATGAGGCAATTGGGGTTAAGTGACTTGCCCAAGGTCATACAGCTAGTGAGTATCAAGTGTCAGAGGTGAGATTTGAACTCAAGTCTTCCTGACTCCTGCACTGGTGCTCAGCACCACATAACTGCCCCAACTTTTCAACTCTAGTACTGCAGGGAAAGCTAAATGGGTTTTATGATTCCAGTGTCCTGCTCTTCAATCTTTCTTTCCCAAAGCAAGCAAAATGATCTTCCTAAAGCACAGATCTAACCTTGTCACTTACCTTTTCAAAATTCTTCAGTGTCTCCATATTGTCTCTTGGATAACACAGAATCCTCATAATGGAATGATACCCATTTCCACTCTGACTACAGACTGACTTTCAAATTTCTTTTCACATAATTTCCCTTTGAATGCTCTATTTTTCAACTAAATTTTCTTCCTTGTTCTTCCTCAAGCCCATGTTTTACCTCCATGTTCTGTGCTTAATGTAATTTCTCCTCATATCATTCCCCTTTGAATTTGAATTTTTTATGATGTTTGATGTCAGTTACCATTTTATCTTTGCAGTCCTTCCTGGTCCCCTTAGTTACTAAAGTCCTCTCACCTTCCTTCCTCCTACTTATCTTGTATTTTCTCACCTGTATATATGCTTCCTTTTTTCATCAGATCCTGTAACTCCCATTGCTTCAAGGATAAGATTCAAAGTCTTCTGTTTAGCATCTCCTAATTTATTACATATTTCTCATTATTCGTTGATCATCATGCTTTCTAGACCTCATAGAACACATCCCCCCTTTTGTCTCTGGATCTTTGCACAAGCTTTCCTATATTGTTGTAATGTAATCTCTCTATTTCTGCCTCTGATATTCTCTAACTTGTTTCAAAGTTTAGTGGAAACTCTACCTTTTGCATGATGCCCTTCCTCACTCCTGCAGATGCTAATGATTCATCCTAAAAAAAATTATCTTATGTTTATTTTGAATATATTTATTGTTCTGCTTTATTTGTATCTTCATTGTTATCTCTAATAAAATGTAAGCTTCTTGAGGTAAATAAATGTTGCATTTTTATCTATGTATCCTTACCACCTGTGTCTGGAATGGAGTAGCCACTGAGGAAATATTTATCAATGATTGATGTGTCCCCACAGTGGAAGGAAAGATCCTTGAGGGAAAGGAACAATTTCTTTGTATCATTGTACTCTAATTACCTAAAAATGGTGCTTTGAACAAAATAACTAGTTAATAAATGCAGTTATTGTTTCCCTTTTGCTTTTTACAATGTAGTCATTCTCTTTCCCAAAATGAGATTAAAAAAAATAAAAAAGGTAAGCTAAGTTACTGACCAGTATCAGAGCTTATTCAGCATTACACAGTCATAGTCCTTTCATCTGCTCTCCCCCATATTGCAAAAGAAGGGAAATATATTTTCTTACCTATTTTCTGATAGTTTGACTATTGAAATTATATTAACTTTCACTGCCTTCCTTTGCTGTTGTTTGACTTTTTTTAGTAATGTCTAGTCACTGTAGCTCTATTTATTTATTTCTACCTCACTATATAAATATACTCATGTTTTTCATTCTTTATATTCTTTTTATAGCATAGATTATACACTATGATGAATATGTTTTATATGTATATGTATAGACATACATGTATATACGCATACACATACATACATGTGTATAACACCAGAATTTACACAGCTATTCACCTACTAATTGTTATCTATACAGTTTCCAGCTGATTGCTTTTGTAAAAAACTCTTTTGTTAAAATTTCACTGTATTACAAATGCTTTATGTCTTTCACATTCAAATGTTTTGTTTCTGTCCAAATCTGTGATTTTTTTAGGGGAACAAACACTGAAAGAGGAGATTCTATTTACTAAGCAGATACATAACTGCTTATATTCTTGGGTAACAGAATGAAGATAAGGAGATATTGTGACTTGAAATGATTTGCTTAGCCAGCATGTGTCAGTTGTCAAACTTGAACATAAACAATACTGGCTCCAAAGCTGACTTTCTAGCTTCTGTGAGGCACTGCCTCTCCTCTTTTGGACATATGTGTAAAACACATTTTTGCATTGCTGAATCAAGGGTCATGAACAAATTATACCTTTGTTTGTGAATGGTTCCAAATTGTTTTCCATAAAGCCTGGACCAATTCATGCCACTACTAACAGTCCTTCAGTATGTTTCTGTTTCTAAAGTTCATACAGTATTGAATATTTCCATCTCATTTGCATGTTATACAATTTGTTAATTTTAAGGTGAAAGTTGAGTGTTTTCATCTGTATATATTTTGTTATTAAAGATTTAAACATTTTGTGTATGTACCATATCCGCTGTTCACTTATTTATTGAGGCCTCATTTTTGTTTTATATTTGAGTCACTTTCTAATAGAGTTTGAATTATATTAAAGTATTATATGCAAAATGAATGAGTAAAAGCAGTGATTTCCCTGAACTCTCCACCAAATATCTTAAAATACCTGTAAAAAATGACTCTAAACAAATTCTAGAACTACAAAACCTCAAAATGACAGAATGAAACAAATCCTCAGTCTAAGACAACCAAGAAAGTCAGCAGTAAGGTTCTTTTGCATCAGACAGTGAACAGAGTGTAGGTTTGTGTGGTCTAAACTGGCACAGACTGGCTGGAGCAGAAAAAAAAAACAATTTGAGTATTATCGAAATACAGTCAGGACAATGCAAGACCTAGCAGCTTCTGAATTAAGGGATCAAAGAGAAAATATTTCAGAGGTCAGAATAGCTAGAATCAACTATACAGCCAAATTGAACATAACTCTTCTAGGGAAAAATGAACATTCAATGAAATAGAGGAGTGTCAAGAATTCTTGATGAAAAAACCAAAGCTGAATAGAAAATTTGACTCTAAAATACAAGAATCAAGAGAAGCATGAAAAGGTAAATAGGGAAGATAAATCATAAGACACTTATTAAAGCTGAACTATTTGCATTTTTCATTTTTTATTAATTTATTTTCAATGTTCTACTATCACTACCCTAAAACTTAGATATTTTCCTTCAGTCCTCCTCCTTTCTCCCTCTATCTCCCCTCCCTCCTAGAGATGGCATACAATTTTATATAGGTTCTACACATCTATTCTTATTAAATGCATTTTCACTATAGTCATGTTGTATAGAGGAATTAAAATGAATGGGAGAAATCATATAACAAACCAAAACACAATAATAAAGAAAATGATCTGCTACATTCTGTGATCAAATTCCATGCTTCTTTCTCTGGTTGTGAAAGGCATTTTGCATTAATAGATCATTGGGAATTTTTTAGGTCTTTGCATTGCAATGATGTTCTACGTCTACCAGAAAAAATCCTCTCACACTATGGTTGTTGCTCTGTACAAAGTTCACCTGCTCCTGCTCCTTTCACTCAGCATCAGATCATACATGGCTTTTCAGACCTCTATGAAGTCTTCTTGTTCATCTTTTCTTATAGCACAATAGTATCCCATTACATTCATATACCACAATTTATTCAACCATTCCCCAATTGATGAGTATTCCCTTTAATTTCCAGTTTTTGGCCACCACAAAGAGGGCTGCTACAAATATTTTTGTACGTGTGGGACTCTTTCCAATTTTTATGTTCTCTTGGGGATACAGTCCTAGAAATGGTATTGCTGGATCAAAGGGTATGCATAGCCCTTTTGTAGCCCTTTGAGCATAGTTCCAAATTGTTCTCCAGAATGGTTGGATCAACTCACATTTCCACCAACAATGAATTAGTATTCCAATTCTCTCACATCATCGCCAACATTTATCATCCTCCTGTTCTGTCATATCAGCTAATCTGATAGGTGTGATGTGGAATCTCAAAGTTGTTTTGATTTGTATCTTTCTAATCAATAGTGATTTAGAGCATTTTTTCATATGACTATAGATAGATTTAATTTCTTCTTCTGAAAATTGCCTGTTCATATCCTTTAACTATTTATCAATTGGGGAATGAATTGTTTATATTTCTACATTAAAAGATTATATTGTAAGTCATAAGATATTTCTTAATATTAGGGTAGTTGGATGAGATAAATAGATAGGTAGATAGATAGATAGATAGATAGGTAGATAGGTAAGTAGGTAGGTAGATGGAACAGAGTGAGTTGAATATGAAGAAACGATATCTAAAAATAAAATTAAGGGGTGAGAGAGGAATATATTGGGAGAAAAAGAAAAGGAGAAATAGAATGGAGTAATTACCTCATATAAAAGAAGCAAGAAAAAGATTGTACAATGGAGCAGAAGAAGGGAAAGGTGAAAATAAATGAATGAACCTCACTTTAATAGAATTTGGCTTAAGGAATGAATAATATACACACTCACTTAGGTATCTTACCCCTATAGGAAAGTAGAGGAGAAGGAGATAAGATGAGGGGGGTGATAAAAGGAAGGGCAGATTGGGTGAGGGAGTCATCAGAAGCAAACACTTCAGAAAATGGACAGGGTCAAAGGAGAAACTATAATAAGGGGCAGTAGGATGGAGGAAAATATAGTTAATCTTTCACAACATAACTATTACGGAGGTGTTTTGCATAACTACACATGTATAACCTAAATTGAAATGCTTGCTTTCTCAATGGGGGTGGGTAAGGAGAGAAAAGGGAGAAAATTTGGAAATCATAGTTTTGAAAACAAATGTTAAAATGTGACATGCAAAAGGGAAATAAGATATACGGGCAATGGAGTATAGAAATCTATCTTACTCTTTAATAAAGTAGACAGAAAGAGAATGAGGAGGAATGATAAAAGAGAGTAGACAAGTAGAAGGAGTAATCAGAATGCATGCCATATTGGAGTGGGTGGGAGGAGAAACATTGGGAGAAAATATGGAACTCAAAATCTTGTGGAAATGAATGCTGAAAACTACATTTAAATAAATAAATTGAAATCTTAAACTATCATATGCATTTTTTATTTACTTATTTTGGTTTTTCCATTTGACAGATATTTTTTCTGCTGAATGGAGTTCTATATTTCTAAAAATTACATAATTAAGCTTTTTTTCATTTTATCTTTTTCATTTCTCTTTATTTCTTGTTTCATCAGAAATTCTACCAAGGCATGAATAATATCTTCCACCTTGCATTACACTCAAATTGGTGGACTATTTGACCTTTCATGTTTAGATTGATTAAGGATTTGAATAATGTTATAACATTATACCTGCCTAAATTAAATTTCTGTCTTTACATTCCTGACTTTACATTTCTTTTACATTTACATTTACATGACTTTACACTTTATCAGTAATTCTTGTCCAATAGAAGCATGGCTAGTGCTTTGTGTTTCTGGACTTACTGAGTAAGTAGCTACTAGGATGAGTTATTTCTGGGTGTAGTTTCTGGGTGTATTGCTATTGATCTATTTTCTTTAAGCAATCTCAGATAGTTTTTGTGTTTGCTGATTTTATAAGAAAGCTCTAGAAACAAGAATCTTTTGTCCCTTTTATCCCTAAACTTTTATAATTTCCATTGAGATTCTATACTCATCTTTTAAATGAATTTGGTTTTTATTTTATCTAATTCTGAAAAGAACATTCTTCTAGGCATTATAATTTTTATTAAACTTTTATAATTTAAATTTGATTGTCTTTTCATTTACTTCTTCATTTATGTACTTACTTATTTACTTGTTTGTAAAATCTTTTGTTGATGTGTTTATATTAGTCCAAATTCTGTCTTGTTATCACAAAGATATTTTATAACTTTGTTATCACTGTGAATAGAACGTGTCCTTTTTTCTTACTGTCTCCTTTTTGGTAATTGTAAAGGCATGTTGATGATTTTATTAATTTTTGTGTACTTCTGCTATACACAAGCTATTAATTTTCTTGGGGTTTTCAAAGTAAAATATTATATCCTCTATAGTTAGATATATTTTTCTTTTTTTAAGGTGATTTTGATACTTTATAATTACCCTTTGTTGCCTTATTATTGCAGCTAAGATTTCAAGAACTATTTATTTTTACTTTTCAACTTTCACTTTTATAAGATTTTGAGTTCTAAATTCCCATCCCTTCCTTTTATGCACCCTCCCCAAGATGGCATGCTGTCTGATACAGGTGGTACATGAACAATCATATTAAATATATTTCCACATTAGTCATGTTGTAAAAGAAGAATCAGAACAAAACATAAAACCACAGGTAAGAATAAAAACAAAACAAAAAGATAATAGTTTGCTTCAATCTGCATTCAGACTCTATAGTTCTTTATCTGGGCGTATATTACATTTTCCATCACGAATCTTTGAAATGTCTTAGGTTATTGCATTGTTGAGAAGACCTATGTCTACTCAAGGCGATCATCACAGAATGATGCTGTTACTGTGTACAATATTCTCTGCTCAGGTTTTTCTGAAATCTCCTGCTCATCATTTCTTATAACCCAGTAGTATTTCATCACATTCATATTCCACAACTTGTTCATTCCTCAATTGATGGGCATCCCAACCCTCCAATTTCCAATTCTTCACCACCACAAAAAGAGCTGCTATGAATATTTTTGTGCATGTGGATGCTTTTCCCATTTGTATGTTCTCTTTGGGATAGAGATCCAGATATAGTATTGATGGATTAAAGGGTATGAACAATTTTATAGCCCTTCGGGAATAGTTCCAAATTGTATTCCAGTTGGATCAGTTCACAAATCACAAAAAATACATCAGTATTTCAATTTTCCCATGTTCTCCAACATTTATCATTTTCCTGTTTTGTCGTGTTAGCCATTCTGATAGGTGTTATGTGATACCTCAGTTATTTTAATGTGCATTGCTCTAATCAATAGGGATTTACAACATTTTCATATGACTAGAGATAGCTTTAACTTTTTCATCTGAAAACTGCCTGTTATATACATTGACCTTTTATCAATTGGGAAATGACTTATATTCTTATAAATTTGTCTCAATCTTCTATGTATTTTAGAAATGAGGACTTTACCAGTCTTTTTATCAGAGACACTGACTGTAAAAATTGTATATCAACTTTCTGCTTCTCTTCTTATCTTGATTGTATTGGGTTTGTATGAAACCTTTAAATTTAATATGATCAAAATTATTCATTTTACATTTTATAATATTCTCTGTGTCTTGTTTGGTCATAAATTCTTTCATTCTCTGTATATCTGACAGGTCAGTTATTCCTTACTCTCCTAATTTGCTTATAGTATCACTCTTTATGTCTAAATTGTGTACCCATTTTGACCTTATCTTGGTATATAGTGTATGATGTTGGTTTTTGCCTAGCTTCTGCCACACTATTTTCTAGTTTTCCCAGCAGTTTTAGTCAAACAGTGGGTTCTTATCCCAGAGTCTGGTCTTTTTGAGTTTATCAAACAATAGACTACTATAGTCATTGACTATTATATCTTGTGTACCCAACCTAACTCATCTACCCCACTATTTCTTAGTCAATAAAAAGTAGTTTTGATGATATGCTGCTTACAGTGCTATATCTGCACCATGAGGCTACCTTCCTTTGCATTTCTTTTCATTAATTCCCTCAATATTCTAGGACTTCTGTTCTTCCAGATGAATTTTGCTATAGTTCTTTGTAGATCTATAAAATAATATTTGGTAGTTTTATTGGTATGGCTCTGAGTAAGTAAAGTAATTTAAATAAAATTGTCATTTTTATTATATTAGCTCAAGCTCCCCATTAGCAACCGATATTTTTCCAATTATTTAAATCTGACTTTGTATGAAAAGCATTTGGTAATTGTGCTCATATAGTTCTTGAATTTATCTTGGCATGTAGACTCCCAAATATTGTATACTGTCTACAAGTACTTCACGTGAAATTTCTCTTTCTATCTCTTGCTACTGGACTTTGTTAATAATATGTAGAAATGTTGATGACTTATGTGGGTTTATTTTACATCCTGCAGCTTTGCTAAATCTAAAATATTCAAACAACATTGAAGATGAGAAAATTCATTACTTTACCACTATTGCTCATTGGGGAAGACAATCCCTCAAGGAGCTTGCATTCTAACATGAGAAGATAGCCCATAAAAGGAAGCTGAAAAGTGGGTGAGGAGGAGAAAATATTTGCATAAGGGATAATAGAATCTGGAGAGCTAGGAGTGAATCTTATAGAGGAATAAATAAGTGAACATGAATTGCCAGTGAACTTTCCTTTAAATGGAATTTCAAGAAGAAGCTGATCATTCCAAAGAAGGACCACAGGAATGGCATGATCTTCCAAGGTGAGCCGCCTTTATGATCATAATTGAGGTTGGGATCTAGAATGTTACAAGTGGAGCCTAGAGAGGAATGACTTGGAGAGGGACATTCATTTAATCAATTGGTCATCATATTGATTGAATCCCTTGATATAATAAGAAAGGATAAGAGAAATATAAAACAAAACTGATAACTTCAGGATATTTACAATAGTATATAGGGGAGGAAAGACATCAATATATGAAAAGTTAAATAGTGAAGCTATAATTAAAAACAACTTTTAATAACAATTGAATAAAATAACATTTCAAATGAGTAAGGTGAGAAGCAAAGATACAATGTGCTTTCGCTATGTCTTGTGTACCTACTCTAATTCATCTATCCCTCTATTTCTTAGCCAGTAGTCATTAAAAAAGTACAATTAGTCATAAAAGGGTAAAAATTACATTTTGTGCATCAAAGTTGTTTTGCTGGTTTTCAGATCTTCTTTATAGTCATGGACTGAAAACAAAAGTTATTTTGATGGCCAGATACCATAGTCATTATGAAAGACAATTAAATCTAGCTAACAGCAATCTCTACCCTCTGAATTGTTGCTGGTAATGAAGCTACTTAGCTTGAAAAGTAAGACTCATCAATTATTGATGTATGAATATTCCAATCCTTCATCTCTTTGAATAGAATTACTTCCTATTCATTAGTACCATCCAAGAAGTCATTAATTTTAATATTCATTTGGGTGACAATATTTGAATTGTAAATATATTTGGTACTAACATTTTCCCAAGTTTAGCATATTTATAAGTCAATTTTAGAGAAAAACATTATGAAGTAAATAGCATTGTTCAATTGCCCAATGCCTAACATACAGAAGGCTTTACAATATGTGTGTGTGTGTATGTGTGTGTGCGTATATATGTGCATGTGTGGCTATGTAAACTAATTCTACGCATAGGTATTCCTTTTAATATGTGTGTAAAATTAGATAAATGCACATTTAATTTCATATTTATCCATACTATTGAAGTAATCTGTCAGTAAATATATGCAAAACATTTTAACAATACATTCTAAATGATTCATTTGGATTTATCAATAATATTATTCTTTAGCATATGAAATAATATAATAGTTACTTTCTTAACAGGAAAATCTATAGCTTATACTGACTTAAAATTCTGTATGATTGAACTTTCCATGTTGTGGCTCCTTATGCCTCAGTTTCAGAAATACAACAATCAAATGATGCAATAAATTAATGATAGAATATTATTGGAATAGAATAATATAAGGAATTGTCCTATCCCCATTAAAAATAAATTTATTTCTTTCTATGATCCTGAGAATACAAAATTTCCTGACTATTAAAGTTTTGTTACTCTTATCTAAATATTATTAATGTATTTTATCATAAATGCAAACTGAGTTATCTCAATTTTTTCAGATCCCCTTCTTCACTCAGTGTGGAAAGTAGAAATGTAGAAGTTAAGAAATAAAATAGACATGCATTATACCTCATAGAATATCACAGTTGGAAAAAACCTAAGAAACTATCTGGTCATATCTCAGCAAGTCATCACAATAATGTATCTGACAAGTGGTCACATTGCCTTTATTTGAAGATCTCAAATAGGACAAATGTGCAAACTGCTTCTTTTGAGGATATTTAATTTTAATAAATTACCCTTAGATAGAAACATCAGGGTAATTCTAATGTCTGTGTTTTAATGTATACCATTCCCATTTCATCGTTGATGATTATTGTTGAGGTCAGGCAAGCCATTTTGAATTCACTTAAATCTATACTTGCATGACCCACATCATATCATTTTGTCCAAAAATGTTGAATCTGCTGTTTATATACAGCATCTTTGAAGTATTATGGGTAGGTCATGTCATTTATTTTGATAGGACTCATTGGGCATTGTAAAATAAATGTTATTCATTTTGTGGATGGAAAAACTGTAATTTCAACAGATTGGCTAAGGAAGAAATAGAAAAAAAGTCTCATCTTTTCTAAGAAATTTATGTTTCCCTCTGAAATAACATCTTGCTTCTCTCCCCACAGAGTTAAAATCTGAAATTCACTGATGCCATCATCAGCAGACATGACTCATTCAACAATGATTATGTGTAAGGTAGTTAGATGGAGTCTGGTGAAATGAAGAGAAGTAGAAATATATCCTTAGATTAAAGTCAATGAGAGGTTTTCAAGGGTTAGAGAGGAAATTGGATGAACAAAAATATATTAAAAATGATATTGCAATCTTAGTTTTCCCCTTAATTTGTATGGAGTACTTCTCATGAGGTAACTCTATTTCTTAAAACATATTAAGTCTTCCTCTGCAATTTAGAGGATTAGCGAGATTTCTGGTTGAACCAAAATATTAAAATATCTCCCAAGAATAACTTGACCAAAAATGACACAAATAGGACTTCAAATCAGAACTTTTTCACTCTGAGGCCATGAAACTTACTTTGTAAGCAAATACACATTTTCATTATCAGATGGATGCCAAAGAATGAAAGCTAAAGATGAAGAATGATAAAGAAGAAATTTCTGGGATATGAATTAATTTAATAATTTCCTGAAGTGTTCATTTCTCTGCAGGTTTTTTTTCATTTGGAGATATGAGACTCTTTACATCATAAATTGATTTGCATTTATTTGTTATCTACTATGTACACTACAATTTCATTATTATTCATTCATTCTAGGATTCTTTGCTTTCTTTTTTTTTTAGCTTTCATTATCTGTACAATCATCTCTTCTTCATTTCATATAATGATAATACATAGGAGAATTTTAACTAATTGTTTATTAAGTATCTATTTCCCCAGAAAACTGAAGCCCCAATCTCTGAAAGTATTTAATGAATTATTACAACTGAGAATGGAAATTAAGATTAAAATACACTTCCTACTTTATTTTAATAAACACCATATCACCACATTTTCCTTTCATTGAGGAACTGTCATCTTTGTGGTAATAATCTTGATGCATTTTTGGTGCACAACAAAAGAAACAATCATTTTCATAAAGCACAAAATAAAAATGCAAATTTGTGTTTCAAGTCTAATATAAGGGGAAGTAGGGATGATACATTTTTCAAGTATTATCTCTCCAGAGAGATAAAAAATATTTTTTTTCAATTTGGTCAAAGATGAAACTAGACATTATACATACTTGTTCTCCTGATATTTGCTTCAGTTCTCTGTCATATAGTATTTTATTTTATTAGTGGATCTATTTGACAAAGTCTGTTAACTTTCCTTGCCAGTATAGACAGTCATATCATGTATATTCGAGTGAATAGAATCAACTTGAAAATCAAGTTTAAATATTACAGATGCAGCAAATTTTGTGATTAATAGCAGGTTTTGGAATCTATCCATTCTTCTGGGATTTTACCCAAATGGTCTGTGGGTAAGGAGCTAAATTCAAAATAAAACTATGTTTGCACAAGAAGAGTGTTTCTTGAGAAACATTTTGAATACTCTATTAACAATTTATTGAGTAGCATGAACCTCACACAGTTCAGTCTAAGAAAGACAAAGGAGATTAATGTTGTCACATGTTTCTTTCTCTCAAAGTATGCAAGCATGGGAGCTATATGTTGGAACTGAATTCTTACTGGGGTTAGTGCGAGGGTACACAGTTTATATACTCTTCCAACAAGGGTTGATGTCATGTGATCATCATTCACCACTGGACAGAGAAAATCTCTCTCATATCAGACCACTGCAAACCAGACCAGACCCCTCCAAGCTTTGAGCTATCTAGACAGAAGAATCTCCACCCAAACTAGAAGCCTTGACTTTTATGTCTTTCCCTAATGGTAAGCATTGTTCTTCCTCATCTGAAAAGGATGGGAGGATATCTGTTCACCAAGAAAGTAACCTTGTCTAGTCATGTTTTTTTTTCCTTTTTGGGGGCATTTCCCCAAACAGTTTGACTTTTGGGTCCTCTGTCAAGAGTAGGGTATACTCTGGTAATCTGTAAGATCTCAGTTCCTCCAGGGTGGCACAAACAAGTGTGTATACTGGTCTGGGATCAGAAAGAGCTTTTTGTGTTCAGAATCTTAGCAGTTTTCTCTTCCTAACCACCTCACCTCCAGATCTGCCAAGCCAGCACTGGGGGCTGAGATTCAGATAAGTTGCATGGGCAGGGCCACCATTCAGTGTGAGATAAAGATCAGCTGCTGCAGGATCTCTACACAGGGTTGACGTAATTATGGGCTGCTCAGTGCCCCCAGGGTTTTTAAGATCCAACAATGGCTGCTGTAGGGGCTGCTGTGGGAACTGCTGCCCCCTGCTAGATGTGACCTCTGTGGTCACTGCCTAAGGCTGGAGCTATGGGAAGGCCTTCTCCCTTCTTGGCCAGCTGAAAAAACCCTGTCACTGACCTTTGGCACCTGTGGACTGAGGGATCTGCAAACTGCTGCTACTGCAATTCTCCATTCAAAGTAGAGCAGAACACATAGGGGTTCCAACTTTAGATGAAATTACTTGAGAGCTCCAGTGGGTACTAACCTAGATAAAGAGAGTGAACGTGCAATTTTATTATTAATAATGTCCTTCTGAAGAAAAACTGAACTTAAAAGTGAGGACTTTGGAAAAAGGGGACTGGGGGAAGGTCTGAATCTCCAAGATAATAATTAGTAAAAGACTATTCACAGTAGTAAGAAGCAAATGGTCCATATCAGTAATTCAGTGTTTGTGGCTTATTAATTGCCCCTCTGGAGCACTCGTCTTGGAGTATTCCTACCCATTTTGGCACTTTTCTCCTATTAGTAAGTTCCTCCCCAGGGGCCCCATTTTGGTGAAGGACCCAGACACCACTTCCCAGCAAAATTTCAAACTTAACCATTATGGTTTTGTTTTGTGATTTCTTGGTTTCTCAGAAAGTCATTGGCCTCCATCTGTTCCATTCTAATTTTGAGAGAACTATTTTCTTCAGTGAGCTTTTGCACCTCTTTTTCCACTTGGCTAATTCTGCTTTTGAAAGCATTCTTCT